>OY987199.1:6649666-7384666 GCA_963920755.1 Cartodere bifasciata | reverse complement strand
AATTTTCTGGGGCTCCCTAGACATGCCCCAACAACGTACCATCGCGTTTATGCGCCAATTTTTGGACACCCTGTATTTATAGGTGAGCACACAAAGATTTTTTAATAAAAATATGTATTACCCACCTTTTTTTAATTTATTTTGCTTTTGTTGGCATGTCTTACTTTAATTTAATTAAATTTTGAAAATACCTACGGGCAAACGCATACATATTTTTTAACTTCTTTATTTTCTTTTTATTTTACATTAATAAAATGCACTAAACACTAAAAAATAGTAATAATATTCTATTTTTTTTTTGTAAGATTTCTTACACTTTTTGACTATCATGTTATACCAATGGCGCTTCCAAAACATTACAATGACTCGTATACCTCTTTGAATTTTATAACCGAAGCTACCACAAAACGAAGAAGAACAAGAAAACCATCGAGAACGACTACAGTCCAAACAACAACTAGCACCACAACTGTTTTAACCACAACAAATGTTGTTACCATATTTGAAAATGCAAACATTACAAATATTGCACACATAGATACAATTCCAGATGATAAGCGGCGTAATTTTACATTTTATCAAGAAAATTTAAGTTTTAAAAAGGACGATAAAGTTTATTTTGAAATCTTTGCCAGGTACGTTCGTTAAAAACATATTTTCTTTATTTATTTTACATGGCAAAATAAATTTTTATTATTAAAACTGTACTGCCCGCCCTAGACATAGGTAACGATGAACTGATACAATTGGACTGTGCAGTTCTCCTTGCAGAATTTTTTTTAACACTCTGTTAGAATTTGCTATACATTGTGTATCGCTTCGATAACTACACAGGAAGACGTTGTAATTGTCAATTGATCGTGACAATTTATTGTAACATCTAGGGCGGGCACTTTGTCTTTAAATATCGATAATCTTCATTATAAAATGACAACTTTTAAGATCGGAGCAATCTTTATTGTTGAAAAGTTTTGTTGTTAACCTTTTTAATGGAAATATTCTGCTTTATAAGTTCATTTTAAAAATTTGCTATGATATACAGGGTGTATTTGCATTGCGTCGGTGATTAAGAAAACATTTGCTGTAGCGCCGATTTGGTCATACAGCAATATGTTTGTTTGTTTTGCGCCGCTATTGTGCTATGGTCTATTTTATACCAGGAGTTAAGAAGACCCAGGTAAAAAGGATTAAGAAAACTCGATTTAAATACATTTTCAGCTATATTCTAACTATCGCGAATAAACGCTGGGGCTTGTTAAATTTCCCGTCTCACAATTTTTGCTTGCACTTCGGGGATATTATCAGTAGCTTTCCGTTTTCTGCTGTTAGATATGTATTGTATTGGTAATGTGCTGACAAGAATTCTTAATTTTTCTTTAGTTTGTTTTTTTTTTTAAGTTCAGGGCTGTAGATAGACTTTTATAAAAGCCCTAGGGGGACATAATTCCACTGGAGACACTAGGTAGGTAGGTTAGGTTAAATTTAGCTGCTAAAATGAAAACTAATGACTAATTTGTTGGGGTGACAAAGGAAGGGATTAAACAGATGCAAAACAGGGATACGAAATGACCCAAAACAATAGGTATCATGAAAGTTGCGCAATACACAATATTTTTGTATATTCTAATTTAAACATCGGCGCAACAGTCATATATTCGATATACATAATTTCGGAAAAACGCTTTCTTTAATAGTAATTTTCTTAACTTTGGTAAGTAATAGATAAAACAATTTAAACCCTTTGATTTCAATTACCTTAAGCCAGCTTTAGACGCTCCAATAAATTGTATCGACTTCCTGTCTAGTTATCCTAGAGCTATAACAGTGTACCAAGGTCCTGTCATTTAAAAGGTTAAAAACATTTTTATTTTTTAAAGCTAATTTTAATTCAGATTAAAAGTAAAGTAAATGTTTGACATTTTTTGTTTAATATTAAGTTTGTACGAAATGAACTTAGTCGAAGACAGATCTACCCGGCTAGACTAGAGTTATTTTAAATACTAAGCCATTTGTTTTTGCAGAGGAGATGAAACTAGAGATGAAAGAAAAATGAAATTTTCATTGTGTCTATTAAAAAAGCGACAAAAACCAATTGATACGGAGGGATATGAAGCACTAGAGCAATTTCATAAAAAGTTTCATACAAATTATGGATTGGAACTATTTTTTATAGGCGACAATGAAAAATACTTGATGTTGCACATTAAACACTACAAAGGGTCTCAACCAGCAACTACATTTTCTATTTCAAAAAATTCCCATGTTAAAGTTACTTTTGAAATGTTAGAATCCTGTAAGATTGCAATATCGGTCTATCACGAAGACGCGAACATGACAGCAACCGTACCAATATGTTTCGCAGATTTACATTGTATATTTTTGGATAATGCTTTACCGTTGGCCCTTAGAATCGATCGGAAACGCATAAGGCTGAGACGATCAAATAGAGATGATCTAAAATTCGATTATTGGGATAATGTTTACTCTAGATCAGATAGAAAGTATTATCCTCTTTTTAATTTTGACGTTAATTTTTGGTTTAATTCGGGTGGTAAAAGTTGGGGAGGTGATATGCCCTTTTCGATGGAGGAAACTTTAATTCTCAGAAATTATTTGATGTGTGTTAGATCCAGAACGGTTGCTGTATTTTTACTTTTTAGTCCGATAGGAAGCAAATCTGAAACTGAAGGTATTTATAAGTTTTCTCATAATTGGAACGTCACAAAATTTATTCTTACTTAATTAACATTTTTTTAGCAATAACTTACCCTTATGCTTCAATGTCAACCGCTCCAGTCAAAGAAACATCGATGGAGTTTCTTGCAAACATTGCTTACCAAAAACTAAGACATGAAATGCCTCACGAACATTTACTATTGTCACAGTCTTCTAAATACACTAACAAGCTACAATATGGTCGATTAGATGATTGGATTTATACAGGCTTTCAAATACCTGTAATTAACTTACAATTTTACTACGATCATGGTATTTCGTTTGAAGATACATTAAGCCGATTAGCGGTTGTAAAAAGAAAAACAAAATTAGTTATTGACACTATCGTAAATGAAATGTTTTGGAATAAGATGTTACCTATAAGAAGGGCCAGATATAACAAAAACCATTTTTATCCCTGGCCTTTAGTTTAATTAATGATCGTTTTGTATTATTTAACATTATTAAATAACTCTAGGTATGTGTTAAAGCCTTTTCTTTTAACGTGCGATCTACAAAATTTCATCTCGACTTTTGCTATGAAACGTCAAAAACATTACAATGTTTTGAAATCTTACATGTGTTATTCACATTATTAAAAGACGTATAAGTGGAGGCTGATTTATTAATTAACCAACAATAAAAGGTCTCCAATAATTGGCGCATAAATACAATAGTACGTACTAGGGGCATTCTAAGGGATCCCTAAAAAAATGTTAAAAAAAAATCTGTCATATTCATATTTCATTGAGGAAAATGCGAACAAAACTTAAAAACTCATCGAGATTCTTGAGCATACATTTTTGCATTAGATCTTGATATTGATATTGTTGTCAGCTTCATTAATACATGCTGTTATCGTCAAGCTATAAGCGTTTAAAGGTTCGCCCTTTGAGGACTTATATCTGCAAGGATATATGAGATAGGTTTTTGGCTTGCCCAACAACGTACTTTTGCGTTTATGCGCCAATTTTTGGACATTCCTTATAAACACATAAAATACAAAAGTGAAAAATAACAATTACATGATGCCACACAAAAAAATCCCTTTTTTTTGTTAGCAAATACATTTGTAAATGCAATTTTAACTGAAATTTTAATTTTATTTTTTTCATCTTTATCTATGTAGTTAAGTTCGGTTTTGAATTTCGTGGGACACTTCACCTCAATTTCATATACGGGACCCAATCCATCGGGAGATGCTCCAAATATCGGATACTTTCTGGATAGGCATAAACACTATTTTCTATTTTTATATATTTTTTCTGCATATTTTATTACGTCTTCTTCCAATCGTAAAACCCTCTGTTGGTTGCTGCGTCTTAACGGGTTTAGTAGTTCCCAAAATTATTTGCCCCATCAGGACAGTTAGAAATTTCAAACAGCTTAGATGCAGTTATTCTTCCATAACGTAGCTCAAATCAAAGCTTGGACTCCTTTTGTAATTTGATGTTTTCTTAAGCTTTAATAATGCCTACGTTTAAAAAATAACCTTTTAAATAGTTTATGAACTGCTCCAAATTTGTTTTTTTTTTTATTTAGGGTTGTTTGTATGAATTTTAATTGTATAATGTAATGTATAATAATGTAAGATACATTTTAATCTGGAATCAGTTTCGTATAGATCAAAAAGCATTCCCTCCTTTACGGAACAAGTTCGAATATGGATATATAATGCTAAATAAACAAGAGTTTTTTGCAGAATCTGTCAACCAACTGCATCCTGATAAGGACAAGAAATGTTCAATATAAATTGACGAAAATATTTCATTGTCAGGTAACTCCGAAACACAATAATTTTTGGTATCACACATTTGATAATAGTTTATATTCTTTATTAGCCAATTTGGAAAACATTTTGTAGTTGAAATCACCATGTACGTTGATGTAGTATTGAAATTGTCAGGCATGAACTGTTTAGCGTCCCGTGTTTTTATTGTTATTGAAGATTTATCTTAACATGGAAACAGCATTTCAGACCAATAATAATATAATTAAAATTCGCACAATTTCGTAATCATGCTTTTCTTTCCAGAAAATTTCATCATAGGGTATTCACCCTTTCCGTTCGTACCGAAGTTGCCGGTCGGCGCATCTTAGATACGTCCACATACGTCAGAAATAAATGAGTCAATCTGACGGCTTCTGAGATGTGTCGACCGGTGACTTCGGTACGAACGGAAAGGGTGAATAGATTCATAGTATGCCCCTTTACTTGTGTAAACCATAAAATCACAATTTGAGCGACCTGTTATCCTTAGTAGGCCTTGGACCTTATAATAATAAGAGTGATTATTTCGGAATTTTCCATTGGTGCCATAATATTTTAATAGCCTATCTTTTATGGAACTGTTTGGTTCTAAATTTTTTATTGAGTATGGACATTTAATTTCCAGGACCATGTCCTGATTTATTAACGCGTCCGGTGAACCGGCCAAAAATGGAAAATCAGGGTCCACTATTAGTCCTGCCAGCTGAATAGTTTTTTCAGAAGGCATTATTTCATAAAGCTCGCGGGCATGACTTTTATTTTCAATTCCATATTTTATGGCGGGTATGTTTTTTAACACATTTAAATCTGAATATAAAAGTTCCGTCGCCTTTTTACCCACTGTTAACACAGATCTTGACTGACAGATATTTCCGAAATTAGAAGCAGTGATTCTCTTTCTGCGTTCCAGATCCCGAATAGGATTTGCACTTTGGCCCTTTGTCTTTTGCTCCAACTTATTGGTGCTAGATTAATATTCTCTAAACGAATATTATCCAACAATGTTTCCTCATTAACATTGATTTCTTCATTCTCCAAAATTTCCTCAACAAATGCTTGATTTAAATTTTGATTTAATAAATTAAAATAATCTGTAGTTAAGTCAGCGTCACTTAAGAGAATGCTTTCTGGCGGCTTGCCTAATAAGAGTAACGTCAAAATTGTTTGTTGGCGCTGATCTCATTTTTTTTTTTCAAGATTCTTGTTTTAAAATAGAAGAAACAAGAACTTGGGTCTGGGCATCGGTACAAGTGGCAACGCACATCTAGCTTTAGGAATTCCGATAATTTCCTCTTTACAAACTGATAATACCCTTCGCCTGAAATGTCGAATAAATCTGCTAGCTTTTTGTTTCTGTGGGTCTAAGATATTTGTTTTAACATTAGAGAAATGTCCTTCATTTGCGGCGTTACTTAATCTTGCATGTTCTGAGAACCAAAGCATTTTTGTCCAAAGCGGTGCATAGGAACAATATTTCTTAAGTTTTTTAAAAATATCCATAGAATAGAACTTGTTGGGTGGACCTTGACTTTTATCCAATGTAATTCCCTCGTAAATATCATTGACGTGTTGATAAAAAGGACTTTCTATATATATGGATTCATCATGAAGTTCATTATGGATTTTATTCCTATTAGCGTCAGATCCATGTTCCAAAAAAGAAGAAACAAGAACTTGGGTCTGGGTATCAATACAAGTGGCAACGCACATCTATCTAGCTTTAGGAATTCCGATAATCTCCTCTTTATAAACTGATATTACCCTTCGCCTCAAATCTCGAATAAATCTGCTAGCTTTTTGTTTCTGTGGGGCTAAGATATTTGTTTTAACATTATAGAAATGTCCTTCAGCTGCGGCGTTACTTAATCTTGCATGTTCTGAGGACAAAAGTATTTTTGTCTAAGGCGGTGCATAGGAACAATATTTCTATTTTCTTAAGTTTTTTAAAAAAATCCATATAATAAAACTTGTTGGGTGGACCTTGATTTTCATCCAATGTAATTCCTTTGTAAATATCATTTATGTGTTGATGAAGTACTTTTTATGGATTCATCATGAATTGTTCATTATGCATTTTATTCCTATTAGAATCTTTCTCAAAGATACCTAATAATGGTAAACATCATTATTAGGTTGTTAAAGGATACCTCGACAAATGAATTAAACTTCTTGCTGGTTAGTAGAATAGGCATTGCTGCCAAAAATCTAGAATATAACAAAAAGTTTTTTTAAGTCCTTAGCTACAATGTAGATTTAAAAAAAAATGTCTACTAAAAAATTCATAACAGATAATTACTTAAAAATAGTGATAAAAATCCGGAATTAGGACCATGTAAAAGATTCCCAACCCGGGGAGCTGGTTCAATGGAGAATAGTGGACGTAAAACTTCTTAAAAGACGGTGTGTGAAAAATCCACGTGGCCGTAATAGACCAGTGAAAATCGCACAAATATAGGGTCAACCTCGGAATTTCTTCCAGCAAGCTGAATTTTTGCAGACACCTTTATTTTAGCATTATAAAAGTTGTCTTAAAAGTCACCGTGCTGAGCACGTCGGCGTCACGAGATATTTGGGCCCAAAAGTAGCCAAAAACTGTTTTTGGCCAATAACTTTTTTTCTGTGCGTCTAATGCTATTTGGAGTTATTACCAAAATTGTTGGGCTTAAAATTCTTCACCATCTGGATTTTGGTTGAAACTTTTACGATAAACCCTTATTGAGTTAGAGGGCGTAGACTAAAGTCGGTGCCCCATTTTCTGGCATGGTCCTAAAATGATGGCATTTAATGATGGAAAGATTTTCTTTGAAAAATGTATTCTTTAGGATCCATTTCACGATTTAAGAAGGAAAAGGAATTGAAAATGAAAGAAGTCAAAAGTTGGATAAGCGGTAGCTATTCCCGAAATTCACTTCACGTTCCTCGGTGTTAGAATGTGAATAAATTCTCTTTCTATGAATGTAAATCGTCACAATCTAACACCGAGGAACGTGAAGTAAATTTCGGGAAAAGCTACACTTAAAAAAACTAACTTCAAAAAAAATACCCAATGTAGCTACTTCTGGGTAGCTATTCGCGAAATTTACTTCACATTCCTAGGTATTAGAATGTGAATGTATATTTTTCTAACGTGCGATCCACAAAACTTGACGTCGACTCTGGCTGTGGAACGTCAAAAATATGACAATCGACAATGTTTTAACAATGAAAAAAATTTAAATTTGACAAATGCATGGCAAGAGTCGACGTCAAATTTTGTGGATCGCACGATATAAATGGAAATCGTCACAATCTAATACCGAGGAACGTGAAGTGAATTTGGCGAATAGCTACCCTGGGCGGTAATTATGGAATATCGCTTCGTACAACACCTACATAATAACCCAGGAAAATAAAACAAAAATTAATACAATCTGCCGAAAAATTATTTGTTAACTTTTTTTTTACCATTATCTCTATATTGCCATAATATACAACATATCAAAAGTCCCCTAAGATCCCGTGCCGGCGTCATGCCATTTTAGAGGGTCAAAGGTCGAAGAGGACAGTTTTTGGTAAATAAATCTCTTCCTATTGGTCGGACAAAAAAATTGTAGGATGTAAATGGCAGATTAAACAATTACCTACAAAAAAATTCATACACACTTTTCCATCGAGCGACCGTTATCGCGTAGTAGTGTCAATTATGCATGACGTTGGTATAATTTTAACACCGGCTAAAATACAAAAACGTGGAAAATTTCTTCCAAAATTTTTCAACCAGGGTTTTGTATAAACCCTAAAGATACATAATCGGCAATAAAAGGTCTTGTAAATTATCAACTGCGTGTATACAGGTGCTCCAAAAATGAACTTGGGAATGTCTGTAATTCCTCAGGTTAATAAAACAAACTAAAATTTTTACAAAGAGGTGTTGGCTCTTGTCCTTTCAATAAGTTACAACCACCTAACAAAGCCTCAAAGTATTTATTAATCTTTAAAAAAAAATAATATAAAAAAATATGACAAAATTTTTAATACAAAGCAAACTATGTATTGAAGGCCTTCTCATTAAATTGAATGGAATTACATGGTGTTTAACGTGATGATGTTCTCTATTGCTTCCAAAATAATGGTCCCATCACTTTAAAATTACATTTAATTTATTAAGATGGTCTTAAATACATGGTTTGCTTTGTATTAAAAATTTTGCTACATTTTTTTTGTATTATTTTTTTTTAAGATTAATAAATATTTTGGGGCTTTGTTAGGGGGTTGTAACTCATTGAAATGACAAGAGCTAACACCTCTTTGTAAAAATTTTAGTTGGTTTTATTAACCTGAGGAATTACAGACATATCCAAATTTATTTTTGGAGCGCCTGTATACACGCAGTTGATAATTTACAAGACCCTTTATTGCCGATTATGTATCTTAGGGGTTAAATTAAAACCCTGGTTGAAAAATTTTGGAAGAAATTTTCCTCGTTTTTGTATTTTAGCCGGTGTTAAAAGTATACCAACATCATGCATAATTGACACTACTACGCGATAACGGTCGCTCGATGGAAAAGTTTGTATGATTTTTTCTGTAGCTAATTGTTCAATCTGCAATTTACATCCCACATGTTTTTTTTCCGACCAATAGGAAGAGATTTATTTACCGAAAACTGTCCTCTTCGACCTTTGACCCTCTAAAATGGCATGACGCCGGCACGGGATCTCAGGGGACTTTTGACATGTTGTATATTATGGCAATATAAAGATAATGGTAAAAAAAAAAGTTAACAAATAATTTTTCGGCAGATGAATTCCTAAATCACTGGGTTATAAGAAGATCTAACAGGTATCGTACGAAGCGATATTCCGTAATCACTACCCTTGCCAACATCATATTAAACCTTTTATGTTTGCACATGCAGACCGTTTTAAAAAGAATGAAATTAAGTTAGCATCTGATATTTTCGGTCCGGTTAATATTCAAAAATAGGCGCGTAACAATATAAGAGACTTAACAATTGCCGATTTCAAGTTTTTTTGGTTTTAAAAACTTTTAATAATTTTATGCAACAAATGAGGGTCTAAAAATTATAATAAAAAAAACCTGTAAAAAATATTCATTTTTGGCTGAAATACTGCAATTAAGTAAAAAAAATTGTGCGACGGCAAAATGTGCATTTCTATTTTTTTTCATGATGTTTCACCCAATTTAATTTTATAAAAATTTAACAGAAAGTGCCTTTAATCATGTTTCGACAAATAAAATTTATTTGGTGTGTTTGCTAAAGTTTTATGGGCTCAAGGGTTAAAGCGAGGGTGGTCCGCAGGCCTATAGACATTTTTGTTTTTTGCAGAATGATTTTTAAATCTTTCACACTTTTGTCAGTAAGTAATTATATTCTGTTAAAAAAAATCCAGCAACATTTTATTATTGTATGTATTAGTTAAATTAAATAAATATATTGAAATATTTTTTAAAATGTTCTCAAACTATTTATTTTACAACTTTAAAAGTTCGTGAAAGTTGCTTCCGTCGCAAGAATACACAAAAGAAAAAACTTCTAACTTCTAGAAGCATCTTCCACTGATCAAAAAAACGCGCCCACTATTAAAGCGTGAATATTCCTAAAAGTATTCGTGCACAACCCTACATTTTATATATCGTTATATCGATAAATTAAAAGACGCAAGCTTACAAGTAAAGCAAAATAAGTTTTTACAATCGGATATAATTATTTCTTTTCCTATTTTTATATTTAAACTTACATGAGTCTGCCTCTCTTTATATTCATGCACGAAAATAAGTTTCAAAATCGCCTGGTTGCCGAAGGTGCCAAGTGTGGAGTTTCGAACTCAACCGCTTCTCAATTTTATATGACATTTGATGACATTTCAAAAATTGTTTGTCATCAGTGAAAATGGCAGCAGCGGTGCAAGTTTCTAATGTTAGCGATTATTTATCGAAAAAACAAAAGGAAAGTCCAAAGGATTTAGCTTCAGAATGGTCAGAAATTGAGGAACTTCACAATAAAAGGTAAATTACGTTTGCTAAGTGGGTATTTTGTTCATATTTTCTTTTATTACATTGAACCAAATCAACATTGTTTTATGGGGTTGTTTTAGATTATGGCATCAACTTACTCTTAAATTGACCAATTTTATTCAAAAACCAGAACTTCAGAAGGGCGACAACCTGATTCAGCTGTACAACAACTTTATACAAACCTTCGAAAATAAGTAAGTCATTCTGGATGAACATAACCTCTATTTCTGCACTGTTCTTTTAAAAACTTTGATTTATTGTTGAATTTGACTGTTCTTCTGAGCAAAAACCATTTAATGGTTTTAAATTATACTGTTTTACAAGTTCTTTTTAATAAGAAGCACATTGGAAAGTTTTCAAGTTCTGAAACTAACATTATTTTTAGAATAAACCCCCTTTCTTTGGTGGAAATTATAGCTGTCCTAATTGAACAGTTTAAAAGTTCTAAGGACGCAGTCGCTTTCTTGGAAAAAACCGAACCGAAAGTAAAAGCAAATTCTGATGCCTTAAACTTATGTAAAGTTTTGTCTGGTCAAATCTACTTGGAGAAGCTAAATGATTTGGAAGCCACCAAAAAAATTATTGAAGATGTTGAGAGCAGCTTAGACAATGCTGATGGAGTTACAGCTGTTCATGGAAGATTTTATTTGTTGGCTTCTCAGTATTATAGGTATGAAAAAAAAATCTGTTGATGATGTTTTTTAAAAATAAATTAATTAAAAACTAGCCAAACTTTAATAGATAGTATATTAAAACATAGAGTTTTATAAGGAACGTTTTTTAGCACGCGTCTAGGTTTAGATTTCAATGGACCAGTGCAAAAAAAGCCTTATAAAACGGTTTTTTATAATATTTTTGTATACAGGGTGTCTCAGAATTGGCGCACCACCTGTATGATACGCTGTTGGGGCATGTCTAGAGACCCTCAGAAAAATGTTAAAAAAAATCTATCTTTTCTTATCTCTGAGAATAATAGGGTTAAAGTTCGATAAATGCGGCAACTCTGTTAAGAAAAGGGCACTTAATAGCCCATCTATAATTCTTGATCTTACCTTTTTTGCATCAGTTACATTGACATTGTTGTCAGCTTCATTTCATGAAAATTTTGTATAATTAAATTGATTATAAGTTATTTGACCATTTTTAAAATAAACAAATAGTGGAATAGTTTAGGGTAGACTGTGTCTTTGTTTTAAGCCTTATTTTTCTTGTGTCGTTGTTTTAAAGTTTTGCACTTTGGGACCTCATATCTCCGAGGGTATATGAGATAGATTTTTTTTTGACAATTTTCTGGGGATCCCTAACATGCCCCAAGAGCGTACTATACAGCTGGTGCGCCAATTCTGGGACACGCTGTATTTGCTTCCATTAAATTATTAAAAAGAATTTTTACACTACACCATTTTATTACCCTTTAATTCGAACAGCGTAAACTTTAATTTTGAAAAATTACAATTAAATTCATTGTTACTTTTCCCAATTGATGTTTATATCTTCTGAATTGAAATTTACGGTTTCTGAAATGAAACTTACCCTTTCTGAATGGAATTTTATGCTTTCTGAATTGAGGGTTGAAAAGATGTAATATTTTTTTTTAACTTTGGATTGTATTTATAGCTTTGTTTGTACTGCTCAAACTTATAGTTCCAAACTGTGCACAGTTGTGGAAATCCTACGCAGAACGTCATTTTTTAGATGTGCGCAAACTTCTGACACTTTTAAAACCGTTTTGGACTGGAATTTTGACCTGTACGAACAAAGCTATCAATACAAATACAAACACTATAGCCCGTCCACATACCGACAAATTTCATGAAAATCGTTCACGGTAATTTAGAGCTATAAAATTTGGCATACATCTTGCTGACCACATATAAAAAATATTTGACAAAAATGATTATTGTAATATGCCGCATTTCTGAAATAATGGGACAATAATTAAAAATTAATTTTAACTTTAACGCTTTTTGGAAAATATGCAGCCAGGCTGCTATTTTTATTTTTCATAAGTTATTTAGGAAGAAATATTTTAGTTTTGTATAACTGTTACTTAGAAAAAAGGCCTCACAAAAAGTGAGCGAAAGTAGTGCATTCTAAGGGAGAATACATTTTTTCTCACATCTTTTTACACAGAACAGAAATTCGCCACATTAGTGATGACAAAATATGAACCAACAAAGAGAAAATCGCATCTTAGTTTCCATGGTTTTGAAGTTTTGACAACTACGAGTCAATAAGTAATTGTCGAAGTTATTGTAAAATGTAAAAACGTCAAAACCAGGGAAACTACGATGCGATTTTGTCTTTGTTGGCTTCAGTAACGACACACTAATATGGCGTATTAATTTCTTTTGCGAAAAAACCTAATTAAGGGTGTTAAAACTAATTTTTGAAGCCCTTTATTTCAGAAATGCGGCACACTACGATTACCACTTGTGGCAAATATATTTAAAATGTGATCAGCAAGCTGCTTGCCAAATTTCAAAGCTCTAAGTTAACGTGAACAATTTTTCTGCCATGCGGACGCATTACTAGGATTTTGTTCCCTACGAACTTTGCTAAAAAGATAACATTTTATTATTTTAATTTCAGAATTCAAGGTGAACATGCTCAATATTACCGCACAGCTCTTCGTTACCTCGGCTGCATAGAACTATCCACTCTTACCAAGGATGTGCAACACCAACACGCATTCTTTCTGGGTTTGGCAGCCCTATTAGGAGAAGGTGTTTACAATCTTGGTGAACTTTTAGCCCATCCGGTACTAGATGCTCTGAAGGACACGGAGACGGCTTGGATTGTGGATTTGCTGTTTGCTTTCAATGCTGGGGACATTGCGCAGTTTGAAGCTATGAAGGTTAAATGGGGGGCGATTGCTGATTTAGCTGCGCAGGAGTTGTTTTTAAGGTAAATCGTTTTATTAACCCGTTTAAAAGTTTTGTAACTCTAAAGGGCGATTTATAGAACGTTACTTTCACTTTACTTCATCTTTACTTCGGCGTAACTTTACAGAAAATTAAATAAAATACATGGGAATGTATTAGCAAATTTATACTTCACTTTAGAGCTACTTTGCTGATTTATTTAGCTGTAGTCGTACTAAGTCGAAAGCCGAGCTTGGCCGATCATGCGCATAATTTGCAAAAATGAGATATTCACCCTTATTGTCAAGGGTGGTGATTACGGAATATCGCTTCGTACGAAACCTATTGGTTTTCTTATGTAGGTTTCGTACGAAGCGATATTCCGTAATTACCGCCCAGGTGTAAATAGTCAGAAGTCGCTAGTTCAGACACATGCGCATAACTGTTTCCAATTTCACGTAACTTTACAATCTATAAATTAAGCAAATTTGTTAACTTACGCGGAAGTAAAGTTGCGCCAAAGTAAAGTGAAAGTAACGTTTTATAAATCGCCCTTTACTTTGCACACTCGTGTGCTAAGTAAGTTTTTCAAAACTTGTGGCACAATAAAGTAATATTTTATAGCTTAATGGAGCGTATTCGTACAAAAATTGGTTGGGGTATACTAGAAGATCTGTCATGCCACTCGTCGTTCCAGATGCTAACTGACATTACTTCTGAATTTTATATTTTTATCAAATATAACGCTAATATACCAAAAAACGGCAAACTGCCGGTTTAAAACATTCTACGTACCAGCTAAAAGGTTTGTATAACCTTTAAGTAGTGTTTTAACTTCAATTCTTTATAATTAGGTACAAAAGGGCATAATGACTCATTTACAAAGGAACTTTTAATGCAAAATCCGTGCATCCAAAAAAATGCGGATTATTTTAAACATTTACGGAAATCCTTTTGTAAATGAGTCATAATTTTCTTGTTTACCTAACTATAAAGAATTAACGATGTAAAACACTTCGTAAATGTTATATAAACCTTTTAGCTGGTGCGCAGAATGTTTTAAACCGGCAGTTTGTAGTTTTTTGGTATATTGGCGTTATACAGGGTGTCCGCGATCAATGTGCTTTTTTTTAATGGGAGATAGCTGGGAAAAATCCAAGACATTTGGTAAAAACAGTTTTTTAAAAAAGTGCCCCCCTTCTGAAATAATGGCCCTTAAACAGGTAGACTAAAAACACTTAATCGTAAATATTTACCAAACGATTTTTCCAACCATCATGAAAATTATACTATTAATAAAGGTAATAAAAACGGTCATTTTAAACCTATTTTAATATTTGGGGTCCCCTTTAAAATGGGTTAAACACTGGTAGTGTTGATAAAAACTGCATGTAAGTGTTTTAAGGTAAAGAAATTTACCTTTTAGAATTTTGTTATTTTATTTACTTTTTTAAATACCCCAATTCAAGTAAAAACTTTTTTTCCACTTTAAATTTCTGAGAAAGTGTACCTTTTCTGAATAAACTACCAAAAACACCTTTGATGTACCCCATATTTTTGCATAAAACTAGATTTTCTTTTGAAATTTGTATGTCACTTACCACTGTCACTACATTGAAGTAAGTTTTTTGTCAAGTCAACGCAAAATATGGGGTACATCAAAAGAGTTTTTGGCAGTTTATTGATAAACGGTACAGTTTCTCAGAAATTTCAAGTGATAAAAAGTTTCTACTTGAATTGGGGTATTTAAAAAAATTAAAAAAATTACAAAATTCTCAAACGTAAAGAAATTACATGCAGTTTTTATCAACACTACCAGTGTTTAACCCATTTTAAAGGGGACCCCAAATATTAAAATAGGTTTAAAATGACCGTTATACCGTTATTACCTTTATTGATAGTATAATTTTCATGATGGTTGGAAAAATCGTTTGGTAAATATTTACGATTAAGTGTTGTTTTTACCAAATGTGTTGGATTTTCTCCAGCTATCTCCCATTAAAAAAAAAGCACATTGATCGCGGACACCCAGTATTTAATAAAAATATAAAATTCAGAAGTAATGTCAGTTAGCATCTGAAACGACGGGTGGTATGACAGATATCCTAGGTAACCCCAATCAATTTTTGTACGAATACGCTCCATTATAAACTTCAATAACTTTATTCTTTATTATTATAGGCAAAAAATTTCACTTTTGTGTCTGATGGAAATGACCTTTAAGAGACCTTCCCACAACCGACAACTCACCTTTAAGGAAATTTCTACTGAAACAAAGTTGCCAATTAATGAAATTGAACTTTTAGTAATGAAAGCACTTTCCCAAGGGCTTGTTAAGGGAGCTATCGATCAGGTAAGAATTTTACTAATAGTTAGTCTTATTTGGCGCACGATTTTTAAATACTACTCTATACTAAATTTTGTCGCAGCGCTAAGTTTCTCCATTATTTTGTCCAAAAATTTATTAAACATTAGTAAAATAATGGTTTTTGGGCAAAATATACAGGCTGTCGCGAATTCGAGGGCTACCATTGGGATTTCGCTTATCTTAAGAGATACAAGGTCGATTTAATGGGGGCAAAGTTGTCTATTTTAGTGCCCGTTAACCTTTCGCAAACAGAATTTAATTATCTCTTACCGTTTTTCGATTACCCTTAAAAAACAAAAATAGTAGATTTTAGTACTAGGAGTTCAAGTGTGACGAGGTAGAAAGATTGCTCGGCAAGCGAAGCGAGACCGACAATTCTGTCGAGGCAAGCAAAACATAACTATTTCTAGCCGTTTTTAGGTTACCTTTAAAAAACAAAAAAGTGCATTTCGATTATTCGGCTGTAACTTTTATGTTTTTAGGGGATGATTTTGAAACTTTGACGTTAACAAAACGTTGCAGGAATTTTTTCAACCAAAATCTGATACCTGACAAAGTGTCTGAATAATGTCCAAGTTTTAAAAACATCAAAAACTCCTAAAAAACAAAAAAGTCGCAGCTAAGTAACCGAAATGCAGTGTTTTTAGTTTTTTAAAGGTAAATAATTTAGTGCCATTTAAGAATTGTCCTCTTGGACTAATTCTAAAATAACAATTAATAACTCTGTGCCAAATGCCAATTTTTCTATCATGTTTTCGTTTAGTTTTTTAAGTAAATAAAAATAGAACTCCCAGAACCATCCTTAAAACAAATTAAAAATTGACAGCTAACAGCAAGCACTTCTTCTTCTTCTTACCATTATTTTAGCCTTGAAGTCATTTTTAGCATTATTGGCCGGTCAAAATCATTTTTGACCGGTAAAACAACCTACTCACAACACTACTTTTTATCATTATAAGAATGATAAAATGCCTGTTTTGAGGTGATCTAAAGTTTCCAACGAAAAAAGCTATAACATGACCGAAAAAGGTGTCCACAGTACCTTATAGTAGTTCACTTCTTAGAGATTTGTATTCTTAAAATTTAATTTTTTAAGGTTGCAAATACCGTTAACATGACCTGGGTTCAACCGCGTGTACTGGACCGTAAACAAATAGGAACAATGGTAGATCGCTTGAGTGAATGGTGCAAACACGTAAATACAATGGAACAACTCCTCGAAGAAAAAGCAGCAGAAATACTTACACTTTAAATTTTGAAGCCAATTTGTTTACTAAAAACTATATTTTTAAATGTAACCAACCAGTACTTTTAAATTTTTGATTGCGATAATTTAACATTATTTTCTATACCTACTTTAGTAATTGTTTAAAGAAATAAAAAACTATGAAAAATACTTTATTATTAGTTTTTATAATTCTGTGGTAAATAGGCAAAAGGGGATAAGTATAAAACTGTCATTTGTACATGTAACTCTAAAATGATTTTCTTGCGAATATTAAACAATATTAATGCAATAGTATGCAGCTAACGGAAAAAATAGGTTTCAAAGTACGTATATGGCTAATCCAAATTGTAAATATTTAAATGTTTCTATTAAAATTCGGTGTCCGAAAAACACATTTTTTTTAAATGTCAAAAATACTTATCCTTTTTTGCCTCACTACCACAGAGTTAATTTTAAAGTAAAATTAGGAAATTACTTTTATCATTTTGTTTTTAAATTCGTATGGCTTAATTTCGGTTTATTAATCTCGTTCTTTATTCCTTTATTAGTTCAAAAAAGTAACAAAGTGACAAACTTTTAAAACCTAACTTAGTAAACATTGCAATGGAAGCTGTATTTGACGTAAGAACTGTTCCAGTTGCACACAATCCTTTCTTAGCTAACTCTTTTGATAAGAATTTAGTAATAAGAGATCCGAGTCCTTTTCTTTTGTGCTTTTCTTCCGTTTGAAGTTGGGATAAATGACCAAGAGGACCGTTAAGACACCACGCCATAAGTTCATTTGTGTTGGTGTCAAAAACACCATAAGACGTATTCAGTTCTATTAAGTTAGTTATGTAATGAACGGAACCGGGTTCCTTGTGTGGCCAAACTTTGTTTACTTGTTCTGCATGGGTTTTGTTCAGTTGCTTTATACAGGTATTTGGGGGACATCTGCAAATGTAAAAAAAAATATTGTATAAATAAATGTGTTAATGGATATTTAAACAAAAGTTGGTTGGGGTTTCCAAGGTAATATGTCATATCGGGTGAGCAAATAAAAACGGCCCCTAAGTAGGCTGTGAACAATGTAAAATCTGTCAATTAACAATATTTTGACAATCCCCATGGCCTACTTATGGGCCGTTTTTTTGCTCACTCGATATAATCCGTTAAAATTATTTAACCTTCCTACAAAATGAAATGCCAAAACGATTTTCTTTTTAAGCGGGAATTTGCGTGAATCCACTATACAACCTTGTTTTAGAGCCACAATTTTTCTCTTTTCGACAAAATAAAAATTTAATGACGGAGCGTATTCGTACAAAAATTGGTTGGGGTAACCTAGGAGATCTGTCATACCACCCGTTGTTACAAATGCTAACTGACATTATCCTGAATTTTATATTTTTATAAAATATAAAACTAATATACCAAAAAACAACAAACTGCCGGTTTAAAACATTCTACGTACCAGCTAGAAGGTTTGTATAACATTAACGGAGTGTTATACAACTTCAATTCTTCATAATTAGGTAAAATAGGGCATAATGCCTCATTAACAATGATAATTTTAATGCAAAATCCGTGCATCTAAAAAAATACTTATTATTTTAAACATTCCGAAAATCCTTTTGTAAATGAATCATAATTTCCTATTTTACCTAATTATAAAGAATTAAAGATGTAAAGCACTCTAAATGTTATACAAACCTTTTAGATGGTACATAGAATGTTTTAAACCGGCAGTTTGTTGTTTTTTGGTATAAAAGCTTTATATTTGAGTGTATCCCTCCTGTCATATAAAGTGATCTGAGGTGTCATTTTTGGCGTTTTACAGTAGAAAAATTGCCGGCGGCAAATTTTTCCGCGGAAAAACCCCGGCTGTCAAATTTAATTAATTTCAATAAAAATTTTCTCTTTCACAATCTTGACTTGTCTATTTATTTTATCATAATACGTATTATCTCGGGATATACTCTTGCCAAATATCCCTCGGGCAACAAATTTTTTCGGAAAAGTCTCGATCAACTGTATATTTTTTAGTAAAACTCCCTCGGCGTTCGGTCTTGGGTTTTACTAAAATATACAGTTGGTCTTGACTTTTTTCCGGAAAAATTTGATGCCCTAGGGATATTACCTATGATAAAAATATAAAATTCAGTAGTAATGTCAGTTAGCATCTGAACCGACGTGTCGTATGACAGATGTCCTAGGTTACCCCAACCAACTTTAAGATTTAATTTACGAAATTTACAGCAGCTTATTGGATAAATTGACATAAAAATAAGTTTCCCATTTTTCAAATGAACCAATGAGATGCCTTAATTTCATAAATTAAATGATATTTGTTAAATGACTGCGTGAATCCACTTTAATAGTGATTCACGCAAATTCATTTAACAATTAACATTTAATTTAAGAATTAGTTTAAGAAATTTACAGCCTTGTTTTAGAGCCACAATTTACCTATCTCTTTTCGCCAAAGTAAAAATTTAATTAATTTTTAAAATGTTGTCTTTTTAGTGGATTCACGCAAATTCATTTAACAATTAACATTTAATTTAAGAAATTTACAGCAGCTTATTGGATAAATTGACATTGAAGTTTCTCATTTGTCAAATGAACCAATGAGATGCCGTTAATTTTCTAAATTAAATGTTATGTGAATGACTTTGCATGTTCATTCATAAAGCTTCCGAATATTTTATTAGGCCAAACAAATATTTTTGAAATTTTGTCCTTGCAAATATGTAACAGTCAATATCCTTTTTTAGTTTTATGTAAGAAAACTGTCTTACTCTATTGTAAATTGTAAAGCCTGTTCTTTAGTAATTCCAAAATTATGACATTCAGTTTCCCATGTTTTTTTCACTTTCTCCTTGTCATTTATAAATGTTTCTTCAATTGGTTTTAAAAAATTCTCGTGTAAGGCGTAAAATACTGTACCTTTTCCTTTGGCAAAGATCATTTTGGACTTAACTAAACCTTCACATAAATTTTCACAGCTCCTACCCATAGTGAAGCAGAAAATGTGAAGTTGGTGTGTTAACTGAAAAGAAACGTTATAAGATTGTAAGCTTAATTTTTAGTTAAATTAACTAACGCCACTTGACTCCACTTAAATAAACCCGATCAAACTAATGCATTTATAGATTCCTTAATTTCACTCATTCATTGAAGTAATGCGTCGGTAAATCTTATTATTTTACTGGTTTTATTTCCATTCTACAGTTTTTTTTTCTAATTTTAAAAATTCGGTCTAGTTAAAAACGGTTACAGATGCCTACTTTACCCGAAATTAGTTAAATTTTTCATTTATTTAATTTTTTGTTCATCTGCGATACGTTAATTCTAAGTGGCATTAAGTATATTCAACTATAAATCAACCTTGACAAACGAAAAGTATAATTAATTTAACCTCCCCCGTTTTGTGATGAGGTAAGTAATATCCCGTTGAAGTTGACAACATCAAAAAGGGCATTAGTAGTAACCATCAATGACCTGAAAAAGACCGGAAAAGCAGTTTTTGTTTTTCCTGGCAAGAGTCGAGGTGAAATTTTGTGGATCGCACGTTAGAAACTCCGTAAATAGGATCACTTAAAAACAACTATTTATTATTAATAGTCCAACGTTTTGAGTTTATTTAAAATTTTCTTCGGGACATTATTGTACAGTATGTTCCAGAATAAACTGACCCCCCCCTTCTTCTTGGTTATTTTAAAATTATTGAAAAACTTTAAAAATTCATTTTTTGTAACTCAAATATTTAATATATTTTTAAGTACTTCATTAGAAAGCTCTAAAAATTGTAAGTTGCATACAGAACATTCCGTAATTTTGTTTAGGATAAAAAGTAATAAAAATAAATATAAAAATCTCATATTTTAAATATTTAATGAAAATCATGGTCACTGTGTGGAAATGCCACAGATAGAAGATAACCCGAGGATTACCTGACTTTTTTGAATAAAAATTCAAAATTATAGCTGCCTATATTTTTATTATTTTGTATCCTTAACAAAAATTAAAAATTCTGTATGCAGAATTCTTAGAGCTTTCTAATGAATTAGAAATTAGTAGTCAATAGTCAATCTGAAGTATTTACCTGCATAAGACAAATAAACGTTCCATCTTCCTTCCAGCAATTGTTGGGCGAATAAAAAGTTAGTTTCGAGGAATTCGGTTCTCTTTTATGTAAGTTTATTGCACTTGCAATTAAAGTTATAACCTGAGGATTCGAGGCCTCAAAATCTTTATATCTGGATATAAGATTCGGGAATTCTTCCACTGGAATAAGTTTTAAAATTTCTTGAATTTGACTACCCATTTTGTTAATTCTGTAACAATATATAAAATACAATTTTTTGCTTCAGTAAAAATGAGAGCAAAAGCAAAAAATGTACAAACAATTTGGATTCCTAATATACATGATGTATAAAAAAATCAAGGGGTGATTTCTGGACCCATTTAAAGAAAAAAAATTTGACTTTTTAATTTACATCCCCCCAACATTATAAACACTTTTTTAAAAATTTTACAAATGAAGAAATATTTTTAGTATTTAGATGTATCAAAATGGTTTAATAACATTTAAAAGTAAATATTCGTTTCAATCGTTTTGGTAATAAAGCGAAAATTTAATTAGTTTTTTATAGGGTTATTTCAGAGGGCTGTAACTTACTAAGGTGACAAAATCGGATACATCACCTCCTGAATTTTTTTCATGACATTAGGAAACATTCTCACATGACTAGAGACCCCAGAAAAATGTAAGAAAAAATCTATCTCATATACCCTTGGAGATATTAGGTCTTAAAGTGCAAAACATTAAACGCTCATCATGTAGATAACAGCACATATTAACGAAAAAAATGGTTTAATACAAAGCTACAGTATTAAACCATTTTACCATTTGTTTATCTTGTAAATGGTCGAATGGAGGGTATTCGTACAAAAATTGGTTGGGGTAACCTACGAGATCTGTCATACCACCCGTCGTTTCCGATGCTAACTGACATTACTTCTGAATTTTATATTTTTATCAAATATAAAGCTAATACACCAAAAAACAACAAACTGCCGGTTTAAAACATTCTACGTACCAGCTAGAAGGTTTGTATAACGAAGTGTTATGCAACTTCAATTCTTCATAATTAGGTAAAATAGGGCATAATGACTCATTTTTTTTACCTAATTATAAAGAATTAAAGATGTAATACACTCTTTAAATGTTATACAAACCTTTTAAATGGTACATTGAATGTTTTAAACTGGCGGTTTGTTGGTTTTTGATGTATTAGCTTTATAGTTGATTGTTGATAAAAATATAAAATTCAGAAGTAATGTCAGCATCTGAAACGACGGGTGGTATGACAGATCTCGTAGGTTACCCCAACCTATTTTTGTACTAATACCCTCCATTGCATTTTTATAATCAATTTAATTTTACAAAATTTTCATGAAATAAAGCTGATAACAACAATGTCAATAAAATCTAATTCAAAAGTGTATGATGAAGACTCATAGATGGGATTTTTAGATGTATTTTTCTAGACTGTGTTGTCGACTTAATGCAACTTTGTTCGCATTTTCCTTATATCAATGAAAATGGATGGATGGATTTTTTTAAATTTTCCAGGAGTCCCTAGGCATGCCCCAACAACGTTCTGTCTCGTTTATGCGCCAAATTTTGGACATATATACATATGAGCCTAAACAACAAAATAAATTAGAATGGGTAGAAGTTGAAACCTGTAGAACTGTTTGCAGATGAGTCGATCGTGTTAAATTCGAAATCAATTGAAGCTTACTTCTATTTAAGTTTGAAACATTAGGTAAGTAGTAATTCAATTTATAATTAAGTACTACACATTGTCTGCGCAAATAACATTGTGGGTTGAAGCGTTATGTAATAACTCTGGTTTTTTTCTACGAAGATACTTTACCTCATTTGAACAATCAAGGGCGAAATCCATCCACTCATTAAAAAACATATAATTTTTGTGTTCACTTACCTTCTTATTGGAATAACACGAAATGACTTGGCAGCCATTTCAAAGCGTGTGGGAAAATATAAAAAATTATTATTTAGAACACAATTAACCGACTTAAAATTCAAAAGCATTCTGTCATAATTTTTATTTTAAATATTTATGGAAACTGTCATGTAACAATAATATGTATAGTAAGTATAGACTTAAAGGTTTTAAGATTATTCAATTATTCAAAAGTTTTTTTATATTAAACGGTCATTTTTTTTAATGTGTTTATTAGACCTTCTAGTATCTCCTAACAAAAATTCCACTTAGAGAACATGCTTAAATTTTGAAAAAATGACTAGCATTTTGAAAATTTGAGTAATTTTCACATTAAGAAGGATTTTTTTCTGTATTTTTCGTATTTCAAGTAAGAAATTTAAAATGTATAATTCCAAGACGAGACCCTCTACATACAGGATGTCGCAAATCTATAGGGCTATTATAAGTATCTGAAAAACCGTTTTACTTAGCGATCCAAATTTTTTTCTATTAATTTTTAGAAAATAGAATCTAGAGCTCTAAATAAGCGACATCCTTTTATACCGGAAACGGACACTCACTTTCTTATTTATGCCCCATTTTTTATTATATATTGATTCGTTTTTAAAGAGTAACTTTGTCAATATGACCATACCCCAAATTTGTGCCATTTTTCAATAAACATATATTTTGTTAAAAATTTTGACACTTGCAACTGTACCTAAAATAATCATTTCCAATAATTAAATAAAGATTTTGGCATAAAACTTTAACCTTGACTTTGACATTTTAATTAAACAAACGTAACCGAAAGTGAAGAATTTTTTGATTAAACTTTGGTCAACTTAAAGTGCTTTTTTCCAAAAAATCAAATGCTACTAGTAATTTCATATCGGTTGAGATAGGTATTTCACAAAAAGTATTGGGTGGTATGCATAAAGTTTTAGTACTTGCTAATACTTCAAGTACTTTCTAAATACTTCAAGGTTTTACTAAATACTACTGTGCTAACTATAGGAAGTATTTTGTAAATACTTGAAGTATTTAGCAAGTACTTAAAGTATTAGCAAGTACTTAACCTTTATGCATACCACCCATTATTTCTATATCAATCTGAGCAAACATAAAATTTTTGCAAATTCGTAGTTTTTTAAAATTTTCGTAAAAATTCTAACTTAACAATAATTTAATATTTGAGAAAAAATAAGTAATTACTACTAGCATAGGTACCTTTGCTTGTTGTTAGCAAATGAGATAACTATTATTTCAAGGAACTTAATTATGTGGTGTTGGAGCCAAGGTCGATGTTTCTTTATGAACTACTTCTTTATGATTAATTTTATGAGTATATATTGGACTTAACATACCTGCAATTTTCCTGATTCCAATTATTTGAGTGAAAAATTATATTAAGTAGATTTTGGTTCAGATTTTAAGAGTAACTAATATTATTATTTCATCGACTCAGCAAATTTAAAGAATTAGTAAATAAATGCACTAAACTTTAGTAAGTTAGCAATGAATAATAAATGTAAAGTATTCGCTTTGATAAAGCAAGTTAATTTACAGTTTTATACATACACAGGGTGTGTCTGCAAAAACGAGGGAATCTCGAAATCTATGAAAATAAAAAAAAATGATTTTATAAACGTGTCCTTCAGTGAGTTATATTCTGGAAATCCACCAAAATAATTACAACACCTTTTTAAATTATTTAAATTGATATGAGTTGGTATAGGTACGGTCAAAAATTTTATTCCATTATTTAAATTGAATAAATTTTAAAAGTAAGAATCTTTAAGGGTGTTAATAACCTTTATAACCGTTATAATAAAAACTCTTTTTTTATTATTACCCAAGTCTGCCTGTATAATAATATTAATAATCTGTCTCAGCACTAAGCTAATAACAATAGATATAAGTATTGAGTGTGATAACAAAATATGCAAGTAATTCATACAGGATGTCTTATCGGTACTTTTTGAAAAATCTATTTTACTTACAAAAATGCTAAATTAAAAAGCATACAAGAACAAAAAAGGACGTCCAATACCGAGGGGCAATTCAATGAAAGAATAAGTGTACATTTTTTTAAGAATTTGTTGAGAATTTATAGAATTTGTTTAGAACTTGTTACGGATTTGCTGAGAATTTGCGAAGAATTTGTTGAATTTGTTAAGAATATGTAGAATTTGTTAAGAATTTGTAGAACTTGTTAAGAATTTGTAGAATTTGTTAGGAATTTGTAGAATTTGTTAAGAATTTGTAGAATCTGTTATAGTGGCGTCAAACTAGCATGAAAAACCTTAAAATCTTTAACTTTGGGGAAACTCAATGGATTGACTTCATTTTTTTTGTAAAACGTTTAGATTTAAATATAAATCACTAATAAAAACTAAAATGGCGCCGCTAGTCCTTCCTGAATTTTTTATACTCTTCGCAAACTATATCTCGCTTATTATTAAGTCCACAGAAAAAATCATTCTTATAAAAATTAAAGAGAATAAAATTTTGTAATAAAAAAAATATTGCCCGCCCCCCTCCGAGCTCTGCCCCCTTATAGTCCCCCAAATTTTAAGTAATTTTTTTTATGCTTATTTTTTAAGGAACAAAATCAACATTCATTATTTAGCAAATTAAAAAAAAAAATTGATATAAATGTTTAATAATAAGCGAGATACAAATTTTTCCAAGTTGGGGGGGCATAGTGGGGGAGCATTTTTTTTTTAATTTAGTAATTAATGAACGTTTTTTCTGTTTCTTAAAAAATAAGCATGAAAAAAAAATATTTAAAATTTGGGGGACTATAAGGGGGCGGAGCTCGGAGGGGGGCGGGCAATATTTTTTTTATTACAAAAGTTTATTCCCTTTAATTTTCATAAGAATGATTTTTTCTGTAGATTTAATAGTAAGCAAGTTACAGTTTGCGAAAAGTATAAAAAATTCAGGAAGGACTAGCGGCGCAATTTTAGTTTTTATTAGTGATTTAAATTTATTTCTAAATGTTTTGCAAAAAAAATGAAGTCAATCCATTGAGTTTCCCCAAAGTTAGAGGTGAAATGCTAGTTTGACGCGACTATTAAGAATTTGTTAAGAATTGGTTGAGAATTTGTTAGGAATTTGTGTACATAATTTTCCCATCTGATTTGCCACTCGTCCAATACAGTGTGCTTTTTTAGAGTATAGCCACTCACTATAACTTTCTTTTAGGGTGTGTTCACAGTGGAAACTGTCTGCACGCCTGTCTGCAAGCTTTTTTTTGATTCTGTAAAAAAAGCGAGTTTATGTCAGGCTTTGATAATTCAAATTTGAACGGGCTTTTTTCATAGAATCAAAATAGAGCGTGCAGACTGTCTCCATTTTGTCTCACACTCTCAGATCCTCAAGGGACAAATGACATATTTTGTTTTTTTAATAAAAGGAGTCTCACCTCTGTCTTTTTTTTTGTCATTTTGTGGAAGCAAATTCAAGGTAGGACAAGTGTCCTACTTTACCCCCTAGTAAGGACGCCCATGTTCATTACTAAATAGTTTGGATATACAGGGTGTCCAAAAAATGGCGCATAAACGCGCTGGTACGTTGTTGGGGCATGTCTAGGGAGCCCCAGAAAATTGTTAAAAAAAATCTATCTTATATACCCTCGGAGATATGGTGCCCCAAAGTGCGAAACTCTAAATGCTTATATCTTGACTATAACAGCACATATTGACGAAACAAATGGTTTAATACAAAGCTACAGTATATCTTAAACCATTTAACCATTTGTTTATTTATTAAATGATCGAATTACATTTTTGTAATCAATTTAATTTTACAAAATTTTCATGAGATGAAGCTGACAACAACGTCAATAAAAACTAGTGCAAAAGTGTATGATCAAGACTCATAAATGGAATTTTTAGACTTATAGATGAGATTTTTAGATGTATTTTCCTAGACTGTGTTGCCGAATTTATGCAACTTTGTTCGCATTTTTCTCGATGAATATAATAGATGGATTTTTTTTTACAATTTTCTAGGGATCCCTGAGAATGCCCCAAGAGCGTACCATCGCGTTTATGCGCCATTTTTTGGACACCCTGTAGAAAGTGGCATTGATAAGATATTAGAACTTCACAATAAGACAATAGTTTACCTATGTATGTAAAGTAATTAACAGCCAACAGGTATATAGATAACAGCGTACACTGAATGTTTCAAGTCCCTTAAGCCAGCTTTAGACGCTTCAATAAATTGTAATGATCAAATCTGTGTTGGAGAGGCAAAAGGGGATAAGTATAGAAATGTCATTTGTGCATGTCATTCTAAAAATGGTTTTCTCACAAATATTAAACAATATTAATGCAGTAATGCGAAGCTACATTAAAAAATAGATTCCACAGTACGTATATGGCTGATCCAATTTGTAAACATCTAAATGTTTCTATTAAAATTCGGTGTCCGAAAAACACATTTTTTTAAATGTCAAATATCCCCTTCTGCCTCCCCAACACAGAAATGCAACGACTTGTGTATTTATCCTAGCGCTATTTTCTTACAGTGATTATACAGTGCGAGGCCTCCTGGCCTTAACTTCTAAACGGTTCGAGATATTAATTTAAAAAAAATTCTAGGCTAATTTGCACTTAAAAAACTATCTTTTGACGGAATTGGATTTTTCAAAAAAAATAACCAACATGTTGGGACATGTCTAGGGAACCCCAGAATATTGTTAAAAAAAATCTATCTCATATACCCTCGGAGATATGTTGTTCCAAAGTGCGAAACTTTAAACACTTATATCTTGAATATAACAGCACATATTAACGAAACAAATGGTTAAATACAAAGCTACAGTCTATCTTAAATCATTCCACCATTTGTTTACTTTTTTAAATGGTCGAATTACATTATTATAATCAATTTAATTTTACAAAATTTTCACTAAATGAAGCTGACAACAACGTCAATAAAATCTAATGCAAAAGTGTATAATCAAGACTCATAGATGGGATTTTTAGATGTATGTATTTTCCTAGACTGTGTTGCCGAATTTATTCAATTTTGTTCGCATTTTTTTCTATGAATATACTTAAGTATCAGATGAATTTTTTTTTAAATTTTCTAAGGATCCCTGTGAATGCCCCAAAAGTCTACCATCGCGATTATGCGCCATTTTTTGGACACCCTGTATATGAACTTTCTTTCTTATATTGGTCCAAGAAATCATATAGTGTACTACTTAGGTATAACAACGGGACATTTATAAGGGTAATTAAGTAAGGGTGTTTTCTTTCAATTATTTACCTTGTGCTTCGAATTCGGTAATAATTTGGCAACACCATTACTATGAAAAAAGTACTCATTTATTTTAAAATCGATAATTCATAGAGCACTACTTAGTACTATTACTACTGATAATAGCACCAATTAAGTATTCAATTTATCATTATTGTGACATGTGGGAAAATTAATAGTCAATGAATTTTCGTATACTTGATGGAAGGAACGAACGATCCTGTACATTTTATTTTCCAATAATAGATAAATTAAATATGTCATATGTCACAAAAGCCTTTGGCGTAAGGTAATAACAAATACGTTAAAACACGTAACTCCGCAATGTAGGTATTCACTTTTTTAATATTTTATCGTGACTGATTAATTTTTTTCTAATAAAAAATTCACGAGAAATAGAAATCTACAATTGTAATTTAAAACCAATGGCCATTAAAAACAACTATTAGATAACATGCATTACTAATAGGTATAATAAGCACCCTTAAATATAAAATACAAATAAAATTGCTACAATTAACACGCAACATAGGTACTTATGTGAGCCCCAATTTGAATTGCAACATAAACATTAAAAAAACTGTTCAGTTTTCTTTTTAAACTGCTTGATAAATGATTTAAAAGAAATGGATATTTTAAGTAATTTACATAAGAAATCCCGCAAGAATCTGACTAAAAGTCAGCAAAATCTAAAAAGTCAACAAAAAATTATGGAAACAATTTTAAATAATCAAAATGAGCTTTTACGGTTAAGAAGAAACAATTGGTCTGTCCTTCGTCTTACAAAACATCACCGTCAAGAAATTGGTAACATGGGCAATAATAGATATGACACTAAAAAAAAATCTAAGCATAAAAATCATCTTAAAGATAACATTCATGGCAATATAAAAAGGTAAGATTTGCCCTAGGGCTTTTTACTTTGTCTGTGAGGAGTATAATCACACATTATTTGACCAATATTTTAGCCAGAAATAAATACAGACACCCCCATTTTTTTCCAAACAAATTTATTTTGAACAAAATGCCGACAATTTTGTTTTAAAGGGGGACACTTGCATATTTTTTTTTCTTTAACTTTGTAAGGGGGGTGACAATTTTGGTCAAGTGGCGATGCTTTTTAAATAAATAAATATTTTGTAAATCGCCCAACTATTTTACGATTTCTTTTTTATTTAAACTAGATTTAAAAGTTAGTTAACAGTCCTAAAAAAAGAAAATGCTCAGACAGGTCGATTTTCTTTTAACCCTTTCGCTAGTGCATTTTCTATCAATTTATGTAGCCTGAAAGGGTATTATTTTTGAGTTTTATGAAATTTTGACAAAATTGTAAAATTAGTTTTTGGGACATTGGAGCAAGTTATGAAGAAGATTTTTTCACAGTTGTACTTATTTATTATTCTAGTTTTGTAAATTTATATAAAAAAAAAAATTGCCCCACGCATTTAGGGGGGGCCACTACCAAATAGGCTTGATGTTGAATACCTTTTAAAATGTTTTTTTTTGTTCGCTGGCACATTCTGGATACATAATAAATATTTTTACTTTATATCTAAACACATTTTACGTAAGACAATTTTGTAGCCCCCCTAATAGCCCCCTTAGAGACGAAAATATATTTTACTTTGGATTTGCGTCAAATTTTTCAAAGAGGTACAAAATAATATTTAAAATAACTTTTTTTATATAAATTTTTTTTTAAATTTTAATAGCCCCAAAATAGCCCCCTTTCAAAGACTAATATTCAATTTTTTTTATTTGCACCAAATTTTGCAAATGAATGCAAGGTAGTAATCTAAACAACTTTTGTTCTCTAATATTTTCTGCAAAAAAATGTGTAGCCCCCTAAATAGCCCCCTTTCAAAGATTCATATTGAATATTTTTGTATTTGCTTCAAACTTTGCAAATAGCTGTAAAGTAGTATTCTTAACAACTTCAGTCTTATATTTTTTTCTGTAAAAAAATTAGTAACCCTCAAGGGGGCTACTCGGGGGCTTTTCAAAATTAATATTAAATCTTCTTGTATTGGCCTCAAAATTTTCAAATAGTTGCAAAGAAGTATTCTAAACGACTTTAGTTTTATATTTTTTTCTAAAAAAAATGTTTAGCCCCCCAAATAGCCCCTTTTCAAAGATTCATATTGAATATTTTTGTATTTGCTTCAAACTTTGCAAATAGCTGTAAAGTAGTATTCTGAACAACTTCAGTCTTATATTTTTTTCTGTAAAAAAATTAGTAACCCCCAAGGGGGCTACTCGGGGGCTTTTCAAAATTAATATTAAATCTTCTTGTATTGGCTTCAAAATTTTCAAATAGTTGCAAAGAAGTATTCTAAACGACTTTAGTTTCATATTTTTTTCTAAAAAAAAATGTTTAGCCCCCCAAATAGCCCCTTTTCAAAGATTCATATTGAATATTTTTGTATTTGCTTCAAACTTTGCAAATAGCTGTAAAGTAGTATTATTAACAACTTCAGTCTTATATTTTTTTCTGTAAAAAAATTAGTAACCCCCCAAGTAACCCCCTTTTCAAGATTAAATCTTCTTGTATTGGTTTCAAACATTGCAAATAGTTGCAAAGAAGTATTCTAGACGATTTTGGTCTTATATTTTTTTCTGAAAAAAAAAATGTGTAGCCCCCTCAAAAAGCCCCCTTTCAAAGATTCATATTGAATATTTTTGTATTTGCTTCAAACTTTGCAAATAGCTGTAAAGTAGTATTCTTAACAACCTTAGTCTTATATTTTGTTCTGTAAAAAAATTAGTAACCCCCAAGTAGCCCCGCTCCAAAGACTAATATTCAATCGACTTTGGGGATTTGGATTTGTACCAAACTTTGCAAATAGCTGCAAAATAGTGGTCTGTGGTCCTGAGGGATTGACTTCAATACAAAAATAAAATAACATGAAAATATATAACTTTATTTATAACAATTAATCTAAATACTATTTTTTTAATATATAATAATAATAACAACAAAAAGAAATTTTTCATAAATATAACAACTATAAACGACAACATTCATAAATGAGTAATTATTGGTACCAACACGAAAATGACATAAGAATTTAGTACGTAAGTAGTACCTTTCTTTTAAGTTCCCAATAAAGACAAATTTTTACAATAATGGACCAAACATAGATTCTGTAATAGTGCGTATGTAATAATAATATATCGGGTGAGCAAATAAAAACGGCCCATAAGTAGGCTTTGAACAATGTAAAATCTGTCAATTAACAATATTTTGACAATCCCCATGGCCTACTTATGGGCCGTTTTTATTTGCTCACTCGATATATAATAGCACAAAAGTTAAATATTCACCCATTCCGTTTGTACCGAAGTCACTGGTCGACACATCTCAGAAGCCGTCAGATTGACTCATTTATTTCTGACGTATTTGGACGTATCTGAGATGCGTCGACCGGTGACTTCGATACAAACGGAATGGGTGAATAGGCAACGCGTGTGTCAACACAAAGAATTTACATAAGTCCTATGCATTTCCTATGTAAACTCTTTGTGTTGACACACGCATTGCCTATATTTGTGCTATTACTATTACATATGCACTACTACAGAATCTATGTTTGGTCCTTAAGTTAAAAAGTGGAGGCAATGGTGAAAATTGATAATTGAAGACAAATTATTAAAATGGCAAAAGAACAAATTAAAATGGGAAGCCGAATTTTTAATAATTTTTATGAGTAACAAATTATTACAAAGCAAAGAATCAAAACAGTTGAAGATAAATTTAATAATTTTTTTATCACGTAACGTAAACCGACCGTAAACTTTCCGACTATCGTATTTATTTTTCTGATGGGAGCTAATAACTAAAAACTATTTCAATAATGGGTCAAACGATTATTATTTTGAGATAGAGTAACTTTTGCGCAGAAATTAATTAGGGGAATTATACTAGGGGGGTACAAAACTTAAGATTTGTTTCCTCTATAGGAATAACGTAATACTTATTTATACAAGTTTATTCCAGGAGGAGGGTGGGAAACCAAAGATTTGCAACACTCTAGTGAAATTACTTATGATTTATTAATTTTTGCATAAATGTTAAGCCCTCTCCAAATAATATTTATAAAAAGATATTTTCTTGACGATTCAATTGCAAAACTGGCTTCTTCGCTATTTTTGTGATGAATCAAACATAGTTGACAACGAGGGGTAAATCAGATGGGCAAATTGTGTACACTAATTCCCAAATTCTAGAATTTATTAACAAATTCTTAGCAACTTCTACAAATTTTTAACAAATTCTTAAAAAAAATGTACACTAATTCTTTCATTGAGTTGCCTCTTAGTTGACAATATACTGCGTAGTAAGTCGTACGCCGAAAATAAAACACATAAAAGCACGTGTGACTTTTCAAAGATATTGCACAGGGTTTGCGCAAAATCTTTGAACAACCATACGTGCTTCTCTGTGTTTTATTTACCGCGCACTATTTATTATGCACCATGTCGCAATCTATATGTTTGGTCCTTATATAATGGCTGCCCTTCACGCAGCTTCTTGCTAGCTTCCAGAAGCTAGCTTCTTCGCTGCTGTTAGAGGATTCAAATGTTTTAAGTATGCGCGGGCAGAAGAAGTTAAAAGAAATCAAGCACGGTTTGATTTCTTTTAGCTTCCTGTGCGCGCGCATACCTAAAACATTTGAATCGTCCAGTATCAGCGAAGAAGCTAGCTTCTAGAAGCTAGCATCTAGAAGCTAGCAAGAAGCTGCGTGAAGGGCAGCCATAACTCAACTTTGCAAGATGTAATGTACTGGATACAAAAAAAATAATAAAAATATTAGTAAAGATCTGTTTTTATACCATAAATATAAAGCCGAGTATAAAGCCATACAAAAACTAGATAATCGACATCGATAATTTATCCTGCATTACAACAAGAAAAATGCTATAAACACTTTTATATTCATAATGAAGTTGTAACAAATGCACTTCTTGGTTCAGAAATATTTATTGCTGCACGATCGATTTCGTTTTACCAAACATCATCAGGTGCCACTACAAAAGATAGGCCCTGATTTACAATACAATTAAACATTTATACATTATACATATATATTATTGTATTATTATATTATATTATTGTATTGTAAATCAGGGCCTATCTTTTGTAGTGGCACCTGATGATGTTTGGTAAAACGAAATCGATCGTGCAGCAATAAATATTTCTGAACCATGAAGTGCATTTGTTACAACTTCATTATGAATTTGAACTTGGTTAACGCCTTCTCCAACCAATTACTTTTATATTCAGTAAAAGGTCAAGAATTTTTTTAAATTCATGTACAATTTTTATATAATGGTAAAACATTTACTCCAAGGACAATAATAACAGTTGAACATTATGACGAAGATTTAATTTACATGAATTAAATCAAATCTTATATCACTGTCCATCAAGTAAATGTTTTACCATTATATAAAAGTTGTACATGAATTTAAAAAAATTGTTAACTTTTTACTGAATGTTTATAAAAGTGTTTATAGCATTTTTCTTGTTGTAATGCAGGAGAAAGCATTGACGAAGAATGTCTAATTTTTGTATAGATAACATTGGTATAGACCTTTCCCGCCGTTGACCACCTTCGCAGTCGTTATACTTGGGAAACTGAATGACCACCAGCATCACAATGACTAATGTCAATCTGACGCATATCTGACGTTTCTCAAGTATAACGACTGCGAAGGTGGTCAACGGCGGGAAAGGCCTATACTCTTTATTATTTACAAAAACATTTTTGCTATTGAATCCGACTTATTTTGTAATGCCTTACCTATTGTTAATTTACCAGTAAGTAAGGAGTAAGGCAAATGAGTAGAGATATTTGGAAATAAACCTAGGTTACCTTTCCAAATATCCCTACTTTTACGCAACACTCCTTACTTACTGGTAAGTTAACAACAGGTAAGGCATTAGAGAATAAGTATGATTTGGAAATTGGAATTAACATAACAATCGCTTTCCGGAGAAGTAGGGACAGTAAAAAGAAAATTACCATAAAAAAGACTATACTTTCTCATACTATAGACAGATTGTTGAAATCCATCAAATCATAATTTATATATTCTCTCAATCATAGTAGGGGGCTTTTTTGTGCTCTGGGTCCTAGGAATCCAACGAATTTATGATTCATTCTTAAACAATCATAAGATCTTCGTAACTTACGGAAAATTATGATGGTTCGAGAATGGATCATGATTCGTTGGATCCCTAGGACCCAGTGCACAAAAAAACCTTCTTTTATGATTGAGCAAATATATGAATCATGATTTGATGGATCCCAAGAATCTGTCTATACTACGAGAAAGTATAGTCCTAACTCTAAGATACCAGCTAGTATAATACCATTTCATAAATTTTAAGTAGAAGAAAAAATACATACATAGTAACTAGTTAATACGGTAGATTCGACTCTTAAGTTTATTTCTAAAGGGTGGATTTCAGATTTTATAATATATACTCTTTCCTGTTTCGTTTTCCGAAGGTCAAACAGAAAAACAACCTTGCATTCAACCTGGCAGTTTTTTAATTACAAAATAATAAAGAAATATGACCTTGACATAACCTTGAACAGAATTCTGACAGATTCCCATAAACAGAATTTGACAACTACGACATAAACCAAATATGAACGTTAAAAACAAGTTTGTTGGCAACCACAACTATCACATTAGAAAAATATTAGAGTATATTCCTATATAAACTGCTCCAAGAAAGTTAAGGATATTGTCGTTTGTCAACTTTCCTAAAGTTTTGGAAGAAAAATTTTTCATTTAAAATAACAAATAAAAAATCTTACCATAAACTTTTTTTTTTAATTTTATTAGGGATTCAATAATTTTTTGGAATGTGAATATTTTGAATTTTATAATCGGTTAACAACATTATACTAGTCGGTCTTAAAAGTAGGGGTACTGTCTTGTTTAAGTTTTAAGAAGGTCTAGAAGCCAATAGAACGCTCTGGATAATTGGGACCGGACGACTCTGCTTAATATGGCCAATTTCTTTAGCGTTAGTTAAATTGTTAAACCTCCTTTTGATAAGCGCCGATTTAAAGCAGAAGTTACTCCTAGAAGTCCTAAAAGTTGCAAATCAGGCACTTCAACCAGTACCAGAATGATACCTTGCAGATTAAGTTCGGAGAAAGCCTTTAAGTTTGTGTAGATCCTTGCGGGAACGGCTTCCGAATGCTGATGGTGCTTCTGGATCCATTTTAACGGTAAAAAAACGTCTTCACAAAGTCAATGTAAGATCTAGGCAATTTTTAAGAAAAGTTCCGTCAACCCCAGATCTCAAACAAAAACCATTGGAAGGGGAGAAGAAAAGATTACAGCGGCATGAAAAGAGGGAATCTGTACTGATAACAGGGGAATCCAGATGCAACAGATTTTTAAGTATGATCACGATTCCAAAACCCGTACATGACGACTAGCAGAAAATTAACCAAATCTGGAATCATTAGTAAGCAGTACAGATTGCCACTTTTCATGCTGATATACTCTTTTCTTCTCCCCTTCCAATGATTTTTGTTTGAGATCTGGGTTTAACTCTTCTGAAATATTGCCTAGATCTTACATTGACTTTGTGAAGACGTTTTTTACCGTTAAAACGGGTCCAGAAGCATCAGCGGCGTTCGGAAGCCGGTCCCGCAAGGATTTATACGAACATAAAGGCTTTCTTCGAATTGATTCCGTAAGGTATCTTTCTGGTACTGGTTGCAGCGCCTGATTTATGACTTTCAGTACTTCTAAAACCAGCTCCTGTTTCAAATTGACGGTTATCAAAACAAGGTTTAACAATTTGACTAACGTTAAAAAAAAAGACGATATCAAACAGAGTCGTCCGGTCTCAATTATCCAGAGCGTTCTATTGGCTTCTGCACTTTCTTAAAAATTAAACAAGACGTAGTAAAGGTACTTTTAGAAACGACTAGAATAATTTTCTGGACCGATTATAAAATTCAAAATATTCAAATTTTTTATCAAAGTCCAAAAAATTATTGAATCCGTAATAAAATTTAAAAAAAAAGTTCATGGTTAGAATTCTTTTTTTTTATTGGTTATTTTAAAAGAAAAATTTTCCTTAACTTTCTTGGAGCAGTTTATATGTACAGTGTAAAATCGAAGATTCTCTTCAAACCACACTGTATTTAAATTTAGAATACAAATTGTGACCTGTTAAAATACGTATTCAGAATTTAAATACATTGTGGTTTGAAGAAAGTCTTTGTTTTTACACTATACGTTTAACATCTTTAAAATATTTTTTTAGTGTGATATTTTTTGAAACACGGCACAACACAAAGAGCCACATTACACTCGTTACAAAAAAATGTTGTTTTTGTTACCTTTTGCTGATTAACTTTACTGTGGCTACAAACGTAGCATTTTCTTGTGGCAATGCCACGTCCAGGTGTGTCAGGACATTTTTTTGGAAAATGTCTGCCCGTAAGTCGTAATGGATTTTCTATGGGACGTCGTCCACGATTTGGACATGGAATATCGTGTCGATATTCCTCTACCATTCTCCTTATTAATTCCAACCTAAATTTTGCTAAGCCCCAAGTACTACCAGTACAATTTTTAAATAAAACCCAAGCATTAAATACCGAAATGTCTAATAAATGAAAAAAATATTTTTTGTACCATTTTGTGGATTTTCTTTCAATGGAAGAAAAGCTGGTAATCATGTCCATTCTGTCAACATTTCCCATTCCCTTACAGTAATCTTGAATTGCCTCGGGTTTCCTTATGGGCTCGTTAGTGGCGTAATTTATTTTTCCCGTATCCACAATTCTATTGCTGTGAATCGTAGTCAACACGTAAACTTCGCGTTTATCGTACCACTTTATTAAAAGCATATTATTTTTATTCCTACAAATAGTTTCATTTCTAGCTGGTCTTTCTAAAATTTTTGGCAACCCTTTTCGATTTTTTCTTACTGTCCCTACTGCTCCGGTACGCTTGTTATGCAAAAATTCATACAGAGCCGGTTGTGAATACCAATTATCCATAAATATGGTATGGCCCTTGTTAAAATACGGCTCTAATAGGGTAGTCACAACCGACCCTGTCATTCCCAAATCATCGTCAGTGTAAATAATTTCGGTTGAATTACCTGTGTAGACAATAAAGTCTAACACATAATTAGTTACACCGTCGCATAAGACAAATGATTTTATGCCGAATCTATGCCGTTTGGAAGGGATGTATTGTTTGAATGATAAACGACCCTTCCACGGCGATAGACTCTCGTCGATACAAACGTTTTTGGCAGGATTCAAAAATTTTGAAAATGTTTCTCTTAGATGATCTATAATGGGCCGAATTTTAAACAGTTTATCACCACCTTGCATAGTTGAGTTATCATTGAAGTGAAGTAACCTCAAATACAACTCAAACTGATCAAGAGACATAACTTTTCTAAAAATATTTTGGGCCAATAAAACATCTGTGGTCCAATATTGCTTTATAGTATTTAGTTTCACTAGTCCCATCATTAAAATTAGTGACAAAAAACAAAAAATTTTGTCAGGAGTACTTCCACTCCAAAGCTTTAACTTGGATTTGGGTGGAAGTACGCCTGCCTCTTCAACTTTTTGTTGGTAAAAAATGTTCGTTTCGTTAGAAATTCTGTCGACAATGTTATCCGAAAAAAAAAGTTTAAAATATTCCAAAGGATCGTTTTTTTTTTCTTCAGGGATGTTCAGGTTCTTAGGTCCCACATTATGATCATCAAAATAAAAATTATTTGGTAAATAATCAGGGTCATTATCCCAACCATTATTATTACCAACATTGGCAATATTTGGATTGTTTGGACGCCTCCTGCCCCTTCGCAACGGTGCAGACTCATCGCTCTCATTTGAGTCAGACTCGCTCTCGCTCCCTTGTACGTCTGCATCGCTGTCGCTGTCGCTTATTTCTACGTCTGCATCCGACTCGTACTCAACACTTTCCCTAGAAATTGTTTTTATACACGATTTGTTTATCTTTGCTAAAATACCATTTTTTTTACATTTAGTCCACACAAATCTTACAAAAGCAGCAGTACCAGCACAATTCTTTTAAATTTGATAAAAACATTACTTTTATATGCCCAACAATGTGAATTTAAATTGTGTATTGTATTGTAATCCTATGTTCCTAAGCTAAAGTACTCCTAAAGGTCTTGTTTTAAGGACCTTGCACGGAATAGGAACAAGAGGGACCTCCTGCTTAACGTGTAATCCGAACTACGAGGTTACGAGTCTTTCGACCAGTACTTGGAGTGGTTACCCATCTAGGTACTCATTTAGCCAAAAGTTGCTTGACTTTCGTTATCGTATGATAACTAAGAAAGCTGTCTGCCTCGAATAAAAAGGGGTACTTTAGGGGTTGTATTACGGAATGCTATACAATGTGCAAGACTGCGCATAGAAATTATGTTTTTGGGTACCGAAAGCTCGAGGGGGTAAGTTAAGCGTACAAAGAATACATAAAGACTACACTAGGGAATACATAAAGAATACACGAGACTACAAAAAGAATACACAAGACTACATAGGGACTACACAAGACTACATAAAGAATACATGGGTGCAAAGAAAGTGGGAATACACGGGACTACATAGAAAATTATTGGGTATACATGGAGAATTCATGGTAAATAAATGGGAATACAGGAGAATACAGAAGACTACAAAATGTGCCTGTACATAAAATACACAGAGCTGAGCCTCTCTCGCGAAAGCTGCTGCTTTTTATGTAAATTAATTTGGGCTGAAGGAAAATATTTTATTAAAATTTGTAAGATTTGATGGACTGCTTATTTCTCTTTTCTTAAGTAGTAAAACACAGTCTAATATAATATTATAAAAATAGGTATAGCATTATACATACCTCTCAATTTGACCCAAACTAAATTGGTCGGATTCAGGAAGTTCGTCCGATAATGCAGAAGATAAGCTGTAGCGTCTTCTTTTTAAATTTGAAGAAGATGGTTCATTACTTTCACTTATATCTTCTTCGCCCGATAATGATGATAGGCTGTACCGCCTTCTTTTTGAATTTGAAGAAGATGGCTCGGTAATTTCACTCATTGCAAAAAAAGATTCAAGAAGATTGCTTACAAATTGCCCGAAATACTAAAGTGCCAAATTTGTTGACTAGGTAACTAAGGACTCAACATCAAGTCATTTTTTTGTTATGGCATAGATTTTTTTCTATGACAATTTTACCATACGGGGCCCTACCAAATAACTAGGAAAAAATTCAGGAGGTAATTCCTGAACTCATTTTAAGAAATAAAGTTCATATAAATAGCGTCGTTACTGAGTTACAGCCCCCTAAAAACCCGTAAAAAACAGTTTTTTTGCTGTAATTTCGAAAACAATAATTTTTCAAAAAATGTCATGGGACCTTTTTGGTTTATCTAAATAGTAGAAATATTTTCCCCTTTGTAAAATTTAAAAAAACGTAGTTATAGTGGGGGCCCTTAGGGGGCTGTAAAAAAAAAATCAAAATCGACCATGTTTATAGGAACTTTTTTTCTTAAAATGTGTTCAGGAATTACCTCCTGAATTTTTTCCTACTTATTCGGTAAGACCCTGTTACTTTTATTCTAATAACATTGTAGGCAAATGTTTTTTTTTTTAACCTAGCGTTATAGGAAACATCTGTCCCCATTTTTCCTAGAATAATCGCCTAAATAATTATTTTTTCGATCACGTTGGATTTACACCAAATTTTGCAAATAGTTGCAAAAATTTATTTTTAGCCTCAAAATAGCCCCCTTTAGAAATTATTTTTAGTTTTGGTTGCGCGTTTTGGTTAGGCGCATCTGGAGGACTGCTTCTTTTACATATAAAGTATTACAATAAAGTTGTAAAATATTACTTTTACTGCAGTCAACCTGTCGTATATTATATAGTCACATCGAAAAAATGCTGGATAGAATTTATACATATTGATATACAATTCAACTTGGGGTTCAAAATGTAAAAGCCCAAATTGGCGTTTTCCTACCTGTTTCGGAAACGGTGTTAATCCCCAAAGGCCCTCCTTCAATTTTTAATATTAAATCCCGGTGGATCAACACAAAATTTTACGAAGCTCTTGGAGGGCAACAATTTCGTTTCCAAAATATGTATAGTTATGCCAATTGAGAATTAACCCCTTGAATCCCCCTGTTTTGATCTATATTCATAAATAAATGACTGTACTATTTGCAATGTTTGATGTAAAATCTACAAGGTTTTAAATTTGTCAATATTAGAGAACCCCATAGGATAACTACTAATTTTTATACAAAAATACACATAGAAATTAAGTTGTTTAGAATATTATTTTGTACTTACCTGGAATGTTCGGTGTAAATCCAATAACTGATTTAAAATTATTCAATAAGGAGGGTCCCCATACAAAGGGGCTTCTATTTTTCTACAAAAGTATGTATAAAAGTATTTTTTAGAGTATTACCTTGTACTTACCTGTAAAGTTTAGAAAAAACCGAGGGGGGAAATTCAATAAGATTTAAAATTATTCAATAAAATGGATTAGTAAGTATTTAGTAATAAACCCCTAGGGGGGCTACGAATGTTTTTTAAAAATAATATAAAAATAAAGTTGTGTAGAATACCTGTCAGCACGTATCATTCTCCAAATGTTGATTTAAATCAAACAAGATTTAAAATTAAGGGGACCACTATGGGCCTACGATTTTTTTTTATAAACAAATGTATGAGAATAAAGTTTTGAAGAATATGATTTTGTACCTCCAATAAAACTATTAGTACAGTCAATCCGTATGTGGACATCGACAAAATTCCTGGTAGGGCCGCCTTTTTTATATGATGTAACTGGATGTCCAAAGAGTAAAACCCCAAATTGGCGTATATCTACCTATTGCAGAAACAGAGTTATGGCCCCCAAAGGACCCCCTTTAATTGCACCAAATTTTAAAAAGATTTTTTTAAAATAAAAATTTCTAAAAACATTTCTTCACCCCCTAAATAGCCCCCAAAGAGTAATAACCAGTCACGTTGAATTTACACCAAATTTTGCAGATAGATGTAAAATGAGATGCTAAAAAATATTTACTTATAACTTTTTTTGAAAAAAAAATTCTATGTCCCCCTTAAAAGCCCTTTTCGTTTATGGGGCGCAGGAATTTATTCTTTGAAAAAAAGTTATAAGGAAATATTTTTAAGCATCTTATTTTGCATCGATCTGCAAAATTTGGTGTAAATCCAACGTGATTGATTATTACTCTTTGGGGGCTATTTAGGGGGTGAAGGAATTTTTTTTTTATAAAAATCTTTTTAAAACCTTATTTGACATCTATTTGCAGAATTTGGTGCAGTTCCACCGTGATGAATTAAAGGGGGCCCTTTGGGGGGCCATAACTTCGTTTTTGCAATAGTTAGATATACGCGAATTTGTGGTTTTACTAATTGGACATCCAGTTACATCATCTAAAGAAGGCGGCCCTACCAGAAATTTTGTCGATGTACCCCCATTATTTAGGACAGATTGACTGTAGTATATTGAAAGGGGGGCCTTTATGGGGACTACGAATATTTTTGGATAAAAAGTATGGAAATAAAGTTGTGTAGAATAAATTTCAGCACGTATCTGCAAAGTTTGGTTTAAATACAATAATAAGTCTAAGAATTAGGCATAAGAAGGGGACCATTCGGGGGCTACGATTTTTTTTAGAAAAAAATGTATGGGAATAAAGTTTTTAAGAATATAATTTTGTACCTATTTACAAAGTTTTATCAAAATCCAATAAAACTATTCAAATGGGGGGGGCCATGAGGGGGGCAACGAATATTAAAAAAAAAAAAGTTTAAGAATAAAGTTGTGTAGAATACCTTTCAGCACGTATCTGCAAAGTTTGGTTTAAATTCAACAAGATTTAAAATTAACTATTATAAGGGGGCCACTAGGGGGCTACGAATTTTTTTAGAAAAAAATTTATGGAAATAAAGTTGTTAAGAATATAATTCTGTACCTATTTACAAAGTTTTATCAAAATCCAATAAAATTGTTAAAAGGGGGGGCATTAGGGGGGCTACGATTTTTTTTAGAGAAAAAAGTAGAGGTAGAAAGTTTTTTGTAATAATATTTTGCATCTTTCTGTAAAATTTGAAGTAAAACATAGTATTTTTAATTTTTTCAGTTTTAGGGGAGTAAAAGGGACCCCCTATCCTAACCCCAATGAGTTTTTTTGCAGGAAATTACCAAATTTAGATAAAATGCCCCTTTATTTACAGCATTCCAAAGAAATAACCCTAAAAAAGTGCCTATACAAAAAAATAAAAAATAATCTTTGCAGAAAAACACAAAAGCCTATATATAGGCCCACACTAGTCAAGGCCAAAACCATTTTGGGCCTATATATAGGCCCACACTCTCGAAAGGGTTAAAAAGAGATATCTAAAAATAATATCTATTAACTTTTTTCTTCAACTCTCTAGACGGGGTGGCTACCCCTTAAAAATATTAAATTAGCGCAACGGATTAAGGGGGGCCTTATTTTTGAGCCACAATTTTTTTCTTTTTAATAAAGTAAAAATGTTAAAAATAGGACTAACTATTTAAATTAAAAAAAAATATATTTGAAAAATACAAAAGTTGTCAGATTTTAAAAATTTTTACTTTGCTGAAAAGAGAAAAATTGTAGCTCGAAAATAAGACCCCTCTTGACTCGTTCGCTATTTAATATTATTGAGGCTAGAGGGTTGAGAAAAAAAATTAAAAGATATTATTTTTAGATGTCTCTTTTTAAAAGAAAATCGACCAGTCTTAGCATTTTGTTTTTTTTTAGGACTGTTAATTAACTTTAAAATCTAAAATTCAAATAAAAAAAAATCAAAAAATAGATGGCCGATTTTCAAAAATTTAATTTTTTTTAAAAGAAAGAAATTGTGTTAAAATGAGACCCCACTTGACTCGTAGTGCCATTTAAGATTATTGACAAAATGGTGACCCCGCTTAGGGGGTTAAAGAAAAAAAATATGTTAGTTAGGTGTTCCCCTTTAAAACAAAATCAACATGTCCGGACATTTTTTTCAAAAAAAATTAGCTTAGAAAATAATGCGGGTGGAAACTATTCCTTGGACCACCCTGCATTTAAAACAAAGCTGAACTGAACATTATAGCAAAAATTAGTCATCAGTTTGCTGGAAGAAATTGCGACGTTAAATACGAATTATTCTGGAGTATAAATGCCGGGTTTATAAATGACTTCGACTTTATTATTGTTACCTGTTTATTGTATACTGTTTATCTTTGGTTGACTTTAGCAAGATTTACATGTTTATAATAACTTTTACTTTTAGAATTACCTTATATCTGGAATTTAAACAATCACAAATTTAACCAAATCCATGAGTATTTCTTCACGTATTTCAATCACATTCATTTACAAACTATTTAAATACTAATAAAGAACCGAATCACACACAAAATTAAAAAAATTAAGCATATTTTGTTTTACTTTAAGGTTAGGAATACATAGTAGTTCAAATCATTACTTGGTTACATCAGAGAGAATTCAGAATAAGAGAGACGACATACACGGAACGGCTTCTGATTGGTTTGCTCGCGATTTTTCCGCAACAACGGCTGCTCCAAAATTACATTTTTGGCATTTTTTTGACTTTTGTTTAAAAGTTGAGTCAGTTTGCTTTCAAAAGCCGAAATAGAAATAGAAAGGACCCTCATGTGTCGTCTCTCTTATCTATGAATTCTCTCTGGGTTATATTATCTATGGTTAAAATTATAAGATAAAATATTTCAGGTAAACAATACAAAGTGTTAAAGCTCTTTTTATGAACAAGTAGGTAGGATTTGAACACATTTATCTTTTAAAATAAAAGATAATAGATAAACAGTAAACCGGTAGAAGTGATTTATAAACTGATTCCCCTCTTGCACCAGTTACTAGTATGTAGTAAAGAGGCCTGGAACTGCAGGGAATATTTTTTGGTATAAAAAATAATAATATAAAAAAAACAAAAATGAGGGATAAAATTTTACTTTTATAAAAAATTATGTTTGGTAAAAAAACATCTAGTGGCGTCAAACTAGCATGAAAAACCTTAAAATCTCTAACTTTGGGAAAACTCAATGGATTGACTTAATTTGTTTTGTAAAACGTTGAGAATTAAATTTAAATCACTAATAAAAACTAAAATGGCGCCGCTAGTTCTTCCTGAATTTTTTATACTCTTCGGAAACTGTACCTCGCTTATTATTAAATCTACAGAAAAAATCATCCTTATGAAAATTAAAGAGAGTAAAATTTTGTAATAAAAAAAAATATTGCCGCCCCCCCGAGCTCTGCCCCCATATAGCCCCCCAAATTTTGAGTAATTTTTATTCATGCTTATTTTTAATTTTTAAATTCAAAATTGTTTTCCCTTTGATTTTCATAGAAATAATTTTTTCTGTAAATTTAATAATAAGCGAGATACAAATTTTTCCAAGTTAGGGGGTCATAGTGGGGGAGCATTTTTTTTTTTAAATTTAGTTAATAATGAATGTTTTTTTTGCTTTTTAAAAAATAAGCATGAAAAAAAATTATTTAAAATTTGGGGGGCTATAAGGGGGCAGAACTCGGGGGGGGAAGGTAATATTTTTTTTATTACAAAATTTTATTCTCGTTAATTTTCATAAGAATGATTTTTTCTGTAGACTTAATAATAAGCGAGATACAGTTTGCGAAGAGTATAAAAAATTCAGGAAGGACTAGCGGCGCCATTTTAGTTTTTATTAGTGATTTAAATTTAATTCTCAACGTTTTACAAAACAAATTAAGTCAATCCATTGAGTTTCCCCAAAGTTAGAGATTTTAAGGTTTTTCATGCTAGTTTGACGCCACTACACCTTTTTCAACTGTAAATTCAAAAATATCACTTGTAAATTCAAAAGTATCAAATGTAAATTCAAATAGTCAAATGTAAAATCCAAATAATCAGATGTAAATTCCAACAATCAATTGCTAATTCCAAAATATCACATGTAAATTCCAACTATCAAATGTAAATTCAAAAGCATCAAATGATAATTCCAACTATCAAATGTAAATTCCAAAACATCAAATGTAAAATCAAAATTATCAAATGTAAATTCCAAAGCGCAAAATAAAATTTAAATGTTTTAAGGTTTATTATTTCTGTATTTGTATTTTCCAATTTATGTACATATAAAGTAAAATACATTTAAGCAAAAAAAGTATTTATTAAATATTATACAGTGTGTTCAGTTTCAAAGTTGCCTCCACCTTTATTTTTTATTTAATTTAAACAAATTAATTTTGAAAAAAATTTCGACTCTGGACGATTTTTTTTTAAGCGGGGACTAACATATCGCATATCTTTTATTCTTTTTCCGCCCCCTAAGAAAGGTGACTACCTCAAAAATGACTACGTCAAGTGGAGCCATATTTTCCCAATTTTTTAATTTGAATTGTAGTTTTAAATTATTTAAAGAATAAGTACTTAAAAAAAAAGGTTTGATGGTAAAAACGGTGTAAAGCGGGACATCCAAAAAGAATAACTCTTATTTTCATCGTCAGTTCTCCCCTTTGGGTGGGGTAACTACCCCAACAAAAAGTTTAAATTTCTCTACGGGGCAGAGAGAGTCTTATTGTACATAGAGCCACTTTTTTTCTTTTTTAGGCAAATACTACAGTAAAAGGTTCGTAAAGAATGCAATCACATCAAAAAAATCCCGGATAGAATTTTAATTGTGGTCATGTGGCATAACTGGAGGTCTAAAGAGCGAAATTTATAGCCCCCAAGGTGCCCTTGAACTTGTAATATTAGATCACGATAAATATACACCAAATTTTGCAAATAGATGTCAAATAAAATTCTAAAAACAATTTTTTTTTTAATTTCTTTACCCCCTAAATAGCCCCAAAAGTAAAATATTCAATTACGTTGGATTTACACAAAATAAGATTTCAGAGAACTTTTTCTTTATATTTTTTTCCAACAAAAATTATAAAGAAGAAGTTCTTTGAAACCTTATTTTGAATCTTCCAAAATTTGGTGTAAAGTAATTTTTTAAGTTCTTTAAAACCTATTCCCAAAATTTGGGGGGTAAATTTTTTTTTTTTAAATTGTTTTTAGAAAAATTGTTTTTACAAAAAAATTTTAGAACCTTATTTGACACCTATTTGCAAAATTTGGTGAATGCTTACCGTGATTTAATATTACAAATTCAAGGGAGCACCTTGGGGGCTATAACTCCGTTTCCGAAACTGATAGGAATTCGCCAATTTATTATTTAATTCTTTTACCGATTTAAATTCAATCCGGAATTTTTTCGGTGTGATTGCATAATTTTTGACTCTATTACTGTACACAGTATTAGCTTTCAGAAGGCAAAATATCACAAAAACCAAAAAATATTAATGCTTTTTATGTTATCTTTTTGTTAGTACATTAATAACCAAAAATAATCAAAATGGTATTTTTTATTTGTAAGAATAATGTTTTAAAATGTTATTGCAAGCATTGGAATTTACATTTGATATCTTGGATTTTACATTTGATATTTTTGAATTTACATTTGATAGTTGGAATTTACATGTGATAGTTGGAATTTACATGTGATCCTTGGAATTAGCATTTGATTGTTGGAATTTACATTTGATTATTTGGATTTTACATTTGACTATAAGAATTTACATTTGATACTTTGGATTTAACATTTGATAATTTGAATTTACAAGTGATATTTTTGAATTTACAGTTGAAAAAGGTGTAGATGTTTTTTTACCAAACATAATTTTTTATAAAAGTAAAATTTATTATTATTTTTATTAGTGATTTAAATTTATTTCTGAACGTTTTGCAAAAAAAATGAAGTCAATCCATTGAGTTTCCCCAAAGTTAGAGGTGAAATGTTAATTTGACGCGACTAATCTATATTATAATATTTCTATAGTTATTTAAAAAACATTCCAGGTATGGCTTTTTTTTATTTAGGAAGGGACGCCATAACGCAAGAACAGTATTAAAATAAACACTCTGTATAGATATTATTAGGTAATAATTTACCTAGGCTCCATTAAAATCCATGCGCATCTTGTGAAGTGTTAATTAAGATTCTCCATCCTGGACTTATACATCGAGTTTTTAACAGAGTTGTATCCATTTTCCAATCGTTGAGCCGCGTTAGGATGCAGAAGCTGCACCTCCCGAAATATAACACTCAGTTTAGTTGTTTCACTTCTGGCCCTTTCATTTAATTCTTCCCTGAATCTTAAGTCTTCGATTGTTGATTCTTCAGGTTGGTGAACATGATTTGTTCTAAAGATAAATTTACAATTTATTTATAAAATGTACTTAAGTGACTGTTTACCACAAACAGTTTGACAACTTTCTTTGGAAAACAGTTATAGTAGTACAGTCAATTTGTGTTTGGACATGGACAGAATTTCTGGTAGGGCGCCGCCTTTTTTATATGATGTAACTGGATATTTGAAGAGTAAAACCCCAAATTGGCGTATCTCTACCTATTGCAGATTCGAAGTTAGGACCCCCCAAAGGGCCCACTTTAATTCATCACGGTAAAACTACACCAAATTTTGCTAATAGATGTTAAATAATATTTTAAAAAGATTTTTGCAAAAACATTACCTTTGAAAAAATTCCTTAATAGCCCCCAAAGAGTAAAAACCAATCACGTTGAATTTACACCCAATTTTGCAAACAGATGCAAAATAAGATGCCAAAAAATATTTTGTAATAACTCTTTTTCAAAAAAATGTTCTATGACCCTCTTAAGGGCCCCTCTCGTTTTTGGGATGAAGGAATTTTTTTTGAGAAAAAATATTAAGAAAAAGTTTTTTAGCACCTTTTTTGTATCTATTTGCTAAATTTGGTGATAATCCAACGTGATTGGCATGAGGGCTATTTAGAGGATGAAGAAATTTTTTCTGAGGAACATTTTTACGAAAATTATTTTAAAACGTTATTAGACATTTAGTTACAAAGTTTGGCACAGTTCCACTGTGATCTTACGTAACGAATTGAAGGGGGCTCATTGGGGGTTCATAACCCCGTTTCCAAGACAAGTAGAGATACGCCGATTTGAGGTTTTACATTTTGGACCTCCGGTTATAACATATTATAATGGTGGACCTACACGAAATTTTTTCGATGTCCCCTCATTATTTAGGACAGATATGACTGTACGTACTACTTAGATTTTAAGATTCAGTTAAAAGTTGCAATGCGACCGGGCCTCGATAAATTACTTAAAATTACTATAGGTGACTTTATTTTTATTTATTTTATTATTGTACCCTTTTAGACATTTTAAGGGGGGCGCTCTATTTTTTTTTTTTTTTTTAAATAACGTAGGATCTAAAATTATTACCTTTTTGTTATAACTCCTCGAAGAATGAGTCTACTAGGACAGTATGGATCTTTGCAAACAAAATATGTGGATTGGTTTTGTTGTCGATTTTTTTTGTAAAGATAATTAAGCTCATCTGCATAATAATACCGCTCACTTTTATCAGCTTTGACTCTCTCCATTTCTGAAAAAACAAGTTTTTTTTTAATAAAACATTTAAAATAACATATTAATCTTTAAAACAAGAAAACTAACATGAATCTCTTTCATCAAAATTAATTTTAGAAAAAAAAATATCTGCGTAAATTTTTTTTTACTGCATGCAAAATCTAGAAGTGGTTTATTCGGTTTGTTAGGATTTCAAAATTTTTAAATAGGTATTAATTTTTACAGAATGTGTAGTTTTTGTTGATGGGTAAATAAAATTTTAATTAAAATTCATTAAATTAAACATTTCTAATAAATTAGAGTAGCTGAAGAATTCGCGTCTTTAAATTACTTCTTAATAATAATTAGGGTAATTTATAGAACGTAACTTTTCCTTTACTTCGGCGTAACTTCAATTCCACTTAACTTAACAAACTTGCCTAATTTATAGATAACAAAGTTACGTGAAATTGGAAACAGTTAAGCGCATGTGTCTGAACTCGGGCGTGTCTTCTGACTATTTACACCTTGACAATAAGGGCGAATATTTAATATTTGCAAATTTTGCGCATGATCGGCCAAGCTCGGCTTTCGACTTAGTACGACTTAAAGCTAAATAAATCAGCAAAGTAGCGCTAAAGTAAAGTATAAATTTGCCAATACATTCCCATGTATTTTATTTAATTTTATGGTATGTTACGCCGAAGTAAAGCGAATGTAAAGTAAAAGTTACGTTCTATAAACCACCCTTAAAGTTTATACTTACTTAAGCACCAAAAGCAATTACACACACATAAAACAGACACTTTTATGCATCATAAACCGTAAACGTTAAATAAAAAGTATACTAAGAAAATTAAAAAAGTCTTGAAATAAAATTTTAAAACGGGTTTTCTTTTTAAATGAAACGTTTAAAAGCTACTGATGAAAATATATTACGTTTTGTAATTTCTAGATGAGATCATCTGGTTGAATGTACCTATTTACCCTAATTTCCATTTTGGAAAAACCATCAATTTAAGAGTAGGTAAATGTAAACGGTCAATGCAATTTGTTTAAAGGGATTCAACAATTCAATGTGGGCCAGTCTGTCCTATAAACCCACCCTATAGACGCTCCAATAAATTGTAACGATCAATTGCAATGACTTCCTGTGTAGTTATTGTATTAGAATGCAGTGTATGGCAAATTCTTACAGTGCGTGTACATTACAAACCCAAAGTAAAAATTTTCAAAGATTATGCCTTTATTGACAATCTTATATGTAATGTTAACATTTCTGAAGTCTTAATCTTAAAAATTTGGAAGAATCATACTACAGTACATTTTTTCATACACGTGAGTAATTGAAAAACTAATGTCACATTATTCGACTTCGAATTTATTAAATGCCTACCGCTAGAAATGTCAAACTTTTAGCTAAAACATTCATTTGTTTCCACCGCCTACTTAGTGAAAAATATGTATGTTTACACTTTTTGTTTTAAAAGAAGACTATTTTAGGCAGGTTTAAGTGGGTATTTCAGGCAAGATTGTGAATAGAATAGTATACATACCTCAGGCAAAATGCTTCATTCCAGCTTCGGGCCCATTGCCGCCCTCGAGCTTCGTTTTCGGTCGGTCAAACTGCCCTCGGCGGTAATAAAGCTCTTTTCCTTCAGATATGTGATGTACTATTACAGGTCAGAAAAAATGGCGCAAGGAGGACTGCACAGTCCAATTGTACCAATTTATTGTTATGTTTAGAGCAGGCATTAAGTAGGTACTTAGTAGGAACTTGTTGCGATTTATTATTTATCTGTTATTTATGTGGTTATTACCTAGTTACCAGGTAAAATTACAACAACAAAGATTTGGCAAACCTACATTTATTTAACAAAGATTTAATAAAAATACATTAAAGCAAAAATACAGGGTGTCCGCGATCAATGTGCTTTTTTTTTAATGGGAGATAGCTGGGAAAAAACCAAGACATTTGGTAAAAACAGTTTTTTGAAAAAGTGCCCCCCTTCGGAAATAATGGCCTTTAAACAGGTAGACTAAAAACACTTAATCGTAAATATTTACCAAACGATTTTTCCAACCATCATGATAATTGTACTATCAATAAATGTAATAAAAAGGGTCATTTTAAACCCATTTTGAAATTTGGGCCCCCCTTTAAAATGGGTTAAACACTAGTAGTGTAGATAAAAACTGCATGTAATTTCTTTACCTTTAAGAATTTTATAATTTTATGTATTTTTTTAAATACCCCAATTTAAGTAACAACTTTTTTACCACTTGAAATTTCTGAGAAAGTGTACCTTTTACGAATAAACTACCAAAAACACCTTTGATGTACCCCATATTTTTGCATAAGACTAGACTTTCTTTTGAAATTTGTATGTCACTTACCTTTGATAATATATCAAAGTCACTTACCACTGTCACTACATTGAAGTAAGTTTTTTGTCAAATCAACGCAAAATATGGGGTACATCAAAGGTGTTTTTGGTAATTTATTCGTAAAAGGTACACTTTCTCAGAAATTTCAAGTGGTAAAAAAGTTGTTACTTAAATTGGGGTATTTAAAAAATACTTAAAATTACAAAATTCTTAAAGGTAAAGAAATTACATGCAGTTTTTATCTACACTACTAGTGTTCAACCCATTTTGAAGGGGGCCCCAAATTTCAAAATGGGTTTAAAATGACCCTTTTTATACTCTTCACAAGAGTATATTGCAATCGATCAGAAAATCCTAAAATCGTCAATTTTCGTCGTAGAGCAAAAATTTTTGCAGATTCGTGCGTTTCATGACTTTTTAAGATTTTCATTTTTTGTCCGTCCGTCGGTAGTCGGTCGGTCGGTCGGTCGGTCTGTGGGATGTCACGTTTCTTGTAAACACGCTATCTTAAGAACCAAACTTCCAATCCTATTCAAATTTTAAGGAAAAATCGATCCCTATAAGAGGAAGAACCCTATTGTTTTTGACAAGAATCCGAGTACTATAAAGCCCCCTTTTCAGCCCCCCAAGTGAAAAAAAAATCGTAACTCAATTATTATTAAATTTACAAAAAAAATTATCTGACATAAAACATAGGAAATTTAATTCTCTACAAAAATGTATTTGTTGGTTTTTTTGTCAGACCCCCCCGTTACCCCCCACCACAAAAAAACCTCCTATCTCCGTTATTATTCAATTAACAAAAAAAATCTTTTTTCACAAAATTAATGAAAATTTAATTTTTTATTAAAAACTTTGGTTTGTTTTTTGTAAAGTTAGCCAGTAAGGTTAAAAAAACAAAAACTAATAGATTTCAGTAGCAAAAAACTTCTAAGTCCAAATAGCGTCACGCGTCGGTCAAGAAGGCCATGCCAAAAATATTTCAAACAAAGAAACAAAGCCAGCTGTCAGAACAAATAACCTCAAATATCTTAAACGTCAGAACTGACGTTTATACTCTTCGTTAACTAAATTCTTCGTGTTTTCTGTTAATAGTTTGCACTCTTCGCAGATTTTATTTACATATTTTTTTTTTATAAGAGACTATTAGTATTAATTATCCTGTAATAGTTTTCTTGCGAAGAGTATACCATAGAATGTGTAGCAATTATATAAAAAATTGATTTAGCTTTAATTAATAGAATTTAAAATTACACTTCTACCGATTCCGAATTTTACTCGAGCTACTTATCTGTGAAGAGTAACTACTACGCGTTTCGACTTCTACTTATTATACTCTTCGCAAGACTAGGTCCGAAGAGTATATTGCAATCGATACGAAAATCCTAAAATCGTCAATTTTCATCCTAGAGCAAAAAATTGCAGATTCGTGTTTTTCATCGAATTTTGAACAACTTTGAAAAAATCCGTCCGTCGGTCGGTCGGTAGGTCGGTCGGTCTGTATGTATGTCACGTTTCTTGTTATTATCTTTATTGATAGTACAACTTTCATGATGGTTGGTGAAATCGTTTGGTAAATATTTACGATTAAGGTATTTTAGTCTACATGTTTGAAGGCCGTTATTTCCGAAGGGGGGCACTTTTTCAAAAAACTGTTTTTACCAAATGTCTTGGATTTTTCCCAGCTATCTCCCATTAAAAAAAAGCACATTGATCGCGGACACCCTGTATAATTGTATAGAAATGCGAGGAAGTCGGGACCCGTCAAAGTTACTCTTTGCAGATAAAGTTGTTAAAGTAAAACGTAAACCCAGCTAATATAAAAATATGTGTAAAAAAGTAATTGTTAAAGTAATCCACCATATTAGTGTGTCGTCACTATAGCCAAAATCGCATCATAGTTTCCATGGTTTTAACACCAATTACTTCGACAATTACTTGTTGACACGTAGTTGCCTTCAAATATCGTCATCACTAATATACCGTTTTCTATGTTCAAAGCCATAAAATAATAACTACGATGCGGTTTTGTCTTTGTTGGCTTCAGTGACGATACACTAATGCGACGTATTGCTTGCACTGTTTTTAACTTTTTTTTTCTTTGCTAATTCGATAAGATCTGGAATTGGGCGAGCGTATTAAGAAGAATCTGATGCCAAATTGCCATAGCCCATAAGACTGTCTTTTTTTTAATTGTATAAGAAAATGGCACAGCCATATTGTATTTTTTTAGCCTAAGGATACTATAATTTTAAAACAAATAATTAAAGAGTGTTTAAAACTTAAGACAATTTATTTTTTAAATTAAAATTAAACAAATAAAAACGGGTAATAAAAAAATTGTACTTACTTACATTTTAAACTTAACTAGAACCACTTTCCATTGCAAGGCAAGACTACTTTTGCGGTTCAGTGCACAAATTAATAAGCTATACGTTACAACTTGTCAGCATTTTTACCATAACTCTGGGAAGGCTAGATAACAATAATGTTGCAGGTTAACATCAAACGTAATAATATAGTGATAAAAATAAAAATGTTCATTAAGTATTTTTGTACTGTTCTTGCTACAGATTTTTTTTTGTAGAACCACATTTCATCAAAAAAGAGGAAGAATAATTCAGAAATTGGAAGAATATTGTCAAACATCATCTTTACATGGTTTAAGATACATTGGTGATTCGAATATAAATATATTTGAAAGGTTCGCATTGTTTATCTTTTTTTCTGTTCTCGCCTAACATTTCACTATTGCCCTAGGGCATCAAATTTTTTCGGAAAAATGTCGAGACCAACTGTATATTTTAGTAAAACTCCCGAGACCGAAGGTCGAGGGAGTTTTACTAAAAAATATACAGTTGGTCGAGACTTTTCCGGAAAAATTTGTTGCCCGATGGATATTTGGCACGAGTATATCCCGAGATGATAGTACGTATTAGGATAAAATAAATAGACAAGTCAAGATTGTGAAAGATAAAATTTGTATTAACATTGTCAAATTTGACAGCCGGGGTTTTTCCGCGGAAAAATTTGCCGCCGGCAATTTTTCCACTGTAAATCGCCAAAAATGACACCTCAGATCACTGTATATAACAGGAGTGACATACTCAAATATAAAATACATTTTACCAAAAACAATTGACAGAAATATCTGACGGAAATCAGGTCGAATAAAAAAACACGTCTCATGTGGTCCCAAAATGTTGACTGTTGCTTATTCCTATCATCTTAAGAGCCTTAATTTGACTGCACAGTCGTCCTGCACATTTTTTCCTAACGTTTAAAGAAGAACTCGTTACAAGTTTCTTCTACGTCTTTTCCCACAGTCTGAGTTTCTGATGTTTTTTTAGTTCCAAAAATTTAACGATAATTATTTTTTTTTCAGAATTTTCTGGCTTATATCTTTCTTAGTAGCCGTCTTCTGTGCTGCTTATTTTATCTCAAATATTCACCTAAAATGGAACCAATTTCCAGTAATAGTTAGTTATAGCCCTTTCAGCGCCAACATCAACGATATTCCTTTTCCTGCCATTACATTTTGTAGCATGAATGTTGTGAGTAAAAATATGGCGCAGGACATTATTAAAAATGGGTAATAAAAATTAAAATAATTATATTTTCATAGGTTAGGTGACGGAATCATTATAAAATCAAACACCTACATTTCAGATTTTCAGTTTGATAGAAAGCTTAAAATTAATTATGCAGGGAACTAACGGGATAAAAGAGTCTTAAAACCTTTTAATTTCAGACCTGCATTACAACAGAGATTTATAAACTATTATTGTAAAAGCAACTTATCAATAGATGGAAATGTTGAAAAATTAACGCGACAAGCTGTGGAAGAAACTTATATTAATGTAAATAAGTCAAGTAAAATAAAAGAACCTTGTATTATTTTTGCAATATCGGAACTAAAGTAGGTATTTTACTCCCTGTAAAGAGGGACTAAATTGCATTTTTTGCTTCCTAGGGATTAAATTACTTTTTAAATCCCTAGGGACTAAAGTGGCCATTTTAGTCCCTGTAAAGAAAAACTATTTATATCAATATACAGAGTGATCACAAAATAAAAATTAGTTTTACCAAATACATAGTATCCAAAAAATGGCGCATAAACGCGATGGTACGTTGTTGGGGCATGTCTAGTGACCCCCACAAAATTGTTAAAAAAATCCATCTCATATACCCTCGGAGATATGAGGTCCCAAGCTTATATCTTGAAGATAATAGCACATATTAACAAAAGAAATGACTAAATACAAAGGCACAATCTACCTAAATTTATTTTACCATTTGTTTATCTTTTAAATAGTCAAATTACATTTTTATAATCAATTTAATTTTATCAACATTTTATAAAAAGTTGACAAAAATGTTATTATATCTAATGCAAAAATGCATGCTCAAGAATCTAGATGAGTTTTTAAGACGTATTTTACAAATTGTGTTGCCGAACTTATGCAACTTTGTTCACATTTTTCTCGATGAATATAACAGATGGATTTATTTTTGACAATTTTTATTGGTAGGGTTTCTGAAGAGCGTACCATAGCGTTTATGCGCCATTTTTTGGACATCCTGTATACTCGAGTTTAGTTCCGAAATTGCTAAAAATAGCGTAAGTACATATACCACGAGACTAAGGAGCCTTCATCCCTTAAGTAGTTGTTGTTTTCGGGCTACGTCTTCGAACAACAAACTCTACTCGTGGGATTTAAATGGTCACTTTAGTCCCTAGATGAATTATATTTTATTGTAAATTCATATGTAATGAAACTGTTTTTTGCTCTTATTTCTTTTCCAGAATGACCATCATTAAGTACCTGTTTTTTTATTTACAGATACCCATTTGATTAACACTGGGCAATTCTAAATTGGTTGTGTGATCATCAAGATAAAAATCATCGATGATATACATTTTATTTAGCAGTCATTATTGAAATACTTTTTCCCCTCACAACAAGAAAGATCAATGAAAATGTTCGCGACTCGCACCCAATTTTAAATTACACAGAATTTATCAGATGCCTATCTGTAAAAAAAAAACACAACTAAGTGTTTTAAATACACTTTATTTTAGATGGGGCAGTCATGTGCAAGCATGCTTAAACTTTGCCAATGGGATGAAGAAACAATGTCTTGCCAAGCAAACTTCAACAACGATATTTTAGACGATGGCATGTGCTGTTCCTTTAATAGGTTGCCTCCTCATGTTGTAATGCGCAATCCGTTAGTTAATATTGTTCTTGATAACTTTTGAAAACTGATGTCATGATTTTAAGGAGAATTATTACACTACTTAATCAAACATATCCAGAAACAATTTACAATTGGAGTCCTGAGTCCGGATTTCCCGAAATTGTCAAAGATAATGGTTACATTCCTAGAAAACCTCTAGGTTGGTAATATTTTTTTTTTAATCCAGTTCTTAGTGATTAATTTACTAATAGGGAGGATATGGTGGTCATCAAAATTTGGAATTATGTTAATTAATTTTTTAGGATCTGGAATACATATGGGACTGACTTTGGTAATGGATGCTCAAGTTGAAAATGCTTTTTGTTCCACAACCATGGGTGTAGGTTTCAAGGTAATTTTTAAACCAGATAAGTCATAGATATATACTTAATAAACTAGATTGATAACAAGATTTCAAAAATGAAGCTAAAAATTTGACATTTTAGTGGGCAAACACACAGAAAAATTACTTTTTTTCACTACTAGGAGCAAAGAGTGTCATTATTGACTTTTTAAGAACCCTTCAAAATCATTTTTCACTACCTAGGTTAACAATTTTTTTTATTTACAACTGCATATGAAATGATAATATTTCTGATTTTTTAAAAGTTAGAAAATGTCACTTTATTAGTTTTATTAAGCTGTCACTTTCCACCCGGGCGGAAAGTAACTACTTTCCGCCTGGCTACTGAAAATAAGTCGGATTTAACTCTTTTGCGGGAGCAAATCCTCTTCGGCCTTTTGCGCACACTCTTTTAGTTCTGTACATTCATCATCACTATCCGACATTATGTTTTTTTTAATATTAGTTGGTTTAAGACTTTAAAATAATGCGAGAAATGACGTTTTTTGAAAATTAAAAATAACTATTTTTTTACTTCGATGTCAAGCAATTGTCATGTAACCAAGGTAATCAATTAAAAAAATATAATCATGTTAACTAAGATGTTAACAATGAATAATATTAATTTGCAAAATTAAAGCTTTTTAAAATTATAAAACATAAACGTAAGCAGTTGTAAATAAAATAGTATACTAACCTCGGTGGAAATTTCCTTTCTGTCTCGAGAAATGGTTTACCGCGGCGCTACGCGCCTTGGTAAACCATCTTTTTCTCTCGACAGAAATGAAACCCTTTCCACCCACGGTAGTAATATACTATTTGTCTCCCTAGGGAGACAAAAACCTATGTCAAAACATATGTCAAGTTTTTTTCATAAATAGAACGGTACTTACAGCAGTTTTTGTAAGTTTTTAACGAATATGTTTTTATTTTGAAAACATAACTACTTTAAAATACTTGAAAACATTATATTGCACAAATATTTTACGAAAAAAGAATTGCACAGTTGAAAATATTTCGCACTTTTTTCTGTAGCTTTGTCAGTCTCCTATCATTATCATTGTATTTACAAATTCCTTATCAGTGACCATCATATTATTTAAACCATTTACGCCATTTACGTGCAAATTATGAGTTATTTTGGAAAAAATACCCATTTAAAGAACTTTTTATTGTTTTGATTGATGTAACGTCATTGTCATTTCCATGGAAATTTCGATTAATTTTTTGTAAAAATCATATACAGGGTTTTGATAAAAATTGAACATATTTTTAAATTAACATTTTTCAAGAAAATGCTAGTAGTGAAAAAAATAATATATCAACCACGGTAGAGAAGGTCATTATTGACCTCGCGCAATTGTATCCCTCGCCACTGCGCGGCTCGGGATACAATCTTTGCGCTAGGTCAATAATGAACCTCTTCTCTACCTAGGATGATAATATACTATTTTTCACTACTACCTATAGAAAAGGCAATTTTTGACCGATTTTCTCCCAGAGAAATCACATTTCTCTCCCTTGGTCAATAATAATTTCCATGTCTTTGTACACTGTACAATAATGAAATGTCAAAACATATTTCAAGGTTTTATCATAAATAGAACGGTACTTACAGCAGTTTTTGTGAGTTTTTTATGAAGATTTTTTTATTTTAAAAATATAACTACTTTATAATACTTCTAAACATTTTATTGCACAAATATTTTAACGAAAAAAAAATTGTACAGTTGTAAACATGTCGCACTTTTTTCTGTAGTTGTGTCAGTGTTCTATCATTATCATTATATTTACAAATTCCTTATCAGTGACCATCATATTATTTAAATCATTTACGCCATTTACGTGCAAATTGTGAGTTATTTTTGAAAGAACACCCATTTGAAGAACTTTTTATTGTTTTGATCGATGTAACGTCATTGTCATTTCCATGGAAATTTCGATTAATTTTTTGTAAAAATCATATACAGGGTTTTGATAAAAATTGAACATATTTTTAAATTAACATTTTTCAAGAAAATGCTAGTAGTGAAAAAAATAGTATATAAACCACGGTAGAGAAGGTCATTATTGACTACGCGCAATTGTGTAATAATGACCCTCTTCTCTACCTTGGTTAATAATGTACTATTTTTCACTACTAGGAGAAAAGAGTGTCATTATTGACTTTTTAAGAACCTTTCAAAATCATTTTTTACCACCTAGGTTAACAATTTTTTTTTATCTCCCTAGGGAGACAAAATCATATGTCAAGTTTTTTTCATAAACAGAACGGTACTTACAGCAGTTTTTGTAAGTTTTTTATGAAGATTTTTTTATCTTGAAAACATAACTACTTTAAAATACTTAAAAACATTTTATTGCACAAATATTTTAACGGAAAAAAAAATTGTACAGTTGTAAACATGTCGCACTTTTTTCTGTAGCTGGGTCAGTGTTCTATCATTATCATTATATTTACAAATTCTTTATCAGTGACCATCATATTATTTAAACCATTTACGCTATTTACGTGCAAATTATGAGTTATTTTGGAAAAAAACACCCATGTGAAAAACTTTTTATTGCTTTGATTGATGTAACGTCATTGTCATTTCCATGGAAATTTCGATTAATTTTTTGTAAAAATCATATACAGGGTTTTGATAAAAATTGAACATATTTTTAAATTAACATTTTTCAAGAAAATGCTAGTAGTGAAAAAAATAATACATCATCCACGGTAGAGAAGGTCATTATTGACCTCGCGCAATTGTATCCCTCGCCGCTGCGCGGCTCGGGATACAATCTTTGCGCTAGGTCAATAATGAACCTCTTCTCTACCTAGGATGATAATATACTATTACGCCAATAAAAATTACAATTTTGCCTATCAAAAGGTCAAATTAAAGAAAATCTGTGAAAATTGAAGCTTCACTTTTTGGTCAACCAAATGAGGCAAGTTAGCAATCTAGGTTATGTCAATGGAAATAGTATTTAAATTTTAGTTTTTGCTTCTAAATCCAATTGATACACCAAAAATGGAATACCACGGAGCTTATTTAAGTCCCGGATTTGAAAATCGTATATCTATAACTCCCTTGATAAGAGCAGCAGATCCGTCATTAAGAAATGTCCCAATCAAAAAACGGGGTTGCTATTTCGGAAATGAACGAAAACTTTATTATTACAGGTAAATACGTTTTGAACTTTAGGGATCAAATTCAAACACAAATACGAACGTAGTGCGTAAACATTTAGCTTTTTCTATATGATTGTATAATCATGATTCATTCTCGACCAATCATGTTGAATCCGTGAGTCACAGAGACAACCATGATTCAGTGGAGCTTTATTTTTTGGTAGTAACGCATTTTGTAAATTTCATAAAAAAGGAGGGGGCGAAATAGAACTCGGGTAAATGTGCGTGAGATGATGCCGAAAACTGTTGGCCATTTTGATCTTTTGAGCTTGAACTTGTACAGCATAGGCGATGTTTATCAACATGTTTACAAACACGCCTATGCTGCTGTACAAGCAAACATCAAAATGTCCAGCTGCTTTGAACTTCACATTTTATCAATGCGCAGTAGGTCAAGCGTCTTCTATCCTTTTCTATGAGTATTAACATGGTTAATTTTTGACAAAAATTACTTCTGTCATTACTACGGAAAAAATATCTCCCATTAGACGTACTCCTAGCCAAATTTCATCTTTTTATTTTATCACAGTGTCTCTTCTATTTCTTTTAAACGTTCCGAGAGCCAACCGGAGAGATGATATTGTCAATTAACTATTGCGAAATTAACTAACCTTATCCTATAAAAATGCCTTTTTCATAATGATGATGGTAAAATTACGTTATAAGCTCTTAGGTAGATTATTTTCATCTCTTGTTTAAGTGCATGTTACCTAACGTTACTTTTAAAATTAAAATTTACTAAGTTCTTACGTTATTTTTAAAGTCATATATGTTATCGTGATTGGCTAAAATCAACTTTAAAGGTAACTTTCGCCAATAGGCACTTTAACTTTAACAGGAAATGAAAATAATGGAGCTTACCCCCATTCCTACAAAGTTATGTATGTTTAGAAACTGACAGTTTCATTAGGACGGCCTCATATTTTATTTTCTAAAGTGGTCTTGGCATTTAAATAAACCTTATTTAACGCCACCGTCCCTTGGTAAAACTATCAGTTTGTCGAGTGAGTTACATACTACCATTTATTTTTAAGGACGTATAGCCAAACAAACTGTGAACTGGAATGCCAATCCAATATTACACTGAAAATATGCAACTGTGTTCCATTTTATTTGCCACGTAAGTTTGTTACATTCTTTTTATTTTTTTTATTACCCATGTTATTTTAGACGTAGCCGCAAATGAAGTATGTGGGGAAGATGAAGATGCATGCATTAGAATAGCTCAAAGTAGGATTATTAACAATCAAGAATAATTTTGATACTTATATTCCAACCAAAGCAATTTTGTTTAAATTAAAATATTGTCGAACTACCATGTTTTGCTTTTTTAATTTATAGATCTTTCCCGCCGATGGCCACAATCGCGGTCGTTATACTTGGGAAACTAAATGACCACCAGCATCACAATAATTTGAGTCAATCTGACGTTTCCCAAGTATAACGACCGCGAGGATGACCAACGGCGGGAAAGGTGAATATTTAAGTTATTTATGCCTTATTTTGCAGATGAGATGGAAATAACGTACACCAAAGGGTAAGTTGATTTAAATAAACATAACGATGAGTTGGTACAGGATGTCCCACATAAGATGACCCAACCCCTTATCTCAGGAACTAAAAATATTAGCAAATTGTTTTTTTCGCAGGATTGTTTGTAATGATGCAAATTTTTTTTCTTAGTAATTTTTTACTACAAAGAATGTTCCATTTACTCGGAACACACATCCACTTCTTTATTTTAAATATACAGGGTGTCCGCGATTAATGTGCTTTTTTTTTAATGGGAGATAGCTCGGAAAAATCCAAGACATTTGGTAAAAACAGTTTTTTGAAAAAGTGCCCCCCTTCGGAAATAATGGCCTTTAAACAGGTAGACTAAAAACACATAATCGTAAATATTTACCAAACGATATTTCCAACCATCATGATAATTGTACTATCAATTAAGGTAATAAAAACGGTCATTTTAAACCCATTTTGAAATTTGGGGCCCCCTTTAAAATGGGTTAAACACTGGTAGTGTTAATAAAAACTGCATGTAATTTCTTTACCTTTTACAATTTTGTAATTTTATTGCATTTTTTATATGCATTGAAAAAAATAAATGAAATACTTAATGTTACTATTCTTTTTATTATATTTTAGTATTTTTAATTGCTACTTGTAAAGTTTCGAAAAAAACATAAAGTCACCTGTTATTATTCTCTTCGCAGACAAAGTCGAAGAGTATTATAAATTTAATCAGCCCAATCCTAAAATCGTTATTTTTTGTCGTAGAGCAAAAATACTTACAGATTTGTGTGTTTTATCGAATTTTGAACAACTTTCAAAAAATTCTTGGAAAAAATAATTTTTCATAAAAGGAAGGACCCTGTTGTTTTTGAAAAAATCGAATAATAAAAAAGGGGGCACCGGAGCCCCCCAACTATTATTAAATTTATATTTCGGCTATTATAAAAATTACAGGAACTTTCCTTTTAAAGAATTAAAGGCAACTTTTTTTTTAACAAAAAAGTAATCTTGCGGTTTTTTGTCTGAATAGATTTTTTTTTATTAATTTACACCTCGATTTATACTAAATACGCAATTTTTAAATTTTTAAAAAAAAATCGAAAAAGCTCATTTTTAATTAAGAATATGACCACCTTTAAAATAGAGGGATCAAAATACCGTATTAATACCTGGTCAAATACCACTCTCTAGTTATTATTTCCGAAGAGGGGCACTTTTTCAATAAACTGTTTTTACCAAATGTCTTGGATTTTTTCCAGCTATCTTCCATTAAAAAAAAAAGCACACTGATCGCGGACACCCTGTATATTTTAACCTCTCCTAAAGGCCTAAAAGTGAGGATAATTTTGCTAAAAGTCCGAAATCTCCTTTTTAACTTTCTCCAAAAGGGTTTGGAGATTCAGATAGGTATAGGGAAGTGGTATCAAATGCAAGGAAATTAAAAAGTAAATTTAATGGGCCAAAAAAATCAATAGTTTTGCGTTTAATTTTTCAGAAACAAAACGGTTTTAATGTATCGATGTTAAATGGCGGATTTTTCACTTCTGGTTACGATTTTTGGTCAAATTTTGGATAAAAATGTTTTTTAAGCATCTTAATTATTATACGTTGTTTAAATTTTATGTAAAAATAACGGCCATAAAGACACTATGATTTTTATTGTAAATTGATGCAACTGGCAAAAATTTCAAAAAAAATTTATTCGCAAAAAGTCAAAAAGTTAGAGATTTTGGACTTTTAAACAAATTATCCTCACTTTTAGGAGAATTTATGATTTAAAATAACGAAGTGGATGTGTGTTCCGAGTAAATAGGACACCCAGTATAGTAAAAAAATGTATTCCCAAAAAGTCAAAAAGTTAGAGATTTTGGACTTTTAAACAAATTATTCTCACTTTTAGGAAAATTTATGATTTAAAATAACGAAGTGGATGTGTGTTCCGAGTAAATAGGACACCCAGTATAGTAAAAAAATGTATTCCCAAAAAGTCAAAAAGTCAGAGATTTTGGACTTTTAAACAAATTATTCTCACTTTTAGGAGAATTTATGATTTAAAATAACGAAGTGGATGTGTGTTCCGAGTAAATAGTATAGTAAAAAAATGTATTCCCAAAAAGTCAAAAAGTTAGAGATTTTGGACTTTTAAACAAATTATTCTCACTTTTAGGAAAATTTATGATTTAAAATAACGAAGTGGATGTGTGTTCCGAGTAAATAGGACACCCAGTATAGTAAAAAAATGTATTCCCAAAAAGTCAAAAAGTTAGAGATTTTGGACTTTTAAACAAATTATTCTCACTTTTAGGAAAATTTATGATTTAAAATAACGAAGTGGATGTGTGTTCCGAGTAAATAGGACACCCAGTATAGTAAAAAAATACTATAAATTTGGTTCATTAAAAATAACTCTGCGAAAAAATTTTTTTGGGTTGAGTCATCTTATGGGGAAAACCCTGTACAATTGGACTGTACAGTCGTCCTTGCACAATTTGTTCAAGCATTTCAATATTTTGTACTTTTTCAAGAAATGTTAGATACTTAGTTTATATTTGCTAGTAATAGCGTATAAACTTAACCCGGACCCAAAGAATTTTTGTTTTTAGAAGGAATTGTGAGTGCCTTCCAAGTTGCAATGATGTTGGATATACCTTCAGACAATCATTCACAAGATTAAGCTACAACAAACTGCCTTTTGATTATAAGAACAGTTCAATAGGAAATGAGGAATATTTTGTGTAAGCATAGCAAAAATTAAATATTATGCTTATTAAAACGGACTACTTATTATTAAATCATCGAATTTAACATTTTTTTTTTACAACGTAAAACCCTTTTATTTTTAGAAAAAATATGGCTGTTGCACACTTTTATTTTGAAAACACGGAATTTTCGCAAGTGGTTAAAAGCGAAGCGTTTTCATTTACCGATTTTTTGTGTAAGTAGATATCTAAGTGGCTTTATATAAGCCGTTTTTTATTTTTAATATAATTAATTCATTTAATAATTCTTAAAGCGAATACTGGAGGACTACTTGGAGTTTTTGTGGGGTTTAGTTTTTTAAGTGTTTTTGAAATTATTTATTTTATGTGGTCACAAGTAGCAATTTTTTTAAAGATTAAGTAAAATTGTACCCTTGATTATTAAATTTAGTGTAAAAATACTTAAAAATAAAAAATATCATAATGAAATATTAGATATATAAATGACTTCTTCTAATTTATAATTTTGCATAAATACTGAAAGTAAGGTTTAACATTATTATTTCAAGTTGGAAAAAAGAGTATTTATATTAAAACTAGAGATTCAATTATATAAATCTTTTAATCTGTGCTCCTACAAGCTAGTGTAAGTCATCTCAGTTGAGCTTCCGTCAATTCTACTAAATAGCACATTTAAATGAGGGCCCCCGGCCCCATCGTATATTAAAACTAAATGTCGTTTTGAAAACTAAAAAAATAGTGCTACAAACGTATAATGGTTTTATTTAAATTGGTTATTTCTTTGTGTCGAAAATCTGATTTCAAAAATCATTATAATATTTTTGTTTTTCAAGTCAAATTTTCGATACAAAGAAATATATAAATCGCCGCATGCGATTTTTTTTTTAATTGGTGCATTTAAAAGAAACGTCTATGGCAATTAGACAATCCAGTCAAATCACAAATTTATAGCTTTTTGGAAGATAGAATTTTGGTTTGACGTAGGTACGACCCATTCATTGTTTCTTTGTTATTTTTGTTTGATTGGTATTAAATGGATAAATTAAACTAAAAAAGTACATATCACATTAAGTTGCAAAATATAATGATGCTCAGTATAAATACATTATAAAAATAAAATAATAAATAACCTTAAAAAATATTCGAAATCACTTGCAAATAGCCTTATTCACCTAATTACGTAATAATAGTAAATTTATTTTAAGAGTAACGTTCTCGTATAAATTTATCTTAAAAGTAACTTACTCGTACAAATCTTTATCCAATATTTCGCACAATTTCTCGTAAACTGGATCGAACACTTTGGTATAAGCAGCATCGGTTAAGTGTAAGTAATCATAAAGAACGTAGTGAGATATTGTCTGATCACTTTGCACGATGTTTTCGTGAATAGGAACAACAAAAACATTTTCTAATACTTCTTCGGCATCGTTTTTCTTTGTAAACTTATCCATCAGTAGTGTGTTAACTTGTTGAATTCTTTCTCTGTTTGGATTTGGAAATTGTCCTCTTGGTAATAGGGTCTAAAAAAAATTTTATTTTTAGTAAATTCTTTGTTAGTACCAAAATTCCAAACTGAAGAATGGACAAAACAAAATTGTTTAATAGTTAAGGTAAGTGTAATAAAGCAGATTACGTATACTTACAGGTAATACTATGGACACGTCGCTCAGTTTATCTCGGACTTCTTTAATAATTTCCATAATCCCCTCAAAAATATCCGATCCTGTTCTGTCCACATTGTTGGTTCCTATAAGGACTACGATGGCTTTTATTTGGAATTGAAAGTCTAATTCTCCGTTCTTTATTCTCCATAACACGTTTTCAACTCTAAAAGATTATTCTTATTTGTGCAACCATTATTAGCCCCATCATTTTCATTTCTTGTTAAACTGACTTTTAGTTAAAGTTCCTGTTAAAGTCAATTTTAGCCAATCACGATAGCTAAAATCGATGTTAACAGGAACTTTAATTAAAAGTCAGTTTAACAAGCGATGAAAATAATGGACCTTACTGAAACCATGTGCAATATTAAAAGTATTTGTTTATTTTTGCTAAGTCCTGGTTTACACATTGCGTTTTTACCAGCAAACAACTATTTTAAATGTGGATAGGATATATTTTGTGCGCAGAAAAGATTAAGATTAATCTTAAGTTAATTATATCCATCATTCAAATTTTTCAAAAACATCCATTTTCCAAAGCAAGTATTAAAAAAGGTTCAATTAAATTAAAATAATAAAGAGTTTGCTTTAAAAGTCACTGTAGCTACAAAATGGAAAAGTCATTATTTGTCAATCGATAGCCTCTTAAAATCCAGGAAAAACTTGGATGAAGCCACAGGGAAGGCTGAAATTAACAAAATTTATTGACGCCCGACTGAGAAAAAACATTCAGTGAATTTTGGGACACTGTTCAGCAAATTTTTGATCATATACAAATTTCAACCTTAATTTTGAAGCGAATTGAGGGAGACACGCCAAAATCAGATCTTTTAAAAAAAAATAGGAAAATGCGAACGGTAAACTCAAACAAGTACTTTCTGGATCAAAATAGTCAAAACAGTATAATGATAGAATTTTCAAAGAGAAATGATTTTATCCAATTGGCAGTTCACTTTCTTTACTAGCAAAATGGTCAACTTTCTGAAGCAGAAATACAGTTTACTATAAGCTTTATTTTAAAACAAGCTGCCTTTTTAAATAAACATAAAAATTAAAAAAAGCAAGACGAGCCACGAACGAGCTATGGGGATAGTGAAGATGAGCAAATTCAAGTTGTAGCGTTTAATTCGAAAAACGTAATAATATAAAGTGAACGTTTTTATTCAGAAGATGTAAACTTTAATTCAGAAAAATCACAATGAAATTTATTGTTACTTTTCGAAAACGACAAAACGAAGACTTTTCCTTCCCCAAAGAAGCTCTTGCGAAAATTTGAGTAGCAACAGTACTATAATAAATAAATATGATGCTAGATTGACTTACATAAACGAAGATACGATACTTCTCAGCCAAGATAAACACTAAAAGAATACTTTCACTAAGCAGTAGCGGAAAAATCCCGCTTCGAAAGAAGACACAAGCACAAAGTATAATTGGATTTGTCTAAAAAACATCACAACGAGAAAAGGGACAACTTGATCTAAACGTTGCGAGATACTCTTTTGCTTCAAACACTGCTTTTAGACAGGTGGAATCAAATTAGTTTAAAAAGTTAATGTCTTCCTTAAGACCTGGTTAGAAACCACCGTCTAAACTGGATTTATCAAACAAACTGTTTGATTTTATTTTGAAGGGATCTTACATAGGTACCCTATTTTTTTTTCGTCAACCCCCTTAGAGAGGTGACCACCTCATTAATAGTCTTAAAATAGCATAACGGGTCAAAGGGGGCCTTGGTTTAATATTACATATTTTTCTTTTCAATACAGGTGTCCAAAAAATGGCGTATAAATGCGACGGTACGATCTTGAAGCATGTCTAGGGATCCCTAGAAATTTAATTTTACAAAATTTTCATGAAATAAAGCTGACAACAATGTCAATAGAATCTAATGCAAAATTGTGTGATCACGACTAATAGATGCAATTTTTAAATGTATTTTCCTAGACTGTGTTGCCGAATGTATGCAACCATGTTCGTATTTTCCTTAAAACAAATTTGTTAAGAAAATTAAAGAAAAACAGGGGTTTTCCTGGACCATCTTGTGTACTAACTCATAGGGTTTTTTATTTGCGTTATTTAATCATACGGTTATTTATTTAATGTTTCTTCTTTATATTAATTATGTCACCAATGAGAACTACCACCAAAGTGAAAATTCTACTGGTATTTTTTTGATATAAAAAAAAGATTCTCTCCAAACCACACTTTATTTAGAAAAGTCTATAGAATTCTATCTTCTGCTGAAGATGACAACTTAGCTGTCGAAATACGTATTCAGATTTTTCTAAATAAAGTGTGGTTTGGTGAAAATCTTTTATATTAAACATTCGCCACAGAAATCATCAAATATCCATATATTTTTTTGGTTGGAAATGTATGGATCAAAATAAAAAAAAAATACTAACTTGTCTCCACAGATGCCAAAGTTTAGGGAATGTAAAGAAATAAATTTTTCTGTCCAAAGCGTTGAAAATTGTAGTTGTTGTATAATAGAATCACCGATAAATAATACTTCAGATTCATTTGTTTTTGCTTCTTGAACATAACGATTGTGCTGAAAAAAAAAAAAAATAAGGATATTCATTTTTTTTTACACAACAGTATTGTGCGTTTTCGCTGAATTTGACCATTTTAATTCTTAAACATTTAAGTTTGCTTTTAAATTCTAATGCCCCAGGTTTAATTCGTCCCCCCTCCCTTTTCTTAACTTTTTTATTTTCTGCAGTTTTTTTTTTAAATGTCATATTGCGCATACGGTAATAAAAACCAAACTTTTTTTAAATGATTCCTTATATATTTTTGGATACTTTGCACAATTTTCTATGCTGATTCCAAAAATACATAAGCTATACAATATTTGGTCTAAAAATGGCTAATTTATAACGATAAACATCTCCAAAAGACCGCTTAAAAATGCTCTGCTTTATGGTTGCTAGTGTTGATCGTGACATTTGTTATTTAACAAATATTTTTTTAAATCAACAAAAAAGACAGAGGAGACCCAAATTTCATTACAAACTAGGGGTAAACAGGGCGTCGCGAATTTGAAGGGTTCCATTGGAATCTTGCTTATCTTAAGAGTAATAAGGTTAAATGGGGGCAAAGTTGCCTTTTTTAATGCCCATTAACCTTCCGCAAACAGAACTTCTCTAACTGTTTTTTGGTTACCCTTAAAAAACTAAAGTAGTAGATTTTAGTACTAGGAGTTGAAGTGTGACGAGGTAGAAAGATTGCTCGGCAAGCGAAGCGAGACCGACAATTTTGTCGAGGCACACAAAGCCCGTTGAGCCCGTGTAGTAAACGATACTTTTTTTTAAACGCCTAAATACAATGGTTTCATAATACATTTAAGTTACTTATATTAGTTGACTTTTATTTATTTTAAAATAAACGTCAAGTGATGTTTTTTTTTGACGTTTTAGGAAAACATTTTTGCTAGCGGCAGTAAAAGTTACTTACAAAAAAGGGTTAGGGTGTTACGTTTAGAATTGTTGGTAGTTCTCTTGGAAATTTTTGTTTTTGTTGATTATCAATCGGTTCCGATTTGATCGGTTGACACTTCCTTTTGTGTGATTTTATTTGATAAAAACTCGTATGATTTGTATTGTGAGCTTAATTAAAAGATAATTAATATTTAAAATTGTTGATAAAAAAATTCCCTTGAAGAAGGGTTCATTCATCCTCCGGTTATTTTTATGCTGCTCTTGTGCAAAATTTGGATTATGAATATTTTTGATATCGTTTAGAATTGACAATTCCAATTAGATAAATGTCACTTTTTTTGTCAGACATGTAGCAATGCCTACTTCATTTTGTCAGGCCGACGCTCTTTCTTGTTCCTTTTTTTTAATCCTTTAGGCCTTATAATCTAGATGGTCCAGTTTTGTGACGTCAGAGAACTGGATTTTTGTTAGTTTGTCTACTCGATAACAGTTTCGCATAGTTAGCAATAATAGTGAATTTACATAAGGAAAATTTGTCGTTTCAAGTGAACAGAATCTGACGTTTGTAAAATTAACATACAGGATGCAGAAAGAAATAAAATTGGACGTTAAACATAGAAATACAGGGTGGAGTATTCAATTCTAAGAACCAAAAATAAATTAAAATTAAATTCTTTTCTATTCATTAAAAATTATTATTAACTATTTCTGTAAAGATGACATATATTTAGCGCTAAAAATTTGGAAATTCCTAATTAAAGTTTGTTGGTAAAAATATCATAAATTTTCTTATTTTTGTAAAAAATAGGTGGCGCTCAACACTATAAGTAAATAAGATCGCTATAATAAAAGATAGAGACATCCCTGGGGTAAACATTTTCGTCAAGAGGGCTGGGTAATTTAGTCCAATTGTCAAAAAACAAATTTTAGGTTGGGTAATATACAAATGTCATCACAAAAATTACCTGTCAGATTTGTGAGTTATGTTAAATTTACTTTTATAAAGCAAGAACAGCTACAAAACTAATATTAAACTGTTTAATTACAATCTTTACCTGTGCTAGTACCTCATCCTTGTGAATTTATCAAGATTTCTCCTAATCTTCGCTTGGATTCTACGACGAAACTTATATTGGGGGCAAAGTGTTTTAATATGCTTTTTTCATCGTCCGGTGCATCCACAAGAAAAATATTCGTGTAAATGCAAGTAAAGTAATTGTGATTAATGATTTTAAATAATTTATTGAAATAAGGAAAGTTTTTTAATAAAAAACGTGCACACATAATGAGATTTGTAAAAACATTTTTAAACACTTACCAATTGCCAAAATTTTACCAAAATTAACGCTTATTTTAAATAAAAAGGAATATAAAACATTCAATAAATATTAAATAACTGGTTTCGCACGTAAAGTAAGCACTGTGTTTTTATATTTTGTAAAAAAACCATTTCTTAACAGGGGTAATTGTCTGTTGCGGAATCCAAGCGGAGTTTTAAGAGAAATCCTGGTAAATTCACAAGTATGAGGTGCAGTCACAAGTAATGTTTGTAATTAAACAGTTTTATTTTAATTTTGTAGAAGTTTTTGATGTATAAAAATGAAATTTATAATTTTCGCAAAAAAAATCGATCACTGGCATTTGCATCAACTGACAGATGTCTTATTTGACAAATGGACTAAAACTCCGCTTGGATTCCGCGACAGACAATTACCCCTGTTAAGAAATGGTTTTTTTACAAAATATAAAAACACAGTGCTTACTTTACGTGCGAAACCAGTTATTTAATATTTATTGAATGTTTTATATTCCTTTTTATTTAAAATAAGCCCTCTTGATGAAAATGTTTACCCCAGGGATGTCTCTATCTTTTATTATAGCGATCTTATAAATAAATTAAACAGTCATAAATTATCGTATAATTAACCCACTCTGACTGAGCTTAGCATAGAGGTGAAAATTTTCTCCAACAAGGCATATTCAAGTTCTGTTTGCCAAAGGCATTAAAATAGGCAACTTTAACCGTATCTCTTAAGATAAGCAAGATCCTGATCCTAATGGTGACTCTCGAATTCGCGATATCCTGTGTAGTGATTTGGGCTACACCCTTAATTCTTTTGAGTCTTTTTTTGTTTTTAATGATTATAAATTACTTTTAACTTTTTATAATTATTGTATAACTTTCTTCAAATAAAAAGAGCAATAAAAATATATAATAGTAAAGCTAGCATCTTGGCTCTTCCTAGGGTTTATCGTGCCTAATAAAGAAAGTCATAAAGACATCATTTTTACCAAACAAGAGATTTGAGTATTCTAAAAATTGAAGTCGTTTTTGGGAATAGAAATTGTTTACCTTCATTTACATACCTACTTGGCATAAACAACAGATATTCGTTAAGTTATCAGCGTTATTTGCGGCAATACGGGCAAAAAAACAAAGCAAAGGTAAGGCAAAAAAATAACAACCAAGTAATAACCATTAAGTTCGACAATGGTTCTGTATTCTTACCATACTCTGCCATCGTCCATCACCGTTAACATCTTGAGCAGCCGTAGGTATCACACAAGGGTTCATTTTGCTTATAAATGTTTAAAAATTAGTAGTGTTTTGTTTTTGTTTCACTAAAATCTAATATCCTTTGATTGAGGTTAAAATCGCTAAAATCAAAGACCGGAACGCAATGCTAGAATTCAATAAGGTGCGTTCCATAATAAACAAAATCTATTTATTTATTTTATTCTCTTGTTATTATTTAAAGTTTTTAGTTAAATATTTAATCCAGCGTTTCCACATTGATCCCATTTCGGTCCCGCTATGTATTTATAGTTTTGTTATTATATTAACCAAGAAAATGGTCCTTATAATTCAATGATTTTCAGCCTATCAATAATGGAACGTGCCCTGAGTTTAGTTTTCTACTCTTTGTAATTTGTACATACGCATTTTTGCTAGCTTTTGACTTTTATTAATAGATGGCACTGTATGTGTTGCATTGTCTTTGAACAGGGTTGTGCAAGAATACTTTTTATTTGTTTGATGCTGGAAAGCTAACACTTTTAAGCATGGGAAAACGGAATTTAAGAAATATATACCGGGGGTAAGTATCCCCCCAAGACACCTAAATTTCCGCTAAAAATAGTATATATTGGGCTATACAGGATGTCCCAGAATTGGCGCACCACCTGTATGGTACGTTGTTGGGGCATGCCTAGGGATCCCCAGAAAATTGTCAAAAAAATCCATCTCATACACTCTCGAAGATATGAGGCCCCAAAGTGCAAAACTTTGAACGCATATTCCTTAAAAACAACAGCACGTATTAATGAAAAATATGGTTTAGTCTTTAACCATTTCACCAATTGTTCTTCTTTTAAATAATCAAATAAAATTTTTATAATCAATTTAATTTTACAAAATTTTTTTGAAATAAGCTGACAACAATGTCAATAAAATCTAATGCAAAAGTGTATAATCAAGACTCATAGATGGGATTTTTAGATGTATTTTCCTAGACTGTGTTGCCGAATTTATTTAACTTTGTTCGCATTTTCCTCAATGAATATAACAGTGACATTCTTTTTAACAATTTTCTAGGAATTCCTAGGCATGCCCTAACAGCGTACTGTACAGGTGGTGCGCCAATTATAGCGCTAGGATAACTACACAGGAAGTCGTTGCATTTGATCGTTACAATTTATTGGAGTGTCGAAAGTGAATTTGTTGAATTGCAACCAAATTTTCTAATTAAAAATCCTTTACGAAGGTTTCGTAATTTAAGCAGTAAGGGAACCAACTATAAATAAATAAATTTTATTTAATTTAATGAAACACATGTTAAAAACCAAAATTCCAAAAATAATGAGCACGATGTTGCAGAAATAATGGAAGAGGAATTAACAGTGATTTAGAGATCGAAGCTGAGGCTCTTAATGTTAAAGAATTCTCAATACAAAATGGGAAGAGAAATGCAATTTCAAATTGCGGCGGACAAATCGGTTAGATTTTACTTTAGAATAAGAAAAACTTCCAAAAAAGAATATATAAATAACGAAAATTAGAGGATGAAGAAGTGGTAGTTGATTCGGATATATCAGAAATTTCTGCATACGTCAGGAACTTAAACAAAAAACAGGAAACTGCACCCACCTCTTACAACTCTAACAAAATAGAAAATTTTACTAGTTATTAAAAATTCGAGTTAGAAGATTTAAGCAAAAATTACCGTTGTAGAGTGCCTAGATGTCATATTGACAGATATTGTCGCCTTATAGAGTGGTGCCATGCATTATTCCATCCCTGTCATACAGATTCTGTCATTAATTGTATTTGTAAGTTGTAATTGTTGTCATCTTTGCTAATATGTTGATGACAGAATCTGTATGACAGAGATGGAATGATGCATGTCGCCACTCTATAAGGCGACAATATCTGTCAATATGGCATCTAGGCTGACTCTAGATCGTTGTAGCTACAGTGATTAGTGCGTGTGCTCAATCATTTAATTATAAAAATATGCAATTAAACAGATGTTCATATTGTCATCCTGAAATTTGTACAATCAATAAAGTTAATAAAATTTAAGTTTTGTAATGATGGGCACATTCGAACATATAGACCAAGAAGTACTCGATACAATGAAGAATATGTGTAAACAATGTACAATGAAGAATATGTGTAAAATTGAAAGATTTTTTGTAAACGTTTGGGTCAGTATTACGCATGAGCGCCGATTTAAATCCAATTGAAAACGTGTGGGGTTAGTTGGTAAAAAAAATATATACGCGCCATTCCAACCACAAAATTCTGATCAATTATGGGATGTAATCTTGAAAGAATGGAATGAATTAAATCAAAACAATATTATGTGTGTAAATTTAATACATTTCATGCCTCGAAGATTGCAAGAGGTCATTGATAAAGATGGGGGTAGCATAAGATATTAAAAATACATGACAAAATTGAAGGAATATTTGAATGTTCTTTATTATTGCCCTACCTTCGAGTTCTACAATAAACGATGGTCAATTTAATTTTGCAACGTCCTCTAAGGTGCGGAATCCTGTTTTTTCGTATAACTCACTGAAGATAATTACTAAACTTTTGTAAACTTAATAGTGTAAACATTCGAAGATTTGGACAAGGGCTGCGTGTTAGTTTTGGACAAAATATCTATAACCCCTGGCCAAAATTTTGATTCGTCTACGGTCTACCAATAAATATTTAGGCCAAGGTTGGCGGGAGGACGAAAACGATGGAATCAGGTAGTGGGTTACTTCTTTACTGGTGCATCGATTAATTGCTTTGCACTTAAAGATATTATAATTAAATTTATTAAAGAGGCAAACCAGGCAATGTGGCAGTCGTTAGGAATTTCTGTTGAAAAATAAAAAAAAATTGTGCGACCAAATCTGAAATAAATATAACCATTAAAAAAAAAATTCCCACCCAACTATTCCGGACAAACTTATTTATCTCTTAGCGGATGTTCCCTATCTATTTAAAAATATAAAAAACATGTTTATTTTCAACAAAATTATTAGGGTACAGAGAACACTGAAAAAAACTATAATCCTATTTCCTAGGTAATGTAATTAAATCTTCATATATTGAGGATTTAATTAGGTTACAAATAAATGACACATTTAAATTGGCCCCGAAATTAAGTGAGAAAAATTTGACTTCATCAAATCATTCCAAAATGAAGGTAAGCATGTAATTTTCCATACCGTAGCAACAGGGCTTCATATCATGTGTGAGGATAACGCAGAAATAAAAACAACAGCGTTGTTTGTCGATTTGGTCGATAAATGATTTTATTACATGACTTCTCGTTGCACTACAAATGCGTTGGGTAATAGTAATTTACGCAATTAGTGGGATACAGGTATTATTATTGCACGCATATGTAAAAGTTGCACAACGAGGCAGTAGGCCGAGTTTGTGTAATTACATAAGTGCGATAATAATACGTATTCCACGAATTGCGTACTACGTTTTATTTACAACCGTAACATTTTCAAAAATTGTCGATTTCTATTTTAATAAATTTCTTATGATACCCCGTATATTACAAATAATAAAGTCATGAACTATTAAAAATCGACGACCTTAGCAACCATGTCAATACTGTCAACTTTTTAAAGAAATATTAAAAAAATTTGCAAAATGAGTTCTTCAGATTCATCATTTAATGTAGAAGATGCTGCGACAGAAGTTATTTCAGAACTTGTGCCACAAAAATAAAAAAAAAACATCATCAAGCATTGGATCGTTATGAAAAATGGTGCAAAAACATTTAAATTGTAATTGCGTGCGATAATAATATTACCGCACGCGCGTGCGGTAATGTGACTTATAACCTAACTAAAATGTGTGGGATATGACTCAAATATCCCACGGTTGTAGATAAAAATAATATAAAAGCATATGACAATTCAATTTTTAGAAGATTTCATGGTTTTATTCAAGGAAATGAAAATTGGGACATAAGGTCACTGGAAACCATGCCAAACTGGAGTTATTTTATCATCCACATTGGTCTTGCAATTGCAAGATGAATTGCTAGAACAATATGATTTTTTATTTACGGGAAGACTTACACAAGACTGCGTGGAAAATCTTTTTTGGAATCTTCGGAAAAAAACAAAAGGCACCAAATGCTTTACAAGTAAAGTAAAATTGAAAGTTAATCTCCATTTCTCAATATTTGGCTCCTCCGAAAAATTTAGGTAACGACGACGATAACAGCAAGTATTTAGTTAATTTTTTAAATGCTGTTTGTGGCAAATCAAATAATAATAAGTTATGATGAATTATCATTTTGTTCTTATTGACTACAAAGATGAATTACATTCATAGAAGTTGTCTAAATTTATAGCTATGTTGCTGATTATAGGCATTTACAAGTTTTCAAGCATTAGACAGTACTGGTCCACAGACCCAATTTTGAAAACAAACCTGTTTTCAAAATTGATGAGTCAGGATTTATTTTTTTTACATTTTCGGCTTCTTCATTTTAACGAAAACAGAAATAACGACGGACAAGACAAACTTTTCAAAATTAGACCAGTGATTGACCATCTTCGACAAACATTTAAACGATACATTACTCCTGACAAAGACCTTTGTGTGGACGAAAGTTTATCCCTGTGGAAGGGACGACTGACCTTTAGACAATATTTGCCCGAAAAAACACATCGTTTTGGCATAAAATCATCTGTACTTTGTGACGTTAGGACCAACTACATACAGGAGTTTATTGTTTACTCAGGACAAAACAATGACATTAATTTGGTAAATACCCTAGGACACACAGGCTCTGTTGTTACAACTCTCTGTGAACCCTACCTAGACCAGGGGAGAACCGTGTACATGGACAACTGGTCAACCTTCCCAGCTCTGTTTAGGAGGCTTTTTTTAGGACAACAGGGGCAGTGCGCGCGTGAGATGTAACGAAAGGGCCTGCCTAGGGTAACTAGAAATTTGGGCAAAAATGAACGAAGGACATACACGACTGACAATTTACCCATTGGAGGGACAAACGAGACGTATTTATGTTAAGTACTGTACATAGGGACACGATAACGGTGACTGACAAAATCGACCGGACGACTAATGAACCTAAACAAAAACCTACAGTAGTGGTCGACTATAACAAGGGGATGGGTAGTGTGGACAGCGTTGACATGAGGACGAGTTTTTCGGCCATAGAAATTAAAACCATTAAATGGTATAAAAAATATTTCTTACATCTGTTGGACCTGTGCGTGTTTAATGCTTATGTACTATTTCAGCAGGTAACAAGAAGTGAATGCCCACTTTCCAAATTTAGGTTAGAGCTTAGTCGACAAATAATTATGGAATATGCCCCCCAACCTTTAAAGCCAAAAGGTGGGCGGCCAACCTTGGGGGACAATCCTCTAAGGTTGACTGAATGGCACAAAGAAAAATGTGTGCGTCCACACAAAACGTGGGCGCACACACCAAACGGACTTAATTGCTTACTTTTTGGGTTGCAGCATAATATAATTGAAACCGCGTTTATTTAAAAATCCAATTAAGAAATTTGGGAGCTTTTTGATTACTCTAATAATAAATAATTAAATTACGCATTTTAATTATTTCTTTATAGCTATTCCTATAGTTGTAATTTGGAAGTCATAATTAATCCTGGATCCGATAAGAGGCAGCAACAAATAGAAAGTAAAGAAAGAAAGTGCTGGTGGAGAATATCTTAAATGTGGCTGTTTAAAAAGAAAATGGAAAAAGATCCACTATACTAGTTTTCAATCAATTACAAATAGAATATGCCTTCGTAAAGAAATATTGAAGAGGACTGTCCAAACACCAATATTAAAGGCGGTTTTTATAAAATACATAATAAGGATTTTCCATTGCTCACGGATCACAGGATCCATTGAATCATGATCCGAACTGTACCAATCATAATGACTCCGTGAAGCCACGGTGATTGGTCAACTTCGGATCATGAATCAATGGAACCTGTGATCCGTGAGCAATGGAAAACCCTTAATGTTAACAGGACCAATCTGACGAGTAAGTAATTAATTATTATAAGATACCCACAACAATGGAAATTTTGTGAAACATTAAATGAGAATTGACTAAAACATTTATTTAAAATCTTAACAAGTCATTCTAATCTTATAGTTTGGCATCGCCAGTTGTTGAGGAGCAGGGAAAATCTGACGAGTAAGTATGAAATAGATCTGAGATATCAACGGTGATAAGCGTAAAGTTGTAAAAATGTGATAAAAAACAAACTTTTAACACAGTCTAGAAAGTTATCACTTTCGATGTGATAAATTAAAATACTTATTTGTGTGGATCCAAAAGGAATATATCTAAGAACGACAGAATTCAATACAATTTATTGTAGACTAATTCCTGAATGCACTCAAGTATTGGGCAACAGGATTGTAGATGCCCAATTACTCCTTTAATGGAGTTTACAATTGGGTAAAGAGCACGTATTAGTTTGTCCAGACGGAAATTTGAATAATATTGGAGAAGACAAATGTGGTTTGGGATTTAATTCCTGCATAATTCTCAAATGTTCGAAGGGTGAGAAAGGTAAAAATATTCTTTTTCAAATACACTCAAGTATTGGGCAACAGGATTGTGGATGGCGAATTTCTCCTTCAATGGAGTTTACAATTGGGTAAGGAGCATGGACAAATGGGGTATGGGATTTAATTCCTGCATAATTCTCAAATGTTGAGAAAGGTAAAAATTACTCTTTTCCAAATAAAATTTCTATACTCACAAACGTGTTAAGTGTTTTTGTACATACAACAGTAATATTCAAAATGTCTTGAGCAAAACCCCAATAATGTTTTCAAATTGTACAACAGAATATTATGCATAAAATAACGAATTATTGTATAGTTTTTCGAAGACACACGGAAGATCTACTTAAAGTGGGCCATTAATAATGGGTTTGTATGGGGAACAATTTCTTCCGGAAAAAGTTATGCAAATTTGCAGGGGTTTCTGAGTGCCATAAATGTTTCTTGTATTGACTATCACGCGTTTCAAAAAATAGAAGATGAGTTCTCATTGGTAAATTAAAAATTTGTAATATTTTCCATGTGGACATACCCACACCTAATTTCACAAAAACCACCCCTAATATTATGGTAAGTACAATTTAATAAATCGATAAAAATAATTAAGGTGTGGCAAACCAAAGTGCAGAAGAAAAGCCGGTAAAGAGGAAATAAATATTGCCGAACAGAAGGGACGCGTCGATAATGATGGTATTCCATACATTACCGTTTACGCAGACGAAGTGTGGACATATCAGGTGAGCAAATAAAAACGGCCCCTAAGTAGGCTATGAACAATGTAAAATCTGTCAATTAACAATATTTTGACAATCCCCATGGCCTACTTATGGGCCGTTTTTATTTGCTCACTCGATACTTACAAAGCATGTTCTGGAGTGGTTAGTTTTTTTTCGTTAAAAACGTTGACCGTCGATACAATTTTTTTCCAATTTAATGAATGAATTTGATATCATTAAATAGGTTTTTTTTGTGATTTTTTTATAAGTTTTTTGAAAAACATACTAACGGAAATTATTATTGTACATATGTACAATTAAACTAAAAAACAGAACATATCGAACAGATGTATAAAATATATCTAATAGTCCTGGTTAAGAAAGACCTTCTTTTTATTTTTTAGGCTGTTATTATCGGTGAAGCAACAAAAAATATCCTTTTTTTTGGTGTGCGCAACAAATTTTGTTTAAGCTGTACCCGCGCGGAGAATAATGGGAAGACAACAGACAAGCATGTTTGCATCACAAATTGGTCCGCATCGTCATCGGCAATGAAAGCTGACATTATTGTGGAGGGCTTCAAATTGTAACTGGAGATGGATGGGGATTAGGTATAAGCATATGTACAAGTAGGGTGACCTGTTAGTGTAGTACAACTCATTGGTACATGGATTTTTCGTTACTAGCTTTAAGCGTATAAAAGCTGAAGATCCGGAGCAGTTCTTTCAGTACATCAGGATGAATAAAGAAATGTTTGATATTTTACATGAACATCTAAAGGATCGTTTAAAAAAACGTAACATTAAAGATATCCTCGAGGAAAAGTTGGCCGTTACTTTGCAGTTAGTTGCATTTTTGTTTTTTCAGTTATTTGGCTCATGAAGCAAGCGCAAAACCTCCAGCCACCAATAGACAGTGCAAGTTGGCAAAAAATAGCCAATGACTTTTATTCTACATAGAATTTTCCAAACCGCATTGGAGCGTTAGATGGTAAACATATCAACATTCAAACATCCCCCAAAAGTGGTTCCCTAAACTTTAATTACAAAAAAATTTCAGTATTGTTTTAATGGCCCTTTGCGATGCTAATTACCTGTTTACGTATGTGGATACTGGGGCTTATGGAAGCCAAAGTGATGGAGGAGTGTTCCGGAACACATTGTTTGGGAGACTTTTTGATTCAGAAAGTATGAATCTTCCAGAAAACGATTGCTTACCAAACACTGACGTTACGGTGCCATATATGTTAGTGACAGACGAAGCATTCCCCCTGAAAAAATACATAATGCGTCCGTACCCAGGTAAAAATTTCACCAACGTGCAAAGAGTATTAAATAACCGGTTAAGCAGAGCCAGGAGAACTATTGAGAATGCGTTTGGGATTCTGTCATTAAAGTGGAGGATTTTAAGGAGAACGATAATTGGAAAAGAAACAAACATAATAAACCTATTAGTCCTGGTTAAGAAAGACCTAGACCTATTTAATACTTTTTAGGCTGTTATTATCGGCGAAGCTACCAAAAAAGTCCTTTTTTCAGGTGGGAAGGCAACAGACAAGCATGTTTGCTCCAATCCAAAACTAGCTGAGTCGAGGCCGGTAGATCCGACTCTTGAGTTCATTTCTTACGTACAAATTCATTTTTTTTGTTAGAATTATAGCGTTTTTTGATGATAGTCCAGTAGGTCCAAAACATAAAAACAACCTTTTATGTTTTTAAAGACATGTTCAATATTTACATTGCATTTAACAAAAAATAGTTTTGGAATAATGAAAATTATACTGAACTTTTAAACCATAAAACCTTTACATGACCCTGATCCCTTGTCTTTTAATTATCCATTCTTTAAGTTTGACTTGACTAATCGTCAAATTATAAATCGTCTCCTGAAGATGACCTACTAGGTCCGAAACATAAGAACAACCTTTTATGTTTTTGAAAACATGTCCAACATTTACCTTGCATTTAACCTAAGATAGTTTTTTAATAATAAAAATCCTATTGACCTTTCAAACAATATGACCTTGACATGACCTTGAACTTCTGTCCTTTGGTTATCCATCCTCCAAGTATAAGACCTTTAACTATTGTGGTGTATGAGATAATTGAAGTCAAACTATAAATCGTTCCCTGAAGATGACTTACTAAGTCCGAAACACAAGAACAACCTTTTGTGTTTTCAAAAACATGTCCAACATTTACCTTGCATTTACCTTAACATAGGTTTTTAATAATAAAAATGCTATTGATCTTTTAAACAATATGACCTTGACATGACCTTGAACTCTTGTCTGTTGGTTATCCATCCTCTAAGTTTGAGACCTTTAACTATTGTGGTGCATGGGATAATTGAAGTCAAACTATAAATCGTTCCCTGAAGATGGCTTACTAAGTCCGAAACACAAGAACAACCTTTTGTGTTTTCAAAAGCATGTCCAACATTTACCTTGCATTTACCTTAACATAGGTTTTTAATAATAAAAATGCTATTGGCCTTTTAGACCATATGACCTTGACATGACCTTGAACTCTTGTCTGTTGGTTATCCATCCTCTAAGTTTGAGACCTTTAACTATTGTGGTGCATGGGATAATTGAAGTCAAACTATAAATCGTTTCCTGAAGATGACCCATTAAGTCAGAAACATAAGAACAACCTTTTGTGTTTTCAAAAACATGTCCAAAATGAACCTTGTATTTAACGTGACATAGTTTTTTAATAATAAGAATGCTATTGACCTTTAAAAAGATATGACCTTGACATGACCTTGAACCCCTGTCTTTTGTGTATCCATCCTCCAAGTTTGATACCTCTAACTATTAAGGTGTATGAGATAATTGAAGTCAAACTATAAATCGTTTCCTGAAGATGGCTTACCAAGTCCGAAACACAAGAGCAACTTTTTGTGTTTTCAAAAATATGTCCAACATTTATGTTACATTTTTCTCAACATAGCTTTTTAATAATAAAAATGCTATTGACCTTTCAATCAATATGACCTTTACATGACCTTGAACTCTTATCTTTTGGTTATCCATCCTCCAAGTTTGAGATCTTTAACTATTATGGTGTATGAGATAATTAAAGTCAAACTATAAATAATTCCCTGAAGATGGCTTACTAAGTCCGAAACACAAGAAAAAGCTTTTGTGTTTTCAAAAACATGTCCAACATTTACCTTGCATTTACCTTAACATACATTTTTAATAATAAAAATGCTATTGACCTTCAAGAAGATATGACCTTGACATGGCCTTGAACCCCTGTCTCTTGTGTATCCATCCTCCAAGTTTGAGTCCTCTAACTATTGAAGTATTGGAGCTATGTCAATGCAAACATTGACATTTAAAAACGTCATAGCTCTTTTCCTAGACATAGAATTTTTTTTAAAAATTTTTAACACAAAGGGCCCTCCGAAAGAATATGTTTAAGCAAAAAAAAATCACAATATTTTGGGCTAGATTTTTTTTTGCATGCAATATCTACTAACCTTGACCAGTGGTCAGTATGACCTTGTGGTCATCTTGACCACAAGACTTTGGTATTTACTTATGCCAAGTTTGAACCTTCTACCTAGTACCATAATTGAGTAAATTACGGTTAAAGAAATTTTTTGCTCCGTACATCCATACATCCATCCATCCTAACATACACCAAAGTGATATTTTTTAATAACAACCCAGTGGATGGTCCGATCGATATGATTCTAGTATCAAAAGATCGGTAATTTTTTGTAGCATCTTTCCAACACCCCTAACATTTACGTATCTTGCTTCGTTTAGGCACAGTTTCAAAAAAACATCGATTTTCAGAAATTGCAATTACAATAGTACATTTCCTTTAGAGAAATGAACTAAAAATTGGTCCGCATTGTCATCGGCAATGGAAGCTGACATTATTGTGGAGGGCTTTAAATTGTCACTGGAGATGCATGGGATTTAGTAAGCACTATATGGGTGTCCTGTTGTTATCCCACTTCCCGGCATTTTTTAAATGGTGGAGAATCGAATTCCAAAACCGCGGACAATAGTTTAGGTGGAAGGTCACCCATCTTTTGATACAAGAAAAAGACTTCGCCAGCTTAATCAAGTATTTAGTTGTGACCGCCCGAGACATCCAATTACATGATCTAGTGAAAGAATATTAATTACATGAACATAAAAATCGTGCCTACTATAAAAACAATAGTACAACATGTAGATTTGGTTTTCCGGAAAAAGAACCCTTATTGTGTCTCATTCCTCAAACGAATTTATTAGCAATGAAGGCAGGATTTCTATAACAAAGCGAAGATCAGAGGCTGGATGGGTACATTACTATAACCTAAATGTGGAATTCCAATATGGATATTTAGCCGTGCGGGATAAATTAAGCAATCGCATTTTACATAAACAATGATGTTTCTAAATCCGAACCTACACGCTTTATAGTAATGGAGCAGAAACTATACGCAGAACTATAGCTAGAAGAAGCAGATGTTTCACGTAAACAGTTTTAAGTATGTATGCGTATATTGAAGGACAGACAAGATTCTGCGTGTGAATGTGTTTTTAGAGTTTATTCATTTAATTTTTAGTTCGCGAAATTGCACATTTCTAAACACAAAAAAGGTTGAACAGCGCCAATCTTCCGACTCAAACCTCTCGGCTTAGAACTGCTAAACAAGTTAAAAAAAGCCTGTAAAGAGGAAAAAAATATTGCCGAAGAGAAGGGACACGTTGATGATGGTATTTCATACATTACCGTTTACGCAGACGGAAGGTGGAGCAAGCGGTCATACGGTCATAATTATAATGCAAGTTTTGGAGTGGTAAGTTTTTTTTTGTGAAAAGCGGCGATCGTAGATACCATTTTTTTTCCAATTTAGTGAATTATTTTGATATGATTAAATAGTTTATTTTGTGATTTTTTTCAAAGTTTTTTGAAAAATATACCAGGTAAAGAAAATTATTACTATACTTTAAATTAAACAACAAAATAGAATAGATCAATACATAAAAAAATACCTAATAGTCCTGGTTAAGAAAGATCTAGACCTACTTAATACTTTTTAGATTGTTATTATCGGCGAAGCAACCAAAAAAATTCTATTTTTGGGTGTGCGTAACAAATTTTGTTTAAGCTGTACCCGCGCGGAGAATAATAAGAAGACAACAGACAAGCATGTTTGCTTCAAAAATTGGTCCGCATCATCATCGGCAATGAAAACTGACATTATTGTGGAGGACTTCAAATTGTAACTGGGGATGGATGGGGATTAGGTAAGTATATGTACATGTAGGGTGTCCTGTTGGTGTAGTACAGCTCATTGGTACATGCATTTTTCGTTACTAGCTTTAAGCGTATAAAAGCTGAAGATCCGTAGCAGTTCTTTCAGTACATCAGGATGAATAAAGAAATGTTTGATATTTTACATGAACATCTAAAGGATCGTTTAAAAGACGTAACATTAAAGATACCCTCGAGGAAAAATTGGCCGTTACTTTGCAGTTAGTTTTTTTACACTTTGATTATTTTTTAACAATAATTTACTTTAGGCGTCAAAAGTTTTCAGTTATTTGGCTCATGGAACAAACGCAAAACCTCCAGCCGCCAATAGACAGTGCAAGTTGGTAAAAAATAGCCAATGACTTTTATTCTACATGGAATTTTCCAAACTGCATTGGAGTGTTAGATGGAAAACATATTAACATTCAAGCACCCCCCCAAAAGTGGTTCCCTTAACTTTAATTACAAAACAAATTTCAGTATTGTTTAAATGGCCATTTGCGATGATAATTACCTGTTTACGTATGTGGATACTGGGGCTTATGGAAGCCAAAGTGATGGAGGAGTGTTCCGGAACATATCGTTTGGGAGACTTTTTGATTCAGAAAGTATGAATCTCCCAGAAGACGATTGCTTACCAAACACTAACGTTAATGTGCCATATATGTTAGTGGCAGACGTAGGATTCCCCCTGAAAAAATACATAATGCGTCCGTACCCAGGTATAAACTTAACCAACGTGCAAAGAGTATTTAATTATCGGTTAAGTAAGCCAGAAGAACTATTGGGAATGCGTTTGGGATTCTGTCATGAAAGTGGAGGATTTTAAGGAGAACGATAATTGGAAAAGAAACAAACATAATAAACCTAATAGCCCTGGTTAAGAAAGACCTAGATCTATTTAATATTTTTTGGGCTGTTATTATCGGCGAAGCTACAAAAAAAGTCCTTTTTTCGGATGTGCGTAACAAATTTTGTTTGAGCTCTACCCGCGCGGAGAATAATGGGAAGACAACAGACAAGCATGTTTGCTTCAATCCAAAAATTGTCATCGGCAATGGAAGCTGACATTATTGTGGAGGGCTTTAAATTGTCACTGGAGATGCATGGGATTTAGTAAGCATATGTACATATTGAGTGTTCTGTTGATATCCCACTTCCCGGCATTTTACATGATCTGGTAAAAGAATATTAATTACATAAATATACAAATCATACATACGATAAAAACAATACTACAACATGTAAATTTGGTTTTACGAGAAAAGAACTCGTATTGTCTCACTCCACAAACGAATTTATTAGCAATGGAGGCAGGATTTGTATAACAAAACGAAGATAAGAAGCTGGATGGGTATATATATTACTATAACCTAAATGTGGAATTCCAATATAAATATTTAGCCGTGCAATTTTGCACTTTACATAACCAAATATGTTTCAAACCTACTGAGCTTAATAGTAATGGAGCAGAAACTATACGTAGAATACAGCGAGAAGAAGTTGACATATCACGTAAACTCACTGATTTAAGTATGTATGCGTATGAATGTGTTTTTAGACTGTCATTTAATTTTTAGTTCGAGAAAGTGCATATTCCTAAACACAAGAAAGCCTGAAAAGCGCTAAACTTACGACTTTCGAACTACTCGGCTTGGAGACATATCGAAACCGTGACAGACAACTACTGAATGCTTTCAATCAAATTCATGCATTCGATGTCTTGAATCAGGAAGCTCAACAAGAACACTTTGAAGAAGAGGCGGATCCCGGAGCAGCAAATGACTGATGATGAGTTTTTAATGCTAAAAAAGCAATGAATATTGGACAAAGGGATGCATTTTTATTAACTACATTAAAATTGTCGGTTCAAAAAGATGGAAAAATAGTGCAGGTGCCTATTGCTTTCGATATCTATGCCAAGATTATTCTCCCTAGATCAAGTACTATGCCTATAGTTTATAGAATGGTTTGTAAGACGGAGTTAAAAACTGAACAGTTGTAATTTTTTTAATAAAATGTTTGACTGTAAAATTTTACAAATACATAGGAGTTGTATATGTGTAAAAAGCCAATTTTGTATTAGCAGTCATATCGTTGACATCAAGTAAGTTATCGGGGTTACATCGGGTTTTCCAAAGATTCTTGATATTTTTGGGCAACTCTTCCGACCAAGCCTAAAATAAGAATGGTTAAAATAAACATTGTAATAAATCATGGCATTTTTTTTAATTAACCTTATCAGTATGTTCCAAAAATTGAGTTTCTAAAGCCAGTCCCATTTTATTTGAAATTTTTACAGCATAATCTAGATAGTGCCTAGCTTTACTTTCATTGTTTAAAAGATGATAGTAATATGCCTTTAAATGATAATATCTGAAATAAAGATAAAAACGGTGACCATTATTAACTACCGTGTTAAGACGGAGTCGGCTGCTTAAGGTGGCACCTCATCTAATTCATTTGAGATTTTTAGAATTTTGTCTTGTTTTTTTAATTTTAAATGAATAAAGTGAGTTACTTATTAAACATTAAACTATGCACCTTGACCTCAAGCAGCCGGATCAATTTATCATGGATTTGTGCATTAAATCATTCAAGATAGATAAACCTGATCAATTTAAGTGTTGATTTTTAATAGATGGGTGGTTATTTAATGTATCTTCAGTATGAATACTTTAGATTAAAAAAAAAACAAATTCTTGCTTTAAAATAAATAAAGTAAGTCTTTGGATTTTTTTTTTACTATTGTTACTATTGATATCATTACATAATAACAATGACGTTTTTGAATACTTATATCATATTCTTATGTATAAAAATATTATGATAATAATCAATCCATAGTCAGGAAAACAAGATTAGATCCGATTAAGGATTAAACATCGATTAGGTAATTAATAGCGCAGAAGTTTAAACATAGGCAACGCGTGTGTCAAAAGCTGCGTTTTCATGGAAATTGTATGAGATTGGTTAGATTCATTGGATTGACGTTAACAAGAAAACGATTTAACAGTTTGACATTTAAGGCATAAACCAAATAACCTTGTTGTTCCACAAAACACACGTAATATAAGAATTATAGGTTAAATTGATCTATTAATCCAACTAAACCCAGCCAGTTAATAGATTCAAAAGTTTCATTGGATTGACACTGTTGACAGATGAACGTAACAAGAAAACTACCAATCCAAGTAAACCATAATTGGATTCATCCCAAGAAAACGAACCTAACACATACATATTGCGATACAGGTTTTATGTAAAACACATAAATTAAATCATAAAAATACCCCCTTAAAAAGACATTCATATTGTCCGTCTACATGAGAAATATTCTTTTATTTAATAACGTAGGTCTCGTGCATGATGCATGTCAAAACTGACCTAATCTCTTAGATTTTATTTTTATGTTTTTACATAAAACCTGTGCTTTATACATTGTGTCAAATCTATATTTGATTCTTTATCCATCGTTATTTACATAATCAGTTATTATAACTTTTGTCCGTTAACATTTGTATCCATTTTTACTTTTACCTTCCTGTCCAAAATGGCGAGTAATAAAGTGCTTTGTATCCAAGTGGCAATATTGCCAAAAACTTTTTTTTCATTTTTTGTATTCCGTCATTGTTTAGCGTGTTAATATTATTATTTAGTAAATGCAGGATACCTTCCATTTGATAAATTATATTTGAGACCCTAAACATAATTTTGTTCAGCATTAAAATGAAAGTAACTGTATCGCTTTCTATTATATCAGTCCACGCGGAAGCCTCTTCCCACTTTTCGTTTCGAAGATGCCTAAAAATAATGTTTTATTTTAAAATTATCAGGCAATTAAAAGACATAATAATCATCAACATTAACTATAATCGGTAAAAGCCTTAGGTATATCGGTGCTCTTACCATAACCACATGCAGACTATGTATTGTAATTTTAGACACGAATCTTTTAGGAGTGACATATCTAGTCCTTGAGTTTGATAAAACTGGAGACATTCAGAAAAAGACACAACAGAATACCCGGTTTCCAAATGAAATTGCATTGCTGCACAGTAAAACCGTGCTCTGCCTAAAAAAAAATAATGGCTGGAAATTTTACAATATTGCACCAGAAAAAGTGTGTTAATAATGTCTTAAGTGGTAAAAGAAAAATGGTCCAAAATTTATGCAATATGCTAAAATGTCCGCCCTAAACGTAACGACAAATTGGTACAATTGGACTGTGCAGTCCCTCCTTGCACAATTTTTCCAGGGGTGAGAAGGCAAAACGTTGCAAATTTCTAGATTGGGTGCGTTGTATACACTTACTGTAAGAATTTTCCATACACTGTATACCGCTTAATTCGATAACTACACAGGAAGACGTTGCAATTGATGGTTATTTATTGGAGCGTGTAGAGCGGCATTGGAGCGAAGAAAGCAATTGGTTACATTGCGTAATATTAAAAAAATACAAATATTTGCGAACATTCAAATAAACAGGCGTTATTTTAATACTGAATCTTACCAGTACTTTCATAAGTTTCTGTGACATAAAATTGAAGCTCATTAACTAAGGAAATTGCTTCTGTTAAATACAACTTTTCCACCAAAATATTTATTAAGGTTGGCATAAGAGACGTTGCGGATTCGAAATTTTTCAGTGCGATGTTCATACGAACGTAAATGTACCCAATATGAAGGGCTTTGTCCAGTTCATTTCGATGTTTTCTAAAAAAATATACACAGGGTAAGTAGAAAGTAACGCACATTGCTTCTAACGGTTCTAGAGCCTTTTTTTTTGTAAGGTCGATTCATCAAATGCGCAAGATAAAGTTATATTATAAGAAATCGACCTAAAAAAAAGCCTTTAGGAAAAGTATTTACGTCGTTAGAAGCGATATGCTTTCTACTCATCCTGTATGATGTTCTAAAGAACAAAAGTTTTGCTTTTTGTTCCTGTCATTAGATTATAAAAAAACATAAAATTACCGAGCAACAAAGATAGTAGAATAAAGAGTCGCAATAGAGAACGCTTCTTCAGAGTTAGGTTCACCGCGTTTCTTGTGCAAGTACCTAAGGGAATGAACTTCTAATGCAATGGTATAATGAAGCTTGTTATTTTGGCAACAAAACAAAATCATGTTTGAAAAAGCCTCGCAAATTCTGCTTATATTTGATTGGGTTTCCAGGCATACATTAAGACTCCATATGGCTGCAAGTTCTGCTAATTTCGTTTTTCCCTTTATCTAAAACAAAATTTAGCATCTAGCTTTTTGATTTTGTTAGTAAACTATCACAAATTTACCATGTAAAGTTTGCTTAGCCACACCAAACATTCGGATACATTATTGTTAGAAATATGCGTTTCACTATCAATTTCTTTTCTAAAGCCATCCGGAGCCAGATACATTCCAAACTTTTGACGTAACCTTTTGGATGTAAGTTTAAGTATGCTGCCAACCTTTGTTCCCGGAAATGGATAACCTTTAAATTTCAAAACTTGGTTAAACCCCAATTTCATTTTGCGAATTCCTCAGCTACTATCAGTCTAATTTAGCGGTTGTTCGTAAAGTACTAAAGTACCCACAAAACATTGGTCTGCTTTACCAAACAATAGAAACTAAATTAGCCGCAGCAAATATATCAAAAAAAACAGAGACACAGTAAAAAGAGAAACTTTGCAAAGTAACAACGTCGTCTTTCAACTATTGGTGCTTGGCGCAGGTATATATCGTGTGATTATGTAGGTACACTTGGTTTCACAAGACACTGGGACACTGTCAAACTTCTTTAATAAAATTTGGCATTAATTTCTTGATTTTTGGGATGTTTTTTAGTGTATTCGTAAAATATGGATAAGCCATGAAACAACCATTATAAATATGATTAAATTATGGCAAAATTAAGGTCACATTTCGCTAAAGAAATTTGACAGTGTCCCAGTGTCTTGTGAAACCAAGGGTATGGTGCAGAACCGAATATAATGAGGCGTATACGATATTCTAATAATTTTTAAATTTTTGATTCAATTTACAACAACTTTGTGAAACGTATTTTAAATATGGTCAGCTAATAATATCGTGCGATCCACAAAATTTGACGTCGACTCTTCCCATGCATTTGTAAAATTTCAATTTTTTTCATTGTTAAAACATTGTCGATTGTAATATTTCTAACGTTTCACAGCCAGAGTCGTCGTCAAAATGTGGATCGCACGTTACAATGGTTTAACTAAGACACTAGTATCTTAGTTTAACTTAACATAAAGCTTTCTCAAAAAATATGGAAATGTGCTACTAAGCCATTGTTTTTTTCATCAAAACAAACAATTTTTTTTTAATAATGTTCAAATACCTACAACAACTTTTCCTTACCATATTTAGCAATAGCAATTTTAAATTTATTAAAGGCGTCATCGTGTTGACCCAAGTGATACAGACATATACCAAAGAGAGTATAACATTTTGCCTCCTCTATTGGAATTGCCCAATTCGGAAGACCTGTATCTTTTCCAGATGTCTACAATATCAAAAACATTTTATTTTATAATCTCTAGTTTGTATCTTTAAGGGTGATTTACTTGTAAGAATTTAATTCCTTGGTTCACCAAAATTATAGCTTTTGCAATATTGTTAGTCGCAATACAAAATCTTGCGTAACTTATTAACGCGCCCAGCAATAATCGCCATTGACCTTAAATAAATTTGTAATTTAAATCAGACCATGTAGTATTTACGTAAACTTCTCAAATCTGGCCAAGACATAACGATAAATTGCTACAATATATTTTTGCAACCACTCTGCTCAGTTATTTTTGACGTGAAAAGATAAAATGACCGCAAATTTTTAAATTGGGTGTACATACTATGCACTTAATGTACGCATTAATCATGCATAGAATTACGAGTTTACGAAAGCTACGCAGAAAGTCGTAGAAATTTGTCGTTATGATATATGGAATCTTATATTTATTTACTTGATCCAGTGTAATGATTCACGAGCATGCTGTACAATGAATTTAAAATACGATTGCATTCGCATTGACTAAGATCTAAATGAGAGTAAGTTTTAGTCAGGGAGTAACTATCTTTTAAATGATTAATAGTCCGAAGGCCATTTCTTACTGGAAGGACAACTAAAAGAAAAATATCATGAATTATTGATAAAATCTGAATAATTCGTCGGTGTACAGTACCGAAACTATTTAATTATTGTAATATTTTAAAAACATGAATACTGTATGCCAACGATTAAACGATAGACAGTTTCGTTATTATTTTAACTCATCCGTAGCGTATTGACAACTGAAATTAGGCTCTTAGATAACTTCTAAAGCTTAAGTTTTGGGCGCGATTTTAAGATTCTAAAGATAGTAAGTGTGTAATGTATTGTTGTTTTCATTGTTGTTTTGAGTTTTGGGCGCAAAAACTTTCTGACATCTGTCGAAATTTAAGCCAATATAGTTCATTTCAGTTGTCTATAGGGTCGACTGCATTCATACCGTCAACCATATTATATTTATTTTCATATTTGTGTAGAAAAAAAACAAGAGCTTTCAAGGTGTTACTTAACCCCTCTCACTCTTACAAATTTCGGGGGAACACCTTCCCACGTTATACTAGGGGGCAACTCCCTCAGTGTCAATCTATGACATACTATGTCCCCCTCCAATGAAAAATCAATGGGTTCCAGGTTTTTTTTAAATTTTAGGTTGGAACGTCAAAAATTCGACTGAAAAGTTTTAAAATGAACACTCCGTATTGCTTACATGAAGTTTCCTCCTCATCCTCTGGATCAGTTGGGGCATAGGGTTGTAGTACGACCGTGCTGCGACGTTTCATATACAAAGCTGCTGTTGCGACAGCTAAGGATTAAATTATTTTAGTACAATTGTACAAAATATACTATACAAGTGTCAAAAAATTGGCAACGGTACGATATTGGAGAATGTCTAGGGATTCCTAGACAAACGTAAAAAATAATCCATCTCATACTGGGTGTCCAAAAAAATGCGCATAAACGCTATGGTACGTTGTTGCAGCATGTCTTGGGAGCCCCACAAATTGTTCAAAAAAATCTATCTCATATACCCTCGGAGATATGTTGCCCCAAAGTGCGAAACTTTAAACGCTTGTATCTTGAACATAACAGCACATATTAACGAAATGGTTTAATACAAAGCTACAGTATATCTTAAACCATTCCACCATTTGTTTGTTTTTTAAATGGTCGAATTACATTTTTATAATCAATTTAATTTTACAAAATTTACTTTTAGCAAGGGATCCAGACTTTATAAATGAAATTTTGTTTACCGATGAAGCGGGTTTCTATCGTGACGGAATGTTTAATATCCACAATGAACATTTTTGGAGCATTGAAAATCCGCATAATACCCAAGAAACCCATTATCAAACAAACTTTAGAGTAAATGTTTGGGCAGGAGTATTGGGTTATTATTTTATTGGCCACTTTCTTTTTCCCAACCGTTAGATCGCGACATATACCTTTAATTTTTAATGAATGATTTGCATGTGCTATTAGAAATGAAGCTGACAACAACGTCAATAAAATCTAATGCAAAAGTGTATGATCAAGACTCATAGATGGGATTTTCTAGACTGTGCTGCCGAATTTATGCAACTTTGTTCGCATTCTACTGACGACACTCCGTATACAAGATGTTTTAACAATAATTTGCCAACACCCGTACCTCAAAACTGGAAAGCTTAAAAAAAGACCTGTCAATTTTTATTTTAAGGGGGAGGAACTGTGGTGCATAAATTATTTACCAACTTTTAGAAAGGGTAGCATCCCTCTTAAATTTTTTAAATAGGATGGGGGGTGTTGCCCTTTTTGAAGCTCTTTTCCCTTTCTACACAAATATTAAACAAAATGTGTTGTGTCAAAAAATAATTTTGTATTTTTTAAATTTTTCTTAATTGAAAAGTTATTTTGTATCCTTGATAAATCCAGTGAGACCTTATTTGAAAAAAAAAATCGGCATCGAAATAAAAATAGAGTTATCATTTATCGATTAGATAAAAAAAAATTCCGAAAATTAGAAAGAGTTAAAAAAAATACTGAATTTTCTTTTCAGAGTATCACCCAGCCCTCATCCGATTTAACATTAGTGGAGGATGCTACCCCTTCTGTAGAAATAAAGTTAGATAAATAATTGTTGTACCAAGTTCCTTCTCCTCGAAATAAAAATCGACCCATCTTTTTACCATTTCATTTCGAAGGTACAGAGAGTGGCTAATTTTCATTGATACACTCTACATATATGTGTTTTCCAAAAATTTTGAATTACAAGAACTCATGTCTGTTTAAAAAACAAAATACATAAGTACAGAAACTTGTATGGCTTAATGCACCAATTTTAAACATCTATGTTATCAATTAGATAAGATATTATCGTAAGTTTTTATCCTTACAAACACTTTGCCTTCCAGATGAAACACTCTGCCCCTGAGGACTTCCAATTTGTTCATCAAATTCTGTAAAAAAAGCTCTGTCCAAACTTTTACCTCTTCTTCTCTCTTTTCGCGTTTTCCTTTTTTTCATTAAACCCTTAAATAAAGTAAAGATTTAGGCCGATGGGTTAGCACCAGCTCTTGTTAGAATAAGAAATGTTTTCATTCGCATAAATGACATGGGTATGGAAAACTAATCCATAATTCGTTTTATTCTTACCTCGTCTACTCCTGACAATAGTTTAAAATTAAAAAAAGTACTTCCACATCCACGGCATTTTCTAGTCTCTGTCATAAGATATTTGGCGGCCTTTGTATGAAATTCTTTTTGTTGAGCAACGGTCAGTAAATTGTAAGTAGTTTCACGAAAATATGATGATCTAAAGCGCAAATAACCACAATTGGCATACTTTGGCAAATCATAGCAATCGTCTAAAAAGTTTAACAAAATAACTAAAGTGTAAAATTGTTGCATACGGGTATGCCCGTTTAGGTTACTTTTTTTATTTGGCAAATTAAGGATAGAAAAATAAAACATTAAATGATGTGATTCACACAAATGTTTCAAAAAAATAACAATAGCGGTTTTGGAAACAATGCCCTCGGCACCAAACGGTTTATAATTAATTTGACAGCATGGCTGTCGAAATACGTATTCAGATTTTTATAAAGTGTGGTTTGGAGAGAATCTTTATTTTATAAGAATAATCATTGTTTGTGTAATAAATAATTTAGAAAAAACCTCGTAAAAAACTAATTTTAATATGTTAATATAACATTATAAGACAATACCTGTTACATTAAGACCCTCACATCCACAATTCATATTAAGCCGTTTCAAAGGATCTTCCATTTTATTTCTTATAACTACATAATTTGCTCCATCCATAAAATCACCCTGACCGCAACAAAGAACTTTTATTTCAAAAAGTGTCCTTACGGCTAAAAAACAACAAAAGATTTCTTAATCATTTAAATGTTTATTTCTGAAAGTAACCTTAAAAAAATGTTGGACGCGATTGGTTTAAAATTTTTGAATAAAATCATACTTAATACCTAATGCCATATGTCTTGGATTTGGATTTCCCAAAATATAAGCCAGCATTGCTCGAGGAAAGGAGTCACCCAAAACAGAACTGCACTTTAAGAGAAGTTGTTCATCGTAATTTAATGAATCAAACGTCGTAAGTATTGTAGTATCGACTGAAGCTTCCGCATCAATGTCAGCAGCGTTAAAATTCTTTTCCAAAAAGCAAACAGGCAAAAAGACATCTTTCATAAGAGCGCTGTCAATCTGTTGCCTAATGGTTACGTTGGTAAAGCTGTCCTAAAAATATTATGTAACCATTATTTTTTCGTGCGGCCATGATTCTATGATAAATAGTAAATTAAATCAAACCAATAAATCCTTACCCGACAACAGTCAATAAAAAAATGCCAATCATCTCTAAAGCCTTTCATTATGGAATAATCGTATGACTTTTCTTCCATAATGCATTTCCATAGATTGGCATCCTCTTCGCTTAACCTAATAAAAGGAAAAGTGAAAAAATTAAGGAGATTTACAAAGTAGCAAACAAAAAGTACCCACCGGTGCATCATATATAAAGGTGGTGCAACAAGCCCCGTAGTATGCATTTTTCTGTAATCAATATTTCGGATAACCAAATTTCTGCCTTGCATTAATGTTGTTAAAAAACTGTCTATCCAACCTGGATTTCCGCCACTTTTAGATTGAATTACACTAAAAAAGAACAAGTACAAATTGACCAAAATTATACACATCTCGCCTTTTGTTCGCCCTAGACATAACGATAAATTGGTACAATTTGACCTTGCACCTTGACCTTGTACAATTTTTTCTGACATGTAAAGACTAACTTTTTGCAAATTTTTAAATTGGGTGTGTTGTACATACTCACTGTAAGAATTTACCATACCCTGTATAGGATAACTACAGAGGAAGTTGTTTCATTTGATCGTAACAATTTATTTGAGCTAAAGTCGACTTAAGGTGTGCTTTAGGCAATTCGATACATCGTTACAATTTAACTAAGCACACCAATCTTTACAGTTCTATCCAAAAAAATGGTTGCCTGGTCAAGTATCTACGCATACATAGGAATCCCTAAAAATATAAACAAAACTCTTGTTTCGTTACGAAAAGAAGAGGATTGTTACATCGAATAGTTTATAAGTGCGTAAATTAATAAATACCATCCCTGTACGTGACATCCGTAAAATGTTTTAACATTGTTCTAGGTATCCTCAACAATATTAATATACTATTGCGTTTTGTTTTAATTTTCCGACACTTAATGATTATTTAGACCTGGTATTTGTCCAGTATGTTTAAAGCAAACAAGAATAATAAAGCGCATCCAAAATATAACGATAAATCGCTACAATTCAATTGTACAGTCGTTCTTGTACAATTTTTTACGACGGCTAAAAGTAAAAGCGTTGCATAGTTTTACATTTGGTGAGTACTAAAAGTACTAATTAATGTAAGAATTTGCTATACACTGTGCAGCGTTACAATAACTACACAGGATGTCTTTGCAATTTATCGTTACAATTTGTTTGAACGTTTAGAGCAAATATTCTTACTTCTCTAATTCTGCAGGTATAGCGTACACATTAAGCAGTTGACATGTTACACCGGCGTGATAAATCTTTCTGATGTTTTTCAAAAATATTTTCTTAGCTGCTTTATGATCAAAAATTTCTTTAGCTTCTTCAGCTATGTAAACCAATGGGCAATATGTCATTACTATAAAAACCACGCTTAAGTCGAGAAAAACTATGATTACTTTCCAACTTTCTGGATCAATAAAATTGGCATTGTCTATGGCGACGATCCATTGTTTAAGAAAGCACTAAACAAAAAATAAAAAGTATAAATATTGAAAATTAGTGCCTTATACAGAAAAAGATATGTAAATAAAAATAAGATTTAAGCCGGTTTACATAAACAGTATTAGTAAGTTATAGATCACTTTGTATATAATATTGTTTTAAGTTTAGTGTTTATCTCTGAGTGACCAAGCTCGGATTTAGGTGATTTTCTTGGGGGGGGAGGCTCTGCTCTGGAGGCTGGACGAACGCCGCAGGCGATTTTTTTTTTCGATATATACAATTTTTAGCACAATTTTAGAAGTCTTGGGGGAGGGGTAATTACCCCTAGAACCCCCAATAAATCCGCGCTTGTGAGAGACTGCAGCAAAAACTACATGTTTATAAAATTTTTGCCATTACCTTATATCCAGAATTTGAACAGCACAAATTTAACCAAATCCATGAGCATTTCCACTTATTATACTTTCATTTAAAAACTACTTAAAATCTTATAAAGAACCGAATGGCCCACTAAATCAACAAAAAAATGTATATTTTGCTAGTTTTCAAGGTTTGCACCATTTGACATCTAGCAGTACTTCAAATTATGAGATATAATATTTTAGGTGAACAATACTCAGTGACTAAAGTTAAAGTTCTTTTTATGAACAAGTAGGTAGGATTTGCACACATTTATCCTTTATAAGAAAAGATAATAGATAAACATTAAACAAAACAAAGTCATTTATAAACCGACCATATGTTGTGCCATTCTGAATTATTTGTACAACGTAAGATTTCTTGAATAAGTAAAATCATCATAACATGAAGACATTCCCACGCTTTATTTAGGAATATTTTTTTTTGAACAAATTAGTTAAAATATGTAGAAGTAATTTTTTTTAAACTTACCGAAAAACTAAGCTGTTTTATCATTTTATTTAATATTTTCACTTTTTCGTCATTGCTAAATTCATCAAACGCTTTACTTGTAGGAAAATTAACATTGAAAACCGGGTTAAGGGCACAATTAAAATCTGGGCAATTTACATTTTTTAAGCGACGTGCAAGTTTTTCCTGTCGTTCGGCATCCGAAAGATCATCATTTAAATCTAATGGTTCTCGAAAAATAAGTTTTATGGTGTTGTATGGTTTCTAAAACATTGACTAAGTATTTATCATTTTATGAAGTATTATCTTTAATTATTGGGTGGTATGCATAAAGTTTGAGTACTTGCTAATACTTCAAGTACTCGCTAAATACTTCAAGTAATTACTAAATACTACTGTGCAAACTATAGGAAGTATTTTATAAATACTTGAAGTATTTAGCAAGTACTTGAAGTATTAGCAAGTGCTCAAACTTTATGCATACCACCCATTGAGTAATTACAATGTGAATGGTGTATTCTAGCACTAGCAAATTCACTTAATTTAAACCTTTAATTAGCGTTACAAAATTCGTGGTCTTCATAATTTTCTTAAGTTTCTTAAGGAAGTTTTTCTTTAGTTCGCAAAAGTTTAAAAATATTTTATAAATAAAAAATACTAGGTAATATGCATACTATCGTGGACACGGAATTTAAAACGATCAATTTTTGCATTGTAAATATGGTTAAAATAGTGGCTTAAAAATCTCAAGTTTTATGCGAAGTGGACATTAACAAGAAACATTTCTCTGATGTTTTACGAAGATTAGAGCCTTATTGTTATCCTAAAACAAAATTATTTAGAAAAGGTAATATCTTCTTACTATTTTTCTCGCCGGCAGCACATTTTACATAATTTATTTTAATAAAATACATTTGAAGCATTTGTTGTCAAAATAACATTCGAATACTGACATAAAAGAACCCCATTCACAATAGAGTAAAAATCAAAGGTGGCTGATAAAAAATCGTTTTAAATTCCATGTTCACGATAGTACTTTGACTAAATTAATATACATACGAATTGATCCCCATTAGCTAAATTAAATGAATTAATTGGAGTTTCATCGTCGGTTTTGTAAATAAATTCCTCCAGTAGTCTTGTCTTTCCTTGTCTGGGATTTCCTTCAATAAGCAGAATTTTACAGTTTTTTTTTGTACTGTTTGACTGGTTTTTATTAACTTCCTTTTTGTAGGAGACATCAAAGGCAGTCAATGATTTGGTTCGTAAGTCTGTGTAAATTTTAATTTCCCTCTCTCGTCCCAAAATAGGATAAGGATTAATTTTTAAAACGGTTCTGAAAGTAAAAGGAGTTCCAAGAAGTGCCTTAAAAAACATTGCTAGTTTCTTTGTAACTGATTTAATAGACATTACTACCATTAGTAGTACTCAAGTATGTACTATCGTGCACATTAAATTTAAAACGATTTTTTATTAGCCACCTTTGATTTTTTTAATTTTACTCTTGTGTGAATGGGATTTTGTATGTCAATTTTCGAATGTTATATTGACAATAAATGCGTAGGATGTATTTAAAAAAAAATCATCAAATGTGCTACAGGCAAGAAAGACATTAACCGAGGGGCAATTCAATGAAAGAATTAGTGTACATTTTTTCAAGAATTTGTAGAATTTGTTTAGAATTTTTTTGCTTAGATTTTGTGAAGAATTTGTAGAATTTGTTAAGAATTTGTTAGGAATTGGTGTATACAATTTGCCCATTTGATTTGCCCCTCGACAGTAACAAAATATTTACTTTTTTAAATAATTTTGTTTTAGGATAACAAAAAAGCTCTAATCTTCGGTAAATCATCAGAGAAATGTATACCTTGCTAACGTCCATTTATAATAGAACTTGAGATGTTTAAGCCTCTATTTTGACCATATTTACAATGCAAAAATTTATAGTTTTAAATTTAATGTGCACGATAAAAGGTAGGGTGTGTGATCTAATCTACACATAAGAAAGTTTTACCTGACCACAGTTTTAAATGGCTTGAACTGATACACAGGTCCAGGATTGGTAATTCCCTTCAAGGGTCTGTACTCTAGTTTAACAAAATTAACGGATTCCATTTTGCTATTTTGAAAAGTTTGTCTGTCACAAGTTACTTTGTCTGGATAGTTTACCATTAATCTTGCAGCTTTGTTTACTGTTAAGCTTATAACCGTATATTCTCTTCGGAGAGTATGACCAACTACTCCGCAATAAGTTTTACCTAAATTATCCACCATTTTAACATTTATACATATAAATAATAATAGAAAAAGTTTGCCTTAATATTATACATTCATCATCGTCATTTGAAGTGGATATTTTGAATTTTCGTTGTAACTTTTTTACGTGTTCGTTAATCGTTACATTCCCCTTTTCTAAATAGTGGAATCAAGTTATGTTAAAATGTTTAGTTTTGTTACCGAGTAGCGAAACCCGTCTTAAAATGTTTAGTTCGTATTAGCAAGTATAGCAACATCCTAAAATGTCTACAAAAAATATTGGGGCGAACCCTATTTTTTTAGCGAAAAACTGGTTTTTTACCCCTTTTTCGGGGTGATTTTTAAGTTTTATTTTTTTAGCCCCTTAGAGTATTTACTAAATTTTGGGATTAACATCCTTTTTTTGTCGATGTTAAAGGAACCTTATTGCCAAATTTCGTGACTTTCGTTAACCCCCCTCCCAAAATTAAAACAAAGGTACCTGTTTTTTCTAAAAAATTAAAACTGCTATATTGTGTCGAAATCTTACGAGCACATCTATATTAGGGAAAAACGTAAGTTGCAATTTTAATCATTTACAAGCTTAAAAAAACATGGTAAATAAACGTATTATGGTTTGGCATAGACCACGTAATGTATATAAACCAAAAAATGTATCCGTAGTCGAAAAAAAAATCAAAAATATTATAATGATTTTTTAAGTCAGATTTTCGATACAAAGAAATAACCGATTTAAATGAAACCATAATACGTTTGTTGCCCCATTTTTGTAGTTTTCAAAACTACGCTTAGTTTTAATATACGATGGGGCCCTCATGTAGATGTGCTACTTAGTAGAATTGGCGGGAGCTCAGAGGAGATGCCTTATACGAGCTTCTAGGAGCACAGATTCGAAGATCTGTGAATTTGAAACGCCCGTCTCGTCTTAAGGGTCTGTATCGTTGTTTTATTGGTTCAGGATTTTTAAGTTTTATGTGATGTTCAATAAAACTAGTAGGTTGTTGATTACGACTTTGTATGCGCTCTACTTGGGGATTTATTTAAGCAATATTTTTTTTTTAAATGAGGGGATTTTTTTTATTTTCAACAAATTAAAATATCCCCTTCAAATGACGATGACTGTATTAAAGAAAATAAAAATTAGAAAATAATTTTAAAAAATTATATGTATGTAGACGAATTACCCTCCTTTAGTATTTAAATTAGGGACATTCCATATAAAATCGACCAATAATAGTTGCTATTATTTGATTTGTTTTATATTTGGTGGGTACAATCCTTACCTGAAGGTGGAATTTTTTTTTGAATTTTCATAATTTTTCTTGTGTTAGATTAAAATTGGTAGTAATTTTAAGTTGACAATTATTTTTATTAAAAAATCAGGAGGTGCATATTTGCACTCCTTTTCTACTATTAAGTACCTCAAACTATTGAAAATGATCAAGTTTAGGTCTAAAAAAAGCTATGTGGGACTGGGTAGATTTTTTTTTTTGATAACTTTAAAATGTTAATGTGCTAATGAAGATTCATTAGAAAAATATTTTTTTTTTGTGATTTAACTTCGTTTAAAAACAGCAATGCTTTTAAAATGTTACCGAGTACGTTAAATTTAAACAAGATCAAATCATATTTTAAATTCTTGGAAGATTAAAATTAGTAGTAGTTTTCAGTTGACAAAGGACACATCTTTTTATAAAAAAATATGAACCGCATATTTGCATTCCTTATCCACCAGACAGCTATGGAAAATGACCAAATATGGCACTAAAAAAAGTTATGTGGGACTGGGTAAATTTTTTTTTTGATTATTTTAAAATGTTGTAGGGGTAATAGATTTGGTTTGTGATTTATCTTCGTTTAGAAGCTGCAACGTTTTTAATATGCTACATTTACACAAAATCGAATCACAAGACCGTTCATTTTTTTTATTGTTTACCATGTCCTTGGTAACATTTTAACCTAAAAATAAAAAAAGTTTACTCACTCCCACATAGCTTTTTTAAGGCCCAAATTTCATAGTTTGAAAACCTAACTATTAGGGAAGGAGTTTGCACTCCTTCCCTAATAGTTAGTTAATATGCAGCTGCTAATTTTTTAATAGAAAGAAGTTACCAGGAGTAAGCACTGGACCAAACCTCAAAAGGATTTAAAATCATGCAGCAACTCGAAATCCGAATTTTGGTCGAATATATATGGAATAGGCCATTATGAAAAAAAAAGTAAAAAAGTAATAAAACAGTAGGGAAAAAAATTAAAAACACTTTAAATATACCTGTGGTGCATGCAATCGAAACAGATCGTACACCAGGTACTTTCTCAATTTCCTCGTAGTTTTTTGCAGCACACTTCAGGGCCCGTTGACATTCCAAATCGTTTTTAAACCCTCTCAAACCAAAAATAAGCACAATCATGATATCCTTGTCGAACAAAGAAACTTTGTTGACGCATCCTTTGTACTCAATTACGTTTCTGCAAACAAGATGATGACCTGATTTCGTTTTTGAAGCAAGAAGACCAAAACATAGAACTTGGAAATTCATAGTGCAAATTTAAAGAATCCGTTTTTCTTATTATGTTTATATAAATTGGCTTACTTGCAAATGATTTTGTAGGCATTATCAACAATAACAACCATATCATGATTGTCAACCTTTTTGGGGACAATGTTGACGAAAGATATAACAACTTGACGCATTTCTGTTAAAAAGTCCATAGGCTGATGTAAATCAATGCCTTTCATTACAGGAGGAATTATGAATTTTCTCAATGCTTCCTTGTTAAGATTGGCACGATTTAGTGTCGGACGAACTAAAAATCAAAAAACATGATTTGCATAGTTTTTGTTTCACTACAACTTCTTAACTATCCCCTAATGTTAAACCGACATTTCACCATAAGCAGAGCTTGGTAACCACATCATGGACATTTTACAAGTTTAAGATTGCGTTTTTTATAAAAAAACACTTAAATTTAAGAAATAGTTTGAAACATGCAGTCATTAATATTGTTGTTGTATTGGAGTTTATAATTTATATACGGTAAAATATTCATGAACCTGGCTAAAGGATCTTAGGTCGAACTAACTCAAATTACTAGGTTTTTGAATTGCACAGGAGCATAGTATGTACAGGGTGTCCCACGTAAGATAACCCAACCCCTTATCTCAGGAACTAAAAACGCTAGCAAATTTTTATTTTCGCAGGATTGTTTGTAATAAACCAAATTTTTATTTTTAGTAATGTTCCACTCTACAGGGTGTTCCATTTACTCGGAACACACATCCACTTCCTTATTTTAAATGGAACACCTTATATTTTTTTATATTTTTGAACACTTCCAAAAATAAGGATTATTTTTTCAAAAGTCCGAGATCTCCAACTTTTTTAGTTTTTGCAAAAAAAAATTTTTTCGAAATTTTTGCCAGCTGCAGCAGTTTTTTAAAAAACTCATTGCGCTTTTCATTGCTGATATTTTTGCATGAAATTTAAACAACGTAACTAAGATGCTTAAAAATCATTTTCATTTAATATTTGATCAAAAATCGTAACCGGAAGTGAAAAATCCGCCATTGAATATCAATACATTAAAACCGTTTTATTTCTGAAAAATTAAATGCAAAGCTATATTTTTTTTTCGCCCATTAAATTTATTTTTTAATATCCTTTCATTTGATACCCCACTTCCCTATACCTATCTTCAACCCTTTTGGAGATATTCGATAAGGGTAGTTTTACGAATTGTTTTTACCCCAATTACAAAAAATATATCACTTACATGACCCCTTTGGAAAGATAATTGAAGCCTTTTTTAAATTAAATTTTAATAAAACATAATTGGGGTAAAAACGGTTCCTAAACACACCCTTACTGAGTATCTCCAAAAGGGATGGAGATAGGTATAGGGAAGTGGGGTATCAAATGAAAGGAAATAAAAAAGTAAATTTAATGGGCCGGAAAAAAATATAGCTTTGCATTTAATTTTTTAGAAATAAATCGGTTTTAATGTATCGATATTCAATGGCGGATTTTTCACTTCCGGTTACGATTTTTGGTCAAATTTTAGATGAAAATGTTTTTAAAGCATCTTAATTATATGTTGTTTAAATTTGATGCAAAAATATCAGTCATAAAAAGCGCAATGATTTTTTTAAAAAGCTGCTGCAACTGGCAAAAATTTTAGAAACATTTTTTTTTTGCAAAAACTAAAAAAGTTAGAGATTTCGGAGTTTTAACAAAATAATCCTTATTTTTGGGAGTATTTAAAAATATAAAAAAATATAGGGTGTTCTATTTAAAATAAGGAAGTGCATGTGTGTTCCGAGTAAATGGAACACCCTGTAGAGTAGAACATTACTAAAAATAAAAATTTGGTTCATTACAAACAATCCTGCGAAAATAAAAATTTGCTAGCGTTTTTAGTTCCTGAGATAAGGGGTTGGGTCATCTTACGTGGGACACCCTGTACTAGGTAAAGACGTCAAGGTATGAAAAGCTGCATAAACTATACGTTATTATTAATAAATCTTTACTATTTATCGATAAGTGTTAATAGCAAATCCAAACTTACTAGAAAAATCAGCGATTAAGTTAGTTTGGCATTCAAGAACACATGAAGACGAAGTTCCTGTGCTTGATCCACTTGATTCGGTCTCTAAAATATAAGTTGGCATAAGTTTCGAGGCTAAGAGACTCATCTCCTGGCCTGGGTAAGTCTAACGTTAACATTTTGATTTTATAGAATGGAGAGTCGAGTGACATCTTTTTTTAAAGTTCTTTTTTTGCTTTTTAAAATTTATAGAACAGAAACTTTTATAGCTCCTTCATTTAGAAAAAATGGACATTAACATATTTTTTAAATAATATTTTTCATCAACTCGTCTCAAAAAAAAAATATTTGCTTATTGAAATATAAAGACACGTGCCTGAAATGACGATGATGATGATATCTGTGCTGTGGCAAACAGGAAAAAGGGTATTTAAGTGTAAAAACGTCATTTGTGTCAGAAAATAAATCGTTTTCTTACAAATAGATTAGAATACCTCAATCTTGTAGTGTTAACTGAGAAAAAAGATTTCGTTGAATGTGTATGACTGATTTTACCGTAAATATATGAATATAATTATTAAAATTCACTAATTAAAAAACCCATTTTTTATATGTCAAATACACTTATGCCCTATTCTATTTCCTTTTTGCCACAGATAAATTGCGTATAAGGTATACATGTAAAATATGCAAAAGATAAGGAAAAAAAAGAAAACTACAGAAAAGAACTAAAAACCGATCAAGAAGATACAACCAACCAATTTAAAAATAGCCACTTAGTGTTTACCCTTATACAAAAAAGTAACTGAAATATCTACCACTTAAAAACAGTTTTTAAAATAATATTTGTTTTTATTATTTAATGCTTACCCTTGTCCTTAAATCTTGTGTCTTGCTTATTTATATGACGCCAATTTGGCCCAACACCTAAAATCTAACAAATGCACATTTAATTTTAAATGTATACCCGATCTCTATACTATTGACTTTCAAAAATTAGGCTATTAGATAATTTTTAAAGCTAAGGTTTTGGGCGCAATTTTAAGATTGTAAAGATAGTAAGTGTGTAAGGTTTTGTTGTTTTGAGTTTCGGGCGCGTGCACTTTCTTTCATCTGTCGAAATTTAATCCATTAAAGTTAATTTCAGTTGTCTACCTTAACGTGTAATGCATCATCCAGTTCTTGATAAAGATATTCAATGGCATTGACGTGGTACCAAGCTGAAGGTGAGCAAATAATTTCACCAGCAGTACTTTTATGTTCTGCTTCCTTTACATCTAAAATTGGCTGTCCCACAACCACGTAGTGAGATATTATTTCGTCTCCAATTAATGAAAACACCACTGGTCCAGCACCAATAGCCAGTTTTACTAAGAAAGAAATTTAATTACCTTGTAACTGCAATGGAATAGTTGAGACTGTCTGGCAAAAAATGTAGGCTTGTTGATGACCTAGTCTAAACTAGAAATAATGTTGTTTATTTTTTTAGACATTTTCTTATAAATTCTGATGCAATAAGACCGTAAAAATTCAACCTCTAAGAAGTACTCCAACATCGGTATTATAGGTTCCATATGTTTTTTGTATAACCAAAGCACAATCAATAGCTTCGTGCACTAAATCTCTCATGGTCATATTAGAATTGCCTTTCCACATAGCTAGGAAAGCATCTCCAGAAAATTTAAGTACATCACCACCGTAAGACATTACTTCTTGAACCATAGCGCCTATATAACCATTTAATACTATTGTAAGCTTTGAAGGCCCACCCTTTCCTATGGCATTATATTTTTCGCAAAGTTCGGTAAAACCTTAACAAAAAGAAAACACATTTGAGTTAGTTTGTCGGCATGGCCGATCGACCAATTCGGGGAGGTCGATCGGTAAATGCCGATTAGGTGGATACCCGTCTTATTTCCTTTAATAAGGAATGTTTAACGAGACACTAAATAGCTTACTGTAACAGAGGCACAAAAGTTATTATAAGTATTTCTCATCCTTTAAAATGAGACTTCACAAAAATTGAAGATTTACCACATTTTGCCATATGGAAACGTTGTTTAAAACATTCAAGGTATACTACACCTAATGCGAGATTAGTATAAAAAAATCTTAGGGACATTATTCTTATCACTTGTTAAAAAGATTGTAAGCTTAAGTTACTTTTAATAGTCCGGTGCGTAAGGTTCAAAAAATAAGGGTAATCTGCATTTTGAGGTAGAAACATGAAATTTGGAACATATGTTCCTTAGAATATTTTAAAAATATTTGGATATGGAACCCCCCTGAGAAAGTCCCAGGAGCCCCCCAGGGGGGCCCTCTTTATTTGAAGTTTGTAGGATTTTTTTTTAAATAACCGTTTATGATAAATGATTAAAAATCAGATGGATGATTAATAATATGTTAGTCTTTAACGCCATATTTTTTTTTTGGGAAAAAATCCCCACTGGGGCCCCAAATTTTCATTTTTATCATTTTGATTATTTCTTAAAAAACTATTTTTAAATTCAAAATTATACAATTTAAAGATTCATTTTACACATTTAGACAATTGACCCACCCTTTGCCAAAAATTTTACATTTTCATAATTTTTTTTACCAATTGTGCAGGATAAGTGTTTGACAATTAAATAAATAAATAACTTTTACATTGGCGCCCAACGTGGGGCCAATGTAAAAGTTATTTATTTATATTTTAAAATAACGAACTTTTACGTGTCAAAAACTTTTTATTTATTATGACAACTAACTCTTTGACAAAACAATTGACATATCATAGAAAATACTATAACATGATACTAGATCTAATAATACATGTTACAACTATTATTATTATTATGAGAAAAGAAAATTAATTTTAAGACCCCCAACGGCTCCCCCCCCCACTAACGCATTTTAACTTTTTCTTTATTATTGTTTTATTTTAGAATCATATACACTTTCACGACCCTATTTACAGATTTATATCCTTCACCCCCCAAAATATCTGTTAGCCCCCCAAAATCCCCCTTTGCCAAAAATTTAACATTTTTATAATTTTTTTAATAACTGTGCAGGATAAATGTTGGACAATCCAATAAAAAATCACTAAAATTATTATCTTTGAAAAAAAAAAATATTGTAAGACCCCCAAATGGGCCCCACTCCCCCCCCCCCATTCATTACGGCATTTTAATTTTTTCTATAATATTGTTTTAATCTAGAATTATATACACTTTCACGATCCTATTTACAGATTTATATCCTGGACTGCCCAAAATATCTGTTACATTTTGTTAATGGGGAGAGGGAAGCATACAATTATTTTTTTTCTCACAGATAATAATTTTGGTGATTTTTTATTGGATTGTCCAACATTTATCCTGCAGTTATTAAAAAAATTATAAAAATGTCAAACTTTTGGCAAAGGGGGATTTTGGGGGGCTAACAGATATTTTGGGGGGTCAAGGATATTAATCTGTAAATGGGGTCGTGAAAGTGTATATGAATCTAAAATAAAACAATAATAAAGAAAAAATTAAAATGCGTTAGTGAGGGGTGGGGAGCAGTTGGGGGTCTTAAATTGAATTTTCTTTTCTCATAATAGTAATAATAGTGATTTTTTATTTAATTGTCAAACATTTATCCTGCACAATTGGTAAAAAAAATTATGAAAATGTAAAATTTTTGGCAAAGGGGGATGTTGGGGGGGTTAACATATATTTTGGGTGGGTCAATTGTCTAAATGTGTAAAATGAATCTTTAAATTGTATAATTTTAAATTTAAAAATAGTTTTTTAAGAAATAATCAAAAATCATAAAAATGAAAATTTGGAGCACCAGCGGGGATTTTTTCCCAAAAAAAAAATATGGCGTTAAAGACTAACATATTATTAATCATCCATCTGATTTTTAAACATTTATCATAAACAGTTATTTTAACAAAAAATCCTACAAACTTCAAATAAAGAGGGCCCCCCTGGGGGGCTCCTGGGACATTCTCAGGGGGGTTCCATATCCAAATATTTTTTAAATATTCTAAGGAACATATGTTCCAAATTTCATGTTTCTACCTCAAAATGCAGATTAATTTACCTTACGCACCGGACTATAAAGTCATATGCAAAATGCTGGTAATCGACCACAAGAAGGAAACGTTAAATTGACAATTCTAACAAGAGAGTCACATTTTTTGGCAGACAAAAAGTGATTTGTAGCAAGGCATACTTCATTTTATCAGGCCGGCGCACTCTCATGTTTATTTTTTTGAATCCTGGAGGCCTTATTTTCTAGAAGGTCCAGTTTTGTGACGTCACAAAAATTAGTTTAGCTACTCGCTAACGGTAGAGTCTGTAGATAGTATCAAGAGTCTGGTCACTGGACCACAGAAATAAAATACACTATAGTTTTTTTTATTTTGCTATGTTACCACCCATGAACTCCTATCTATGATTATAAAATCCTTCAAATTTTGATGAAAAGTGTCATCCATGAACGTAGAAATTTTTTGACATTTTAACTCAATAAATTTAAAATATAAATAGGAAATTATTTTTAAAAGAAATTAAACCCCCAGTGCAGTTTTATATGCAGTTAAATATTCTTGAAAAAAATGTACAATTTTGTGTTATAACATGAAATTACTTAAAAATCACTATCCTATAATATTGATCAACGAATTCCTTGTGGCATGTGGGTATTCTATCAAAGAAAACAGTTTTTCGGCAAATAATACATCCATATGATACCCCCTCGTATATTAAAACTAACCGAGAGCCCCTTTTTTTGGTTCGTAGAAATTGTGCAGTCCAGTCGCTGCCAAACCATAATCTATTAATTTTCCAAAGTTCCTGTGATACTGGAAGTACTTTAACCTAAAGTGAAACCACTTTAAGCCCCAATGGAGATGTGGCCGTCGAAAAATTTCAACGTAAAAAGTGAACACACAAAAAGTATTATTAAATCCATTATAAACTATCCCCCATTACGGCCACTTTTGGGACAATTCAACAATTTTTACAGTTCTTAATCTTTATTAAACACATTTTTTTACACATTTGTTATACTTTTAGTTTTTTTTACACATTTCAAAATAAAAGCCGACGTTTACAGTTCAATAATTTAAACGTCAATTATTTTTCACAATTGGTGCTATTCTCAGTTGTCAATAAAACGTTAGAAACATTTTTGTCAACCGAGTCGGGTTAGTTTAGGAAAAAATATTTGACAAGTCATTTTAATCTTTCAAAGTGATGTAAATGATCTACCTACTATAAAATGTCATAATAACAATTTATTATAGTAAATTTGCAAAACTTAAACGCTATTACCCATCTAAGTAAAATATTATTTAAATAAAACACATACAAGCAATAGAAACGTCATCCGCACTAAAAATCAACGTTTTTCTTGGCGAAAATAGTGTTAAAAAATGGGGTCGCAACCAAAACTCTAGAAACTCTTCGATAGCTAAGGAAAAGACGGAAAAGTACATCGATAACTATTCTGTCAAAGGCGTAAGTAAGTACAAGACTTTGTTAAAAGAATTATGATAAAAAATCGTTTGTAATTTTAGTGAACACTAACTAAACGAGAAACATTTTACGATTAAAATTGCATCCAAAAATAAGCTACATCTCCACAAAGGGCATAAGGTAAGTTTGTTTCTACAACAGCAACTAAAACTTTATTAAAAACATGAATTTTAGGTAACCAAATCCAAATATAAGCCCGATGTTAATTACTAACATAAATTACAACTTAACTCTGTTTATATAATGAAACCAAGAAGGAAAGCCATTCTTTACGTCGTGCAAAGTCTAACGGTAGTGATTTGTTTATCTTTTTTTTTCTAAAAACTATAAAAACATTTCTTTTCTAGATGATGCTAGGCCGATATTTGAGGGTTCTCAAAACTTATGTTTAGGTAATTATAACATCCATCAAGCATGAATAGATGAACATTTTAAGAAGAAGCATCCTTTAGATAACATTATTACAATTATAACAACTTAAAACAATCTTTAAAAGAAAAATTTAAAAACTTTTGCGGCATGATAGAGTGGGATCGGTTTTCTGCATTGCTCTTCGAAAGTAGAAAGAACGTTGCTTAACTAATAGCTTTCTTTATGTGTAGATTTAATGTGGAACGTTGATTTACTTACGGGAGTAATTCCTCTAAACCCTGAGTAAACTGAAATTGGAAGGCTTTCTTGGTTTTCTTGTAATGCATGAAAAAGCATCGATGACTTTAATACTATGTTATTATACAATAGTGTAGAATAAAAATGAACATTTCTCCTATATGCTTCTTTATTTTAGTACAGAGTTCTTAAATGTAATTGTGGTCACCGGTATCAAAGGATAAAACGCATTCGTCTTCTGCTCAAGAGTGAAGCAAGTAAACCAAGCCAAGTTAATAGCAATAAAGTAGCCTCCAAAAGCCATCAAACATAAAAAATTAAATACACCAAAGCCGACAGCTGACGAAACTTTGCAAATGGTAGTTTTTTATTGTAGTGTCCTACCACCTGCAAAAGAATCTTCAGATTTAGGAAGGTATATTCACAAAATGCACACATTTTGGGCCCCATCAATTCTAGCATAAGATGACGATGCATTTACATCAAGTTTTACAAATAAGTGCCAAGACAGAAACTTATAATTATATAATAATATAAAAGAAAACAATCGCGTTTGGATTCGATGTCGATGTCCTAGATGACATCTAATCTGGAGGATCTAAAATCAAGGTTAGTGGATATTCGGTACAACCGTACAAAATCAGTAACCCTCAGAAACACAATGCAGAAGTAGGCACTCTTCAGAAAGTTATTAACGATTCTTATGAGGATAACTGTAAACTACGTACACCGAAGCCGAAAGGCTCACCTCGGTGAAACAGAGAACTAAAGCGCCTGAGAAGCGAAACTCGCCATCTCTTCAATAGGGCCAGAAGCCAAAATGTACCTGAACTCTGGGAACTTTACAAAAGTTTCCTAAGAAAGTACAAAAACCTGATAAGAACCAACTAACGGGAGGCGTGGAAGACATTCTGCGAAAATATTATGGTAATCTATCAGAAATGGCAAAACTAAAGAAAATTCTGGCAACAGAACGATCAAACGGTATTGGCCTTATTGCGTGTCCTATTAGGAGGTCATACGACCTTAACTAAGGACACGCTGAAACTACTACTGAGCACTCATTTTCCTGGCTCTCGGGAATTCATGCTCAGCAATCCTCCTACTTTTTCTCAACCCAGAACATCTCCCAACTAGGTTCTAGCGAAAAAGGTGGTGAATTATGAGAGGCTAAATTCGGCCAACAGCTCTTTTAGCCCCTTCAAAAGAGCTGGTCCAGATGGTATTTTCCAGGCCCTCCTACAAAAGGGTCTTTTTTTTTTCGAGGTTTAGGGAATGCATTACGCACTTCGAGTGCTTCTGTTCTTGTCCCTTCGTGTGGGGCTCTATTTTCTTTCGGGAATGTTTACCCACTAAACCCCTTTCCTCGGTGGAACTAGTTGCTACGTCAACGGAGCCGCTACAGCATTACTTCATTGACGTACTGCCTTTCTACTTAGTTATTATTCTCCTTGTGTCCTCTCGCGCTCCCCCTTCTCCTTCCGTGTCATTATGGTCCTGATTATTCCCTCTATACACTCTCAGCTTGTCTCACTCTCCAGCATTACCTCCACCATATTTTCCTTGCTTAGGCGTCTTCCCACATCCTTGTCAGCTCCTTCTCGTGCGTGTATCCACCTTGGGCATTCGGACAGGATATGTTCTGCAGAATCAACGTTTGGACAGTACCAGCAGATGTCGTTTTCTTTTTTATGTATCCAGTTTAAACATGATGCAAAGCATCCATGTCCACTTAAACCACTGCGTCAGGTGATAATTTAGTTCGCCATGCTTCCGAGTGTATCATGCCTTTATGTCCCGTATCAGTTCCTTTGTCCACTTAGCCTTAGAAGTCTCCCGTTCCTACTGTTCCTGCCATAGTTGCAGGGATTTTTGTCTGACCGCTTCTTTCATTACTTGTCCTTGTTCATATATTTCCCGTCTCTCCCTGACCATGTGTTCTATGGGTTGGATACCCACTATCAATTGCAGCGCTTCTCCCGAGATTGATCGATAGGCGCAGAATATTCTTAGGTTAATTTTTCTTTGAACTCGGTTTAACTCGTCCTTGTGTGTCTGGAATTTTAGCGTTTCTTTCCATATCGGCGATGCGTAGAGGAGTACAGAATGAACTACAGAGCCAATTAGCTTGCGTTTGCTTGTTTTCGGACCTCTTAAGTTGGGCATAAGCCTGCACAGGTTGTTCGCTGCTTTTTCTGCCTTTTTCGCAACGTGCTCCTTCATGTTGTACCCTTCGCTGATGGTGATGCCAAGATATTTAAGAGTTTTGAAGGGTTTGACTCTAGCACCTTTTATGTTCAGGAGTAAGTCCGTACCTTTTCTTTCTTCACAGATTAGGATTGCCTCAGTTTTGTGAATTGTTAGTCGCAAACCCCCATCTCTTATCGCGTTCCCTATTTCCTTTAGCGAGTAATTTGCCTTCTTTTTTACGATATCTTTTGTTCCTCCGTCCATGATTATCGCCGTATCGTCGGCGTATCCGATCACTGTAACTCCTGTTACCAGTTAACCAGTTTTAGTAGGTATTTGTCTATTCCTCTTTCCTCCATAATGAAGTGCCACTCTATCGTGTTAAACGCGTTTTTGATGTTAAGCGTAATTAAGACTCCTATCTTTCGTTTTTTATTACTAACTTTTTTTTAATTTGTGTACCGTCTCTTAACCTTGTTCATGGCACTAATTATGAAACGCCCTTCCCTAAAACCATGTTGATTATTTGATAGGTCCTTTTTTTTCAGTTGCATGCGTAGTCGCTCTGCTATAAGATGTTCATAAAACTTTCCCATCGTGTCGGGAAGACATATTGGCCTGTATTTTACATTCGTGTCGTTTGGTTTGTTAAGTTTTTCTATCAGTACTAGTTTTGCTCTTTTCCAAGTCTCTGGAAACACTCCTGTCTCTAGTAGGTTATTCATCAGTATCATAAAGTATTTAGCATTGCTTAGTATTGCAGCTTTTATAATTTCTGACCTGACGCTTTCTTTGCTTTTAGTTTACCTGCGGCCTTTGTAATTTCACTTTCGGTGTATTTAGGTATTTCTTCTCGTAATACATTTATTCCTTCCCATGATTGCAGGGGCTTAGTTGGAAACAGTTTCCTGGCCATTTTAAGTTGTTTTACGTCTGTAAGCGTCACGCGCGAACTCGTTTGAAACTTTCGGTTGACTAGTTTGTAGTCGTTTTCCCATGGGTTGTTGTCGATTTCCCCACACGTTTACTGCCACTTTAAGCTTTTCTCTTTGTTTATGGGCATTCTTAGAATATTTCTATTGTCTTTATAATTTGTGCGTAAATTCTCCTTTTCTTCTTCAATAGTTTGGTTATTTCCTACAAAAGGGTCTGGATGCGATTATCCTACCACTCATTCAGATAATTAGAGCCCTTGCCTACATTCCAAAGACATGGAGATCAGTGGCCCGGAGGTCATTTTTATCCCCAAGCCTGGTCTGCTAAATCGCAAAGCAAAATCGTTCCGGCCAATCAGTCTTGCCTCCTTTCTACTTAAGACAGTGGAAAGATTGATAGATCGGTTCGTCAGAGACGGAGCCTTGGTTCAATACCCAATGCATCCCAATCAACATGCGTACCAAAGGGGTAAATCGACGGACTCGGCGTTACACAAGCTAGTAGCGCGTGTGGAACGCTCCATATCCTATAAGCAATTTGCCCTTGGTACGTTACTCGACATTGAGGGAGCCTTTGACAACACCTCTTTTAATGCGATTTGTCGAGCGGCAGAGAAACACGGGATTGATGAGTCCCTAATCCGCTGGATTGATTCGTCTCTGAAACATTGGCAAATTGTAGCCAACCTTAATGGACAGTCGGTGAGTGTCGTGGCAACCAGGGGCTGCCCACAAGTTGGTGTTCTTTCACCACTATTGTGGTGCCTGGTTGTCAACGACCTCATCTGTGCTTTAAATGAAAAGGCTACTATACTCAAGGCTATGCAGATGACTTAGCCATTGTTATCACCGGCAAATTTCTAACCACTATAAGCGAAGTCACGCAAAATGCTTTGGAAATGGTGAACACGTGGTGCTTAAACACAGGACTGTCTGTCAACCCAGCTAAAACAGAACTAGTTTTATTCACCAGGAACCGCAAGTTCATGGGCTTTAAAAACCCAGTCCTACTTGGTAAGGAATTGCAATTGTCCGAAAAGGTCAACAAGCTGACCTGGAAAGAACATGTTGAAAGACAAACGCAGAAGGCTACTTCATGTTTCTGGATGTGTCGTAGAGCCTTCGGCAAAACGTGGGGTCTATTACTATGTACGGCGATTATAAGACTACTCTTAACTTATGCAGCGATAGTGTGGTGACCCAGAACGGACCTACTCTGCACCCGCAGAACACTCACTCATCTGCAAAGATTAGCCTGTCTCAATAACAGGAGCAATGAGCACTACTCCCACTGCCTCATTGGATCCCCCTAAAAACATGGAATCGCTACTTCCCAGCAAAATACTCACCTTCGGAGGCCGAGATGCTGGAGGAGGGGTACAGTGGGCCCAACCAGAGGCCTAAGTACGCACCCTCACTTAGGGTAACCCACTTATGAAGAAGAAGAGCAGAAGACGAATGCGTTTTATCCTTTGATACCGGTGACCACAATTACATGTAAGAACTCTGTACTAAAATAAAGAAGCACATAGGGGAAAAGTTCATTTTTATTCTACACTATTGTATAATAACATAGTATTAAAGTCATCGATGCTTTTTCATGCATTACAAGAAAACCAAGAAAGCCTTCCAACTTCAGTTTACTCAGGGTTTAGAGGAATTACTCCCGTAAGTAATTCAACATTCCACATCAAATCTACACAAAAAGAAAGCTATTAGTTAAGCAACGTTCTTTCTACTTTCAAAATGCAATGCAGAAAACCGATCCCACTCTATCATGCCGCTAAAGTTTTTAAATTTTTCTTTTTAAGATTGTTTTAAGTTGTTGTAATTGTAGTAATGTTATCTAAAAGATGCTTTTTCTTAAAATGTTCATCTATTCACGCTTGATGTATGTTATAATAACCTAAACATAAGTTTTGAGAACCCTCAAATATCAAATATATATGGTTTTCCTTCTTGGTTTCATTATATAAACAGAGTTAAAGACGTAAAGTTGTAATTTTTGTTGGTAATTTATGTTAGTAATTAACATCGTGCTTATATTTGGATTTGGCTACCTAAAATTCATGCTTTTAATAAAGTTTTAGTTTCTGTTGTAGAAACAAACTTACCTTATGCCCTTTGTGGAGATGTAGCTTATTTTTGGATGCAATTTTAATCGTAAAATGTTTCTCGTTTAGTCAGGTTATGTTTTTGTTCACTAAAATTGCAAACGATTATTTTACCATAATTCTTCTAACAAAGTCTTGTACTTACTTACGCCTTTTACAGAATAGTTATCAATGTACTTTTCCGTCTTTTCCTTAGCTATCGAAGAGTTTTTAAAGTTTTGGTTGCAGCCCCATATTTTAACACTATTTGCGCCAAGAAAAACGTTGATTTTTAGTGCGGATGACGTTTGTAGTGCTTGTATGTGTTTTATTTAAATAATATTTTACTTAGATGGGTAATAGCGTTTAATTTTTGCAAATTTAGTAAAATAAATTCTTATTATGATATTTGCATCACTTTGAAAGATTAAAATGACTTGTCAAATATTTTTTCCTAAACTAACCCGACTCGGTTGACAAAAATGTTTCTAACGTTTTATTGACAACTGAGAATAGCACCGAATGTGTAAGATAACTAAAAATGTAACAAAATAAATCAATATCAGTGGTTAAAAAAATGTGTTAAATAAAGTTTATGAACTGTAAAAGTTGCCCTAAATGTGGGATATGTTTTTTTGTGTGTTCGCTTTCTACATTGAAACCTTTCGACAAACACATCTCTATTGGGGCTAAAAGTGGTTTTAGTTTAGGTAAACCATTCCTAAGATAAAAACCTTGAAAAATTAATAGATTATGGTTTGGCAGGGACTGGACCGCACAATTCATACGAACCAAAAAAGAGGTTCTCATATAATTTAATTATACGGCCCTCATATAAATTTGGTCCGCTGGAAATAATGCGAACTCAACGGATCTTCTATTTTATAAATTAAATTCCTAGCCTTAGATAAAAAATATTTTTTTAAAATAATTATCTACGCCAATGAAATATGTGTTACATAACCTACATTTATAAATTTGGCAGATTTTAAACTAGGTTACCAGATTTTTTTAGCAAGATTTTCGGACCAACTTTTAAACTTACAAAATTGTAAAATGAAAAGAGAGGTCCGCTATTGCTGTTTTTAAAGTGTCTCGACCTTTCTTAGTATGCTACAGACCTTAGCTAACGGTATCTTTTTAGTCAGCAATAAAAGTCAATTGAAAAACATGAAACCCTACACCCATGTTTAAGTTTAATTTTAAATCGTTATATATTACCAGACACGTCCCCAAAAAGAAGGCAAACGTTGTAATCTTTATGACTGTAATCTTTCACATTGTGTAAAATCTCATCAGGAACTAGCGAAGCTAAAATCTGGGACTGTTCTTCCTCTGCTTTTTTTTGATAGTCAACTGTATCTGTTTTCTTTGATTTTTTGTCGTCATAATCATCAATCCCATGCCTTCGTTGTCGGATAGCCCAAATAAACTCCTCTTGAGTGTTCAACCAGTTGCCTAGAAAAGATTCCTTTATGCCATTAGAAGATAATACAAAAGGTATCTTACTCATGTATTTGCGCATATTTCCACGTAAAGTAAAAATTCCAAGATATTTAATTTAAAATTTACAAAGAAAAATAAAATTTTGACTTAGGTAAAATTTGACAAAAACTATTGACAGCTGGTTGTCAATCCATAGGCTGGTCACAATACTTGTGCTATAATTACTCCATTAAAAAAGACATGGCTAAATTGAATGCAAGTGTGACTACCAACACTATAAAAGAAAATTATAGCGATATTTAAGGATTCTCCAAAGGATATTATTGCAGAAGCAGTCGGACTTCGGAGGCACATCCCTGTCTGGGGTGACCAAAGAGATAATATTATTTACAATAGAGAAGGTATAAAAATTCATTATTTGGGGCCAAGATCTTTTATGTTTACCCAATGTAAACTATATGGACTAATGAGTCAGTGCAGGGCGTAACAAACGTTTTCAATAAAAACGACCTATGCTAGCCTTTTAGATCTTGGACCCACACACTGGTAATGTTATGATTATAAGCAATTCATTTCTAATCATTCTATTTCTATGAGGGTGGCACATTTAACGTCAATTTGACATCTAAAAAGAACTATTTTATGGACACGTAAAAAAAAATTTGACTGTACCACGCAGTTTGGAAGAACTGATTATACCAGACGATTTTTGTATCATGTATTCCTCAAAGCCGTTCTTTTGGCAGATACCGGGCCTACAGATAAGAATCGCATAATTGCTTTTGGTATGTGTTTCTGCGGGACTCTGATTACTTATCCGTTCATTCCATTTGGGGGCCTATACCTCTACTTTCTATTTGGGAATCTAATTTACGTATTTTTTTCTAGGAACGAAAGAAAATCTGCAAGTGTTGGCCAATTCTGATTGTTGGATAATAGATAGAACGCAACAATAAATTGGTACAATTGAACTGTGCAATATTTATTCCTTAGGGATTCTAAACAATGAACATATTTAAGAAGGACAATTAGTAGTTTCAAGGTTGATTCTACATTTCCGCGTATTTCCCTAGTGTAGCACTTAAAACGTTACAGGGCCGTATTAGTCATTAGGCTGAGTAGGCTAAAACCTTAGGCGCCTAATCCAAAATATTCGCCAAAATCAGTGGACCGGGGATTTAAAAAAAAACGCTTTGTATTTTTTTTAATAGGTGCCAAAATTTTCTTAGCTTTGAAGGTTTTAATCCGGCCCTGATTACGTAGTTTAATGAAAAAAAAAAAAACATTAAACATGTGTCGCAACTATTACAACCTCTATAATAATTTATTTTTGAAATAATACAACTTTACTTTTTGTTATTAACATATTTATTAATTTATTCCAATTTTATCTAATAACCAAAATATTTTTACAACTAAATAAGGGTACCCTCTCAGGTACCCTTACGTTTTGTCAATAACTAGTAGGCATAAAAATGTATAAATCATTTTAAATAATCTTACCATCGTTTAAGCATGCCGTCAGTCAAAATGTTAGCTCGACTAGTTTTCTTTTTGGTAAGTTTATTTAAAAATAATGTAGGTAACCAAAATATAAAATGTTAATAAATTGTTCCAGAAATACAATAGACAAGAAGAAATTGCAAAATGGTTTCAAAATAAACGTTTTTATTACATTTATTATTTGTGCAAATTTCATTATTAAATCATAATGAAATTTGCACAAACCGATTTTAGAATATTTTTAATTATATTATTATATTTTTAGACTACTGTATTTCTGGATCAAATGTGTTAGTTTTTTACTCTCTATTTGTCATTTAAAAAACACCTGTATATTCACCCTTTCCCTTTATCGGTCGCCACATCTCAGAAGTCGTCAGATTGACTCTTTTATTTCAGACGTATTTAGACGTATCTGAGATTCGTCGACCGCCGACTTTGGTACGAACGGAAAGGGTCAATGCCGCTGCGGGGTGTTTTCTTCTCAGACTAGCGCGAGCCTTTTATTCAGTAATGAGCTATCCGATTTCTTAAAAATTTTGGACTGACCAAGTAAGACCTTTTCTTGCGACTGCTAAAAATAAAATTTTAAATAATTTAAATCGGTTTGCTCTTAATTTAGTTAAACGCTAGTAAAGTCTGAAAAAAACGCCCTTTATAACACAAAAATTGTTTTAGCTTGTTAGCCTAGTTTTTTGCCAAAATGATTCTCAAGAAGAAAGCATTATTAATGAAGAAAACGATACCACAATAATCGAAAATAAACATGAAGAACCTGATGATTTTAAAAATAAGCCTAGTGATGTACTTATTGAAGAAATAATTCTGGATAGTGGAATGTCTCTTTCACAACCAAACAACAATGAAAAAACAAAAATAAACAAACAATCATTTATTTTTAATCAAAACAAAAATATTCCTGTCACTTTATGGCAAAAATTGAACCCTTCTCATTATATCAGACCTATTTCTGAAAAAGTTATTTCAAAAATAGAAGAGTTTCAATCAATTCTAAAATATCCTTTTCACCCTAATTTTGGGGGTGTACAGCTTTTAAAACCACAGAATATTTTAGAGAAACTACATGAAAAGGGTAACTTATTTTGGCATGGAGGACCACATAATAGTATCTATGGGATAACTGGTCAAACTGGTGGTGGCTTGGACTACCCGTTTGCTTATAGAAATGCCAGAAACCTAAATACCTAATGATTTTAATAAAAGTAATGAAAGAAATGTTTACTTGCAACAAGAAATGAAGAAATATGAAAAGAAGCATACAAAATTTAATTTAAATTTAGGGTCTGGTTATCTTTATTTAAACCCTGAAAATTTTAATTTATCTTATATCTTTCCACATTTAAATTAACAAGAAAAACTGGCAAATGTGTACAACTATTTAATCATAAAAATACCTCTTTATATTTGCTTATATTTTCCACCGACATTTAATTTATTGAATTATGCCCAACAGGATTTTACTCCCAATCATAGGAATTATTTTATTTTAGATGTAGAAATTTATGATTTCTAAATGCCCTTAACATGATCTTAATACACCTTTTGTATATAATATTAATTTTATTAATGAATTATTAAAAATTTAGAAAATGACCTTGACACGACTATCAAAAAATTGCTTTATATAATCTAAAAATTCGATCAAATTGGTAGTTCATATTAAGAATTTTGTTGACAGTTCGCCAAATTTTGTTGTTATTTCCATATATTTTTATTAAATTTAATCGTTTCGTTCCATATTTAATCATTTATGCTTTTTTATTTCCTTGGGGTAAGTTGTAATTAAAATAAACTACCATGTCTCCAGTTTTCATTGGTGACATGGTAGTTTCAATCCGATTGGAATTTCCAAGCGTGGATTTTTTTATTAGAAAGGCACAATATTCTTTTTTAATACAAAATGTTATTATCTCTAATTTTTATATGAATGATTTTGTCTGTAAATATAATAATAAGCGAGATATAGTTTGCATAGAGTATAAAAAATTCAGGAAGGACTAGCGGCGTCATTTTAGTATTTATTAAAGTGATTTCAATTTAATTCTGAACGGTTTACAAAAAAAAATGAAGTCAATCCATTGAGTTTCTCCAAAGTTAGAGATTTTAAGGAATTTCATGCTACTTTGAAAATAAATGAAAAAAAGAGCAGGAAGGCCGTCTCAAGGACCGGATCGCCAGCGGCACCGTCGCGTCGCCCTCGACGATCCATGTCGATGTTAAAGAAGACGATCTCTTTGTAGATGCCGATGATATAAAAATTATAGAAATTTCATCTAATAACATTTACTTTTTTCTATTTTATTATGTTATTTGCTTAAAATTATTTTAGAGTTAATAAATTACCGTTTAATAAAGCTTTTTTTTAGTTAAACAATTCAAAATTTAAAAAAAAATATTCAAAAATTACCGCTTGAGTAATATTACCAAAAAATACCTTACTGACAATTTTACACTAATACTTCCAATAAAGTAATAACTTTGCCGGATGATGTGGTAAATAAAATCAACCTGCCATCAAACAAGGTAAATGTCCAGCATTTGTGTGATATTACCAAAAAATAAATTACCGGTAAGAAACATCATTAGTTGTACCTTTTCTTGAAAATGCAGAAATTACTTGTAAATTCCCCTTTTTTCTACTAGCAAACCGAAGACAACTTACAACGGAAGAAGCTAATGCATTTCGGTTGGTTACTAAAACTAGGTGGATTGTGGAAACTAGAAATGATTATATTAAATCAATTTTTAAATTTTTTGCAAACATCATCCATATGCAACCGCAATTTATCTAGGAAACTTTTATAGAATAGCTGGTGCCATAATTAATTAAATAAATATCGCAACACAATCGAGATGCAGGGCGCTAATGCAGAACTAGCTTATCAGGAAGGAAGTGAATATTTTGCACGCACGTGTAAAACACATTTAACTTGGTGTATATTAAGTTAATTTAGCGACCGGTTATATTCAGGACAAACTTCAAAGAGACAATTCGGAGACAGTGCAGCTGGATAAATTAATAAACGAGCCTGGTCTTCTAAGGATTCGAATATATTCTAGATTTCGAAATGCAACCAAATACCAACTTTGGGTTGCATATTCAAATGATTCGGACGAATATAATGAGGATTTAATTGTTGGATATTATTGCACGTGTAGGTCGGAAGTAAGGACGTTTACGTGCTGTGCTCATGTTGTCATTGTTTTGTGGTACATGGGCTATGCACGACATGAGGGCAATATCCATTATCCTTCCACAAGACTTCTTTATTATGTTGAAGATGCGCAAAATAGGTCGCCCAAAATTGATTTCAGGCCTACTCCAGATACACCAAAAATTCAGTTTCCGAGGTATTGCATAATTTTAAATCCTTTTTGGGTTTAGTCCACTAGTCCAGTGCTAACTCCTGGTAACTTCTTTCTATTAAAATGTTAGCAGATGCATATTTGTACTCCCTTCCTACTAGACCTCAAACTATGAAAAATGAACATATTTAGGTCTAAAAAAAGCTATGTGGGAGTAAGTAGATTTTTATTATTTTTATCTTAGTTTGAGGTATTACGGTTAATAAAGAATAATGTAATAAAAATTTAATCAATTTACTTCTTTTACAGAGTGAATATCACAATACAGGGTGTCCGCGATCAATGTGCTTTTTCTTTAATGGAGATAGCTGGGAAAAATCCAAGACATTTGGTAAAAACAGTTTTTTGAAAGAGTGCCCCCCTTCGGAAATAACGGCCTTCAAACAGGTATACTAAAAACCCTTTATCGTAAATATTTACCAAACGATTTCACCAACCATCATAAAAGTTGTACTATCAATAAAGGTAATAAAAAGGGTCATTTTAAACCCATTTTAAAATTTGGGGCCCCTTTAAAATGGGTCAAACACTGGTAGTGTTGATAAAAACTGCATGTAATTTCTTTACCTTTGAGAATTTTGTAATTTTATGTATTTTTTTAAATACCCCAATTTAAGTAAAAACATTTTTTCCACTTGAAATTTCGGAGAAACTGTACCGTTTATGAATAAACTACCAAAAACACCTTTGATGTACCCCATATTTTGCGTTGATTTGACAAAAAACTTACTTCAATGTAGTGACAGTGGTAAGTGACATACAAATTTCAAAAGAAAGTCTAGTCTTATGCAAAAATATGGGGTACATCAAAGGTGTTTTTGGTAGTTTATTCGTAAAAGGTACACTTTATCAGAAATTTTAAGTGGTAAAAAAGTTGTCACTTGAATTGGGGTATTTAAAAAAATACATAAAATTACAAAATTCTCAAAGGTAAAGAAATTACATGCAGTTTTTATCAACACTACTAGTGTTTAACCCATTTTAAAGGGGACCCCAAATTTTAAAATGGCTTTAAAATGACCCTTTTTATTACCCTTAATTGATATTACAACATTCATGATGGTTAATGAAATCGTTTGGTAAATATTTACGATTAAGGGTTTTTAGTCTACCTGTTTAAAGACCGTTATTTCCGAAGGGGGGCACTTTTTCAAAAAACTGTTTTTACCAAATGTCTTGGATTTTTCCCAGCTATCTCCCATTAAAAAAAAAGCACATTGATCGCGGACGCCCTGTATAGGCGAGGAAACGACGCAAATGTCGTAAATTGGTGCAAAATAAGGTTCCAAAAGGATTTTCCTAAAAAAAAATTGCTTAAAAAGAATTCCACCAAAATATGTGGATGTATGCAAAATTGGTAAAATGGATTAAAGAAATGGACATGAACCCAACAGAATGGGGATGGAAACTTAAAGAAGAAGTTTTACTATCCATAAAAATGACTCAACCCATTGGTCCTCCTCGAGTAATCATAATTGTTTTTTGTGGATGTAAAACCGACTGCGGAAATTTATGCGGATGCAGGAGGCAAGGACTTTCGTGCAGCGTGGCATGCTTAGTTTGCGTTGGTTCGAATTGCACCAATGTGGAGACATACTCAAGCAATGGAAGTACGTTAGAAAATGTACTTTATTAGAAGATGATTATTTCATTTATATGTCAACAACCTGAGCTGAAATATCCCGTTGTCAAGCACTGACATCGAATTAATTTACCTGGATAGAAGTCAAAGTTATAATGTTTTGTTAATTTTTTCAAAAATTGTTCTTTTGGTTAGTCGTATTCATTGTTTAAATTGAATTAATATTATTTTTTTGGGTAAGTAGTATTTATAAATGAAATAATCGTGTCGAATAGCCCTCATGCTCTTGATAACTTTTCGATTTTAAAAGAACTCGTGCTTGTTGAATACGCAATGTCCCTTACACGTAAGGGTGTTTTCTTTGAATTTTTCACCTCTCACTCGGTAAATAATTAGACAACACCCTTAATTTTGCAGAACATTGCTATGCAACAAGCACTCGTTCATTTAATAATCGAAAATTCATAGATCACACGTACTATTACTACTGAAAATATACCCACAAGTAATCATAGGCCCGTTATTTTTACCACTAATATTAATAATAAAGAAAAAAGTTCCAAAGAAGTCTAATTGTAAAGCAAAACATTTTTCATACAGCTACAAAGGGCCTAGCAGTGTAAGGTAGGGAAAAGTGCCTCCAAGCCAAATCTGTTTTCGCATATATTTTATTAAAGTGGAGGTTAATTAAAAGTGTTTTTGAAAGTTCATTCGTAAAAGGTACACTTTCTCAGAAATTTCAAGTGTTAAAAAAGTTTTGACTTAAATGTACTTAAAAAAATAAATAAAATTACAAAATTCTCAAAGGTAAAGAAATTACATGCAGTTTTTATCACTACCAGTGTTTAACCTATTTTAAAAGGGGTTCCAAGTTTCAAAATGGGTTTAAACGACCATTTTTATTACCTTTATTGATAGTACAACTTTTATGATAGTTGGACAAATCGTTTGGTAAATATTTACTATTTAAGTGTTATTAGTCTACCTGCAAAAAGGCCATTATTTCCGAAGGGGGGCACTTTTTCAAAAAACTGTATTTTCCGAATGTTATGGACTTTTTCCAGCTATCTCCCATTAGAAAAAAAAAACACATTGACATGCGCGGACACCATGTATAGTAAGAAATGTTTGGACCGATTGCAAATTTTTTTTATGGCAAAGATAAAGAAATAAATTAAATTACAAGAACAAAAACAAAAACAAGATTTTTTAAATTTTGGAACGAAACTTACCAAAACTCATATTAACTTTCAAAAACAGAAAATGAAGGTAAGTTCATTCGGATAAAAAATTGTTATTTTGTTTAATTTACTTAGTTAGATAAAAAACCGATTATACTTCATTGATTCCACAAAAGTACCTGCATGGGTACTTCATTTGTGAAGTGACATCCGAATACAAATTCTAACAATTTAAAACGAATTACATATAAAAATCGACTATTTTTATATTATATTCAGTCCACTAGTTTTAGAAATTAAAATCTCATAGAAAAAGGCACAAAATAAGTGCCCTCGAATTGAAATTATTGGGTAAAATAATAAAAAAAAGTTTCATTAATAAAATGGTTCTGTCCATGGATAGATGGAGAGATAAAGTTGCTGTAGTAACTGGAGCCAGTGCAGGAATAGGAGCGGCTATTGCTAAACAACTCGTTAAGGAAGGTCTTCAGGTAAAGCAAAAGCTAGATCATTAAAATGTATGGTATACTAATGTTTTCGGATAGTTATCTCCTCGAGAAAATCTTCTTGTAGAAGCTTAATACAGTAGCTCGATAAAATTTACTTCATCTTCAAAATAAATGCCAATAAAAATTCCTTCATTCATTTAAAAGAAACGACCCATTTAGTTTTATTAATAGATAATTAGTGAAAAGTGGGAATAGATAAGAAATTAGTCCAACAATCTATGCAGTCGTTAATCATGTGGTTCATTTTTAACTCCACTCACTGTGAAGTTGTCAATGTTGAGATCGTTCATAGCTAAATGTTTTGATTATCTATTGTAATATTAGAAGCTATTCTATCGTTGGCATGCATGTGCATAATTTTAGAATATAAAAATTAACCAATTTAAAAAAGATGCGGTGCTTAAAAGTAATCTACATTGGGTATATAAAAATATACAAGAATGACAAGGTCCATATGTAAGAAATGAACTAGAGAGTCTCATCGACCTGCATCGACTTGTAAAAACTTAAAATAATGTAAATTTTTTAAATTAATTGTTCCTACTGACATAAGCAGTCGTTAGTGGTGGTGGTTCATTTTTATGGCCACTTATTTAAAAGTTAATTAAATTAAGATATTTTTAATATATGTTGCAGTTGTTTAATAATTAAATAAAAACACACATTTGACGTTAATGTTGATAACGATTCATATATCACTCTCAGAAAGTCTGAATGTAACTCCGCACTGGTTAGCGTTAATCTTGTTGACTAGAGAAGTATTTGCGACAAACCTTTAGCATCGAGCAGTTGTATGAACCTATTCACTTTAATTGCTGACTAAAGCGATACCGTTAGCGAGTAGCCAAACTAATTTTTGTGACGTTACAAAACTGGACCTTCTAGAAAATAAGGCCTCCAGGATTCAAAAAAAATAAACATGAGAGTGCGCCGGCCTAATAAAATGAAGTATGCCTTGCTACAAATCACTGTTTGTCTGCCAAAAAATGTGACAATTCTCTTGTTGAAATTGTCAATATTTTAAATGCGATGCGATTCAGGTTTAAACATGTCTATTGAAATCCCCAAAACAGATCACACAGCATATTTGGATAAGAAATTGTTCAATAAGCTTTATAAATGTTTATTGCTTCATTGTGCAATAAGAGCCACTAAAACTAATGGACTTATTTAAGAAAAGAATCGGATGGTGAGGTTTGGATAATTTTTTTTATTTAAGAAATACAATCACAAAAAAATTGAAAACTATAAAATCACAATAATTTAAAGCACAATAAGATTAAAAATTACAAATACTCTTTGCGGCAATATTATGATCGTGCCCAATCCAAGTATTCCAAATATTACGTCCATACAATTCTTAAGCTCTTAGCATTCAGTGGTCTTGCAAACTTAAAACATTTTACAATTATTTCTGAAATAATCGAAGTAAGTTCCACGGATTTCTTAATGGAGATTAATTTCGACTGGTCCTTAGAACTATTCTTAAATAAAATGCTAAACATTATTATTAGAGTTATGCAAGTATTAGAAAACCGATTCGGTCGACCTTGATAGATGCATTGGATAAGATGGACTTCTTGCTAGGCGTTTTCTGGGTAGCTTGTCTAAAATACTTGGCAATGTTTTGCCGAAGTCTGGTCTATCGTTTGCTCGATACGACCAGCAAAGCATTAGCAAACCTTTTACTTCTCTAGATGCTTGTAAATTGGCTAATGGTTGCTTCATGCCTTTTCCAACTTGCCAAATGATTGTTTCTGGTGGTTGCATCTTAAAGGGCCATTCACCGCAAAGAAGCTCATACCATAGTGTTCCAAAGGCATAAACATCTGATGATTTACTGAAAGGCAATTCTTCATCCTCATTTGATTGATCAGCGTGTAAGCTTCTTATTATTTCGGGAGATAAGTAACATAACCAACCAGGTGGGATTCCCAAAACATTTAATTTCCTGCTTCCATAACATAACTTAGTAACACTAAATAGTCCAAAATCTGTAATCACAACTTTACCATTTTCAAGGAAAATATTTTTGCTTTTTAAATCTTTATGAACAATTCCTTTGGCGTGAAGATAACCCATTCCTTGTAAAATTTGTTGTGCAATATTTGTGGTTTTATTCATATCAAATTTGTCTTTTCTTAAATGAATATGTTCGTACAATGTGTTGCCTTTATTAAGACTCGTAACGATAGCATAATGATCTGGATTCATACAAGCTCCCATGAATAATACCAAATTTTCGTGTCTTGTTTTTCTAAACGTTGCCACTTCTTTTTTAAATCGTTCCAAAGTTTTTTCATCCTTTAGATAATTTAAAACTTTGACTGCTACGTCTCCATGCCAATTTCCTTTGTATACGGTACCAAACCGACCATGGCCAATAGGTTTGTTTATTTCTAATTCGTGATATGGGATGTCCCATTCTCTCATAGATAAGCTATCTTGTTTGGGCCATCTATGTCCATCAGTTATGGCATCTGAATCCAAATTATTATTATTATTATTATTATTATTATTAATATAAAAAGGAGCAGAGTTTAAAAAACTATTTTGCTCACAAAATTAAAATTAAAATACAAATTGTATAGGAAAGAAAAAAATAAACAAAAATACTATTATAAGTAAAAAGTAAAGAAAAAAGAATTCGCAGAAAGGTAACAAGAAAAGAAAAGTTTATACAAAGACATAAGAGCACATTTTGCACAAGGCCAAAGGCCATTGACTCGCGAAAGTTGCGAACTTGGACCGCACATAAACTTGGCGAACTTGTGATGTAGTTGATGGGGGCTTGACGAATACAGTTGAGGGTGACATGGCGATATGACATCATTTTTGGGAGGCGTAGCGTAGTTTTGCACTTAAACACTAAGAAATGACCCGCGAACTAAGCCCGCACCGTTTCACAAAATTTATCGTAGTTGTTCTTGAAGGATAAAGTTGAGGGTGACATGACGACATCTTGCGGAAGGGAGTTCCAGGTGGTGAAAACTCTGTTGGTGAAGAAGTGTTGCCTGATGGACGAGTTGAACTTTTCTCTCTTTAGTTTTAATGGATGACCTCGTAGTCTAACGTCCGTATTGAGGGTGAAGAATTTTTTAAAATCGACCGAAAAATGATTATTAAATTCTGACTATTCTGTAAATTCCCTCCTACGGAAGTTCGATCCGAATCAGTAATTGTACTTTCTGAATTGGACACTGTTCGTTCACTTCCTTTTGATTGTGTTAAACTCACTAAGTCGTAATTTAGTGTATTTTGCAAACTGGGTGGCTGTGTTTCGTTAGTGACGTCATTCACACCTGTATCTATAATGTCTGGAAAGTGAAATTGTTGTTTGGGTAAAGAATGCGGTGTTTGTAGCGTTTGAACCGTTGGCCTATGTGGAGTTAAACTGTTACAACTCGATGTATTTGAACTGTAAGCATGAGTAAGGGATGGTAGGTTTGTCGTGGGTTGCGGATCTGATCTTATTCTTCTTCTAGAATAAGAAGTTTTCGTTTGAGTAATTTTTGATGGAGATGAAACTACTGCTTTTTGTACTTTAAGAGAATATTTCCTTTTAAACTTATCCAAAAACTCCGGAGGCAAACCACAGAAAGGTGTAACCTTATCTTCACAGGCTTGGTGGCAAGTATATTTGCATCCTTTGCATTTAAGTCCCGTGTCGAAGTATATTGGTTTTAGGCAGTAGTCACACGTAGACATCATTTCAAAAGTTTTTGTAAACCGATGACTTATTTGTTGCGTCATGTTAAGCATAACAAAGGTTGCAGTCTTCGAGGAAGTTTCACTTGTAGTTTGCAATCCTGTCAGATATTTTCTGCTTGGAGGAGGAGTTGCTGCATATTTTCCGTTACCTCTAGAGTGGTAGCCTATAGTCAGTTGATCGGAAAACATTCTTATAAGTATCCCTTTTAGGGTTCTTATTTCTTCAGATAATTCTGCACTGATTGCCCAATATGTCTCTCTAGTTCTTCTGCAGAAACGTGAATTAGATTGAATTATATGTAGATGTTTTCACAGTGAAGTTGTAAGCTAATGTTTACGTCTAGAGTCCATTACACATAACTTTTAAACTGGGATTTATTAAATCACTATCACTTCATTATACTTATTTTTCTAATATCAACAGTCGTGTTCATTGTGTACTTCACTTCGTTTTGATAATTCTGGATCTGAACAAGGGTTTAAATGCTAAATGCTTAAGTTTAAACATTGGGGGAGGGCACATTATTAAAATTTATTTATAACCACCTTTTCTACCATAATGGGATTGCAATTAAAAGGTCATTAAATTTATAATTAAATTTGTATAGTTTATATACCTAAATATCCTAGAATATTCTTTTTTTACCTGTAGCAGATTAGGATTTGACTACAACATTCTCTGCAGCTTTTGAAGAAAACCATGTTGTTAACAAAATTTTTATCTAAAACTACATAATTATTATTTAATACAAAAATAATACAATAACACCTTTATTAATTTGAAAATTAATCAAATTTCCAGCATGGCGAAAAGTTTTTTTTAATATAAGCATGTTTACTCTCGGGAATTTTTAAGAACTTTTGTCAAGAGATACTAACCAGGTCTATAATTTCAGTAAAATATGACTCTTGATTACTTTTTAAATAACGCTTACAAAAAAATTCATTTAGCTTATTGCAAAAAAAATATTCTGGAACTTGGCCATACTTTTTTAAAATTGTGCAAATTTGATTATACGGTGTCGCGAAATAATTTGTATTGAATTTGAAATCAATGGGTTACAAGTAGAGACTTGTTGACCAGCTTAAAAAAACTGACAAAGACTACCACAAAGCAATAACTGGGGATCTTTCTGGAAGCTGGGTAGAAAATCAGTTAATTTCTGCACTGGTAAATGAAAATTGTAGGGATTTTCGATGCGCCATACAATTTGATGTTATTAGACAACCGTCCACATATTCCGATAACCAAAAAAACAACAATGCAGGAAGTTTTGACCTAACAGAAAATTTCTTTTAAAATGGGATTTAAAAAGGAAAGATCATTACATGGTTCACACTTAAGAAATGAACTCAAGAGTAGGATCTACCTGTCCTGACTGCTACATCACCCTTTCCGTTCGTACCGAAGTCGCCGGTCGACGCATCTCAGAAACGTCCATATACGTTAAAAATAAATAAGTCAATCTGACGGTTTTTGAGATGTGTCAACCGGCGACTTCGGTACGAACGGAAAGGGTGAATATGTAGTTATTTATTTAGTTGACAAAACTTCGAATTAACGTAAAAGTATCATGTTTCAGGTCGTGGGATTAGCACGAAGAGTTCAAAGAATTGAAGAATTGGCTGAATCACTTAAGAATGAAAATGGAAAATTGTACGCTCTTAAGGCAGATGTTCAAGTAGAAAATGACATCTTAGCTGCTTTTAATTGGATAAAAGATAACTTAGGAGCAGTTGATATACTGGTTAACAATGCTGGAATTATTCAAAGTAATTCCCTTATCGATGGAGACACACAAAAGTGGCGCAATATTTTGGACGTTAATGTACTGGGGTTGTGTATTTCAACCAGAGAAGCAATTAAGAGTATGAAGGAGAACAATATTGATGGGCACATTATTCATATTAACAGTGTCGCTGGACACATTGTTGTACCTGCCTTTACGGAGCTTAATATCTACCCAGCTTCAAAACATGCAGTTACCGCGTTAACTGAGACTCTTAGACACGAAATTAATTGCAACAAATTAAAGATTAAAGTTAGGGTAAATTTATTAAATTTATCATTTTACATTAATTTATATAACCATTATTACAGAGTATCAGTCCTGGATATGTTGCCACAGAAACGATGGAAACTAATGGGATTATAGTTGATGAAGAAAGTAAAATAATGTTGGCAAGTATGCCTGCGCTTACTTCCGAAGATATTGCGGATGCTGTGGTCTACGCCTTGTCCACTCCTTCACATGTCCAGGTACCTAATTTAAATTTCATATTTAATGCGATTTTAAAAAATCAGGCAAAATTAATTTAAATTATTTTTATATGACAACCGTTAAGGACAGTCAAAAAATTGTTTCGATAAATTGCAACAACTTACTGTATAGTTATCGTAGCGCTATAGTATAGCAATTTCTTAAATTAATTGGATAGTACAGACTACACATCCAATGTAAAAATTTTGCAACGATTACTTAACTTTAATTTAAAATTTGTTTTAGTTACATGAAATTACCATCAAACCTGTTAATGAAGATGTGTAGCGAATATTTACTCATTTGTCTTTACTTATTAAGGTAATAATAAAGAAGTGTAAAATTATATAGTAGCTTTATTATGATTTTTTACATTAAGGGTGTGTTTTGTCTGTCGCGGTTCCTAGGAAAGTCTTGTATTGCTATCAGTATAAGATAACAAGTTCAAAATCTTAATAAAATTAAAACATTTTTGTTGGTTGGATTTAAATAATAATTTTTAATAGAAACAAAAAAAACTCAACATTTTTCAAAAAACAGCTCCACGTTCCAAAAAAAAAGTGCCTTACACTTTTAATCATTAATTTTTTTTTTAAATACCTTCAATTTTCCAAAAATACCTTTAATTTTCTGAAAATACCTTCAATTTCCCAAAAATACTATTAATTCTCCGAAAATTTCTTCAACTCTAAAACTAAAACTATCTTTAATTTCCAAAAACTACCACTAATTTTTCGAAAATATCTTGGAATTCATGAAATAAATACTTTGTGTCAAAGCCAACAAAGAAAGATGCCCATAAGCGTTGAACATCTTTAAATAATTTAAGTGTATTTTTGTGGTTGACAACCTTTTTGCGAGTGAAGAGTAGTAGCTATATCATTAAACTCCAAATTTGTCATAGATTTGGAAAGAAAATTAAAAAATGGGGTGTCCCATTTAAAAAGTTGCGTTTTATTACTCAGAACTGGCACAACCTGTATATTTAAATTTAGTTTTATCAAATGCGCAAAAAAAAGTTAGGAATCTTAAAAAAATTAAGGCTCTAAGAAAAGTATTAACGCCGTTAGAAGCGATATGCGTTATTATCTACTCACCCTGTACATCTGGATTTAAGTAGAGATCAACTCAAGGTTGATGCCTCTTAATTGGGCCCATTGTACATGCCTCCAACGAGACCCGAGACAATTCCAACCTAAGGTTCGGATCTTTAACATGCACGAGTATACGCACACGGAACCACCGGCTTTACTTCGCTTTCGAACGAAGGTGTCCTGAGATGCAAATATCTCTCCACTAAGCGTGACCGGCAGCCTTTTTTCATTCACCCTGTACATATAATGGTTTTCTACATATTATTTTCATCATTAAATTTTAATTTTTTACGAACATTAATTAAATGCAAGCTATATTTTTTTTTCGCCCATTAAATTTACTTTTTAATATCCTTTTATTTGATACCCCACTTCCCTATACCTATCTTCAACCCTTTTGGAGATATTCGATAAGGGTAGTTTTACGAATGGTTTTTACCCCAATTACAAAAAATATATCACTTACATGTCCCCTTTTAAAAGATAATTGATTTGTCTAAGCCTTTTTTAAATAAAACATAACTGGGGTAAAAACGGTTCCTAAAAACACCCTTACTGAGTATCTCCAAAAGGGTTGGAGATAGGTATAGGGAAGTGGGGTATCAAATGAAAGGAAAGAAAAAAGTAAATTTAATGGGCCAAAAAAAATATAGATTTGCATTTAATTTTTTAGAAATAAATCGGTTTTAATGTATCGATATTCAATGGCGGATTTTTCACTTCCGGTTACGATTTTCGGTCAAATTTTAGATGAAAATGTTTTTAAAGCATCTTAATTATACGTAGTTTAAATTTCATGCAAAAATATCAACCATAAAAAGCGCAATGATTTTTTTAAAAAACTGCTTCAACTGGCAAAAATTTCAGAAAATTATTTTTTTTGCAAAAACTAAAAAAGTTGGAGATTTTGGACTTTTAGCAAAATAATCCTTATTTTTGGGAGTATTTAAAAATATAGGGTGTTCCATTTAAAATAAGGAAGTGGATGTGTGTTCCGAGTAAATGGAACACCCTGTAGAGTGGAACATTACTAAAAATAAAAATTTGGTTCATTACAAACAATCCTGCGAAAACAAAAATTTGCTAGCATTTTTAGTTCCTGAGATAAGGGGTTGGGTCATCTTACGTGGGACACCCTGTACTAAAATATATACTCTATGTGAGAGCCAAACACTATGTACTGTATAACTATGGGGACACCTATAAAAAATATAAGTTGACCGAGTTCAAGAATTAGCCAAAAAACTAGAGGGCAAAAAAGGGAAACTTTTCGCTCTAAAGCAGACGTTCAAGAAGAAAAGGACATCTTGTAAGCTTTTAAATGGATAAAGGACAACTTAGGTCCAGTTCACATTCTTGTTAATAATGCTGGAATTATCCAAAGTAACTCACTTATCGATGGAGATACCGAAAAGTGGCGCAAAATTCTTAATGTAAACGTAATGGGATTATGCATTTGCACCAGAGAAGCAATTAAAAGCATGAAGGAGAATAATATTGATGGGCATATTATTCACATTAACAGTGTCACTGGTCATTATGTGCCTGCTCTTCCTGGAATGAACATTTACCCAGCATCAAAACATGCAGTGACTGCCTTAAGTGAGACCCTCAGACACGAAATTAATCACAACAAATTAAAAATTAAAATTACGGTACCTATAAACTTATAATTTACTGAATTTATAAACTTTTATCTAAAAGTACCTAACCAGCACGTATTTACATAGTTATTTAACTTTAGAAGCAAAATCTATTAAATAATGTGCTTTTAACCTTGAAATTGGAAATATACATACTTACAATAATTAAAAATATTCTACAAATTTAAACTGGGTACTTAAATCTAATTGTTGTTGTCTAACAGAGGGTCTAAAAGTGAAATCGTAATTTTGTTTTCGATTAAGACAGAGTCGTTCAATCGTAGTTTAAACTACGGTTTTGCCAAATTGATTGATTATTATTGATAGATTATACGATTTCGGAAAATAGCTATATTTTTGTTTTCAAGATCTGTTTATTATAAACAGTATGTTTAGCAAAACCGTAACTTGAACTACAATTGTACTCCGCATGAATCTATGTAAAACTTTAAAATAAAAAAAAAATAATATCAATGACGAAACCTTTGTATTAGACTTGGGTACCTCCTCATATTTTCCAAAATGGAATGGGTCAGCTACATGTCTTACTCAAAATGTTACCTACTTCTTAAAAAAGAGTTTGCAAATCCAACATCCACCAAAAACACTTTTGTACTTTTAATTTGTAATCCCATTTTTTTTAGAGTGTTAGTCCAGGATTGGTCGCTACAGAAATTACTAATGATTTTAAAGCGGATGATGAAGCCATAAAAAGATTGGCAACTTATCCAGCTCTAAAATCTGAAGATGTTGCAGATGCTGTTGTTTATGCCCTGTCCACCCCTCCACATGTTCAGGTAACATCATTTGTTTAGTTGAATAAATATAAATTTAAACTACTAATTACTAATGACACTGTTTATTTTAGTTGAATGAAATAACCATAAAACCCATGGGAGCCATCTAAAAAAAAAATAGTTTTAAAATGTGCTCTTATTAAAAGAATGAACCCACATATAAGTTATTTAATTTATTATTATAAATAATTGAATAATATTAAAATCAACCTTATTTCTTATTAATTATTATTAACACTTTAGTGCAGATGCAATTTAAAGGTAGCTAAACTCTCGAGTTAATTTCTTACGAAGGTATGTAAGCTTGTCATTTTTGTTAATTTTTTATATCTTAGGTGGATTATTGCCACTAAATTTTTAAGGTAGTGCATTAAATTTATTTCAAAAAAATTACAAATATGTATGGTTTTTTTTTAAAGATAATAGTTAAATATCTACCGATTTATTTAAAGTTATAATACGATAATCTCAAGATGATCCTGGGTTGTTCTATTTATTTCTACCCCAACAATTATGACTTTATTTTATTAGCATTTGGAACATTGTTTTTAACCTAAATAGCGTTTTTTCTACTATGACCTTGGGTCACGTATGTGAGTCATTCTTACCGAAAAAACACTAATAGTACAGTCAATCCGTATTGAACATCAACAAAATTTGGGGTAGGATCGCCTTTTCATATGATTTAATGTGACTGGATGTCCAAAAAGTAAGTATGTAAGTTATGTTTTTAAAAGCATGTCCAAGATTTACTTTGCATTTAGGCTGTCAAAGTTATTTAATAATAAAATTGCTATTGATCTTTCAAACAACATGACCTTGACTTAAACTTCTCCAAGTTTGAGACCTTTAACTATTGTGGTGTTTGAGAAAATTGTAGGATCTATTCCTTCTTCTTCATCTTAATTTTTAAGTTAACGTTGGAACCAACAGGTCAATTCAATTATTTAACATATTTAAGGATTTAAACAATCCAATATTCTAAATAAATTCAATTATTATTTTTAAACAACAACTATTCATGTCAACACTTTTATGCATTTTAATTTTTTAAACGATAAGACCTTGAACCCCTATTTCTCCTGTATCCATCTTCCAAGTTTGAGACCTGTAATTGTTCTAGTACTAAAGCTATTTTAATGTATAAATTGACCTTTAAACCGTCATAGCTTTTTCGTGGACATATAATTTAATAAAAAAAATGGTGGTAAGGGCTCTGTGAAAGAATATTTACAAACAAAATAAAAACACAATATTTTGGCCAAGATTTTTTTTTTTGCAAGCAATATCTACTAACATAGTTAGTTTGATCTTGAAGTCACCTGTACCACAAGACTTGACTTTGTTATTCACTTATGCGAAGTTTAAAATGATCCGTCCATCTCGCCGCGCAGCTGGCTTAGCGAATGAGTGTCCGACTCCTAACCAAAGTGACCTGGATTCGAACCCCAGGAATGATCAAAAATGAAAAAGGCTGCCGGTCACGTTAAGTGGAGAGATATTTGTATCTCAGGACACCTTTGTTCGAAAGCAAAGTAAAGCCGGTGGTTCCGTGTGCGTATACTCGTGCACGTTAAAGATCCGAACCTGAGGCTGGAATTGTCTCGGGTCTCGTTGGAGGCATGTACAATCAGCCCAATTCTATATGTATTGAGATTGATGTCAACGTTGACATTATGACAGATAACTGACATTTTACATGTAAAATTGTCATTTATCTGTCATATCTCAATGTTGACATCAATCTCAATGCATATAGAATTAGGCTGAATGGGCCCAATTAAGAGGCCTAAGTGCATCAACCTTGAGTTGACCTCTACTTTAAATCCAGATCCCTCCATCTAGTACTATCGTAGACATGGAATTTAAAACGATTTTTTATCAGCCACCTTTGATTTCTTAAATTTTCCCCTATTGTGAATGGGTTTTTTTTAATGTCAGTTTTCGAATGTTATTTTGACAACAAATGCGTCAAATGTATTTTATAAAAATAAATTATGTAAAATGTGCAGCCGGCGAGAAAAATAGTAAGAAGATGTTTCCTATTTAAATAATTTTGTTTTAGGATAACAATAAGGTTCTAATCTTCGTAAAACATCAGAGAAATGTTTCTTGTTAATGTCCACTTCGCGTAAAACTTGAGATGTTTAAGCCACTATTTTGACCAAATTTACAATGCAAAAATTGATCGTTTTAAATTCCATGTCCACGATAGTAAAGTAAATAACGATTAAAGAAAATGTTTGCCCCGTACAGCCATCCATCGATCCATTCTTACACCAAAATGATATTTTTTAATTACAAGCCAGGGGATGGTTCAATCGATCTGACTCCAGTATCATAAGATAGGTAACTTTTTGTAGCATCTTTCCAGCACCCTTAGCATTCACGTATCTTGTTTAATTTAGGTAAACTAAAAGTGAATGTTTTTGATAGCTTGTCGAAAATTGAGTACTAGTGCTGGATGAAATCTTTATTATTACTTCAGGAAAACATTTAGATCCGCCATTGAATTCGATTTTGTAAGAAACACATTTTTTAGTTTTTATGTTAGCAGGATAAGAAGACGGTGGTAGTTGGTGGCGTTCCATTTTACAGTCGCTGTTGTTAAAATATTAGATTAAAAAAATTAGTGACCCAAACGTAATTAAATGTAATATCAATTACTTCAGATGTGGGGACTTTCACCCAAACCATGTGGGGTGCATTTGATGTATAATGTTAAAAAAATATGTATAATATATGTAAAACACAATCTGAACAAAATAACAAATACAAATTTACTCATCCTACCAATCATAAAAAATCTATTTATACATATTTCGGCAGAGTTCCACATGTTTTAATAAATATAAAAAATATGTTTATAACAAATAAAATTATAACCATACCCGTCATCATATTAAAGAAAAACATAGTCATCCCATAAATATTATTAAATTATTTGATGTTTAGAATTTAATTAAACTTAAAAAAAAAACAATACCTACAAATTAGCTCCTAAATTAAATGAAAAAGATCTGATTCCTTCAAATTTTGTTCAAGCTTCAACCAACGTGATGTCTTTTAGCAATTGGGCTTCATTTAATGTGTGATGGTTCCGTAGACAAAGAGCCCACAGCTTGGTTCTTTAACCAAGTCTACGAATGATTTTGTTGTTTGTCATTAACGTTGCGTTAAAACTAAGACTCTTAAGAATGTAGAAACTAATAAAAGTCGACATTTTGGGTCCACATGGTCAACTTTCCGATTTTTTTCATGACTATTCTTGCAAACAAAAGTCATACAGACAGCCATGTGGACCCAAAATGTCTACTATTTTGCTTAGTCCTGGCCTATTCCATGTATAATCGACCAAAATTCGGTTTTCGAGTTGCTGCATGATTTAAAATTCTTTTGAGGTTTAGTCCAGTGCTTACTCCTGGTAACTTCTTTCTATTAAAAAATTAGCAGCTGCATATTTGCACTCCTTCCCCATCAGTTAGCACCTTAAACTATGAAAAATGACCAAATTTAGGTCTAAAAAATGCTATGTGGGAGTGAGTAAATTTTTATTATTTTTATTTTAAAATGTTACCAAGGACATAGTATACAATAAAAAAAAATAAACGATATTGTGATTCGATTTTTTGTAAAGGTAGCATATTAAAACCTTTGCTGTTTCTAAACGAGGTTAAATCACAAACATTTTTTTTTACTTAATGCGTCTCTATTGTCACATCAACATTTTAAAATTATTAAAAAAAAAATTTACCCAGTCCCACATAACTTTTTTTAGTGCCATATTTGGTCCTTTTCCATAGCTGCCTGGTAGAGAAGGAAAGCAATTATGCGGTTCATATTTTTTTTGTAGAAACATATGTCTATTGTCAACTAAAAACTACTACTAATTTTAATCTTCCAAGAATTTAAAATACGATTCGATCGTGTTTAAATTTAACGTAATCAGTAACATTTTACAATCAATGCTGTTTCTAAACGAAGTTAAATCACAAACAAAATTATTTTTATTATGAATCTCCACTAGCACAATAACATTTTAAAGTAACCAAAAAAAAAATTTACCCAGTCCCACAGAGCTTTTTTTGAACTTGGTCATTTTCTATAGTTTGGGGTAATTAATAGTAGAGAAGGAGTGCAAATATGCAGCTGGTGATTTTTTAATAAAAAGAAGTGTCCATTGTCAAATTAAAATTACTACCAATTTTAATCTTCCAAAATCGTAAAATTGGAAAATTCGAATTTTTTGTCTAAGACAAGAAAAATTGTGAAAATTTAGAAAATTGTTTTTTTTACTACCTTTACAATGGGTAAGGATTGTACCTACCAAATATGAAATAAATCAAATAATAGCAACTATGATTGGTCGATTTTACATGGAATGTCCCTCCTATCTTCTTAAGAGCTTTATCAAAAGTGCATGAGGCAAAACAAATCTTGAATCGTATTACGGAGCGAGCGGTCAGGCCGCTTGGACAGTGATCACACGATCACTGAAGTCAAGCAACGTCTGGCTAGGTTAGTACTTGGATGGGTGACCACCCAAGTACTAGTCGAAAGGCTCGCAACCTCGTGGTTCGGAACCCACGTTAAGCTATAGGTCCCCCTAGTTCTTAATCCGGACAGCCTTAGGCTTTGGAGTAGCCTGGCTACGTGAATATAGGGTTACAAACATTATTATTATTACAATTTTTTAAAGAATTTATAATTTTATTTAGTGGAATTAAGATTGGCGATAAGGGACATTGCAAAACAAAACGTGGGTGATGTTGTCAACTTCATAGAATAGAATAGAAATTTATTTTTAAATAAATGTACATACAGATAACAAGAGAAATCATACACAATATAAATAAAAGATACGTCAAATATAACAAACAAACATTAGTTTAAAATTTACAATAATGAAAATATTCCGAAACAGAGTAGGGCTCACAGCGTAAAATAAAAGAATAAATTGCTTTTTTAAAATGTTTAAAATCATCAATTATTTGAAATTCTTTTGGAAGTGCGTTAAAAAGTTTAATGCACATGTACTTGGTATTTTTTTGGACAAGAGTTAGTGATACCTTAGGATAGTTGTAGCCTAGATGCCTTGTGGAATACTCATGTGTTTTCTTTAAATCAGAAAACAAGTGTTTGTTTTTAAAAAGAAAAACAAGACATTCTAAAATATACAAACCCGTTACCGTTAAAATGTTATTTGAATGAAATTTACCTCGACAGGATTCACGAAAGTTAAGACTAAACATCACTCTCAATATCGATTTTTGCAAAACAAAGATGTTATCAAGATAAGAACCACTTCCCCAAAAAATGATTCCGTACCTTAGCGACGACTGAAAGTTGGAGTAGTATAGAATTTTTAAAGATTCTATCTTTAGTTGTTTTTTCAAAACTCGAATTGTGTAAATGCAAGAATTTAAGGTTTTGGTAAGTTTTTCAATGTGTATTTTCCAGCTTAAATTTTCATCCAAATAAATTCCTAAGCATTTAGTAGAGTTGTTTATTTTAAGATCCATATTATTTAATTGTAGAAAGGAAGGTATATTAAAGCGTGCCTGTAAAGTTCGAAAAATTACGCAATCAGTTTTGGATTTATTTAACAAAAGTTTATTCCTACTACACCAACCCTCAACCGTCGCAAGCACGGATTCTGTTTCATCACGCAAATGACCCAAATCCTTGCACCGAAGTACAAGATTTGTGTTATCGGCGTAATGAAACATGTCAACTCCCGGGGAAGAAGTTTCCTTTGCAAGATCGTTGATGTATATTAAAAACAGCAATGGCCCTAATATACTACCCTGGGGAACGCCCATTAACAGTCGCTTACTCTTAGATAAAGAACTTTTACCATCTTTAGTGAGAAGAACTTTTTGTGATCTACCGTCCAGATAGCTTTCGATTAGGTTAAGTTGTTCATTTCGAATGCCATATTTTTTTAATTTATCTAAAAGTAGCTTAATTTGCACGCAATCAAACGCCTTAGATAAATCTAAGAAGACTGCACAAGCCATCTTACCACTTTCTAAGGTGGAAAGTATAGCCTGCGTAAAGTCAAATAATAAGGTGTTTATTGACAACTGAAATTAGCGTTACGAGATAACTTCCAAACTTAAGTTTTGGGCGCAATTTTAAGATTCTTCAGATAGTAGCTGGGCGGGCTACATTAGATTTTTAGTGCATGTAAAAAAGTCAAAGTGACAATTTAAAGTAAAAACTTCATTATAAATTAAAACCGTAATAATGGACTTGCTTTGTGCGGTAAACAGAAAAAGATAATATTTTTTATCTATAAATTTCCCATACATAAAACTCTCGATAAAACTTTAAAGTTAAATTAAAATAAAAAATGGACAACCACACAAAAAAATTCTGAAAAATCGCATCAAAAAGGGGCCATCTAATCAAGACACTTATATTTCTAATTTGATTTTTTAAATTTGAGAAAAGCGGGATTTAGAAGGCACAGTCTACTAACCTTGGGAAGTATTTACATTCTTTCGTTCATCGGGTTCCAACAAATTATTTTTAAGCTTCCTTTTATTACCTATATTCATTTTCTGGACATGGGTCATAATAATCGACACATAATATGTGTGATAAATTTCGTAAATGTGTTTCGTCTAGTAAGTTATTACCTAAATTCGTAATCGAACAGATTCTTTGTGGACAACATAATCATTTGGTTTTACTGAAGATACTAAGTGTTCCAAATACACTTGCACTTGTACAGCCGTTCAATATTAAAGCCGAAATTAAAATATTTTGATTTACTAGCAAACAATTATGTAAAACCGAAAAAAGAAGTAAGAAATTATGTTTGCAACAATTTTTTTTCTTAAATGATAGTTGTGTTGACAACTTGATTGACAATTGTTTACACTAAATCATTAAGCACACTTAAGTTAAATTCTAAGCACTTATGACGTCATTGGGCGCACACTAGCTACTAGATCTGTCAAAATTTAAGCCATTGTAGTTAATTTCAGTTGTCAATACTTTTATTTTTTAAAAAGCCATGTTGACCATTACCAAAAATGTTATATTTTTTAAAAAAAGACATAAAACGATTGCAAATAATTTTTTCAAAAATTTTGGAAAATGATGTAAGTAAGCTAATTGGACGGTAGTTCCCAAAGTCTTCAGGATCACCTTTTTTAAATAGAGGCTTAACTACTGCCAATTTAAGCGAATCTGGAAAAATTCCTTCTCTAAAAGAGTTGTTAATAATATGACATAAAGGTTTCGCGATATCATTTATGCAGTTCTTAATAACTATTAAAGATATTTCATCATATCCGCAGCTTTTTATATCATTAAGTTGTTTTGTTGTTTTTATAATTTCATCTTCCGTTATGTCAAACATATAGAAAGAATTTGACAAAGAATCTACGCTACAACGGTATTCAGTATCAGGTAAACTGTCACAAATTTTTGGGGCAATCTCTGTAAAATAAGCATTAAACTTTTCGCTAAGCATATCAATATCACCTATTGGAATATTCTTAGAACTGCTTATTGAACGTTTTCCAGTTAAATCTTTTATAATATTCCAAGCAGTTTTATTTTTATTCTCAGATGACGTTATTTTTTCATGAAATTTGAATTGTCTGTTTTCAGTTAAAGCTCTGTCGTATTCCTTTTTAGTTTTAGAATAAAGAATTTTGTACTGTTCATCGTGGTTAGACAAAATATACAATTTATCCAATTCATTTTTTAAAAACATTATTGTGGGTGACGAATTAACAATGTTTTTCTTTCTTTTTGGATTAACAGTTATCAAAGGAAAAGCTTTATCATAAAACGATTTAAAGTTAGATACAAAGGTCTTCCACTGTAAATTTACATTATTACTGGGCAACTCGTATAAAACATTCCAATTAAAATTTTGCAGCAAATCTTTAAATAATACTACATTAACATCTTTTATCTGACGAATAACAATTTTTTCCGTTTTTGTTACTTTAGTTAAAGATTTAAATGAAAAAATTTGACCTAAATGATCCGAAATATGAGACTGAACCACAGTGGTATCAAAATCATTTAAATTTGTTAGAATATTATCTAGACACGTTGCAGATGTTAAAGTTATGCGTGTCGGCTGATCAATAGTAATTTTAATATTAAAACTTTCTATTAATGATATAAAATCTTTCTTATTTTTGCTGGAGCCCAATATATCAACATTAAAATCACCTGCTAAAATAAAATAAACATTTAGGTTTAAAAGTTTTTGAAAAATTGATAACAATTTACTTAAAAATATTTCAAAGTCTCCCGAAGGCGGCCTGTATATGGACAGTACAATTAATATTTCGCCACAAAGATTTACCTCCATCGCCGAGCATTCAAATATAAATGGTTCGCTCATCGATACAAAATCATTGCGGGCATTGGAAGTGATGCTATCACAGCAGTACAGCGCGCATCCGCCATGCAGTCCCTTACTTCGGCAGAAAGACGACACTAGCTTGAATCCCGGGATGACGTATGACGCCAACTGATCGGTGCACTGCCAATGTTCAGTTGTTGCTACAAATTGACATGTGTTTTTGTTTACAAAATCACCATACAGAATTGCTAGACGAATTATTGAACAAATAATCATACGAGTACCTTTTGGAGAGAAGGCTTTATTTTGCAATGTTAGACAAAAACAAAAGTCAAACAAAATTTTAAATTAGTTTCTGTTTCTCAATATTTGACCCACCAAAATAATCTAATTATGAAGACCATAACACAATTTTTTTTAATCGTAATTAATGAAAAATGTAAGTCATCTTAAACCAAAAATATGTAAATTAAGCATTGGGGAATTAAATAGTTTCTATGCATGTTATCTCTCCTTATATAAATTAAAAGAACATTCATTACTAAACTTGTCAAATATGTATAAATGCTGTTGGCTGTAAAACAGCAATCTATAAAATTTTTATAGATTTACAGTAGCCAAATGTTTTACAAAAAATGCGCTTTTTTTTATTAATGAAGATTATTTTAATTTCTTTTTAACATTGGAAAACATAATAAGAAATTGTTTTTACTTAGCTTAACTAGCAGAGTCGAGGTCGGTAGATCCGTCTTGAGTTTTTTTACGTATAAACTCGATTTTCTTGCTAGAATCAAACTGTAAAGCGTTTTTTTTTCACAAAAAACATAGAAACAACCTTTTATGTTTTTAAAGACATGTTCAACATTTACAATGCATTTATCCTGACATAGTTTTTATACAGGGTGTTACCAAATAAGTAGGAAAAAATTTAGGGGGTAATTCCTGAACCCATTTTAAGAAAAAAAGTTCCTATAAACATATGCCCGATTTTGACTTTTTTTTTCTTACAGCCCTCTAAGGGCCCCCACTATTAACACGTTTTTTTAAATTTTACAAAGGGAAAAATATTTCTAGTATTTAGATAAATCAAATAGGTCCTATAAAATTTTTTGAAAAAATTATTCTTTTCGAAATTTAAGCGAAAAAATTGATTTTTTAGGGGTTTTTGGGGGGGCTGTATCTCAAAAACGAAGGATTTTCGAACACATGTTCATATGAACTTTTTTTCTTAAAATGGGTTCAGGAATTACCCCCTGAATTTTTTCCTACTTATTTGGTAACACCCTGTATACTAAAAATGCTATAGACTTTTTAAACGATATAACTATGAGATGAACTTGAACCTCTGTCTTTTGATTATCCATCCTTCAAGTTAGGACCTGTGGTGTTCGAGATAATTGAAATCAAACTGTAAAGCGTTTCCTTCAGATGGCCCACAAAGTTTAAAATATAAAAATAACTTTTCATGTTTTTAAAAACGTGTACAACCTTTACTTTGCTTTTGACCTGACATATCTTTCTAAAAATATACAGGGTGTGCAAAAAGTTCGGAATATCGCTCCTAATTTCGTAAATACTTTTCTTAGAAGGTTGATTTTTTCAAGGTCGATTTCTATTTTTTCAATGCGCATCTTTTCAACTTATATTCAAATATACAGGGTGTCCAAGTTTCTCAGAAGAATGAACAACTTTCTTATTTTAAATGGAACACCCTATTTTTTATTTTTTTTTATAAATCTAGATGGCATTAGCAGTTCAACGATATGTCGCTTGCTACCCTTAAGTTACTAAATGTTACCCTTTTTAATAGAATTTGTTTCTGTGTTAAATAGTTTGGAATATCGCCTGTAAAATTGTAAATACTTTTCGTAGAAGGTTAATTTTTTTGAGGTCCATTTTTATTTTTTTAATACGCATCTAACAAGCATACACTCAACTATACAGGGTGTTTCCCTTTTTTAGGAGGCTAGTCAACTTTCTTGTTTTAAATGGAACACCCTATATTTTTTTTTTTTTATGGATCAAGATGTCATTAGCAGATTAACGATATGTCGCTTGCTACCCTTAAGTTACTAAATGTTACCCCTTTTAACAGAATTTGTTTCTGTGTTAAAAAATTTGGAATATCGCCTGTAAAATCGTAATTACTTTTCGTAGAAAGTTATTTTTTAGAGGTTCATTTCTATTTTTTAAATACGCATCTAACAAGCATACATTTAACTATACAGCATGTTCGCGTTTTTTTTAGGATACTAGACAACTTTCTTATTTTAAATAGAAGATCCTGATTTTTATTTTTTTTAATCTAGATGACTAGATTCATAAAAAAAAATTAAAAATAGGGTGTTCCATTTAAAATAAGAAAGTTGTCTAGTCTCCTAAAAAAGGGGAACACCCTGTATAGTAGAGTGTATGCTTGTTAGATGCGTATTAAAAAAATAAAAATGGACCTCAAAAAAATTAACCTTCTACGAAAAGTATTTACAATTTTACAGGCGATATTCCAAACTTTTTAACACAGAAACAAATTCTGTTAAAAGGGGTAACATTTAGTAACTTAAGGGTAGCAAGCGACATATTGTTGAACTGCTAATGTCATCTAGATTAATAAAAAAAAATAAAACATAGGGTGTTCCATTTAAAATAAGAAAGTTGTCTAGTCTCCTAAAAAAGGGGAACACCCTGTATAGTTCAGTGTATGCTCGTTAGATGCGTATTAAAAAAATAGAAATGGACCTCGAAAAAATTAACCTTCCACGAAAAGTATTTACGATTTTACAGGCGATATTCCAAACTTTTTAACACAGAAACAAATTCTGTTAAAAGGGGTTACATTTAGTAACTTAAGGGTAGCAAGCGACATATTGTTGAACTGCTAATGACATCTAGATTCATAAAAAAAAATAAAAAATAGGGTGTTCCATTTAAAATAAGAAAGTTGTCCAGTCTTCTGAGAAACTGGGACACCCTGTATATTTAAATATAGGTTAGAAAGATGAGCATTAAAAAAATAGAAATCGACCTCGAAAAAATCAACCTTCTAGGAAAAGTATTTATGAAATTAGGAGCGATATTTCAAACTTTTTGCACTTCCTGTAAATGCTATTAAACTTTCAAACAATGTGATCTTGACATAACCTTGAACCCCTGCCTATTGGTAATGCATTCTTTGAGTTTGAGATCTATAACAATTGTGGTACGTTGGTAAGTTCTAGTATCATAAGATCGATTATTTAGCATCTTTCCAACACATTAGCTACCTCGATTTTCAGAATGCTTTTTGGCTTTAATTTTATATTGTTTTTTTTTTTATTTAGAAAAATAGGCATTTTCTTTTTAAAAAAAAATATTGGAAATTATTAGTTATTATTAAAAAAATTCAGAACAAATTTGGTTGCTAGAATGGAGAAGAATATCTAATTATCTTAAAAAAATGGCAAAAAAATAAGCCCACAAAATATTAGGGCCTAAAAATCCCCATGATAACACCATCAGATCAACATTTTTAATTTCTTTCTAAATTATTTTAAGCCACAATAAATAATTACTACATATCAAATTTCAAATGGATATCTTTATTTTTGTCGCAAATATTCGACATTTTTATATGTTTTTTTAAAAAATTTGACTCGGGCTCGGACCTAGTTTTATTAAAACTGTTTTTCTTAAAATGAAGTCAGGAACTACCTAATTTGTGCACATATTTAGAAAACAACATGTATTATTTGACATTATCAAAACGGTTTTTGTGAACAACTTTTAGATACAATTCAATTTTATCAAATAACAAACATTAGGGGGGGTTTAGGGAGAAATAAACTTAATAGTCGGATATACAGGTCTCGAATAAGCTAGTTCTACAAACACTTATAAATTCCGTGACGTACAATTTCAATTTAGTTAACAAGTGGTTTATTTATCTCAATAAGAGGGTCATCACGCACAAAACCGTTACATACATTCATATTATTTTAACCTGAGAGTTTCAGGCAGTTTTAGTGTAGTGTGCTCATTTCCGTCAAGCAAGCATCCACACTTAAACTTAATCTTAAACACAAAAAAACGATATTATAAAAAATGGTTGTGTCAATGGATAGATGGAGAGGCAAAGTGGCTGTAGTAACCGGGGCCAGTGCAGGAATAGGAGCCGCAATTGCCGAACAACTTGTCGAAGAAGGTCTTCAGGTAGGTGTTTCACTAATTTGTAATAAATATCTCTATTGTTTGAAAACAAAAACTTTCAATTAAAAGTAGTCCAAAAGTGTGACAAGATATTATTATACTCCTCGCAGACAAAGTCGAAAACGAGGAGTATAGTGTGATTGTTTTGAAAATTCTAAAATCGTCAAAAATCATCCTAGAGCAAAAATTCTTGCAGATTCGTGCGTTTCATCGAATTTTGAACAACTTTCAAAAAATCCGTCTGTCTGTCCGTCTGAAATCTGTCACGTTTTTTGTAAACACGATAACTTTAGAACGAAGACCCCAATCATGTTCAAATTTTCAGGAAAAATCGTTCCTATTAAAATCTTGGTTGGGATTGTTTTTGAGAAAAATCAGATAATGACAAAGGGGGCTCCAGAGCCCCCCAACTGGAAAAAAATTCATATTTCGGTTATTATAAAATGTACAAATTTTTTTTTGTAATTTAAGAGCCCTTCCAATTCTTTACAAAAAGTAATTAAAAGTTTTTTTTGTCCGACCCCACATAAGCCCCCCAATTAAAAAAAAAGCCATATCTTCGTTATTTCTCAATTTACAAAAAATAAAAAAAAAAATAATAAAAATAAAAGAAAATTAAATTTTGTATTAAAAAGTATTTTTTGTTTTTTTTTTGTCAAGTTTTTAAGACAAAAAAGGCCAAATGAAAGATTTTTAGTAATATAAAAGTTCTAAGTCACGTAAGTCTGGGCTCGGTCAAGGTGGCTTTGCAAAAAAAATCAAAACAAATGCATCTTTATAAAGGCTAATTAAATTCTAAACGTCAGTGTCAGAATTGATACTTATTTATGCTCTTCGCTAATAAAATTAATTTTTTGTTATGAGAGAGTTAATAGTTTGGCCTCTTCTCTTCGCAGATTTTTTTAAATAATATTAAAAAATTGTTTTTTTTTAATTTTAGTTCATTTCTCTAAAGGAAATGTACTATTGTAATTGCAATTTCTGAAAATCGATGTTTTTTTGAAATTGTGCCTAAACGAAGCAAGATACGTAAATGTTAGGGTGTTGGAAAGATGCTACAAAAAATTACCGATCTTTTGATACTAGAATCATATCGATCGGACCATCCACTGGGTTGTTATTAAAAAATATCACTTTGGTGTATGTTAGGATGGATGGATGGATGGATGGATGGATGGATGTATGGATGTACGGAGCAAAAAATTTCTTTAACCGTAATTTACTCAATTATGGTACTAGGTAGAAGGTTCAAACTTGGCATAAGTAAATACCAAAGTCTTGTGGTCAAGATGACCACAAGGTCATACTGACCACTGGTCAAGGTTAGTAGATATTGCATGCAAAAAAAAATCTAGCCCAAAATATTGTGATTTTTTTTTGCTTAAACATATTCTTTCGCAGGGCCCTTTGTGTTAAAATTTTTTTAAAAAAATTCTATGTCTAGGAAAAGAGCTATGACGTTTTCAAATGTCAATGTTTGCATTGACTCCAATACTTCAATAGTTAGAGGACTCAAACTTGGAGGATGGATACACAAGAGACAGGGGTTCAAGGTCATGTCAAGGTCATATCTTTTTGAAGGTCAATAGCATTTTATTATTAAAAATGTATGTTAAGGTAAATGCAAGATAAATGTTGGACATGTTTTTGAAAACACAAAAGCTTGTTCTTGTGTTTCGGACTTAGTAAGCCATCTTCAGGGAATTATTTATAGTTTGACTTTAATTATCTCATACACCATAATAGTTAAAGGTCTCAAACTTGGAGGATGGATAACCAAAAGATAAGAGTTCAAGGTCATGTAAAGGTCATATTGATTGAAAGGTCAATAGCATTTTTATTATTAAAAAGGTATGTTGAGGAAAATGTAAGGTAAATGTTGGACATATTTTTGAAAACACAAGAAGTTGCTCTTGTGTTTCGGACTTGGTAAGCCATCTTTAGGAAACGATTTATAGTTTGACTTCAATTATCTCATACACCTTAATAGTTAGAGGTCTCAAACTTGGAGGATGGATATACAAAAGACAGGGGTTCAAGGTCATGTCAAGGTCATATCTTTTTAAAGTTCAATAGCATTCTTATTATCAAAAAACTATGTCACGTTAAATACAAGGTACATTTTGGACATGCTTTTGAAAACACAAAAGGTTGTTCTTGTGTTTCGGACTTAGTAAGCCATCTTCAGGGAACGATTTATAGTTTGACTTCAATTATTCCATGCACCACAATAGTTAAAGGTCTCAAACTTAGAGGATGGATAACCAACAGACAAGAGTTCAAGGTCATGTCAAGGTCATATTGTTTAAAAGGTCAATAGCATTTTATTATTAAAAACCTATGTTAAGGTAAATGCAAGGTAAATGTTGGACATGTTTTTGAAAACACAAAAGGTTGTTCTTGTGTTTCGGACTTAGTAAGTCATCTTCAGGGAACGATTTATAGTTTGACTTCAATTATCTCATACACCACAATAGTTAGAGGTCTTAAACTTGGAGGATGGATAACCAAAGGACAGTAGTTCAAGGTCATGTCAAGGTCATATTGTTTGAAAGGTCAATAGGATTTTTATTATTAAAAAACTATCTTAAGTTAAATGCAAGGTAAATGTTGGACATGTTTTCAAAAACATAAAAGGTTGTTCTTATGTTTCGGATCTAGTAGGTCATCTTCAGGAGACGATTTATAATTTGACGATTAGTCAAGTCAAACTTAAAGAATGGATAATTAAAAGACAAGGGTTCAGGGTCATGTAAAGGTTTTATGGTTTAAAAGTTCAGTATAATTTTCATTATTCCAAAACTATTTTTTGTTAAATGCAATGTAAATATTGGACATGTCTTTAAAAACATAAAAGGTTGTTTTTATGTTTTGGACCTACTAGAAAATCATCAAAAAACGCTATAATTCTAACAAAAAAATGAATTTGTACGTAAGAAATGAACTCAAGAGTCGGATCTACCGGCCTCGACTCAGCTAGTTATTAGTTATTGTCGTATTACTGCGAGAAGTATCCCATTAAATGTCGGCATTTTATAGAAAAATCTAACCGGTTCATTGCTGTAACCCACTCGCAGATCTAACCCACCCGCTAAACTAACGCACCCGCTGACCTAACCCACTCTAGTTATACGTTATGTGGAGTAAATAATCCCTTTCAACAAGTGTCATTTTTCCTTTACAACTTTTTCCACCAAGGAGTGCTGCAACCTCAAATTTCTTCCCACACCCCTTGTGTGAGAATTTATTGGGAGCATTATAAACCACATTTAAAATGCTGTTCTCCGTTTGGGAAGTTCTTGTTATTCTCGGGTGACCCCCAGATTCTGTAAAACTAAAGTGATGAAGAACTGCACCGCAACAAATAGAATGCATTCGTGCATGTTAGCTTTTCTGGATTAAACTATTATTTATTTTATTTAAGTATCTTTATTATTTAAATTTTTACATTCTTCTATTTTAAAGTAGAGAGTCGTTCACAGGTTAAGGACCAATAAAAAAGTGTAATTACCAAATTTAGCAACGTTTCCCCAGCATTTTTAGCTTTATTAGGATGAAATGTCCCTTTTTTAATACAATGAAGACAGAAAAAAAACATTTCATTAGCTGTTTTTTCTTCACATGTTTTCTAGTTCCAAAATTTTATACTTTTTGGGTGTGTAAGACTCAGAAAGTCATATTAAAAATGCCTGCAATTTCTTAAATTGGGAGATATCCGCACTTTGTGAAGATATTTAAACATGATCTTAACATAGAATACATTGAGCAGTGGAGGATTTTTTATTCTGACCCAACATTTAAAAATACTCTAATAAAATGTTTTCCGAAATTATATGCGGTTTGTGTTTGTTGTATATTTAATTTACTGTACCTACTCTTTTTCGTATGCAGGACCTGATTGTTTTTGAAGTACTAATGTACTTAGGATTTGCATTTTCTAGTCCCGGGGGTTATTTCTTCCATTTCGTGTTTCATTTAAACTATTATTATTATTTAACTTAATGATTATGAATTTAAAAACTTTGGCAGTTTTTTAATTAATAAACACTAACTTTTTTAAATTATGGCATTCAATTGTTTACAATGTTTCACATAAAAACAAAATTTCAACTTGAGTTTATAATTCAAATTGAAAATGCTTTTTAATAAATTAAATGAAGCCCTTGTCCGCGGGCTAAAAACGTTTCCTATAAAGCCCTATATTTTATAAGGAATATTATTATTTTATTATTATTTAAATATACTATTTTACTTATTGATTAAACATTTGTATAATTTTTGCAGGTTGTTGGTTTAGCTCGCAGAGTTGAAAGAGTGGAAGTGTTATCTAAAAAACTGGAAGGTAAAAAAGGCAAACTTTACCCAATAAAAACGGATCTTCAAGTTGAAAATGACATCTTAGCTGCTTTCAAATGGGTAAAAGACAACTTAGGTCCAGTTCATATTCTTGTAAACAATGCTGGAATAATTCAAACAAATACTCTTATTGATGGTGATACCCAAAAATGGCGTAACCTTTTCGACGTTAATGTAATGGCATTGTGCATTTCCACAAGGGAAGCAATTAAGAGCATGAAGGAAAATAATATTGACGGGCATATTATTCACATTAACAGTGTAGCTGGTCACGGTGTCTCCAACATTCCTGGAATGAACGTTTACCCAGCTTCAAAACATGCAGTTACTGCCTTAACTGAAACCCTGAGACACGAAATTAATCACAATAAGTTGAAAATAAAAATTACGGTAAGTTGCGCACGCTCGCCAAATAGCGTACTATCGTGGACATGAAATTTTAAACTTTGAACTCTTATAATGATGAAACAACAGAAAAATTTATTTCTCTAACTTTTACCTTGACTCGAACTTGATATGTTTGAGCTTCTATTTTGACTATTGTTACATTGTAGAAATTGATCGTTTTAAATTCCATGTCCTTAACAGTACATAATTATTTAAGTGACATTTATGATATGAATATAGCCCCTTAACTTTGCCTTTTTTGATCTTATTGACATTCATTATGCAATACATAAAAAATCTCGTATAGAATTAACGACTTTGGTTCGTGTCGGTCACCAAAACTGTGGGCAGCTTACCAAAATGGTTCTTTTACAGTATTGCTTACGAAAATCAAAGTTCGTTCAATCTGTTTAATGATTTATTTACAATGAAAATTAGCTTGCATCTTGTAAAAATTATGGTAGTTTGTAAGAGCTTGAGACATGTATTTAAGCTACATTAACCACAATGAATTAGCTTGTATGAGCTTATGCAAGCTATTTCATTAATTTTACTCATATACACAACCTCAAAACTAATCATTTAGTGTGTTTACAATGTAGTCTGTCTGCATGCCTATATGTACGCTATTTTCGATTCTGTGAAGAAAAGCTTGTTGTCAAATATTAATTATCAAAACCTGACATAAACCCATTTTTTTTACAGAATAGAAATAGAGCTTGTAGACAGGCGTGCAGACAGTCTCCACTGTGAACACACCCTTAGCAATGCTAGTCAGACGAAAGAATATTATTTATAAATACATTATTTTTTTGTAAAAACTGGTGTTAAATGTTCTAGAGCGTTAGTCCTGGATATGTTACAACAGAAATTTTGTCAGATATTCAAATGGACGAAGAAACGAAAAAGATAATAGACATATGTCCAGCACTAAAAGCTGAAGATGTTTCTGATGCTGTTGTCTATGCTTTGTCTACTCCAGCACATGTTCAGGTAATTTAACTTATTAATAAATTGGTGTTTTTTTCTGTTGGTTCGTAAAATTAAATATAGAATTAAGCTTACCTTCTTCTACCTTATGCGATTTTTATAATAAGATTAAATAAAGTTAATTGCTTTCTCATCAAATGTAATGTAAACGTAATCCAATAGAAAAAGTATATAGGTGTCCGGAAATCGAACCCGGGTTCCTTAAGTTGTGTAAGAGCGATGTCGAAAACTCAAAACTCTCGGGTTCGATTCCCGAACTCGTACATACATTTTATTGTCTTTCATAAAATTCAAAACATTTAACATCGTTTCATAGTTCCTTTGTACTTCCATTATAAAATCACCATTACTATTTTTTTATTTTGTTACAGCTACACGAAATAATCATAAGACCAATTGGTGAATTTATGTAGTAGTAAATATGGAGGGCTACATATACCCACTTCGGACCTTTATTTTTGCATGCTCTTGTAATTTTGTAAACAGAGAAAACTATATTGGTGTTCTTTAAATAATTAACACAAGCTTAAAACGAACAATTAAACAAAATAAAAAATTCTTTTTTTAAATAAGCATAAGATATAAAAAATGGTGGAATCTTAGATTCCACCATTTATGTCAAGCATAAGATAGAAAATACTTTGCGGAAATTATTTAGCTTTAATCTATATTAATTATTATACTCCTCGCAGACAAAGTCAAAAACGAGGAGTATATTGTGATTGTTTTGAAAATTCTAAAATCGTCAAAAATCGTCGTAGAGCAAAAATTCTTGCAGATTCGTGCGTTTCATCGAATTTTGAACAACTTTCAAAAAATCCGTCTGTCCGTCTGTCTAACTCTGTCACGTTTTTTTGTAAACACGATAACTTAAGAACGAAAAGCCTAATCATGTTCAAATTTTCAGGAAAAATCGTTCCTATTAAAATCTTGGTTGGGATTGTTTTTGAGAAAAATCTGATAATGTACAAGGGGGCTCCAGTGCCCCCCAACTGGAAAAAAATTCGTATTTCGGTTATTATAAAATTTATAAAAAAAATGTTATGGTAATATACAAGCCCTTCCAATTCTTTACAAAAAGTAATTGAAAGTTTTTTTTGTCCGACCCCACATAAGCCCCCCAATTAAAAAAAAAGCCGTATCTTCGTTATTTTTCAATTTACAAAAAATAATAAAGTTATAAAAATGGAAAAAAATTAAATTTTGTATTAAAAAGTATTTTTTGTTTTTTTTTGTCAAGTTTTTAAGACAAAAAAGGCCAAAAGAAAGGTTTTTAGTACTAAAAGAGTTCTAAGTCCCGTAAGTCTAGGATCGGTCAAGGTGGCTTTGCAAAAAAAAGAATGAAAACAAAAGCATCTTTCTTAAGCCAAATTAAATCCTAAACGTCAGTGTCAGAATCGATATCTATTTATGCTGTTCGCTAATAAAAAAAAATGTATAGAAGAGAAGAGTTAATAGTTTTACCTCTTCGCAGATTTTTTTTTGATAATTTTAAAAAAGTACTGTTTATTTTTAATAATGCTATTTTCTGATTATTGCGAGGAGTATCCTATTAAATGTCGGCATTTTATAAAAAAACTCTAACATGCTCACTGATCTAACCTATCCACTGACCTAACCCGCTAACTAGTTTAAGTATGTTATCTACCTATGAATTTAAATTATAAATAATTTAAATAAATACACAAGATGGACATTTTAATTATTACCTTACCCACGAAGATCAAGCAGCTTAATGTACTTATATAAAGTTTCATTAACAAAATTAAAATAATAACCCATATTTTTAAATATGTTCATTATTTCATGGAACATGACTACACTCTTCTATTTTAATTAAAGCATGGATATTTGATGATTTCTATGGCAAATGTTTAATAAAAAACAAAGATTTTCTCCAAACCTCACTTTATTTAGAAAAATCTAAATACGTCTAATTTACTTATGAAATGACTAGACTAAATATAATTATTAATAAAAAACTTCTTGTCCATATAAATTTAAATTTGTGGTGTCTTGTGAGAGAAACAAATATTTTTTTCCACATCCACCTGACGGCCCGGCAAAAACTGAAAAATTCAGAAATTTATTCCAAGGTGTGGGAATTTCTGATTTTTTAGGCCTAAGACAAAATTTAGATTTTGTATCGTCACACACACACGTCACACCAAACCAATATGAACATTCAGATTATTCTTGAACCGCACGCTCTCTGTAGTTACATAATCAATTATACAGGGTGCCCGCGATCAATGTGCTTTTTTTTTAATGGGAGATAGCTGGGAAAAATCCAAGACATTCGGTAAAAACAGTTTTTTGAAAAAGTGCCCCCCTTCGGAAATAATGGCCTTCAAACAGGTAGACTAAAAACACTTAATCGTAAATATTTACCAAACGATTTCTTCAACCATCATGAAAGTTGTACTATCAATAAAGGGAATAAAAACGGTCATTTTAAACCCATTTTGAAATTTGGGGCCCACTTTAAAATGAGTTAAACACTTGTAGTGTTGATAAAAACTGCTTGTAATTTCTTTACTTGTGAGAATTTTGTAATTTAATTAATTTTTTTAAATACCCCAATTCTAGTAAAAACTTTTTTTCCACTTGAAATTTCTGAGAAACTGTATCATTTATGAATAAACTGCCAAAAACACCTTTGATGTACCCCATATTTTTACATAAGACTAGACTTTCTTTTGAAATTTGTATGTCACTTACCACTGTCACTGCATTGAAGTAAGTTTTTGGTCAAGTCAACGCAAAATATGAGGTACATTAAAAGAATTTTTGGCAGTTTATTAATAAATGGTACAATTTCTTAGAAATTTCAAGTGGAAAAAAGTTTTTACTGAAATTGGGGTATTTAAAAAAATAAATAAAATTGCAAAATTCTCAAAGGTAAAAAAATTACAAGCATTTTCTATCAACACTACCAGTGTTTAACCCATTTTAAAGGGGACCCCAAATTTCAAAATGGTTGTAATATGACCGATTTTATTACCTTTATTGATAGTACAACTTTCCTGATGGTTGAAGAAATCGTTTGGTAAACAGACAGAAAACTTCTAATTTGTTAAAAGAGGCGCTACAAAATTTAAGGGAGGGGAATTATTCAGTTAGATCGGCTTAGAGCAGATAAATTTATAAAGGCGAATGAAATTAGTGCATAACAAGCTGTTTATAATGTATTAGGTATGAAGATGAGTGAAACGTCTAAGAACCATATTTATACAGGGTGTTACCAAATAAGTAGGAAAAAATTCAGGGGGTAATTCCTGGACCCATTTTAAGAAAAAAAGTTCCTATAAACATATGCCCGATTTTGACTTTTTTTTTCTTACAGCCCCCTAAGGGCCCCCACTATTAACCCGTTTTTTTAAATTTTACAAAGGGGAAAATATTCCTAGTAATTAGATAAATCAAATAGGTCCTATAAAATTTTTTGAAAAAATTATTCTTTTCGAAATTATAGCGAAAAAACTGATTTTTTAGGGATTTTTGGGGGAGCTGTATCTCAAAAACGAAGGATTTTAGGACACATGTTCATATGAACTTTTTTTCTTAAAATGAGTTCAGGAAGTACCCCCTGAATTTTTTCCTACTTATTTGGTAACACCCTGTATAAACACCCAAACATAAGAGTACGAATAAAACTAGCTGAGTCGAGGCCGGTGGATCCGACTCTTGAGTTCATTTCTTACGTTACATTCATTTTTCTGTTAGAATCAAAGCGTTTCCTGAAGATAATCCAGATGGTCCAAAACATAAACACAACCTTTTATGTTATTAAAGACATGACCAAAATTTACATTGCATTTACCAGGAAATAATTTTTGATTATTAAAAATTGTATTGAACTTTTAAACGATATGACTTTGACATGCCCTTGAACTTCTGTCTTTTGGTTATCCATCCTCAAAGTCACCTGAAGATGGCCTACTAAGTCCGAAACATAAGAACAGTCTTGTGTGTTTTCAAAAACATGTTCAACATTTACTTAACATAGTTTTTTAATAATAAAGATGCTAGTGACCTTTCAAACAATATGACCTTGACATGACCTTGAACTCCTGTCTTTTGGTTATCCATCCTCCAAGTTTGAAACCTTTAACTATTGTGATCTTTGAGATAACCGAAGTCAAACTATAAATCGTCACCTGAAGATGGCCTACTAAGTCCGAAACATGAGAATAACCTTTTGTATTTTTAAAAACATGTCCAACATTTACCTCGCATTAAACTTAACATAGCTTTTTAATAATAAAAATGCTATTGACCTTTCAAATAATATGACCTTGACATGACCTTGAACTTCTGTCTTTTGGTTATCCATCCTCCAAGTTTTAAACCGTTAATCATTGTTATCTTTGAGATAACCGAAGTCAAACTATAAATGGTTTACTGAAGATGGCCTACTAAGTTCGAAACATAAGAACAACGTTTTGTGTTTTTAAAATCATGTCCAACATTTACTTTGCATTTAACTTAGCATAGTTTTTTAATAATAAAAATGATATTGACCTTTATAAAGATATGACCTTGACATGACCTTGAACCCCTGTCTCTTGTGTATCCATCCTCCAAGTTTGAGTCCTCTAACTATTGTAGTATTGAAGCGATGTCAATGCAAACATTGACATTTGAAAACGTCATAGCTTTTTTCCTAGACATAGAATTTTTTTTTAAAAATTTTAACACAAAGGACTCTTTGAAAGAATATGTTTAAGCAAAAAAAAATCACAATATTTTGGGCTAGATTTTTTTTGCATGCAATATCTTCTAACCTTGACCAGTGGTCATGTTGACCTTGAGGTCACCTTGACCACAAGGCATTGGTTTTTACTTATGCCAAGTTTGAACCTTCTATCTAGTAGCATAGTTGAGTAAATTACAGTTAAAGAAATTTTTTGTCCCGTACATCCATCCATCCATCCATCCTAACATACACCAAAGTGATATTTTTTAATAACAACCTAGTGGATGGTCCGATCAATACGATTCTAGTATCAAAAGATCGGCAATTTTGTAGCATCTTTCCAACACCCTTAACATTTACGTATCTTGCTTCGTTTAGACACAGTTTCAAAAAAACATCGATTTTCAGAAATTGCAATTACAATAGTACATTTCCTTTAGAGAAATGAACTAAAAATCAGAGAGAAACAAGCCTTAAATCGGGCATGAACCACGAACGGTTTCGGCTCAGGTTTTTTGATTTCAATTATTGCAAAAAAGTTAGCGAGGAACTGACTGACGTATGCCCGCCCTAGACATAACTATAAATTGGTACAATTTGACTGTGCAGTCCACCTCGTACAATTTTTTGTGATGTGTGAAGACTAAATCTTTACAAATTTGCACACTCGGTGTGCTACTTACTGTAAGAATTTACCATACACTGTATAGGGCTAGGATACCTACACAAGAATGCGTTACATTTAATCGTTACAATATATTTGAGCGTCTAAAGCTGGCTTTATACATATTTTTAAAAATGACCTTAGTTTTTTGAGGAATGGAGAAATTTCCAAAATAATGATTAGATACAGGCCCAAGAAATCATTATGAGGAACACTTACGTTGTATTTAAATTGGCAAAACGAGGATTTGGAAATTATTAATGTTTATCATAAAGAACGGTACGATGAAAATTTAATTATAATTTTTCAATATAATATGTTTAGGGATACGGATTTAATCAGTATTTCAAGCAATATAAACATAACAACGAAGTAATTAATAAATGAGAAGGTACTACACTACAATAAATAAACAATAACTGATAATTTAGCGAGAAAGATTGGTGCTGGAAGAAAACGGAAAACCACCGAAGCTATGGATGCGGCACTAGTCCAATAAATACGGTATAACACCTTTGCTTCTTTAATAAAAGCAGTTAATGAAACAGATTTTGCGGCTTCTTCAACGACAACACGAAGAAGAATAAAAGAACAAGGTCTTCTTAATTGTGTTGCAGCTAAGAAGCCATGGTTAACGAAAAGGAATAAGGAACTAAGAAGAAGAGTTCACCAACAGATATGTTGGTGAACCGGAACATTTTTGGAACAAGAAGATAGATGAAACAATTTTGCAATCATGTGCTAACAAAAACCTTTGCGTTTACCGACCAAGGGGCCACAAATTTGATGATGAGTATTTAAGAGAAATTAATAGAAGTCCAAGTGTGGGGATGAATTTCATTGCGGGGACCGGAAGGTTTACATGTTATTGATGACCGTTTAAATGGTGAAAAATATGTACGAATATTTTCACAATACACATCAAATATTTAAATTTAATTTTATGTTCCGGTTCGATTTTTTGATGCTAGTATTTAATTTAAGATTTGGTTCCATTAATGTAAAGACTCCTCCAGAAGGCCACCACCAAATAGCTAGACCCTGATATTTTTACGTTTTTGGATTTGTTCTGCGTAAAAGAATTAAGTACACCTTTCATTTTACTTAGTTTAGAGATTTTAGCATTTCAATAAATTTTAATTTTAAATCAGTGTTTTTCAATTGTTCACCCTCTCTCCCCCCATTCGTCACATATAGAGGTACTGGGATCGTCATCCAGCTTCTTCACCATATGTAACCTACATTATAAAATAAACGGTAAACGGACAACATAAACATCTTTTTAAGGGGAAATTTTGGTAATTTAATTTTAATGTTATACATAAAACCTGTGTTTTACGCATTGTGCAAAATCTATAATCACTCTTTTACCGTTTTTAAGTCCGTTGTAAACATTGAACCTTTGCTGAAATCTAATTGTAATTAATTAATCATTCAATTTAATTGTAATCCGTTTATGTTGTCCTTGGTCTTTTGTTCACCATTGAAGAGTTTTGTATGCTTTTTACCACTTCGGCCCATTATTTTTTGGCGTCCATTATTGCACAAAAGGTACAAATAATTTTAAATTATTTATATTTGCGCATTTTTTATGTTTCCATTACCGTGCACTACTCACTCACATTAAAGTAGAATAAAATGAACTTGAATAATTGCTTTTTATTTAACCATTTAATAATTTAAATGTTGTCTTAAAAAATACCGTGGTCATCGTGTCAGCGTAAAAATATTAAAAAGTCACGAAAAAGCCAATGTTTTAGAGCACAGAATATTCTCCACAATTTAGTCAGATAAAATTTTTGTAGTTAAAACCTCTATCGGGTTGAAGGCGTCTACTGTCGACATTTCTGTCGTAGCGCTTAAATTATGGCATTTAATAATTAAAACATTTATTTCTTATAACCCTTAAATGACACATTTTTATTATTCTGCGAAGAAAATGTTAAATAAAAGTAACAATCATTTTGTAAAAAAATAATACTTTAGAAGCTCTAGCGATTTTACACTCATTGCGAAGAGTATTTTTCAGTGAGTTTTGAATTCTAACCACTAAACTGCCAGTTCTTGTTAATTAATTGAATTGCTAATGATTTTAGTATTTTCGGTTTGAAATTTTTTAGTTATTTTTTACAACATTAAGTCATATTTTGTCAATTAGAAATAATCAGTTCGTTTTAAAATTTGAATGCTCACTTTTAGCAGTTTTAGCAGTAAAAACAAGTATTCGTACAAGATACTTTTTTTCTGAAAAAAAAAACCGAGTACAGCTGAGATAAAATCTATACATACGTAGTGTACAAGCATTCAATCGTAAAAATATTACCTTTAGTCGCTTCAAACTAGCATGACAAACCTGGAAATCTCTAACTTTGGGAAAACTCAACAGATTGACTTTGAAAAACGAAAAACAAAATAAATGAATGGTAAAACTGACCTAACTAAGATTTAATTTTATGTTTTTACATAAAAGCTTTGATTTAAACTCTGTGTAAATTTTATATTCAATTCTTTACAAAAGCCATGTTTTGATTTTTTCAAAACTTTATACTTTGTTGTTTAAAACTCGAAGAAAAACACGAATCTGCTGGAATTTATTGTTTAAATATATAAATTAGGTATATTAGGTTTGACAAATAAATTTATTTTTTACATAACGCTCTTATTTAAACGTTCATTATGTAGGCGTTTTCGTCTAAAATCTACAAAGAGTATATTTGTAATTGTTTAGGTAAAATGATGATTAGTACAATAATCTGCCTCGTCATGTTAAACAAGGTCAGATTAGGAGGTATACAATCACATATAAAATTAGGTTTACGTCATCAAAGCTTGGTAAACACTTCTCATTGATGGGCAAAGGCATGGAAAATAATACGTAGAGATAACTTTAATTTAAACGCGGTTTATCTAATTTTTTAAAAAGGATTCTATATATAAAAACGAAGAATTATTTGAATTAGTACAATATACAACAATTGACAAAGTTTGTGAGGGGTCTATTGAATAGTCCAATAGTAAATTTGAATTCAGCTAATAATAAACTTCTATTTAATCCAAAATATGGTTGTGTCAATGAATAGATGGGTAGGCAAAGTGGCCGTAGTCACTGGAGCTAGTGCTGGAATAGGAGCTGCCATTGCCGTACAGCTCGTTGAAGAAGGTCTTACGGTAAAGTTAAATCAGTTTATTATTAGTGTGTTTAATAAAACACCAAACACAAATACATATTAACAAACGACATTTATTAACATCTATAAGAATGTTTGCCATAATATTAAAAAAAAAAATTAAACCGCGCTTTCAAGGGGTAATTTTAGTTAATTAAACAAAAATCAAATAAAAGAACCTCTTAATCAATTGCACTAAAGGTACCTTTAGTTTTACTATTTATATTCAACCTATGACATTTTGTTTTAATAATAGTATTTATAGGTCGTAGGTTTGGCCCGAAGAGTTGAAAAAGTTCAAGAATTAGCTAAACAACTTGAAGGTAAAAATGGAAAACTTCATGCTCTTAAAGCTGATGTTTCAGTGGAAAATGATCTCTTAGCTGCATTTAAATGGGTAAAAGACAACTTAGGACCAGTTCATATTCTTGTTAACAATGCTGGAATAATTTTAAAAAACTCACTTATCGATGGTGATACTCAGAAGTGGCGGAACATTCTTGACGTCAACGTAATGGGCTTATGCATTTGCACTAGGGAAGCAATCAAGAGCATGAAGGAAAACAACATTGATGGACATATTATACACATTAATAGTATAGCAGGTCACAGTGTCCCTAATTTTCCAGGAGTGAACATTTACTCGGCTTCAAAACATGCAGTTACGGCCCTAACTGAAACTCTCAGACACGAAATTAATCAAAACAAACTAAAAATTAAAATAACAGTATGAAGTAATATACTATGTTTAAAACTTGAATTAATAATTATTTTATTGCAGAGTGTTAGTCCTGGTGTTGTCTTAACGGAAATTATAACAGCAGGTGGTTTGGATAAGGACGAGGATACAAAGAAAATGATGGAAAGTACTCCTATGTTAAAATCTGAAGACGTTGCCGACGCTGTTATCTACGCCTTGTCCACCCCCCCACATGTTCAGGTATTGTTATTTTATACAGAATATATAGAATAGGACGGGACGCACTAGAGCCAATTTAAAAAAATTATAAGAAGACAAATCTCAAGTAGCATAAGACAGCGGAATTTTCATTTTTGACGCTATCTTCTGCAATTTGAGACTTGTACATTTGTCGACTTTTGATTTTTATTAAATAGTCATATTCGTTAAATCTGAATTAAAATCTCTTAATTTATCTACCATACATTTATTTTGTTTTAGTTACACGAAATAACCATAAAACCTGTTGGAGAAGCCTTTTAATAAATACTTTCTTGTTTAATGTTAAGCTCTCTGTCAGCTTATAAATAAATGATATGAATCCATGTTTATATTAAAATAAAAAATATGTGAATATAATTACTTTTATTTTTTTTGTGAGTATAAAGAAAAAAGGGCGCTTTTGTTAATAATTTAATTATTAACTTTGCTCGTTTGAAATGGCCCAAAATGGCTTTCTTAGCGGAAATCATATTGGAGTTTATATGTAACCTATTTGTAGTTTCTTGTCATGCGCAGTAAATGCTATTGGCGTACTTTTTTGCATCTTGAAAATATTTATTTACAAAAAACTTTTAACGTTTATTTTAAATAATATTGATTAATTAATTCAAATTAATTACAAAAAATGTGGGGTATTGAAAACCATAATATGACGTTACCTCTAAATTAATTCATTTGAAGAAATTCTCTGAATTTTTAAACTAAAGGCATAAACTTTTTATTTTTAATACGTATAAGGTACGATATTATTTGTATATCGTATTGGCCTAGCGAAGAGATAAGGTTGGTTTCTTATTTTCTATTAATTTTTTTTTTTCATTACAATGTTATCTCATTTAATCTTATTAGTACCAATTTACTACAAATATAAATAATTACGAAAAATACTTTACGACGAATATAAGTTTGTCACCCTATTTAATTAAATTACAATAGCTATCTAGTGTCCACAGTAGGCATAACGATAAATTGGTACAATTTTTTTTGACATGTGAAGACTAAATCATTGCAAATTTTTACATTGGCTGTACATTGTATAGCGCTAGGATAACTAAGCAGGAAGTCGTTGTTTTTGATCGTTAGAATTTATTGGAGCGTCTAAAGCTAAAGCTTTAACTTTATTATAATAGACAATTTACGATAGATTAAGTAATTTGCAAGTGCTTAGTTTTTCTTTTAATTGGGTGCTTTTTATCTAATCTAGATTCTTTCTAGTTTCGTTTTTGTATCAAATCAATTTTAAGTGTTCATGACTTGCTAAAAATTATTGCACGAATTTACTTAATTTAACAATTTGGATTTCTCAAATGAAACTCAAATTTTTATGCCCGCCTCGATGCACGCTCCAATGAGTTGTAACGATCAATTGCAACGTCTTACTGTGTAATTATTAAAGCGATATGCAGTGTATGGCAAATTCTTAAGCATCAAATATAGATCAGGCTATAGTAATAGCGCAGATGTTAAAAGATAGGCAACGCTTGTACACATAGATGCTTATGCACTAACTATGTATTGGAACGCGCGTTGCCAATGTTTAAACTTCTGCGCTATAAAGCATCAAATATAGTTGCGGTTATAGTAATAGTGCGAATAGAAGTTAAAATATAGGCAATGCGTGCGCCAATACATAGTTAGTGGATAAGCATCTATGTATACAAGCGTTGCCTACCTTTTAACTTCTGCGCTATTACTATAACATATGCACTATTACTATAACCTCAACTATATTTGATCCTTTACTATAACATACACACTATTACTATAACCTGCTGGATGATTACGGAATATCGCTTCGTACGAAACCTAATGGTCTTCTTATGTAGGTTTCGTACGAAGCTATATTCCGTAATTACCCCGCAGATGTATGTTTGATGCTTAATGCAAGATTTTGTTAAGTATTTAGGAGTTTCTTCAATAAGTCGGGAAGAATGTATTGAAAAAGACGTTTGTGAGTTTGCCAACATTTGTATAATGAATCATACAGTAATAGTAATTGACGGAACTTATATTTTTATGCCAAAATTCTCTAATTATTTAGTTTTGAGACAAACTTACTGTTACCATAAAGGCAGTCATTTGGTAAAACCAACCATTTTAACAGCTCCTAATGGTCCGATATTAGATGTGCATGGTCCTTTTTTTTCAATTCTTTTGACAATGTCAACTTTTTACAGGTGGTGGGTTTGGCCCGCAGAATTGAAAGGCTTCAAGAATTGGTCAAAAAACTGGAAGGCAAAAAAGGAAAACTGTATCCTTTTAAAACTGATGTTGCAGTGGAAAGTGACATCTTAACTGCATTTAAATGGATTAAAGACAATTTAGGCCCAGTTCACATTCTTGTCAACAATGCTGGAATATGTTCAGCAAACTCGCTTATTGATGGTGACACCGAAAAATGGCGCAACATTTTCGATGTCAACGTAATGGGCTTATGCATTTCCACCAGGGAAGCAATAAAATGCATGAAGGAGAACAACATTGATGGTCACATAATTCATATTAATAGTGTAGCTGGTCACCGTGTACCATCTTTTTCTGGAATGAGCGTTTACCCAGCTTCAAAGCACGCAGTTACGGCTCTAACTGAGACTCTTAGACACGAAATTAACCAAAACAAATTAAAAATTAAAATAACGGTATTGCTTACCAAATTATTTTGTTTAAAATTTGTATTAAATAAATTTTTGCAGAGTGTTAGTCCTGGTGCTGTTGCCACTGAAATTTTTGAAGTAAGTGGCATTCAAACTGATAAGGAAATGAAAAAAGTGTTGGAGAGTATTCCAATGTTAAAGTCTGAAGATGTTTCTGATGCCGTTGTCTTTGCTTTGTCCACACCCGCACACGTTCAGGTAAGAGATTACCCTTACTTAATTTTTGTCACAGGAGCTGTGCTAAATCATTATACATACAATCTACAGTAAAAAACTGGGGGTTTATGTTTTTTATTTACGTCAGGGACTATTTGGGGGGCTTAACTTTTAAGTGTTAATTTTGACAAATTTTTAGATTTTTTAAAGACGTACTTATATTAACGTCCAAATAGTATCTATGTAACAAGATAAATCTTAAATGTTTGTTTGTTTTAGTTACATGAAATAACCATAAAGCCCATGGGAGAACTTTTCTAACTACTATTTGCTGCGCTGGTTTGCTATGCAAATAACTTAATTAATTAAACCTTATATTATAACAATAAGCATAAATGGATATTGGTTTATAAAGTTAGATTTAATTTAAAATAAATAAAATAATTAAAAATAATGTAGTATTTTCAATCATAATTTCTAAAAAGCCATATTTTTTGGCATTTCGTTTTAATTTTCGGCAACTGTTTTATTTTAAATATTTAGTCAAAGCACCCCGGTATGCAAATTAGTTTCGTTTTTTCACTTGACAATAAAACAATCATTTTGTCATGTTTTCCAGGTAAAGTAAACAAATAACTCCAAGTTTACGTCAGCAAATAAGTTTTGTCTCATACCATTTTGGCAACGAGATCATAAAAATGTTATTTGACCATTTTATAGATAAACAAATAGTAACATAGTTTAAGATAAACTGTGCCTTCCTATTAAGCCATATTTTTCGTTAATATGTGGCGTTGCTTTTAAGTTACATGCGTTTAAAGTTGCACCTTGGAGTCTCATATCTCCGAGGGGAGATTTTGAGATAAATTTTTTATGACAATTTTCTGGGGATCACTTAAACGTACTATACAGTTGGTGCGCCAATTCTAGGCCCACTGTATAGTATGAATATTTAAGTAAGTTTAACTTTCCTATTGTATACTTAATTTATACCTACACCATAATAAATAATATAATTATTTAATTTTATAGGTTTTTTTGTCTAAGACCAGATAAAACAGTTTTTTACTTTGGTGTTACCAAATAACTGGGAAAAAATTCAGGGGGTAATTCCTAAACCCATTTTAAGAAAAAAAGTTCATATAAACATGTGTCCGAAAATCCTTCGTTTCTGAGATATAGGGTGTCGAAGTTTCTTAAAAAAAAATTTAATCTTAAGATTTCTGAGAAACAAAACCAGATATTTATTTGAAATAATAATAAAAAAAAGAAATAAATTAACCCTTCATAGTAAACTATGTTTTATTTTTATTAAAATAAAAAAATTTATATATACCCCCCAAATGTGCCCCTTCCAATTATAATTTTTATATTTTTTCTACCGCACTTTATGCCTTAAGGCAAGAAAATTACCCGTGCTAAGTTTCATATAAATATCTGGTTTAGTTTCTTGGTAATCTAAAAAAAAAAGTTGTTTTTTAGTTTAGTTTAGTTTTTTAGAAACTTTGGCACCCTGTATCTCAGAAACGAAGGATTTTCGGACACATGTTTATATGAACTTTTTTTCTCAAAATGGGTTCAGGAATTACCCCCTGAATTTCTTCCTAGTTATTTGGTAACACCCTGTATAAAGATGGATATTTGATGATTTCTGTGGCGAATGTTTAATATAAAACAAAGATTCTCTCCAAACCACACTTTATTTAGAAAAATCTGAATACAAATTTCGACAGCTAAGCTGTCATCTTCAGCAGAAGATGAATAAAGTGCGGTTTGGAGAGAATCATTGTTTTATATTATATAAAGAATCTAAAACATTACTTAATAAGTATTAAGGCAGGAACATACTAAAGCCACGCTGTCCCACGCATACCTACCTGCGCCAAGCTGTGCCACGCCAAGCTGTCCCACGCCACGCAACGCTAACCCATGTTTTATTTTTATTTCCTATCAGTTCATACTAAGTACTATTTTGACGGATTTTAAACAAATTTTTTTCTACGAATTCCTTAAAAACAATATTTTGCATTTTAGTCCCATAAAAATGTTTATCAAATTTTTTTTGAAAAATGTAGTATTTAACATCTAAAAACATAATTACCACGTGTGCACTCATGCGCATACTAGCATTATGTGCTAGAGCCCCCCCAAAAGCCCCCTTTAATTCGTAATACTAGATCATGATGGATCTACACCAACTTTTGCAAATAGACATCAAATAGGGTTCTAAATAAGATATTCGTGATAAACTTTCTCCCAAAAAAATTCCTTCATCCCCTAAATGGCCACAAAATGAGTAATATTTAACACGTTGGATTTACACCAACTTTTGGAATTAGGTTCATAATAAAATTTAAAAAAACATTTTTGTAATACTTCCCCTTAAAAGGCTCAAAAAAAATTAATTTTTTTTTTAATAAAGACATTTTAGTACCTAATTTAGCATTTGTTTGCAAAATTTGGTGTAAATCAAACGTAATAAAAATTTTAATTTTGGAGTCATTTGGGGATGATTGATAAAGAAATTTTTTTGGGAGAAATTTGTTTATGAAAATCCTTTTAACGAATTAAAGGTGTTACTTTTGGGGGGCTTTCTCTACAGCAAAATGCTAATATGCGCATCAGTGGTCGCTTGTAATTATGTTTCTAGGTATTAGATACTACATTTTACCACGATCAAATGTAAGATTATATCGCACTAATATACCATAAAATACACTTTTTGCTCCTAAACCATAGGAAGCACTTTACATACAACTGCCAAGAAACCGAAACAATTATTTCCCGCACTAATGCAGGAAATAAAAAACAGGTCGGAAAACTTACTTTGTAGTATTCACTTTTATTGCTGACTAAACTAAAGAGTTGGCGAGTAGCTAAACTTATAATGGTGATTTCACGAAAATGGACCTTCTAGAAAATAAAGCCTCCAGGATTCAGAAAATTGAACATGAGAGTGCGCCGGCCTAATAAAATGAAGAATGCCTTGTTATGATCACTTTTTGTCTTCCAAAAAATGTAACATTTCCCTAGTTGGAATTGTCAACTCCTCACAGAAAGTAGTATGTTTTGTCTCACTTTTCAGTACTGAAAACGCCATTTTTTTGTGCGCCGGCACCGAAAAGTTATTCGTGCGCTGTTTTCGATCTAGATTACTTTAAGAGCAATTGTTTCTTTAAGTTTTGACAGAGTGATTAACATAATTTCCATGGCTATTACAGAGTATTTTTATTTTGATTATCGAATATTTCTAAAGGCTGTCAGTATTTAGTATTCTAAAATGAATATGCAAGAACAGTTGATTGAAGAGGTACGAAAGCACCCAGTACTTTTTGATACTACAAAAAGTGAATATAAGAATCTGTCCATAAGTACAGAAGCATGGGAAGAAATAGGGCTGGAAGTAAATCTTACAGGTAAGTAAATTGATAGAAAAGAAATGCTTCATGAATTTAAGATATTTTGTTTTATTATTTATAAGCAAAAACGTAAAGAACAAATAATTTTCTTTTACTTTCTCTTAATTTTTAAGGGTTTAATTTAATTGGTAACTTTGTTTTGTATAATGTTTGAATAATTTACATGGGGTATTCACGATTGATGTGCTTTTTATATTCTTCGCAGACAAAGTCAAAAAGTATTACAAATTTGATCAGTCCAAACCTAAAAAAGAAAGAACCCTATTGTTTTTTATTATGTTCCGGCCTTTATGGCGTAGCCAAGCGAGAGAATCGCTTAGAAATTGGTTTGGAGACTAGAACTTGCTTAAATTGTATGCGATCAATTAAAAAAAAATTACAGCAATAAAACAAGACTCCCCTTGCCTAGAGCTAAATGTTTTAACGCAATCTCATAGTTCCAGTTGCATAATTTGCCAATTAAATTTCGAGTTAATATATTCCTTCAGTGCAACATCTTCGTCTTGGGGCCAGAATATGCCCCAAACATATTGACCAAAAAAGGTGTCTATTAAATTATCCACTTACAGGGTTGCGTTTTGTAAATAGGCCATATCAAGGAAATCAGTTGGGAGCATTTTTGGATAAAATTACGGTATCGGCAAAAAAAAATCAGTAGTAAAAATTAAATAAAAGGACAGCTTTTCGGATGACGAATTTAAAAGAATTTAAAGAACAATTTTAGGACCTTTTTGCATTTTGGTATCCAGTTTTTCATGAAGGTAACTTGAAATATATAACTAAAAAGCATTTATTAACGCTTCTTTGTAAACTTCGGCAGGGTTTATGTGACGATTATCTCTCTCTAGTTTTTGATTATTCCTCAAGGCAAAAACAAGTAAAGCAATCTCTACAGTTAGAAAATCCCTTATGCTCAGATTTGTTCCCAAATCCTTAGGATTGCTTAAATTATTCGCCAGGAATTTATAGAACATGTCACTCCTATTTCCTACGAAACCCCGAGCCCACAATGAAGTGCCGATTGTTTATAGAGGATGATGTTGCTCGTATGAGGGAGTGGTTTCAAGAGGGGGACATATTCGTTGTAGACTGTGGTTATAGAGACGCAATTCCTATGATGGAAAATGCAGGAATCATTTGGAAGATGCCATCTCTTTTCCCGCCAGGACAAAGATAACTCACCACGAAAGATGCCAGTGCATCAAGGTTGTCACAAAAACAAGATGGATTGTTGAGGCATGAAATGGAATTTGTTGTTGGTATTAGAGTGCCTTGATGTCATATTGACAGATATTGTCGCCTTATAGAGTGACGACATGCATCATTCCTTCTCTGTCATACAGATAACGTCATCCACATATTAGCAAAGATGACAACAAATACAACTTACAAACACAATTGATGACGTTATCTGTATGACAGAGAAGGAATGATGCATGTCGCCACTCTATAAGGCGACAATATCTGTCAATATGACATCAAGGCACTCTAGTTGGTATAATACCCATATCTAACATTTTGTATGAAGGGCGTTAATGTTTATGCTGCACAGCGAATGTTGGAAAGATCTCTGCTACCTAATCTAATTCAAGCTTGAGTAGGAAGAGAAACTGAGAAAGACTGAATGTGGCTAGAGCGAGGTTGGCTGGCCTCATCAATATGAACTATATACCTTATTTTCCTCATTTCACTTTGCCATATTTAAGAAATCTTACCCTTGGCATTTACCAACTCAAACTTGCTCCTTTATCTGTTCAGGATAAATTGCAACGAGAAGAACAGCAGAATGAGTTTAAACTAGATGAATTGGTTAACAAAATTGGGTCCTTAAGAATACGGTTATAATCACGCTTTAGAAATGCAACAAGACACCAATACTGAACGTATTATATAAACATTGAGGACAAGGAGAATATTATTGCTTAATATTTTACAAGCAAATCCTGGATCAAAGCTTTTCGGTACCGTCGCCGTATTTCGCAGCGGTGCCTACACAAAAAAAATTTTAATTTTAAGGTTATAAAAATAAGAAAAAAAGGTACTGGTAAGAAATAAGAAGGGTGATAAAGAAAAATACTAAAAAGGCGGAAAGGAAAGAGGGGAGCTAGAAGAGAGGCAGAAAGAGGGCTTAATCAGAAAATTAGAAGATGCAAGTGTTTAGATTGCATCTTGTAATTGTCTGATTGGGTCCATTTATAGATAAACTATAAAATTTATTATAAAATAAAATTTTATTTTTTAAAGAGTGAGTATTATAAATGTAGCTAAACAGTTTTAGCCTTCCCAAACCCCTTCTCGATGTAAAAACCACTCCTTCCACTGAAAATCCAAATGCTAGAAAAAGTACAGGTAATTTTAATCATAAAAATATATTAATAAATTTTAATTTTGCCTTTTTATAGGATTATTAGCGTCGATGGGAATAACTCGAGTGCAGCAATTATATAGATTTTTTGCAGATGGAGCGTTGGAAAACAACCCAAGGAGTCTTTCCTTGGGGCTTTACGTACTGATGTGCCTCTCACTGTTGAAGCAAACAGGTGGGAGGTATGATATTTTAAGTCACGATAAATAAACTGCTTCAAAAATTTCGCTGAAACTGGCTTGCAACAGGGTGTTTTTGATGACATGAAAAAAAATTGGACAGAAAATGGCGCCTGGCAAGCAGAACTGTATCTTAACGTTGACGAAATATACATTATGCCAAATCTACAATTCAACGGCCTCCGAGACATTGCAGAGAAAATTAATTGAATAATTTTGGCAACTTGAGGACTAAGAAGATTGCCTACCATGTTATGGTAAGATTATTTGTATCATGGGCCGTATGGCTCATCCGCGAGTCTAAGGCGAATTTGTTAATTTAATATGTCTGTAATTTTAATATGTATATATTAATTATAATTTATTTAGGATATAGTATAAATAAGTTGGTAAATTTGACTTTCCTAGTTTGAAGAATCAAACATACATCAGATTATAGTTATAGTGCGTATGTTATAGCAATACATAGTTTGTGCATAAGCATCTATGTGTTAATAGAAACGTTGTCTAACTTTTAACTTCTGAACTATTACTATTAGTCGCGTCAAAGTAGCATTTCACCTCTAACTTTGGGGAAACTCAATGGATTGACTTCATTTTTTTTTGCAAAACGTTCAGAAATAAATTTGAATCACTAATAAAAACTAAAATTGCGCCGCTAGTCCTTCCTGAATTTTTTAAACTCTTCGCAAACTATATCTCGCTTATTATTTAATCTACAGAAAAAATCATTCTTATGAAACTTAAAGAGAATTTAACTTTGTAATAAAACAAATATTACCCCCCCTAGCTCTGCCCCCTTATAGCTCCCCAAATTTTAAATATTTTTTTATCATGCTTATTTTTTAAGGAACAAAAAAAAACATTCATTATTTACCGAATTAAAAAAAAAATGGTCCCCCACTACGCTCCCAAACTTAAAAAAATTTATATCTCGCTTATTATTAAAGTTACAGAAAAAATCATTCCTATGAAAATTAAAGAAAATAACATATTGAATTTAAAAATTAAAAATAAGCATAAAAAAACTACTTAAAATTTGAGGGGATATAAGGGGGCAGAGCTCGGGGAGGGGGCATTATTTTTTTTATTACAAAATTTTATTATCTTTAATTTTTATAAGAATGATTTTTTCTGTAGATTAAATAATAAGCGAGATATAGTTTGCGAAGAGTTTAAAAAATTCAGGAAGGACTAGCGGCGCCGTTTTAGTTTTTATTAGTAATTTAAATTTAATTGTTTTACAAAAAAAATGAAGTCAATCCATTGAGTTTCCCCAAAGTTAGTGATTTTAAGGTTTTTCATGCTACGTTGACGCCACTATATAACATACGCACTATTACTAATACCGGATCTATATTTGATTCTTAATACTTAATTGTACCTAAACCATAATGGATAATAAATTATTTAATAGGTTATCTTGCAAGGCCGAATAAAAAATATAAAAAAAGATTCTGTGCTAGACTTTTTGGTAAAACTTGTCATTACCAGTTACTTTAGTATGTCCAAGTTTTTGACTTATTTAAAGAATTTAAAATATTATTTAATATTATGGCGTTTAGAATTTGAATTGAATGCTAAATTTGTTATGTAGAACTTCGATGGCAAAGATAACGCAGCCAAGCGAGAGATTTCAATAACGAGACGAGAGCTTGCAGGAATAGAGTCTTTAGAGATTGATTTGACGACTAGAACTTGCCCCACTTGCCAAAATCTGATCCTACCCTTAATATTCCCTCGTGTTTTCCTGTTACTCCTATTTTTACTTATACTCTGCTGACTGATTTTTCTACATTCACTTTTACCCCAATTTTTTTTCCTATTTCTACCTCTACTGTGCTAACTGATATTTTAACTTTATGCTGCAACCCCAAAAATCAGATCGCTGCCCCTAAACCGATGGCAAGATCGATACCAGAATCCCGATTTAGGTCGCGATGCAGGTACCTTTGTTGCTAATCGGGATGCGACGGTTCTTGGGGGTGTGACAATAAGGCAAAATAACGCACATTTTTAAAATTTTGATGAGCATATTCACAAAAATATGACAACAAAGTTCCATTCATAGCATTAGTATTAAGCCACAGTCGTAAAAATTATTAATTATATTTTAATAGTGATTTAAATTTAAATAACATTTAATTATAAGAATACAAGAAAATAAACCTGATAAAAAATCATAACAAAAAAATATGTTTAATAAACTCTTAAACGGTCCACCAACCTAGCCTCTCTTTCGCCAGCTAAGGTTTTAACACGCGCTTCTTGTTGTTCATTGCTTACTTTCTTAAAATAACGTTCCTTTGCTGCATATAACTTTTTTTTGCTGGCTCCATAAAATATTCCAGCAATAAGCAACGACCATCTGGAGAACTTAATAATTGGTGATACTTTAATTGGCGTGGGTAATTTATCGAGATCGACATCAGTCATTTTTTATAAACTAATCAAAGAAAATTATTTTAAAAAATGTCACAAATTAAACTGACAATGGCAAGTGTGACAGTCTACACAATACAGGTGTTAAATTTAAAAAAATATAGTGTGTCCCCGAAACATGTGAATATTTGGTCGTATTCAGTTCGTGAGCGGATACGAGTGGCGAGACCCGACAGCGGTTTCTGTCAACAAAATGAGCACTGTCATTCAATTATTTTTGTTTAAGATAGGAGTTCAAGGTCATGTCAAGGTCAATACCATTTTTAATTTTAAGATGATACGTCAAATTAAAAGCACAGTAAATGCTATACCCGCTTTTAAAAACATAAAAGGTTGTTTTTATATTTCAAACTTTATGGGCCAACTTTAGGACGCTTTACAGTTGAACTTCAATTATCTCAAACACCACAATAGTTGAAGATTCTAAAATTGGATAATGAACAATCAAAAGACAGTTCAAGGTTATTTTAAGGTCATATCGTTTTATTATTATACAGGGTGTCCGCGATCAATGTGCTTTTTTTTTAATGGGAGATAGCTGGGAAAAATCCAAGACATATGGTGAAAACAGTTTTTTGAAAAAGTGCCCCCCTTCGGAAATAACGGCCTTCAAACATGTAGACTAAAAACCCTTAATCGTTAATATTTACCAAACGTTTTCACCAACCATCATGAAAGTTGTACTATCAATAAGGGTAACAAAAAGGGTCATTTTAAACCCATTTTAAAATTTGGGGCCCCCTTTAAAATGGGTTAAACACTAGTAGTGTTGATAAAAACTGCATGTAATTTCTTTACCCTTGGGAATTTTGTAATTTTATGTATTTTTTTAAATACCCCAATTTAAGTAAAAACATTTTTTCCACTTGAAATTTCTGAGAAATTGTACCGTTTATGAATAAACTACCAAAAACACCTTTGATGTACCCCATATTTTGCGCTGATTTGACAAAAAACTTACTTCAATGTAGTGACAGTGGTAAGTGACATACAAATTTCAAAAGAAAGTCTAGTCTTATGTAAAAATATGAGATACATCAAAGGTGTTTTTGGTAGTTTATTCGTAAAAGGTACACTTTCTCAGAAATTTCAAGTGGTAATAAAGTTGTTACTTAAATTGGGGTATTTAAAAAAATACATAAAATCACAAAATTCTCAAGGGTAAAGAAATTACATGCAGTTTTTATCAACACTACTAGTGTTTAACCCATTTTAAAGGGGGCGCCAAATTTCAAAATGGGTTTAAAATGACCCTTTTTATTACCTTTTTTGATAGTACAACTTTCATGATGGTTGGTGAAATCGTTTGGTAAATATTTACGATTAAGGGTTTAAAGTCTACATGTTTGAAGGCCGTTATTTCCAAAGGGGGGCACTTTTTCAAAAAACTGTTTTTACCAAATGTCTTGGATTTTTCCCAGCTATCTCCCATTAAAAAAAAAGCACATTAATCGCGGACACCCTGTATTATTTCAATGTAAATGTTGGACATGCTTTAAAAAACATATAATATTGTTTTTATCATTAAAGACGCCTCCGTTGCAACCGTTTCTTCAGAAAAGGGATCGTTTTCGTAAAACTGTCTTTACCAGCAGTTTTTTATCCTTGCGACTCGCAGCTCGCTATCAGTTAAGTTTACATCCTCTCGACCTTTTGTAGTTATTCGACAGTGGTGTAATGTGCAGAAGAACTATTTCCTTTGATGAGTGCTTTGGTAATGCATATAATTGGTTGAAGTTGTATCTTTGGTAACGGTCGCCTGGTTTAGATCACAAGCTTTCATTTAATTAATTTTACCTATACAAAAATCGTTATTTTTTTTAACAGGTCATGAAACATGTATCAGTTTATTTTAATTCAATTACTTATTTTAAAGAGCTTGGATTTGGAAATGATAAAGGCATAGAAGTAGCCTCGGAAGTAGCTAATGAATCAAGCTACGAAATGGCTGGTCCAATCGGAGTCAGAGCTTCATGCTACGAAGTTGCTGACCAAAGCGAAGTCGGAGATTATCCAGCATTAAGCTATTATGTTGAAGAAGACAATGATTTTGTTGATGTTGAAGTGGAAGAACCGAAAAAGAAGAAAAGCAAACTTGGGCGGAAAACTATAGAAAAGAAAAAATCTCCCAAACGTAAGTGTATTTTCTATAATTACCGAGTTTCCCGCAAGAAGCTCTCGGGTCTATAATTTTCTATATAAATAAGTAAGGAAATGCCCCCCTTTCCACCTTTAATTTAAATATGATTTTTAAAATTAACACAACAAAATAATGGTCTAAAATACTGATGGGCAAATAAATAGGAAATAGGAATAGAAAATAAAATAGGAAGAAAACAATGTTGATAGGATCTTTTTGGAATTGAATGACCACGTTTAGAGAAAAAGGCATATTTGGAATAGACAAGGAATTGGCTCACTGGCTTTTGGGGGAGCTAGTGCCCCACTTGCCAACAGGCACAGAAATAACATTCCTTCCACCGGCATTAAAGGTTAGACATTGAGAAAATGGATATCCACACCGACGCGACATTCTAAGAAACTCGAACCAAACAATCTAATCTATTTTAGGTTTTTGTAACTCTCCATTTTCTTAGACAGGGCTTATACCAAAAGGCCGTGGGTCAAGATTTCTTTGGCAGTATGAGCCAGTCATCAGTTAGTCGTTGCGTCAAGGCTGTAGTGGACGCAATTGTGGAACATCTGGCCTACGTCATAGAATTCCCGACGACCCAGGACAATATTAACCGCACGAAGCAACAGTAAGTACTCTAGATATTTTTGGTAAGTTAGTTAAATGTTTATATTTATTTTGTAGATTTGCTGCCATGAACCATGGCTTTCCGGGGATAATAGGTTGCATAGATGGCACTCATGTAGCCATTGTTGGCCCAAAATATGATAACTCCATCCAGCCAGGGGTCATATTTTGTGTGCAAATTGTTACTTTTTAAAGAAAAAAAAATTAATGGCTTCGTTAATAATGTTTGTTATTCTATTTTCTGCAGATATGTGATGCTCATTTAAAAATCTTAAACATAAATGCCAGATTTCCTGGATCTACGCATGACGCAGCCATTTGGCAAACATCGATTATAAGAAGGCATCTGCAAACAAATTTTAATAATGGGGATCAGGATACCTATTTACTTGGTACGTATTTTATTTGTAAATGTAAATTAGCTAACGTTAAGTTAAAATAGAAAGTGCTTTAACAATAACTGTCCTGTGTTCGCCTCGTCTGAATACTACGGAAGCGTCGAAAAATTATTTGATATTTTTTCGATGCATAATAAGTCACAATTCGCCGAATTAGTGTAACGTCACTGAATCAAAAACAGCCAATCATTTTCATTGTTTTGACGCTTTGACCGATTTTGATAATTACATATCATAACCATGGAAACAGCTTCAGATGATCGGTCAAAACGATGAAAATGATTGGCTGTTTTTGCTTCAGTGACTGGGGTCTCATCAACTTAGTTTAACATGCTAACATGCCTAATAAATCCCCACAGAAATTTTGCTTTAAGTACTCAAAAGTGAAAGCATGAAGCAGTTTTTAACCCGCAACTACAGTAATTTTATAAGCTATATTTAATTGTATTTAAGTTATAATTGGATTTAGTTTTAGGAGATACCGGATATGCCCTAGAACCCTTTTTATTAACACCCATAAGACCAGCGGTTAGACATTGAGAAAATGGATATCCACACTGACGCGACATTTTAAGAAACTCGAACCAAACAATCTAATCTATTTTAGGATTTTTTAACTCTCCATTTTCTCAGACAGGGCTCATACCAAAAGGCCGTGGGCCAAGATTTTTTTGGCAGTATGAGTCAATCATCAGTTAGTCGTTGCGTCAAGGCTGTGGTGGACGCAATTGTGGAACATCTGGCCTACGTCATAGAATTCCCGACGACCCAGGAAAATATTAACCGCACGAAGCAACAGCAGGTACTCTAGATATTTTTGGTAAGTTAGTTAAATGTTTATATTTATTTTGTAGATTTGCTGCCATGAACCATGGCTTTCCGGGGATAATAGGTTGCATAGATGGCACTCATGTAGCCATTGTTGGCCCGAAATATGATGACCCCATCCAGTCAGGGGTAATATTTTATAATAGAAAAGGCAATTACAGCCTTAATGTGCAAATTGTTAGTTTTTAAAGAAAAAAAAATTAATTGCTTCGTTAATAATGTTTGTTATTCTATTTTCTGCAGATATGTGATGCTCATTTAAAAATCTTGAACATAAATGCCAGATTTCCTGGGTCTGCGCATGACGCAGCCATTTGGCAAACATCAGTTGTAAGAAGGCATCTGCAACCAAATTTTAATAATGGGGATCAGGATTCCTATTTACTTGGTACGTATTTTAATTGTAAATGTAAATTAGGACATGTCAAGGTCATATCGTTTAAAAGTTCAATACAATTTTCATTATTCAAAAATTATTTGCTGTTAAATGCAATGTAAATTGGACATGTCTTTAAAAACATAAAAGGTTGTGTTTAGGTTTTGGACCTTCTGGACTATCTTCAGAAAACGCTTTGATTCTAACAAAAAAATGAATGAAATGTAAGAAATGAACTCAAGAGTCGGATCCACCGGCCTCGACTCAGCTAGTTTGTTTAGTAATAACTGAAAATTAAAATTGAATCATTTCATGGATTTGCTTGTTCGTGTCTCGGTTCTGTATCTTCCAAGCCAAAATATTTCCATTTTATTTTTAATTAAAAGGGGCATAGATTTTTTTGGCATAACTTTGCACTTGCAAGAATTAGTACTTTTATTATGACAATTGGCAATAAAAGTTCGTATTTTTTTAAATAGTATATTAAAACATAAAGTTTTATAAGGAACGTTTTCTAGCACGCGTCCAGGTTTGGAAAAAGAGCCGCGCAGCGGCGAGTTTTCCAATGGACAAGTGATAAAAAACGCCTTATAAAACGAGTTTTTTATGCTATTTTTTATATTTCATTTAATTCATTAAAAATCATTTTTAATTTGAATTAAAAACTTAAGATGAAATTTAGTTTTTATGACCAACCTTATAGCATAACATTGACATTTTGAAGTAAAAAATAAATTTTTTTCACTACTACCTATAGAAGAGGCGATTTTTGACCGATTTTATACCAGAGAAATCACATTTCTCTCCCTTGGTCAATAATAATTTCCATGTCTATGTACACTGTACAATAATGAAATGTCAAAACATATGTCAAGGTTTTTTCATAAATAGAACGGCAGTTTTTGTGAGTTCTTTACGAAGATTTTTTATTTTAAAAACATAACTACTTTAAAATACTTGAAAACATTTTATTGCACAAATATTTGAACGAAAAAAAAAATTGTACAGTTGTAAACATGTCGCACTTTTTTCTGTAACTGTGTCAGTGTTCTATCATTATCATTATATTTACAAATTCCTTATCAGTGACCATCATATTATTTAAACCATTTACGAGCAAATTATGAGTTATTTTGAAAAAAACACCCATTTGAAGAACTTTTTATTGTTTTGATTGATGTAACGTCATTGTCATTTCCATGGAAACTTCGATTAATTTTTTGTAAAAATCATACAGGGTGTCTCAAAATGGGCGCCCACGGACCCCAAGGCGTGGTAGAGGAACACAAACGATTTACAAAATCAGTAGCGAAAATTTTTTGTGCGGGCCCATTCCAAAGATATGGGGCTTCAAAGGTACAAACTTTGCACCCTTATAGCGACTTTCTTAAGTAATAATTAAACATAATTTACTTAATTATTGAAAGACAGGGACTAAAACCAATTATTTATTGTAAAATTTCGGTCCAATGATGTTTATTTCCAATAAAAAATGAATTTTAATTTTTAGAATATTACACCAAAATCTATGTGGCAACATTGTCTTACCTTTTGATTTTGATTAAAGTTGCCATGCTCGTAACCAAGGGAAACTGAGCATAAATTTATATATCAGTGATAAGTGTCATCAATTTATTGTTTGCGTCAATTTCAAGTTTTTTTTAAATGGTTCCTTTTACTAACAAGAAATATGGTAATACGAATCCACAGCATTAAGTGTCCCTATAAAATTCCTGTGAAAATAGAGCAGATTTTATCCAAATGGTAAAGGTGTCTAGTTTGGAGCAGCATCAGAAATTTATAATATTTGAAAGAAATAACTGAAATAAGTTCCAATGTGAGCCCCAACGCAGAATTACAATCATTTCCCAAACGAGGAACCTCGTGAAGAACAATAATTGATGTGTTACCAGAAAAGTCTAAACTTATTTTGTTATGGCAGTAATTTTTAACAGTTTTTTTTCGAACATAAATTAGTTTTCAACAATTACGATATGATTTTATTGATTTGTTACATTTTATAAAGAAAAAAATTTAAAATTCATGTATTCAAACTATTTTGTATTTTTAAAATTAAAAATAAACATTAACCTATTTACTAATGTCAAGTTGAAGTTTCATGTTTGCTTACCTACTAACTTGATTTTTTTTAAACTAAGCGGATTTAAACTAACAGTGTTGCCAAACTTTGCTAAGTTTGCAGCCCCATATTTTTGAAATGGGGCCCCCAATAAAATTTTCGTTACTGATTTTGTAAATCGTTTGTGTTCCTGTACCACGCCTTGGGCTCCGTGGGCGCCCATTTTGAGACACCCTGTATACAGGGTTTTGATAAAAATTGAACTTATTTTTAAATTAACATTTTTCAAGAAATTGTAGTAGTGAAAAAAATAGTATATAAACCACGGTAGAGAAGGTCATTATTGACTACGCGCAATCGTGTCCCTTGCCGCTGCGCGGCTCGGGACACAATCTTTGCGCTAGGTCAATAATGACCTTCTTCTCTACCTTGGTTAATAATGTACTATAAGTTAGACATATTGAATAATGACATTTGTAAACTTTACTCATTTAATACTGAATGAAAAGGCGTTTTTGAGAAAATGTAACCATTGATATCGTTTCTCCAATTCTTCTAGTTATTCCCTCTACAAAAAAACTATGTCCCCCGATTGATTATAATAGAAACATTTGTGAATAAAAAGTACCCTGCAAGAAAACAATTCATCTTTTTGCATCAGGAAAACCAACCAATAAAATAAAATTTTGGGTTTAATAATGAAGCAATTTAGAAACTTAAAAAAAACAAATTTCGGGTTTCATAATGTGCATATTATAGAACGCAAATATAAAAAAATTGTTTTGTTGGCCTTGTTTGTTGTTTTCGAAAGGTAAAGGAACTTGGGATGTAAAGGGGATTTTTGATTTAAAACATTCGTCGTATTGTTTGATGCAATGCAAGGGAGCGAGCGGCCAGTGATCACACGATCACTGAAGTCAAGCAACGTCTGGCTAGGTTAGTACTTGGATGGGTGACCACCCAAGTACTAGTCGAAAGGCTCGCAACCTCGTGGTTCGGAACCCACGTTAAGCTATAGGTCCCCCTTGTTCTTAATCCAGACAGCCTTAGGCTTTGGAGTAGCCTGGCTACTTGAATATAGGGTTACAAACATTAATTATAGGAAAGAAAATTTTCAGTAATGTCGTGTACGAATATTATTTATTATGTCACAGTTATTCTTGACGAAAGTGTTTATTTATGACTTTTATTTTATAATTTAAAAGTTTTTAAGTGCAAGTAAAATGAATGACCCTGATCCTGCGGCGCCGACTGCTGGGGGGCTGCAGCCTCCCAGACCCCCTGCAATGACACCTACAGGTCAGTGCTGCCCGCCATACTCGCAAACGCGCGGACCGCCACTGTAGCGTCTAAAATCTAGCAAGAGCGTGTAAAGGTAGCCTTTCACGTAGCTTCTTGCTAGCTTCTCCGTTGCTATTGGAGGATTTAAATGTTTTAGGTATGCGCGCGCAAGAAGAAGCTAAAAGAAATCAAGCACGGTTTGATTTCTTTTAGCTAACATTTGAATCCTCCAGTAGCAGCGAAGAAGCTAGCAAGAAGCTGCGTGAAAGGCTACCATAAGGCTAGCATAAGGATTCATTAAATCATTATTCAATTTCGACCAATCATATTGTCTTCGTGAGCCACGGAGACGTTATGATTGGCCGAAAATGAATTCGGATTCTATGGATACTTAGAATTCGAGCAAATAGAAAACTGCTATTATTTCTTCCATGTACGCAAATATTTGCTCATTTTTTAAAATTCACCCATAGGCCAAAACTTGCCTTACGATGACCGCTTAAACATAGGCTCATTAGAAAACGTACTTATTTATATATTGACAATAATCAAGGTTATGGTACCTTATACGTTACATACAAACAAAATATTACACCTTTTGCTTGTTAAAGTATTATAAAACAGGGCAAATAAGATAAGATAAATGATAAAACGTGTTAAACACATAATAATTAGAATATGTGTGCATCATGTTTTATATTGGTTGGATTTATCAGTAGTTTTTTTAGAGTCTGTGTTTTTTAATGTGTTGATGGTGATTTTTTAAGGTAAACAAAAGAAACAATCATTGGGGGATAGAAATTAGGAACTAGTTTCTTAATTATAATTAACGGCTTAAAAACTGCATATCAATAAAGGCGTTCGCATAGAATCATAAATATAGTAAGTACTTGCAGGTACATATTATTTTGTATTCAGGACAAGAGTAAAATAGGACGTACTAATACCATATTATTGAGTTTTTAATTTAAAAAAGCATTGTCCAACTTTTTGTCTTAATTTGTTAATTTTGAGGTAAGATAAACGTTCTGTGGTTGTCTGTGACTTTACTAAAGTTATCCTAATGGTGTAAATACTGCAGTTCTGCATTTCTTTCTGTTTAAAATATAATAACGTGCGATCCACAAAATTTCACATCGACTCTTGCCTAGAAAAAGAAAAGCTGCTTTTCCGTAGGTCTTTGATAGCGACTATTGCCCTTTTTGACGTTTAAACAAACTATCAAAGACCTGCGTTTAAATTTTTTTTTGTTTTCATGGCAAGAGTCGAGGGGAAATTTGGTTGATTGCTCGTTATGAGCAAATCATAAGGTTTAAGTAAACCCAACAGCATGAACCGTCACAGATAAGTTACCGAATAAACCCCTAAGTCAACTGAACCAAAATTAAGTGTCTTTATTTTTTAGCCTAATGCAGCTTTACTTGGCAATGACTAATAATTTTAATGCTTTACATTTACACGAACGCTTTTGCTTCCACTTTTTGCGTAGTGTACGAATCGGAAGTACTAAAATAGCACAATTCTACAAGAAGTTGTTTTTTTGTCGGTAGTCGCGGACGTCCTGGAGCTACAATCATTGGATCAATTCTATCTTGAATTAACCCAAGAATGTGGTTAAATGTGGGTCTAAACATGCGAAAATTTTGTCTAAAAACCTCATCTGAAACTAGCTGAGTCGAGGCCGGTGGATCCGACCCTTGAGTTCATTTCTTACGTTACATTCATTTTTTTGTTAGAATCAAAGCGTTTCCTGAAGATAGTCCAGAAGGTCCAAAACATAAACACAACCTTTTAGTTCATTTCTCTAAAGGAAATGTACATACTATTGTAATTGCAATTTCTGAAAATCGATGTTTTTTTGCAACTGTGCCTAAACGAAGCAAGATACGTAAATGTTAAGGGTGTTGGAAAGATACTACAAAAAATTACGGATATTTTAAAACTAGAATCATCTCGATCGGACCATCCCTGGGTTGTTATTAAAAAATATCACTTTGGTGTATGTTAGGATGGATGGATGTACGGGACAAAAAATTTCTTTAACTGTAATTTACTCAACTATGGTAATAGATAGAAGGTTCAAACTTGGCATAAGTAAATACCAAAGTCTTGTGGTCAAGGTGACCTCAAGGTCATACTGACCACTAGTCAAGATTAGTAGATATTGCATGCAAAAAAAAATGTAGCCCAAAATATTGTGATTTTTTTTTGCTTAAACATATTCTTTTGGAGAGCCCTTTGTGTTAAATTTTTTTAAAAAAAATTCTATGTCTAGGAAAAAAGCTATGACGTTTTCAAATGTCAATGTTTGCATTGACATAGCTCCAATACTACCATAGTTAGAGGAAACTTGGAGGATGGATACACAAGAGACAGGGGTTCAAGGTCACGTCAAGGTCATATCTTTCTTAAGGTCAATATTATTTTTATTATTAAAAAACTATGTTAAGTTCAATGCAAGGTAAATGTTGGACATGATTAAGAAAACACAAAAGATTATTCTCATGTTTACGACTTAGTAGGCCATCTTCATGAAACGATTTAAAGTTTGACTTCGGTTATCTCAAAGATTACAATGGTTAACGGTTTTAAACTTGGACGATGAATAACCAAAAGACAAAAGTTCAAGGTCATGTCAAGGTCATATTGCAGTTTCAAAAAAACATCGATTTTCAGAAATTGCAATTACAATAGTACATTTCCTTTAGAGAAATGAACTAAAATTATCAATGACTTCCTCCACATAGTTATCCAAATGAGGGATTATTTCTGCAATAATATGTTTTAGGAACTACTTTAACAATGTTTTTCCTTCGTTTTACCTCTAGGTCCAAGAAATTCGTCATATATTTCCTCATCTTCATCACTACTATCTTCATCTACTATCAGAAAACAATATCTGATAGAACATAAATATATTTTTAATTTCGTCTGCCCTAATTAAAAACGAAAATTCCAGGACGAAAAGTGACAATTGATAAATTTAAAATTGCTTAAAATAAGTCAGCGCCACAAAACATCGTTCCATTATCTGAGAAATCACCTGTCAACCAACAATTTGGTTTACCAAAATTTTGGTTTGGTTGTAGAATAATGGAACTTATCCTTAGTTCGTATGCAACCAATTGTATGATTAAGAATTGAACTTACTTAATCTAATCGTAATAGGTTTAATTGCTATAATAACGAATTGTCAATATTTACTTGTTTGGGTATTCACTATCAAATTGATAAAAAAATAAAGATATTAAGAAAACACACCATTTAAAAAAAAATAAATAATATTTTTTTTAATTTCGCTTTAAGAAAATGTTAAACTGTCTCTCTTAAAAAAAATTAACCCATCTAAAGAAATTGTCGTATAATAAAATAAAAAAAAGAGAACATCTGCACTTTCGCATGCACATGTGGTCTTCCTAATGATTATAATTCAAAAAATAATAAATTTTATTATGTCAACCCCAAATAACTTTTACTTGATTTAATAATTTTAACACATTAAGGTGGAATGTGGCGAAAGAAAGAGATACAAATATTTTTTTGAGATTCTTTACCTGGAACTTTTCTGTTCACTAACATTTTGGCAACTTACCATATACCTTTACAAAGTAGAGAGCCCCGATTCCCCCATTTTTCTATTTTAATCGATATTAGTTCTGTTCGTAGAGACCAAAGACCCAGTTTCACTAGTTCAGGACTGTTTTCAAACTGTCAATGTCTGCGTACATCAAAAAAATGAAGTTATGCGCAGGATTTTTACACGTTTTTCATACCTGTGGACTAGTATGGTTTGGGATTTTGGTCACAACGAACAGAGCTATTATAAGCCATGTTATATAAAAAAATAAAAGATTTTTAACAGAAGGTTTTTTCATAACTTTCCACCTCAAATTATAAAAATTTATTAAACATTAGATAAACGAATTAATTACGCTTCAAAATTAGCGGTACTCATAAGTAAATTTTTTTTTCGAGTGGTTTCCTAATTTTTGTTACTTTTTAGTTTAGTTTTCATCTAATTTAATCAAGAATAATAATTTTATAGGGCTACAAAATGATTCGTCATCTTTTATTGATAATAGGCGTTATCGCCTTTATTGGTAACACTAGTTCTGGTTCTGATGACTTACAAATACCGATAGACGATTCAACTTTTTGCCGTATAACTGGTTGTGATTGCAAAAATACAAAAGTTATATGCACAACCTATGATATACGTTTAAAGCAAATAATGTATCACGATACTGCATGGTTGGATGAAGATTTTAACCAATCTTATCCCATCAAAGATTTGGAAATCCATGGAAACGAACTAGTTTCTATAAACAGGGAGTTTCCAGATGTGGAATTGGAGAAATTGGATTTATCAGAAAATTCTATTGTGAATATATCGAACGCTGTGTTTAAAAAGTTGCAGAAGTTGACCGTGCTTATTTTAAGCAACAATGAAATTCTAAACTTAAACCCGGAGGCATTTAAGGTAAAAACTTATAAATTAATAAAATTTAAGGATCAGACACCCATCTAACTGCAAGAACAGAGTTCATATGAAAAATGTGAAATGTGGCGTTCCAAGCAATGTTTAGCTGTTTCAGGATATTTGTCCTTGGTCAGCACATGCGCAGGGTCTGCCTACATCTCCCATTAACCGTCGTATATATGTAGAGATGTATCTTAGGAGATTCCCAACCTTTTTATAAAGGAAAAACCACTATTTCTTAAATTTGATAATTTCGATAATTACACATGCAAATGCATATGGGTTTTTAAGCAATTAAGGAGTCCCGCAAAAGTCTTAAAATATGTGTAATTTTCGAAGTTATCAAATTTAAGATATGCTTATATTTTCTAGGGATCTTTGAGAATGCCCTAAGAGCGTACCATCGCGTTAATGCGCCATTTTTTGGACACCCTGTGTACAAAAAAAATAAATAATTTCATTATTAGAGAGAAATAAAGATGGATATTTGATGATTTCTGTGGCGAATGTTTAATATAAAACAAAGATTCTCTCCAAACCACACTTTATTTAGAAAAATCTAAATACGTATTTCGACAGCTCGGCTGACAATTTCAGCAGAAGATAGAAATACGTATTCGGATTTTTCTAAATAAAGTGTGGTTTGAAGAGAATCTTTGTTTTATATTAGAAATAAGGATGTTTATTTAGTTATTATTTTTAGGGCGACTATTCTTCAGATGGTTTTACACCTTTAGTATCTCTAGAGGAAATTCGTTTGGACCATAATAATTTTCATTCATTGGATGGAGATCTTTTTGAACACACACCAAATGTAAAAAGACTGTATATAGGCCATAATCCACTTTCTGTAATTGATCATCAAACAGCCATTTCTATAACGAGCTTAGTATATCTTGAGGTAGGCATGAAAATAAATAAAAAAACGTGTAAAAAAAGACTTCTTTAATTGTACCTAAATCATAAATGCACTGTTTGATTTTCAAGCAACGAGTAATCGACAATGAACTTTCACGATTTTAGCCATACCTTAGCGTGCAAAACATGTCCATCAACAATGTTTAGACATAAAATTTGACCGATCCAGAGCCAAGATTGTTTTTTGTGGATCGCTTGATGTAATGTTAACAAAGTTTAATTTTTTAGCATTTGGATTTAAGTGGAACTGGACTTAGTTCATTGCCAGAATATTTTTTACACACACCAAAATATTTAAAAACATTAAATTTGTCCGGAAATCAATTTGATGGGATACCTCAAGGTTTAAGCGATTCCATGGCTTTGGAAAGCTTGGTGCTAAACAATAATCCTATTGTTAACCTGACCAATAAAAAGTAAGAAACTGTTTACATAAGAATTATAAATAATATGAAAATTACTTAGTATTAGATTGAGATCCATCTAATTATAATCCATCACGTGATTTGCAAAATAATTATGGATGGATCACAATTTGACGGATCCTTTTGATTTTAGTTAAAATAAATTGCACACCAGTAAAACGTATTGTTCGAAATATTAAAATCCGAAAAAATAATTTTTCGGTTGAAAGGAAGCAATTTTCTCTGGTAGTGGCAGAGGGTATTACTATCCATAAAGGTCAGGGCGCGAGTTATTTAAGCATAGTGATTCAAATTCTCTTTCACGCAGTGTACTATATGTTGCTTGCAGTCAGGCTGCAAACGCGAACGGGTTATTTTTAATCGGTAAATTTCACCTCAACGACCTAACAATTGTTCAGTTTTTGCAGAAATTCACAGACTTAAAACCGTAAAATTAATACCCTCTTTTAACTTTCTATTTAACAAATCGGAAAATTTAATTCAAATCATGTATCATAACGTCCAAAGTTAAAATAAGCATTTATTAGACATTGCTTCGGATTTTGGTTTCTTCACTCAGACCTTTTGGCACTCGTAGAAACTTGGACAATAGATTACAATATTTTAAAAATTCAAAATTTTACAGTCTGTGCTGAAATAAATTGCGGTAATAGACGAACACATGGTGTTGTATGTTTTATTGCTAATCATATACTTAGCTGTTTCCAAATTTGTGAAGTATAAATTTGCCATACATTAGAAATGATTGTTTGTAAAATTTTTCAAATCCCCTTATTTGTATAGAAGTCATCCCCTTTATCTATAATATCTACGAATATTATGCTACGTCTTTTATCAAAACACAATCTTAAAAATAACTTAGATTTGGGTGATTTCTAATATTTCAAACAATTTTTGCTTGCAATCAAACCTTCTTCCAAATTAATTCACTACCAATATTGGATCCCACATAGACTGGTGTTTTAGTAACTTTTCTTCTCTTCGGGGAGGTGTGTATGAGACAGCATTTAGTTTTCATAATCATATTTATGTCCAAATGAATAATTCTTCAAACCATATTTTTAAGGGTACAATCTATTGGCAAATAGTCTAACTAAGTTTTCTACCCTTTACTTTTCTGCAGGTAAAAACTACTAAGAAGAAATCTATTTCCAAAAGGTGTGTTCCCTAGATACGCAAAAATTGTTGCGCGCCATCTCGCGTTTTTTCCAACTACTAAATCTAGGTATACTTCATCCTTAAACATTTAAAGACTTCCGAAACTAATATAATTATTACCGATGCTTTGGATAACGCTACTTTTGCAAAATTTTACTAATAATAATCCTGTAAATATTAGCCACGTGGTTAATAACCAAGGTCCATCAGGCAGAACGATTGTAGATATTTCCGGTCCATCAGACAGAGCGATTCTAGATACTTCCAGTCCATCAAACAGAGCGATTTTTGTTATTCCAGGTTCATCAGACAGAGCGATTTTAGATATTACAGGTTCATCAGGCAGAGCGATTTTTGATATTCCAGTTCCATCATACAGAGCTATTTTAGATATTCCAGGTCCATCAGACAAAACAATTTAACAGATTGATAGTTCGTACGAAGTGGATGCAGATGCGACGTCTGCTGATAGTAGTCAACATTTATGGGAGACCTACGTTGCTCCCCAGTAACCTTATTTTAGACTAGCTGAGTCGAGGCCGGTAGATCCGACTCTTGAGTTCATTTCTTACGTAAAAATTCATTTTTTTGTTAGAATTATAGCGTTTCCTGATGATAGTCCAGTAGGTCCAAAACACAAAAAATAGTTTTTGAATAATAAAAATTATACTGAACCTTTAAACCATAAGACCTTTACATGACCCTGAACCCTTGTCTTTTAATTATCCATTCTTTAAGTTTGACATGACTAATCGTCAAATTATAAATCGTCTCCTGAAGATGACCTACTAGGTCCGAAACTTAAGAACAACCTTTTATGTTTTCAAAAACTATGTCTTAAGATAGTTTTTTAATAATAAAAATCCTATTGACCTTTCAAACAATATAACCTGACCTTAAACTTCTGTCTTTTGGTTATCCATCCTCCAAGTTTGAGACCTTTAACTATTGTGGTGTATGAGATAATTGAATTCAAACTATAAATCGTTCCCTGAAGATGGTTTACTAAGTCCGAAACAGAAGAACAACCTTTTGCGTTTTCAAAAACATGTCCAACATTTACCTTGCATTTACCTTAACATAGGTTTTTAATAATAAAAATGCTATTGACCTTTTAAATAATATGACCTTGACATGACCTTGAACTCATGTCTTTTGGTTATACATTCTCTAAGTTTGAGACCTTTAACTATTTTGGTGCATGAGATAATTGAAGTCAAACTATAAATCGTTCCCTAAAGATGGCTTACTTAGTCAGAAACATAAGAACAACCTTCTGTGTTTTCAAAAACATGTCCAAAATGTACCTCGCATTTAACTTGACATAGTTTTTTAATAACAAGAATGCTATTGACCTTTACAAAGATATGACCTTGGCATGACCTTGAACCCCTGTCTCTTGTGTATCCATCCTCTAAGTTTGAGACCTCTAACTATTGTAGTATTGGAGCAATGTTAATGCAAACATTCACATTTAAAAACGTCATAGCTTTTTTCCTAGACATAGAATTTTTTTTAAAAAGTTTTAACACAAAAGGCTCTGCAAAAGAATATTTTTAAGCAAACAAAAAATCCAATATTTTGGGCTAGATTTTTTTTGCATGCAATATCTTCTAACCTTGACCAGTGGTCAATATGACCTTGAGGTCATCTTGACCACAAAACTTTGGTTTTTACTTATGCCAAGTTTGAACCTTCTATCTAGTACCATAGTTGAGTAAATTTCAGTTAAAGGAATTTTTTGCTCCGTACATTCATCCATACATCCTAACATACACCAAAGTGATATATTTTAATAACAACCCAGTGGATGGTCCGATCGAGATGATTCTAGTATTATATCGGTAATTTTTTGTAGCACCTTTTCAACACCCTTAACATTTACGTATCTTGCTTCGTTTAGGCACAGTTGCAAAAAAACATCGATTTTCAGAAATTGCAATTACAATAGTACATTTCCTTTAGAGAAATGAACTAAAACGATTGTAATTTTAATTCGGTCGCGCAATCTTTACTTCGGTTGGATTCTTTTATTAATTTTTTAAAACATAACGTAGTAACTGGGGATGTCTGCATTTTAAATTTAAAGAAATATATACATAGTTAGGTTGCACCATAAGAATAATTATGATTTAACGTTAAATACAAATATAATCAGGGAAATATTATGTAGCCCTTCAAAGAAATTATTGTTTTAGTGGTTTCCCAACTATAAAGACATTAAAGGTCCTTCATTTGTCCCATATGCATGTTTTAAGAGAAATTGGTAATGGATCTATGAGCAATTTGCAAAATTTAGAAGAACTTCATATTACCGACAACATTGAATTAACCATTGTTAACGAGTTTGCTCTTTCCTATAGAAAATCCATTGAAGATTTTGAAAGTTTTCCACCGATAAAAAAGGTAAATTACTTAAACTAATGTATTTGAATATACCTCATGATTACTTAGTATTTTGCATTTGTGCAAACAAAAGTTTAATTCTTCTCAATTTATAATTTTTAGCTATTTTTAAACAACAATCAAATATCGTATCTGGACATGCATTTCTTGGGACGATGGGAACCATTAATAGATTTGGATATTTCCGATAATCCATGGACTTGTGAATGTGAAAATCAATGGTTGGTTGATGAACTTATTTTAATTTACAATAAAATTAATTCCACAAGGGCTCAAGCCCTCAAGTGTGCAGCACCTATTGAAATGATTGATTACACATTTTACCAATTATTTGTTAAAAAAGAGCAAATGAGATGTTTAGATTTGTATGGAGCAAGACCTGAAAGGGATGCTGGTCTACTTGTAGGAATTCTTGCTGGTAAGTTTTTATGCAGAATTCTATTTGCCAAATATTCATACGATGTCAATCTGAATTACCTTGACCTGACAAACAAAAAAAACATTTTGACTCTTTTTATGCAATTTCGTTAGACACCTAAAACAAAAATGCTAGGTTCTTTAGATTATGGCATTTTCTATCCGTGTTTAAAAAAAAAAGTAGCAAATTTACCGGATATTTTTAAATTAAAAAATTTCTTTAGTACCTAATTGCTGATAAACAATATTTTCAGGTATTTTACTTGGAATCCCCCTAGTGCTATTAGTGTTATACGCTTACAAGAGACAATGGTTTGGACTATTTGATGATTCGCCTGCTGCTTTTTCACGTCAATTCTATAGTAGTACTAAGAATACCGAAGATGCAGATTTTTAAGACAATCATGACAAAGAGATTGGTCTTAGACGCTAAGGCAAAAAATAACAAAACAAATTTTATTTTATTGTTTATTTAATTTTTATATTATTTTAAATTATAATTGTCATTGTCTGTTATGTTTTTAAATTTTAGAATTACGTACTTATGTTTGTGTTTATAACAAAAATCATGCTAACAGGATCTTAGGTGGCGTTTTGTTCGAACCCTTCCGTAAGAGGAAGATGCTATTTAAACAAAACGCACCCTAAATGACTCCTTTTAGTCAATAAAAATATTCAAAAAAACTTTATAATTCTTTAACTAAAAGTATCGCTTAAGAATTTCCTTGAAAATCATATTTCTTGGCTTAAAATAATTTGATTCAACCACAACAATTTTAAATGAACCCTACAAAGTACTTCATTTTTATTGCAAAGAGGGTGTAATTATTATTACTTGAACAACACATAGAACTTTTTTATAAAATTTGTTTAGTCAAAATTATCTAATTTTACCCAGAAAATCTGTGGCAACAAAATGACCCTAGATTATCTAAGTATAGTTTAGTATATTATAGTAAGTGTAAGTTTGTTATTAAAACAAGCCAAAAAATAATAGCGATGAACGTAAAGACTCTACATCTTCTTAAGAGCGACAACAACGCTGCCTCATTAAGAAAAACACGATTTAATGATACGGGCACCCTTAAATTATTGAAATACGGCACTTAAGCATGTTTTGCTATTATCCTACTCTTGCTGTTCTTAATAACCCACAAAAGATAAAGTATGTATTACATATTAAAACTTACATAAACTCTAGATTTAATTTTTATGTTTTTACAAAAAAACTGTGGTTTAACTTTTGGGCACTGTGTTAAATCGATATTCGATCCAATTTTAACATACATTGTCCACAAGACCTACACAATTAAATAAAATAATATGTTCCATGGAAAAGGATAATATAAACTTCTTTTTAAGTGGGTATTTTTTTTATTGAATGCTTGTGCACTACGTCCTATAAAATTATCTATATTAAATCCTTTATCTTCATAATGTGTTAAAATAATTAAGCTAACAATTTTTTAAAAATAGTTTGTAAGTGTAAAAACTTATGCCAGATTGTCTTCCTGTAATCAAAAATCGACCTGTTAGAGGTTTTCTTTAATATAACCATAAATAAAATTGATCCCTACGAAAGGCATTATAATAAAGCTGTCATTCATTCAATGAAAAAAAAATATAAATTTTTACTGACATCGAGATATTTACAAGAGTGTGTAGAGAATATATTTACTTTGTTACGAGTTAAGCATCCCTCGACTCTGCAGGTAAAAAATAATTTAAAATTAATAACAATTTCGCAATATCTTTCCGAAAATACGGGTAATTACAATTTAGACGAAAGGGACTTTTTGTCAGGGTTTCTTGAGAGTTGAGGATAATAAAAAGTTAAAAAGAATTACGACCAAGTTGTAATAGCTCTAAACTTTACTATGAAAAAAATTGAAATGAATAACAACGAATTAAATTCATTTTATAATCTTTACGGTTATTTAATGACCAACATTAAACACTTCCAACGTCCACGTCCACAACATGCAATCCTTGTTAAGGCAAAGTTGGGTCTAAAACACTAATATAGGCCCCATTTTCAAAATTTTCCCTATTTAGAAGATAAGCCAAAATTTGGCTTATTGGTCTACTTATAAAAAAAACGAAATTGAACTTTTTCTAATTATATGTTAAATGGAAATATTTTTTGATGTATTCTTTATTAGGTTCCATGATAATAAATGATGTTAAAAGTCTTCGCTGTGTATTTTTTTTATTATAAGTTCAGATTAATGTTGTATTTGATTTAAAAACTTAGTTATGTTCTAGCAAAAATTTAGAACTTGACGAGGTTTTAAATTCATAGGATGTCTTTAAAATGTTGGTTAAATAAGTAAGCTCAAAAAAAAATTTGATTTTGAATATCACCGTGGTTCACTCTCAGGTTCACTGATATGCGTCAAAGATTTGACCTGTGCGAAAGCATGGTGTGGTATTCTCTGCAAAACCAATAGAGAAACTAAAATATTGTTTTTGCCAGTCGCAAGTAAGTATCTTAAATGGTCACTCCAGAAATTTTTATGAAAATTGAATTGCACAGCTGAGTAAAACGCAAGTAAAGTCTACCAAAAAATACCCTGTAGGTACTCTACCGGATACTACCATAATAAAATCAAAAAATGCTTGGTAGTTTAACAATATCATATAGTTCGGTGTAGTAAAAGCAAGTACAAAGAGCAATTGATTAAATTTTCGTACAAAATCTCATAAACTAATAAAATTAGACGGGAGCAGTACAGAAGAATTACTCGTATAATTCAATAAAGTAAACAAAATGATTGTGAGACTCTTCAAAAGTGCTAAATAAAAGGCACATGTCGAGATGATTAAATACAGCCTCCACAGAAGGGGCCAGGAAGAAGACGCATCAACAAACAATATAAAATTACAGACCATAATAATAAACACTTGTCAAAGAACAAATTTAATATTAGCTAACTTTGATGCCATTATGCTTCTATCTACCCGGTGTTTATAGTAGATGTTGAATAGGTAGGTGCGAATACTCAATATAAAAGAAGGGTAGATTCATAGTTGATAACCTTTAGACTTTGCACTGCTGCACTAAGGGTGGTCTTTGTAGATCAAATGCAATTATAACATTTAGAATTACTTAATTATGGTTCGGAAAAATCAATAAAAATCAAAGCTGAAAATTGTAAAACATAAATAAGAAGTAACATACGAAAAAATTGCAATAAATATTTTATTATTATAGATTTGTCAAAAATGTAAAAGTTATAGGGCATAAAAAAGTAAATATATTGATTCTTTACTATTACCGAATCTATATTTGATTTTTAAGTTTGATTCTTAAAGGATTAAACATAGATCCAGTAATAGTACTAGTGCGTATGTTATAGTAATAGCGCAGAAGTTAAAACATAGTTTGTGCATAAGCATCTATGTGTTGATACACGCTTTGCCTATGTTTTAACTTCTGCGCTATTACTATAACATACGCACTAGTACTATTACTGGATCTATGTTTAATCCTTTGAGAATCAAACTTAAAAATCAAATATAGATACGGTAATAGTAAAGTCCATTACTATTACTGGATACTGGATCTATGTTTGATCCTTTACCCTTATTAAAGTTTTAGCACAGGGATTGTGCTAAATCTTACTGCACAAGACCTTTAACTATTGTGATGAAGATAAATAAAGTGAAACTGTAAAGCGTTTTCTAAAGATAGCCTACAATCTGTCATGTCTTTATAAACATATTCAACAATAACTTTGCATTTAACCTAACAAAATTGTTTTATAATAAGTATGCTGTTTACCTTTTAAACGTTATAAACTTGACATGATCTTAAACACCTGTATTTTGGTCATCTATCCTTCAAGTTTAAAACTTCTTACTATTGTCATTAAGATTATTGACCGTATTGACGTCAAATTGTAAAGCGTTTTTTGAAGATAGTCATACAATAAAAAACAATATTTTATGTTTTCAAAAACATTTCCAACATTACTTTCATTTAACTTGACACAGTTTTTTAATAATTTTATTTTATTTTTTTATTTTACATCGGTCTGTTTCTGCAACTATGGCTTAATAACGATGCTCAGTGTTGCCAGGAGCTCGATATCCGAGATTCGCTTCGCACTCGCTTCGTGTAGTTTTCATGTGAACGAGGGAAGACCATATTTTCGAGTCATCGCATCGTCTAAAAACGCTGTTCCACTGCTTTGGACCAAGCGAAGCTATCGTGTGATGTGAATATGATGCAAATATCATGCGCATTATGCAAGACTATTAGCCCATAGATGCGGAAACATGAAATATATTTTTACTTTAATGTTTGTGTATGTTTTTTCAAAAGGAAAATTAGAAAAATAAGGATTTTGAAAATTATACATCAGATGCGAGATCATATCTTGCATTTAAATAAACAAATTAACAAAATTTCAAACAATGATAGGCATATAAAATTAAATTTTACACAAACAAATAATTTTAAACTTCTTATTTTCTTCTTAGCGCTGCAGAAAAAACTGTTAACGACCACATTTAAATTCTCGTTAAAAAAATGTATTATTAAATTTTTTTACCGTATCTAAATATAATCAATAATAAGGGAAATACGGCGACCCCTCATAATCTGAGAAAAGTGAAAATTGGTTTATATGAAAAAGACATCGAAATGCGGTTTTCATCAATCAAAAAAACAAAAAATAGGTGTAACGTGTAACCCGCCAATACTCATTAAAAACATAACACACTGTACACTATTTGGGTACGTCAGTTTCCTCTTTGCTTAAGTTTTAAAGAAACGTTAAATAAAAAATTATAAAGTTAAGTAAAAAATTACCACAAATTGTCAATAAGGCTGCGCCTTCTGAAAAAATTTCTAGGTTAACCCAGACCCTTAAGCCCCTTTAAGTCGGCGCCCCTTTAATTAATCGATTTAACCCGCTCCTATCGTAATTTTAAAACTAATAATAACAATTGAGAGGTAGAAGGTAAATAAGTAAAAATAATTTAAAACTTTATAAAGTAAAAAAGCATTATACAGGGTGTTACTAAATATCTAGGAAAAATTCCTGAACCCATTTTAAGAAAAAAAGTTTATATAAACATATGTCCGAAAATCCTTCTTTTCTGAGATACAGGGTGCCAAAGTTTCTAAAAAAAACTTTTTTTTAAAGATTATCTAAAAACTAGACCAGATATTTATTTGAAACCTATCACGGGTAATTTTCTTGCCCTAAGGCATAAAGTGCGGTAGAAAAAAATAAAAAATTTAAGTGGCACATTTGGGGGTACCATAAGAGTTGTTTACCCCCAACTTTTTTGTGTGTTACTTTTTTGATATTTTCATAAAATAATTGGAAGCCTTAGAGTATGATGTTTAAAATTAATGTCTTGTTCTTTTTCCATAAAACCAACCGTTTTTGAGAAAAAGATTCAAAGTTGCAACACCCTGTATGTAAACTAACAGAAAAATAATAATATTACTCAAGATACATCAAAATAACAGAAATATAAATTATAATTTGTATGAATAGGAGAAAATTGCCGATTTTTTAATTTTTAACAATAAAATTGCCCATCAGTGACATACAATCAAGTGCGCAAGACCAAACGACCATCAATTCCTTGTTTTAATTGGTAAATTATAAAATATGGAGGAAATCGCATGAGTTCTCGGTAATACGTATTTTAGTTTTAAGAGATTCGAGTTCCCAACAAATGTCAAACTTCCCACATCGCTTCCCATATCGCTTCGTGTGATACTCCGTTATTACTGTCCAGACTTGGTGAAATTTCACCAGATCTGCGTGCTGATTACGGAATATCGCTTCGTACGAAACCTACATAAGAAGACCATTAGGTTTCGTACGAAGCGATATTCCGTAATCACCACGCTGGTGAAATTTGACTATATTTGGTGATTGGTGAAAAAACTTTTTATTTTCGGCAAAATCTGGTGAAATTCTATAAACAGAGTAAAAACTTTTTTTTTCGGTAAAAATCAAAAAAAAATTAAAAAACGGAGTAAAAAATATATTTTTTTTTTTATTTTAAACAAAACGAGAACACAAACTAAATTTAAAAGGAAAATAATGTATCACACATCGAACATAGGCAGTTGGCAACTATAACAAAAATAAAAAAATAATATACTTATCACTATTAACAGTATTAACTAAAAACAAACTTAATTTAGATTTTTTAATCAGTAGTTTCATAAATGTTTGCCTTAAATTTTGAAAGAACGTTGTTAGTTATTTTAAAGTTGGTGCAGTCTTTCCCTTTTTCTTCTGATATTAACTGTTTAGTTAGCAGTATTCGTGCAAGGGAATCTGCATTTAGTTTGTTCCTTAATTTTGTTTTATTAAGGTTTATTTGGCTAAGCACCCGTTCTACACACGCGCTAGAGTGTGGTAAGGTAAGGATATTTTTAACTAATTTATTTAAATTAGGGTATGCGTCTGTGTCGTCACCTTTTTTCACATTAGCCACCCAACCCCAAAACTCCACAACACTTAAGTCAGATTGCTGTTCCAAGTCGGAACTACGAAGGATTCGCCACTCTCTGTCCAATTCGTTGATATTCATAACGAAGTTTGGAAAGGCACCTGCAACCAAGCCCAATGTGGGAGTTTTTTCAAAAAATTTTTTATCCATGAACTCTAGCAGTTTTAATGATTTAATTAGGTCTGATTTAAAAGGAAAGCGATTGTTAATTTGAGAAACACACTCAATAAAAAAATCGAGACATCTTTTACGAAATTCCTCCAAATCTAAAGACGAGTATTTTCCGGGAATAGAAAATTCGCAGGCTAATTTAGGACCCAAATAAATATCATTTAGTTCCAAAAAGTAACGCGGGTTCTTGTACTGAATTTCATCAATGTTAGTACTTTTAACATAATTCGCATTCATATAAAAATTTAGGATGCTCACAAAGACTGATGACATTCGTTGGTACAACACATGAATTTTAGGAGACTCTGACTGAAACTTAACATTTAAGTCAACCAAATAAGGTAAAAAGAAATCCAAGAAGAGAAGGTAGCACTTTGTAAGATGATTTGACAATTTCATGTGGATTGACTCTGATGCTTGTAATTTGTCCGTCATGTATTGGCTTTGAAAATACAATTTTAAAGCATCATATTGCTCTAGGACTCTTCTTACCACAGATAAAAGGGATAGCCACCGTGTTTGTGCGGGGTATAAAATTTTATGCGGCTTTGCTTCCACAAACGCTTGAAACTCTTGGAATTCATGTTGCCGCTTGTAACTGTACGCCATATAACTATGAACGTCCCTCACTAGATCTTCCGGGGTTCTTGGCAATTTTTGGCATGCGTATGACGCACACAACGCCAAAGAATGAGGCAAGCATTTCATAACTAAAAACCTAGGTACGTCGTTTTTTAGGAGAATTTGTAGAGAATGTTTTGTCCCCATCATGGCATTAGCCCCGTCTGAGGCAAAGCCTATAAGGTTTTCCTTATATGGAATATTGTTTTGCTGGAAAAAATCCACTATGACGGAGTAAATGCCGTTAGCTGATGCATCGTGGACTGGTAAGAGGGCTAGAAATTCATCTTTAACAATATATTTTCCGCTTACAATTCGTGCCACCATTGCCAGATTCTTGACTGACGATTTGTCGGTCGACTCGTCAACTAACAATGAAAATGGCATGGTACGAATTTTGGCACATAACTGTTCAAAAGAACTTTGGCCTATTACATTGGTTATTACTTTTGTACATTTGGTTCTTCCTAATTTAAGACGTTTTGCAGCCTCCGGAGTTTTAGCTGCTTCATTAAATAGTTTGGTAAGATGGTCGACGCTGTTAAAGGCAATGTTATGTTCTGCAATAAAGGAAGAAATTCTGACTTCGAGGGTCTTGGTTTGACTGTCCAACGTAGTTGACCCCTGCAGAGCCAATGCGATTGGTTTTGATTTTAGGACAGTCAGGGCCGGATTTAAGGAATGTGCCGCCCTAGGCCAAGGATGTGATGCCGCTCCTGTTAGTACGATAAAATTTAGCAAAAAATCTTTATTTTTCAGAAATTTTTCTGGAAGAATGTAGTATTTTTTGATATCTAGAAACATAATTACCATGCGCGCATTCATGCGCTCATTTGCATTTTACGCTAGCGTCCCCCCCCTTTATTCTTAATACTAAATCATGGTGGATCTACACCAAATTTTACAAATACATTAATAAGGTTCTAAGAAAATATTCGTTAAAAAATTTCTCCCAAAAAAAATCCTTACCCCCTAAATGGCTCCCAAATGAGTAATATTCATCACATTCGATTTACTCAAAATTCTGTGGCAAATAGGAAAAAGGGCATAAGTGTTTTTGACATATAAAAAAATGAGTTTTTTTATTATTGAATTCTAATAATATTATTTATATATTTAGGGTAAAATGAGTCATACACATTTTTGACCTAACAATACAAGATTGAGGTAGTATTGTATTATATTTGAAAGAATACGATATCAATCCTGACATACACAAATGATGTTTCTACACTTAAATACCCTTTTTCCTTTTTGCCACAGAATTAGGTTCTAAAAATCCTTTTTATAAAATAGTTAGAAAAAAATGTGACCCTTTGGAGGGTCATTTTTTTATGGAGGGTTAATAAAAATTCTAGAGAAAATGCATTCAAAAAATGTTCACCTTGTTATAAATCCATTTTCAAAAGTTGGTGTAAATCTCACGTGATTAAATATTACTCATTTTGGGGCCATTTGAGGAGCAAAGGCATCTTTTTGGAGAAAAAATGTTCACTATAATCTTTTTAGAACCCATTTTGTCTTTATTTGCAAAATTTTGTGGCTCTTTGGGGGGCTCTAAATGCTAATATGCTCATAAGTGCGCCCATGGTAATTACGTTTCTAGATAAATACTACATTTTCTCATAAAAATTGTACTGCTCGGAAAATTTCCAAAATGAAAGATTTTATCGGACTATGTGGCCTGAAAAAAAAAAGTCACGGCAGTTTATTCTTTTTTTAATCCTCAAATTTGCCGCCCCTAAAATCTGCCGCTCTAGGCCAGTGCCTAGTTGGCCTAATGGTAAATCTGGGCCTGAGGACAGTTCTTGCTTTTTGCGTGTGCTTTTTTCCTTGGTTATGTTTTTTTACCGCGGCAATTCCTCCTATTAAGTCTTGCCCACAGGCTTTACAAAAGAAATAAGTGGGACCTTTTTTGCTCGAAGATATCCACTTGTATGTTTCTTCCCAACTTGACAAGTACTTGTGCTTGTATGATAGTTTTGCCCTCTTAAGTTCGGAATGTTCTTCGTCCGAAGAAGAGGAGCTCATTTTAAGTTATCCTTAAGTATTATAGGTAATATTTGGCTAAAAAGTAAAATATACGGTTTTGAGCAAACTGTACTTTTATTTTACATTTTTTAAACTTACCTTTTCTTTAGTATAGTTTATTTAGGACTTTGGTTTTGTATAACAGGGAGAATGTACTTAAACCGAGATTAAACTTTAAAGTTTGACAAAATATACCGCCAATAAAACAGGAAAATCGACAGAGACAGAGCTTAAAATTTGTAAACACACAGATGACAGCACTTCAATGTTGCCAACTTAAGAAATATTTTTTGCACTACACCTTTTTCAACTGTAAATTCAAAAATATCACTTGTAAATTCAAAAGTATCAAATGTAAATTCTTATAGTCAAATGTAAAATCCAAATAATCAGATGTAAATTCCAACAATCAATTGCTAATTCCAAAATATCACATGTAAATTCCAACTATCAAATGTAAATTCAAAAGCATCAAATGATAATTCCAACTATCAAATGTAAATTCCAAAACATCAAATGTAAAATCCAAATTATCAAATGTAAATTCCAAAGCGCAAAATAAAATTTAAATGTTTTAAGGTTTACTATTTCTGTATTTGTATTTTCCAATCTATGTACATATAAAGTAAATACATTTAAGCAAAAAAAGTATTTATTAAATATTATACAGTGTGTTCAGTTTTAAAGTTGCCACCACCTTTATTTTTTATTTAATTTGAACAAATTAATTTTAAAAAAAATCTCGACTTTGGACTATTTTCTTTTAAGGGGAAATATATCTTTTATTTTTTTTTCGCCCCCAAAAAATGACTACGTCAAGTGGAGCCATATTTTTCCAATTTTTTAATTTGAATTGTAGTTTTAAACTACATATTTAAAGTATAAGTACCTAAAAGAAAATGCTAAGATAATAATAGCGGGACATCAAAAAATAATAACTCTTATTTTCTTCGTCAGTTCTCCCCTTTAGTTGGGCTAACTACCCCAACAAAAAGTTTAAATTTCTCTACGGGGCAAAGAAAGTCTTATTGTACATAAAGCCACTTTTTTTTTCTTTTCTAGGCAAATACTACAGTAAAAGGTTGGTAAAAAATGCAATCACATTAAAAAAATTCCGGATAGAATTTTTATTTTTTTTTATAAATTCTTCTTTTTCGAAAACAATTTTATGACTTTCTAAGGTTCAGTTGCTGTAATTGGAGGTCCGTGGTCTCAAATAAGGTAAAGCAATTTTTGTTGGAAAAAGATAATGAAAAAAAAAAGTTCCTTAAAACCTATCCCCAAAATTTGGGGGGTAAAGAAATTTTTTTAAAGAAATTGTTTTTACAAAAATATTTTAGAACTTCATTTGACACATATTTGCAAAATTTGGTGTATACTTATCGTAATTTAATATTACAAATTCAAGGGGGCACCTTGGGGGCTATAACTCCGTTTCCGAAACTGATAGGAATTCGCCAATTTACGGTTTAATTCTTTGGACCCCAGTTATAATTTTTTCGGTTTGATTGCACAATTTTTGACTCTTTTACTGTAGGTACATAGTATTAGCTTTCAGATTACAAAGCAAAATATCTTTATGTTAGTACATACATTCGTAATAACTGGTAATAACCAAAAATAATTAAAATGGTATTTTTTATTTGTAAGATAATGTTGTTTTAAAATGTTATTGCAAGTATTGGAATTTACATTTGATATCTTGGATTTTACATTTGATATTTTTGAATTTACATTTGATAGTTGGAATTTACATGTGATAGTTGGAATTTACATGTGATACTTTGGAATTAGCATTTGATTGTTGGAATTTACATTTGATTATTTGGATTTTACATTTGACTATAAGAATTTACATTTGATACTTTGGATTTAACACTTGATAACTGGAATTTACAAGTGATATTTTTGAATTTACAGTTGAAAAAGGTGTAGTAATTAAGGGGTCAACTACCTTAAAAAAACAATGTACTTTTCATAACCATAATAATTAGTAATAGTGTACCATTTTTTTACGGTTTTTACCCCTTCAAAACAACAAAATTTTTACCTGCGCCCCCTCCAAGTACCTTTTGTACAAATAAAAACTTCTGGTGAATTTTTTAATACAGCCCTGGTGAAATTTTACCTACTACGTCTGGCAACACTAAGTCGATGCTCTGAGTGAGAGTACCCCCACCGAAAAATTTTGTCGTATCCCATCCTTTCTCAAAGATGGGTAGAGCTCTTTTACGTGCACATGAGCACACGGGACCGCATCTTTTACTTCGTCTTCCGAGCGAAGGCATCACTAGAAACATTTATCCCACTAGTAAATGTTATCAGCAAACTTTTTTCATTTTTGGATCACTTCCCGGGTTCGAACCCGGGTCACTTTGGTGAGAGGCAGTGATACTTACCTCGACACCGTGCCTGCTGACCTTCTAAACTATATGACCTTGACATGACCTGAAACCCCTGTTCAGTTTATCCATCTCACCTTTAAGGCTCTAACTATTGTAGTGTTGGAGTTATTTCAATGTGAAAATTGACATTTCAAAACGTCATAATCTTTTTTCTAGACATAGTTCTTTTTAAAAAGTTTTACGAAACGTTTAACGTACGGGAAAATTGTTTAAAGGAATAAAATCAAAAATTCTTGTATGATACGTATCGTTTTTTAGAAATTGCAATTATATAAGTAAATTTTCTTTAGAATTTAACTCTTTTAGAATGTTCAGACGTCAAGAGAGCATTCGGGATGATCGAGGCAAGACGACTGTGGTTGACATCTCGATTTTTTTTAACTTTAACAAAATTTTTGAACCTTGTTTTAATAACCCTCAGTTTGAAAAAGGAGCTACTTATAGAAATTCTAAAAGTTGTAAATCAAGAACTTTAGACAGTACCAGAAAGATACCCAGCAGGTTAAGTTCAAAGGGAGCAGGGAACAAATGCACTGATGTTTTAAACACAAATTTTTATTTCTTTAAATACATTGCATTACATATACGAATTAGGGATTTTTAACATTAACAATCTTAGGAAGGTGATGATTTAAGAAACTTATGATATGGATTTGTTTTAAGGTAAACATTTTAAGATCTAATTAAATCTTAGAAAATAATAAACAATGGGTGGTATGCATAAAGTTGAAGTACTTACTTAATGCTTCAAAATTAAGAATGTGCTACGTAGTATTTTCTTCAAATTAAAGTATATGCTTACTTCCGAAAGTACTTACTTTACTTCCGGAAGTACCTTCTTACTTTCTAAGTATGATACTTCACATTGAAGTATCTTCTTCTATGGCGAGGTATATGCTATCGCAACTAAAAGTATGTACTTATAGGATGATATTTTATACATGCTTAGGGTAAACTTTTTATCTCACCTCTGCCATTCGGTTATCTACCATGACCCCACGGGTGCATTTGACAATTTTTTCAACATTATATTTAAGATTAGCAACATCGAAAACCCCCGAGTAAAAAGTTTTATACCACTTTAGTGCAAATTTTCATAATTTTGCTAAGGTCAGGTGATACCTGGAGCTCCATGACCCCCCAAGAGCATTTAGTAATTTTTTTAACATTATATTTGTGATAAACTACCCCAAAACCCCCCTATTGATAACTTAAGTTTGGTTCCATTTCTAAGCAAATATTCATAAATTCGCGAAGGTCAGGTCGGCCAGATCGCCATGACACGTCGGGTGCATCAAGGAATTTTTAAGCACCATATTTGGGATCAGCGGTTCCTAAAACCCCTGTGTGGCAAAATTCAATTGATTTCAGTCATTATTATTTAGAAAAAAAATATAATTTAAAAGTGCAACAAAAAAATGCAATTTTGACTTGCACAAATGCAATAAAATGTTTCCCCCCAACCAAAAGTGGTCACAAACTTTATTTGTGACACTTTGATTCTAATTCCAAAAACTGCATCAAAATCCGTCTTCATGCAAAAAAACGGGAGGTTCGAGTTATTTTAGTGTTTAAATGCTTCGTCTAATAATGGAATAGAAAAATAGCCTACAGTATGGTTAACTGATGAGAGAGTCAAGTATTAATAAAAAATGTCGGCACGACTGTCTTACACCCGTTCCTACAATATGATATTTGTTTATAATTAAATAGTATTTAATCTACAAAAAGGAAATGGCAAAATTTCTTGTAGTTTTATACGTGTTTCTTTTCTGGACTACTTAAACTTTTCTAAATTATGAGCAGAGCAGACCAATTCTAGTAAAGTACTGTCATTTTCTTAAAATAATTTGTTATAAAAATAACAAATTAATTAAAATCTTGTTTTTACCAATCGATAGTACAGGTCATTCCAAATTTTTTTATACAAATTGGCCAGTTATAAACTGGAAAAAGCTATACTAAAATTAAAAAAAAAAGAGCACACTGACTTACTTAAATATTTTTCGATATAAAATATCATTTTCGTAATTTCTCCTTACATTGTAAATTTTTCTTGGATATACCTGCGCCATTTTCTTAACAAACTAGTTGAAGTATCTTCACCGAATCTGGTACGACAGCAGCTTCAAAAATTGTGAGTATATACTTTAATTTCATCGAAAAGTGAAGCATTTACCAAAGAAAGTAGGTACTTTATTTTGTAGTAAAGACTACTCAAAAATACTCCTTAAAGAAGTAACTTCCGGAAAATTGAAAGTATGTACTAGTAAACCTAGTATTTACTTCAAGTATTAAGAAGTTACTTGAAGTATGTAGTAGGTACTTGAAGTATGTACTAGCTACTTAAAGTATTAGCAAGTACTTAAACTTTATGCATACCACCCAATCAAAAAGAACAGCTATAATCCACAGGTGAAAAAATCTTTGGCTTTGACAGTTTTTTGAACTAATCGTTACAAACACGAACTATGAAAGTTTATGCTAAATTGATTTAGCGAATAATTATTTTACAAACTAAAATCATGTACCTACTATACCTAGATTATTCTAAGAACATACTTTACATATTTACATATAGTGGCGTCGAAGTAGCATGAAAAACCTTAAAATCTCTAACTTTGGAGAAACTCAATGGATTGGCTTCATTTTTTTTGTGAAACGTTTAAAATTAAATTTAAAACACTAATAAAAACTAAAATGGCGCCGCTAGTCCTTCCTGAATTTTTTATACTCTTCACTATTTTTTTAAGACAAAATTTTATTCTCTTTCATTTTTATAAGAATGATTTTTTCTGTAGATTTAATAGTAAGCGAGATACAGTTTGCGAAGAGTATAAAAAATTCAGGAAGGACTAGCGGCGCAATTTTAGTTTTTATTAGTGATTTAAATTTATTTCTGAACGTTTTGCAAAAAAAATGAAGTCAATCCATTGAGTTTCCCCAAAGTTAGAGGTGAAATGCTACTTTGACGCGACTAATAAATATTTATTTTTGAAAAATCTCTTGAATCGTAAAAGATTTAAGACATGACTAGATTGACTAGAATAAATTATTTTCGAATATTATCTGCATTTTTGACATACATTTTCATTATTGATAAAAAGAGTACCTTTAGAGGGATGCGTATCGCACTAAATTCACTCCACTAACACCAACGAGAAAGTCGAAAAGTCTTTACAGAATCATATAGTGTAAGCATGTGGTGAAGTTTATGTCAGCACGATAAAAAAAGTGTATATTTTTATTATTTGTACATTTTTGGTTCAATTTTTAGACTGTAATCAGCTAGCGCACGAAGAATAAAGTTTTTTTTTGAAAATTGATCGACATGCTACTTTTTTTGTAAGGCATAAAGAGATCAGATCATTAAAATTTTACATTGTTAAAATCATTTAAGGTTCACCTTAGTTGTTACCCAAAAAATACATTTAATTTGATATTTTTATTATAATTACCTCTTGAAAGCAATATTAACCTGAAATGAATTTGAACTAATTACTCTTGATAATTTATCCCACAAGTTTAGTTTTTCATGAATTTATTTTTAAGCTGAAAGAACAAAATTTTTGATGCGAATTTTTTTTCCATTGCAGTATTTTCTGACCAATGATCCATTCGACCTTGGCCACTTGGCTTTAGTTTTTACTCATATATCTAGTATGCAATTTAAGGATTCATTCGTGAGTAACTCAATGGACGGTCAAATGGAAGAGATTCTCCTAATATTGAGTCTTTTTGCAGCATAAACCCTTGGTCACTTTTATCTACATTGTTTTGTTAAGAAAATGTCGGCAAACAACCTCGATTTTTGGGAATCGAAATAAACCAAAATGCTAACCAAATTCTTTAGAGTTGTTATTATTATTGGTAAATCTTATTATTATGTTATAAGAATCATATAACAAGGGGTTTCGCCCATGGGCGCCCGCAGAAATTTTTTTAGACAGGGGCAAAATGTCATAAAAGTCTTTTTTGCTACATAATTTTTTTTTTGTTTGGTTATTTTAGTAGGAATTTCGAAAATAATCATCCTCTAGACAGGGGCAAGTGCCCCTGTTGCCCCCCCCCCCCCCTGCGGGCGCCCATGGTTTCACCATTGCTGTTGCTCAAATAAAAACGCAAAATAACTGTTACTAACACTGCAAAAATAGTTAGGTACTATATTAGTTTTAGGAGCGTGTTTGTGTACTTTTCTGTCCGTCTATATTTTTTTTTCTTATAATATGTTACGTTTTTATTTGCCTTAATAAATTTATTTATTAAAATTTTTAGCTTCAATCAAAAACTTTTTGATTGATTTGTTTTTATGTGTCGTCTTTACAAAAATACAACCATTTTTACGATGCCTTGTACGCATAATTAATTACTTTGGAATCTCCGACTATGTCAATGTCACTTTCACAATCACTTTCTTCTGAATTTGAAGCACTTTTGCTTAAAAGTTCGACATCATTTTGATCTAAAGACCGTTTTGAAAACTCGCTGTTTAAATCTGAAACAAAATAAGTATTTTAATTCATTTGGTAATTTTGTAGTTAATTATAAGGTTATTTAATAACTGAATATTTGTTCTCCGTAACCTAACAGCATTTAGTTTTTGTTTAATGATCAAAGTTAGGGACTAAATTATAATCATTTAAGTGTTATTATGAAACTAATTTATAGGTTTTGCGCTATTTTACTTGTATTGTATTTTACTTATTTAAAAATTTCTAAGTGACAAAAGAATAGATTCCAAAGTTTTATAAACTCTCCTTTACATTTTTCAAGAAATTAGTCTCCATCTATTTTACCGCTGCGCGCTATAGCAAAAAAAGCAGATTAACGTCAATCAAACAAAGTAAAACCCAGTGTAACACAAAACTAAACGCCGAGCGACGGTAGAACGTCGGCGTCGTACGACGTCATTAAGAGTGATTGTCAAGGATCGGTTTACCTTAAACCAGGGCCAATTCTTTGGAGTCCAATTGCTTATTTTCCCAAAGGGAGCCATTAAAAGGGAATTATCTCAATGTAATAAATTCATTATTTAAACCATAAAATTGTTCTTTTCAAAATTCTTTAATCCGTGTAGTTATACCTTAAGGGAATACCTACCACGTTTTTGCGCTTTTTGGTTGGAAATTCACCTTAAAGTTACTGTTTTTAGTTTTTTATTTTATATAAAAGATAAATAATCTCTAACCAATAGAATCGGACCAATAAATTTCACTCACCCTTATATTAAAATGGGGTAGAACCTATTGTGTATGTGTATATTTTATAGTTTTACCTTTCTCAATTAACGTATACTTAAAAGGACAAAATTCTGTCCATGCAATTTTTAGGAAAACAAAAGAAGTTTATTAAATCGAGTTTTTTTAAACAGAAACTCTTAAAGTACTGTGGAAAAAAAGCTTCTTATTCATCACAGATAAAAATAGGAATAAAAAACAAATGGACAGTTTTTACTATTATTTAAGTTTGCTTATATTGTTTTCCAAGTAATGGCGAACTTGTAATTAAATAGAATTTCCAAGAAAATGATAGAAGCAAAGGAGCCTTTAATATGCAAAAGACGTTAGCAATCAGCAAGCTCTTAACTTTATTTGAAGTTTTGCAAAGAGAATACTTGAAATGTCCGACCTCAAGTCAACTAAAGGCTAAAAGCAGGGTGACCATTTTCATTTAAAGAAGGTAAGGGAACGTCTTTAAGACATGAAATAAATTAAGAAAATAAATTAAATTACTTAAGTTTCACAGACAAGGAAAATGGTTGTTGACTATACCTACTTTAGTAAGTAAGAAGTAATTTAAGGCCAATATAGATAATTTTTTATCAAAAAATATAACGGGCAGATTTTTTATATGTGTTATAACATTTTATTCAAAAAGCTAAATTCACAAAATGCACACAAATAAGACTTTGGGGTTGACATGGTAACCCCCCAAAAAGTCCCCTTTAATTAATGCAACATTAGATCACGATCACCAAATTTTGCAAAGAGATGCCAAATAAGACATTTTTGGAAAAATTATTCCCCTAAAAAACTTTTTTTTTTAAAAAACTTTCTTATTTGAAAAGAAGGTCCTTAGGCTATAGACATTTTAAAAGAAAATATAAGTTTTTTATAACCTTATTTTGCATCTATTTGCAAAGTTTGATGTAAATCCAACATAATTGAATATTTTCAATCAATCAAAATTTCTGTGTGGTTTACGGACAACCGGTATAAAAATTCGTGACCGCCAGTATATGGGTTTTATGTAAAAACAGTCATGCCAAAATGTCATATACATATTCAAACACACAATATTTGGCGCACGATTAAAGAGTACGCTTCTAGCCTACGCAAAATAGTGTGACAAAAAGCGTACCCGAACATGTAAATGCTCCTGATGGTATAATCTTTAATGCCGGGTTTAAAAATCACTTCGACTTTATTATTGTTACCTGTTTATTGTTCACTGTTTATCTTTAAGTGACTTTAGTAAATTTTACATGTTTATAAAAACTTTTAGTATTACCTTATATGGGCCATTCTTTGAAAAACGTTCTACTTTATGTCCCGACCTAATACTGAACTCCAAATTATTACAAAACAAGATTTTATTGGTGTTGTAAATTCACCAAGGTTTTATTATTGTTTACCAATATAAACTAATTTCAATTTCTTTTATTTATGTTGATTGATTTACTTATTTATAGAAAAATTCTCATTTCCGTGGACGTCCCCAGCAGGTTTTGTTATAATCTATTTTATGTTACTAATAAAAGAAAACAAAAAATACATATTTAAGAGAATAAGTTTAACATTATTATATTAAAAAATGTTTTTCTAGTTAAAAAATACAAAAAAAAAATCAAATGTTTCAACATCAGGCTATAAATGGTTGTCCCCGGATCGATATTTCATTACCGTGGACAATCAGATTTTCCAAAAAAAAATGAGTAAAATCGATTGCGAAAAAGAGTGTTTTTCCATAAATGATTTCGTGTTTATCATTTAATTGGAAATCAGTGTATAAAGAAAGCTGAAAGTAAAGTATTTGGCACCATTGAAATAATAATTTACTAAATGACAAGCGCGTGTTTTTTTACTTCTCATTACCATGTCCTCTAAAAAGTAAGCAATAAATATACATTTTTTTATTTTTTTTTTGTTAAACTAAGGCATATTTACCACAAATTATTATTTTTAAAAAAAGAAATTACTACGTTACATTTTATTAAATTAATTTAATAAAAATGTAGCCAATTCTTATTTCCACGGACCTCATTACCATGGAATTGTGATGTCCATGGCAATGAGACATATCCACGGGAATGATAATTATGTTTGTATTATTTTACAAGTTTAATTTTAAGTAATTTCCAAGTCTTTTGCCCAGAACTGTATACTCATTGACATGGTAACAAAAAATGTAGTTGTTGAATGTCATAAAAAATTAAAAAATGGCACCTAAAGTAAAAATTCAAATCGATGAAAAAAAGGAAAAAAGACGCAAACAAAAAAGAGATTGTGAAAGAAAACGAAGGGAACGAATACGGAATGATCCGATAAAAAACCAAGAAGCTAAGGACAAGGAAAAAGAAAGATATAGAAAAAGAAAAGCTGGGGGACATATTAAAATGATAAAAGATTTGAGCAAAACCAAACAAATAAGGAAACGACGCTTCTGGCGTTTAGCATCTAAGAGGTATTATTATCGAAAAAGAGAAATTCTTAATAATAATTTAAATGAAGAAAGCACTGATGCTCCATCAACATTATCAAGAAAGCTTTGCGGAAGAAAAAGAGTAAGACGCGACCGAAGTAAGGTGATCAGAAACCTTGACATGGTTAAAAAGAATTTAGAAATCTACAAAAAAAAATTTGAAAAATACAAAAAAAGATATAATCGTGTAAAAAAGGAACTTTTGGACAAAAAAATAAAGGAAAAATCACCAAATGTGACTGTAGATAGAATGCTGCAAGGTGCGCCCAATGTACCGCCCCAAATAAGACGGAGACTTTTATTTGCAGAAGTTCTTTCTACCCAATTAAAAAATAACTACAAAAACCTAAAATCATCACACTCAAAAAAACTAGTGAGAAAGGCTTTAGGAGGGCAACTTATAAAACAATATCGATTTACGCATGAAGTTAATACCAAAATCACGAATCTTTCTAGAATCGGCAAGAGTTTCAAAAGAATAAATTATGCAGATAAAATTAAAAACTAGCTGAGTCGAGGCCGGTAGATCCGACTCTTGAGTTCATTTCTTACGTACAAATTCATTTTTTTGTTAGAATTATAGCGTTTTTTGATGATAGTCCAGTAGGTCCAAAACATAAAAACAACCTTTTATGTTTTTAAAGACATGTCCAATATTTACATTGCATTTAACAAAAAATAGTTTTGGAATAATGAAAATTATACTGAACTTTTAAACCATAAAACCTTTACATGACCCTGAACCCTTGTCTTTTAATTATCCATTCTTTAAGTTTGACTTGACTAATCGTCAAATTATAAATCGTCTCCTGAAGATGACCTACTAGGTCCGAAACATAAGAACAACCTTTTATGTTTTTGAAAACATGTCCAACATTTACCTTGCATTTAACCTAAGATAGTTTTTTAATAATAAAAATCCTATTGACCTTTCAAACAATATGACCTTGACATGACCTTGAACTTCTGTCCTTTGGTTATCCATCCTCTAAGTTTGAGACCTTTAACTATTGTGGTGCATGGGATAATTGAAGTCAAACTATAAATCGTTCCCTGAAGATGACTTACTAAGTCCGAAACACAAGAACAACCTTTTGTGTTTTCAAAAACATGTCCAACATTTACCTTGCATTTACCTTAACATAGGTTTTTAATAATAAAAATGCTATTGACCTTTTAAACAATATGACCTTGACATGACCTTGAACTCTTGTCTGTTGGTTATCTATCCTCTAAGTTTGAGACCTTTAACTATTGTGGTGCATGGGATAATTGAAGTCAAACTATAAATCGTTCCCTGAAGATGGCTTACTAAGTCCGAAACACAAGAACAACCTTTTGTGTTTTTAAAAGCAAGTCCAACATTTACCTTGCATTTACCTTAACATAGGTTTTTAATAATAAAAATGCTATTGACCTTTTAAACCATATGACCTTGACATGACCTTGAACTCTTGTCTGTTGGTTATCCATCCTCTAAGTTTGAGACCTTTAACTATCGTGGTGCATGGGATAATTGAAGTCAAACTATAAATCGTTTCCTGAAGATGACCCATTAAGTCAGAAACATAAGAACAACCTTTTGTGTTTTCAAAAACATGTCCAAAATGAACCTTGTATTTAACGTGACATAGTTTTTTAATAATAAGAATGCTATTGACCTTTAAAAAGATATGACCTTGACATGACCTTGAACCCCTGTCTTTTGTGTATCCATCCTCCAAGTTTGAGACCTCTAACTATTAAGGTGTATGAGATAATTGAAGTCAAACTATAAATCGTTTCCTGAAGATGGCTTACCAAGTCCGAAACACAAGAGCAACTTTTTGTAATTTCAAAAATATGTCCAACATTTATGTTACATTTTCCTCAACATAGCTTTTTAATAATAAAAATGCTATTGACCTTTCAATCAATATGACCTTTACATGACCTTGAACTCTTATCTTTTGGTTATCCATCCTCCAAGTTTGAGACCTTTAACTATTATGGTGTATGAGATAATTAAAGTCAAACTATAAATAATTCCCTGAAGATGGCTTACTAAGTCCGAAACACAAGAACAAGCTTTTGTGTTTTCAAAAACATGTCCAACATTTACCCTGCATTTACCTTAACATACATTTTTAATAATAAAAATGCTATTGACCTTCAAGAAGATATGACCTTGACATGACCTTGAACCCCTGTCTCTTGTGTATCCATCCTCCAAGTTTGAGTCCTCTAACTATTGAAGTATTGGAGCTATGTCAATGCAAACATTGACATTTAAAAACGTCATAGCTCTTTTCCTAGACATAGAATTTTTTTTAAAAATTTTTAACACAAAGGGCCCTCCGAAAGAATATGTTTAAGCAAAAAAAAATCACAATATTTTGGGCTAGATTTTTTTTTGCATGCAATATCTACTAACCTTGACCAGTGGTCAGTATGACCTTGTGGTCATCTTGACCACAAGACTTTGGTATTTACTTATGCCAAGTTTGAACCTTCTACCTAGTACCATAATTGAGTAAATTACGGTTAAAGAAATTTTTTGCTCCGTACATCCATCCATCCATCCATCCATCCATCCATCCATCCATCCATCCTAACATACACCAAAGTGATATTTTTTAATAACAACCCAGTGGATGGTCCGATCGATATGATTCTAGTATCAAAAAATCGGTAATTTTTTGTAGCATCTTTCCAACATTTGCGTATCTTGCTTAGTTTAGGCACAGTTTCAAAAAAACATCGATTTTCAGAAATTGCAATTACAATAGTACATTTCCTTTAGAGAAATGAACTAAAAAGGTGATAGAATTTTTTGAAAACGATTCCATTAGTAGAATGGCAGCTGGTAAAAAAGAAACTATAACTTATAAAAAATGTAAAAAACAAAAAAGATACTTGTGCGATACAATTAAAAACATTTACAAAAAATTTTGCTCTGAAAATAATTCCATCAAGATTTCCTATGCTGCCTTTTGCAAAATGCGTCCATTTTGGGTGGTTGTTTCAAAAGTGGTGTCCCGTGAAACATGCCTATGCACACTACATGAAAATATTTCTTTACTTATAAATAAAATGAAACTGTTACATATGATACCATATTCCAATCCACAAGATATGTTGGGGAATTTATGTTGCGATTCATGGAATCGTGAATGTTTAGAAAGACTTTGTATTGTTTGCGCTGATAAACTGTTGGTTTTTAATCATTTTGGTAAAGAAGAAGCTTCATCCTATAAAAAATGGATATTGAAGAAAGAAACAATTTCTATAAAAGGCAAGGAAAAGGTATGCACCAAAAATGTTAAGGAAGAAATTAAATGTTGTAAAGCAGACTTGGAAAATAATCTAAGGGAAGGCCTGCCAAAATTTATGTCACATGTTGCCAATATTTCGAATCAGCATAAAGAAATAACAGATTTAAAGCGAAATATGAAAGTTGGAGAAGTATTGATTCATATGGATTTTTCTGAAAATTACAACTGTAAATATTTCAGAGAAATTCAAAGTGCGCATTTCGGAGGTTCAAAGCCGCAAGTTTCTCTTCATACGGTAGTCTGGTATTACAAACAGGAAGACACAGATAATTTAATAACAAACACATTTTGTTCCCTTTCCGAAAATTTACGCCACGACCCAGTTGCTATTATGGCTCATCTTATGCCTCTTTTTGACGAAATAAAAAGCATGGTTCCAAAGATAACACGACTTCATTTTTTAAGCGATGGGCCGTCTACGCAATATAGGAATAAATCAATGTTTTATATGTTTGGTAAGCATATAAGTGGATGTTTAAATGTTTCCGAGATGTCCTGGAATTACTCAGAAAGTGGCCACGGCAAAGGAGCAGCAGATGGAGTTGGTGGCCTAATAAAAAGGACAGCAGATCGGTTAGTTGCGGCTGGAACCGACATCCCAGACCTTGCTACACTATTTGCTAAATTACAAAGTTCCCTTTTCAACATAAAGTTAACAATAATAACAACTCAAGATATATTAAAATGGGACGTAATTCCCAAAAATCTGAATGCTTTTGTTGGAACAATGAAAGTCCACCAATTAACATGGAGTTCCGACAAAAAGGACACAGTAAACCTTAGACGCCTCAGTTGTTTTAGCTGCAAATTTTCGGACATTTGCGAACATTTTCATTTAGGTGAAATTCACACACAGAAAATAAACAAATAAAAGGTAAAAAAGAAAAAAAAATACCTTATTCAAAAAAAAACAAAAAAAAATAAAATGAAAATTTTACCTAAATAAAAATGTTCTCAATGTGCGAAGCCTTTCAGCTAAAACAAAAGTTATTATACTTATTATCCAAGTTTAGTTTGATATTATGTTATAAAAATGTTCTAAAATAAAGTCATGTAAAAAAAAATGCTGTTTTATAGTAATTTAAAGGATTCAAACGTTTTTATTTCTCATTACCATGGACATTTATCATTTCCATGGACGTGATTTCTTTAAACTCCAAAAAAATGGCTTAATATAATAATTGATTTTTGCTGTCTATAAAAACATCATTAAATTAAGTTAAAGAACCAAACTAAATTAAATTTTTAATAAAAAAAAATATTTTTATTTTTTAAATTGGCCTATTAAAGTTGAACGTTTTTCAAAGAATTACCCATATCTGGAAGTTAAACAATCACAAATTTAATCAATTCCATTAGTATTTCTTCACTTATTTCAATCACTTTCACTTAAAAACTATTTAAACACTAATAAAGAACCGAATGATCGACTAAATCAACCAGAAAATAAATATTTTGTTAGCCTTTGAGGTTATATTGCACCGTTGTCCGTTTGACATCTAACACTAGTTTAAATTAAAAGATAAAATAGTTTAGGTAAACAATACAAAGTGACTAAAGGCCTATTCCATATATAATCGACCAAAATTTGGATTTCGAGTTGCTGCATGATTTCAAATCCTTTTGAGGTTTCGTCCAGTGCTTACTTTTGATAACTTCTTTTTATTAAAAAATGAGCAGCTGCATATTTGCACTCCTTCCCTAATAGTTAGCACCTCAAACTATGAAAAATGACAAAAGTTGGGCCTAAAAAAAGCTATGTGGGAGTGAGTAAACTTTTTTTATTTTTAGGTTAAAATGTTACCAAGGACTTAGTAAACAATAAAAAAAAATAAACGGTCTTGTGATTCAATTTTGTGTAAATGTAGCATATTAAAAACGTTGCAGCTTCTAAACGAAGATAAATCACAAACCAAATTTTTTTTTTCATTTGTCTCTGTTACCTCTACAACATTTTAAAATAATCAAAAAAAACATTTACCCAGTCCCACATAACTTTTTTTAGTGCCATATTTAGTCATTTTCCATAGCTGCCTGGTAGATAAGGAGTGCAAATATGCGGTTCATATTTTTTTTTATAAAAAGATGTGTCCTTTGTCAACTAAAAACTACTACTAATTTTAATCTTCCAAGAATTTAAAATATGATTTGATCTTGTTTAAATTTAACGTAATCGGTAACATTTTAAAATCAATGCTGTTTCTAAACGAAGTTAAATCACAAACAAAATTATTTTGATTATGAATCTCCACTAGCACAATAACATTTTAAAGTAATTAAAAAAAAAATTTACCCAGTCCCACAGAGCTTTTTTTGGACCTAAATTTGGTCATTTTCCATAGTTTGGGGTAATTAATAGAAGAGAAGTAGTGCAAATATGCAGCTGGTGATTTTTTAATAAAAATAAGTGTCCATTGTCAACTTAAAATTACTACCAATTTTAATCTTCCAAAATCGTAAAATCGGAAAATTCATCTTTTTGTCTAAGACAAGAAAAATTATGAAAATTAAAAAAAAAAAATTTTTTTCACCTTCACTATGGGTAAGGATTGTACACACCAAATATAAAACAAATCGAATAATAGCAACTATGATTGGTCGATTTTATATGGAATGTCCCTAAAGTTGAAGTTCTTTTTATGAACAAGTAGGTAGGATTTGCACACTTATATCTTTTAAAATAAAAGATAATAGATCAACAGTAAACCAGTAGAAGTTATTTATAAACTGACTATACATAGCACAAAAAAGCACTAAGTTATTTTTATTTACCTGATGAACTATTCTTCAAGGGGGCTCCCGACAAATTGTGATTTGATGAAGAAGGTGTTGGTTTGTCTTCTTGTATTTTTCGTAATTGCTTTTTATGCTTCATACGTCGGTTTTGGAACCATGTCTTTACTTGGGTCTCGCTTAAATTTAAAGCAGTAGCTAACTCTACCCTTTCCGGTGTAGAAAGATATCGTTGAGCTGAGAATCTTTTCTCCAGACCTAAACATTGAAAATTTAAATTGTAAATGTTGTTGTCTTTGCAGTTGGTGGTTGTAAAGGTTATTTTACAAAAATAGCCTAGCAGATGTGACATAACAAGTGCTAATATTTTAAGAAAAAGTTCAGCTCATCTGCAAAAATGAATGGAGTTTGTGCAAGTGTATACGCTCCAAAAGTGACAATTATTGCATCTCAAAATGTCTGTTTTAATACACACTATTTATTTGATTTTGAAACTCACTTACCAGTTAATTGGGGATCACTAAATACAGTTCTAGCTTTTCTTCTTCGGCAATGTTTAAGAGCATTTAATGATAATTCGCTAGCAGTGCTTCCAAAAATAGCATGATGAAAGGGAATTCCTGTAGAAATATAATACTGTGTTTTACTGTTTCCAACGTTTCAATATTTTGCGAAAAAATAAATAAAAAAAATTATTATTTTAGTAAAGAAAAAATGAGCTGAATTATTCAAGGATGTTCTGTCTTGTTCTATTTCATATTTTTGTTTGTGATAAGAATAGTATATTATCATCCTAGGTAGAGAAGAGGTTCATTATTGGACCTAGCGCAAAGATTGTATCCAGAGCCGCGCAGCGCAGCGGCGAGGAATACAATTGCGCGCGGTCAATAATGACCTTCTCTATCGTGGTTGATCTACTATTTTTTTCACTACTAGCATTTTCTTGAAAAATTTTAATTTAAAAATATATTCAATTTTTATCAAAACCTGTATATGATTTTAACAAAAAATTAATCGAAATTTCCATGGAAATGACAATGACGTTACATCAATCAAAACAATAAAAAGTTCTTCAAATGGGTGTTTTTTTTAAAATAACTCATAATTTGCACGTAAATGGCTTAAATGGTTTAAATAATATGATGGTCACTGATAAGGAATTTGTAAATATAATGATAAGAAACTGACACAGCTACAGAAAAAAGTGCGAAATGTTTACAACTGTACAATTTTTTTTTCGTTAAAATATTTGTATAATAAAATGTTTTCAAGTATTTTAATGCCGTGTTATTAAAAGAAATAAATTAATTAACTTTGCAGATAGTCCCCATTTTTCTAAATAATTTTTTGACAGAAATCAATTGTTTTTTCATTATCTACTAGTAGAGCTTATCAATAATGACTTCTTCTACAGCTAGTAGTGAAAAAAATTATTATTTAACTAAATTTTTTACCTTGAGTTAAAAAATATGGTTCTGCAATACTTTTATAAGGTGTTCCCAAATATGCTCCAAGAGCTCCCATTACTTGAATGTAACCATTTTCTTCATGCTGGTAAGTTTGAATCCCACAATTCTGCGAAGCGGATGAAGAAGAAAAGTATCCATATCCATGATTATTTTTTTCCGAACAAGCCCTTGATTTATCGGCCACAGATATAGTTTTAATATTTTGAGGATAAATTTGTTCTGTTGCAAAATGCTTACTAATATCTTCTTTATTTTCTATTTTAACTTTTTTATATATTGGCGAATCGGAAGATAATTCTTTCAAGTTCGGATTACAAATGGACATTATATCTGTAGATTCATTTAGTTTTTGGTTATACAAAATGTCTTCTATAAGAAATGATGTTCGGTTTTGTGCTCCCACCGTAGTGTCAAATGATTTTATTGGTGAATTCATTGTCACTTTGTCAATCGAATATTAAATTACATCTTTTTTGTTTAATTTCTGAAAAATTAATTGATTTATTAAGCTAAGTAACATGAATTCACGTTTAACAAAAAATCTTTACTTTGTTCTTCATAAGGTTAATATTTTTTGATCAGAATGTTTTTAAATTGACAAACCAAAGCGCAAAGTTATTTCATTTAAAAAAAATTACACGGTAAAATTCTGAGTTACTCCCGAATCGGTATACTAACTCAAATTCTCTTATAGAAACAAATCTCCAGAATGCTTTTACGAAAATATATAAGAGACAAATGAGATGACCGCCGCCGACGGGTTTTCTTAGTGTAAGAATCAATCTTTTGATATTGTTATATTCTATAATGTATGTGAATACTTACATTTTCTTACCACTTTACTCCAAGTTTTAAAAATGAACTTTTTAACTAACATATAATCACAATAACAAAGAAATACTTTTAGTTTTTAATCAGTAAACATTTTTAAGAACCACTTGCTTTAAAGATCAAGACAACAAGCGCAAGGCAGAGAATATCAGTTGAGGCCTAATTGTTCTATTCGATGCCGCTAACAATCGAAATCTGGTGCTATCAAGCAACTAGATTGAGCTATCATGTAGTTCCACCCCCATTACAACCCCTAATGCGACGAGTGGCCGGAAAACAGTTTTGATAGCATGATGGCGCGTGACGACATACTGATTGGGGTTAATTGTCCTGCTTATTGCTTGCTTTAGCTTTCCTGCTGGATCATCGGAGTGATGTTGGTCTAACTTAATTTGACAGATAATTTTGTTATCTACTACCACCGCCTGATTGCTCCCTATCTCCTCTTTGCTCTTGTAATCGTGTTTCTTTCACTCGATGCGATCGTGATGTGAACATGAACATTGTTATACAAATTAAAGTTTCGCCAAGCAATATTTAATTAACTTAAAGACTGCATAGTACTTAATTTTACTTCGCTAGTTCGCTAAAGAAGGTAGTGTAGTTTAGATTTATTGGTAACATATAAATTTACACAAAAGAACTATACATATGCTAGCGGTAAATAAACTAAAGAATTAAAAACGTACAAAATTAAAAGAATTAATTTTGAATAAAAGTGTAATAGTACTATCGTGGACATGAAATTTAAAACGATCAATTTTTGTTTTGTAAATATGGCCGAAATAGTGGCTTAAACATCTCAAGTTTTATGCGAAGTGGACATTAAGAAGAAACATTTCTCTGATGTTTTACGAAGATTAGAGTCTTATTGTTATCCTAAAACAGAATAAGTTAAAAAGGAAATATCTTCTTACTATTTTTCTCGCTGGCAGCACATTTTACATAATTTATTTTGATAAAATACATCTGACGCATTGGTTGTCCAAATAACATAAAAAAATCCCATTCACAATACAGTAAAATTCAAAAAATCAAAGGTGGCTGATAAGAAATCGATAGTACATTACATATCCGAAGGGAAAGTGCTTCATTACAGGCGAGGACAGTTTGACCGACCGAGAGCGAAGCTCGAGGGCGGCAATGGGCCCAAGGCTGCAATTTCTAATACTCTTGATGACACATTCACCAAGAGTCCCATCAGTTCTTCATCATTAACTGGTTGCTGAAGGAAAATTACACTCCTAGCTTCAGCATCATCAATGTTATGAGATAAAAAAAACAGTACTTTCTCCCATGGTAGAGGATCGTGAAAACATTTATTACTTCGAATTTTCACCAATGCATAGTCGCATAAGGAATTAAATTTATTACTTCTCATGGTGGCGGCACGCAACAAACGCGAGCCAGCTGTTTCGCAATCAGAAAAAGTAACTTTAAAGTCACGACAAAAATTGGCCTACGTTGGTCGCCACTCGTTATAATGTTTTAGAGCGCGGTCTTTAAGAGCATCTCCTGATTTAACTATCATCCATGCGTCGCCTAAACCAAGATCAGCTGCCACTGTAGTGACATCAGATAACAATTCTGCCATTGTGTGAGAATCGGCATCAGAATTCAGCGAAACGAAAATGAGTGGTGGCTGCTGCTGTATTTGGTGTAGACTGCACAGCACTTTCTTCTAGGACAGAATGAACTACTTGTTGAGACAAAATGGATGTCCACTGCTTCTAGCTCTCCTTTTGAAATTCCAACTGTCGTGCCTGAAAACTAGCTTGTTGTTCTTGCTGCACCCGTAGCATTTCCAACAATACATCTTGAACATTGTCTACACGAGATTTTTTTTCGGGTGAAAAATTTGTTTCAAAGGTCCCCGAGAAGGTCCCCTTATCAGCCATCTTATTAAGTGTAGGTTACTGTGTGTGTGCGTGGTTACACTTCTGATGTTAGCAAATGTTTAGATTTGACAAAATTTGTGAAAAGTATTTTAATACCTAACAGTTTTTAATTAAAATTCGTAATTCATTTATTTATGTCAAGTTAGTTACCATAGTTACGACTATAGCACACTTAATAAAACCAAACTGATGACATACAAGGTGTTATTTTGTAGACTTTACTAGCGTTTTGCTCAGCTATGTGCAATTCGATTTCCACGAAAATTTCTGGGCCATTTATGAACGGTGCTTGCCACTGGTATATACAATATTTTAATTGCTCTAATGGTTTTTCAGAAAATGACAGTAACTATCCTACTCATCGATTTGTGTGTAAAAATTATTGTACCACCAGTTTACGATAGCTTATAATATTATAATTAATGTTTATTTGTTATGTCGGATAAAACGCAATTGTGTAGTTCCAGTTAATTGAATTAAATAATCTATGTATACCTTCAATCCAACATCCTCAATTTCCTTTATCATCGGTTTAGTCTGTCATTTTTGTTGTAACAAGGCGAACTCTAAACTACTTTCCGGAGCTAATATACCGCATATTGTCAGTTAAATGGGCAATTTAGCTGAAATACGGTCTTGAAAGGCATAATACCGGATATTACGTGCCATTGGCGGCTCCCTATTCCTCTGCGTTATACCATTGGTCGCCCCCTCTTAGCCACGCCTTTCACCCTGTTACTATGGTAGTGTTATTTAGCTAGCTGGTTTATCATCATAATGAATGGGATGAGGGTGGAAGTGGAATAAAACCTAATTATATCGTGTAGCTTTAATAGAAAAATACCTGCTTGCGTTTATAATTAAAGAAAACTTGACTTTATAAGGTCTAACTTTTACAAAACAAACCTAAAATAGTTAAGTATTATATTATCTTTAATTCTTTACAACCTTATTGTTTGGAAAAATAATAAAGAATTCGAATACCTACAGTCATAAAAGAAACGGTTAAGGCAGTGAACATGCTTAGAAAAATTTAATATTCTTTATGCTTAGTGTTGGGGTTTATACAGGGTGTCCGCGATCAGTGTGCTTTTTTTTTAATGGGAGATAGCTGGGATAGATCCAAGACATTTGTTAAAAACAGTTTTTTGAAAAAGTGCCCCCCTTCGGAAATAACGGTCTTCAAACATGTAGACTAAAAACCCTTAATCGTAAATATTTACCAAACGATTTCACCAACCATCATGAAAGTTGTACTATCAATAAAGGTAATAAATAGGGTCATTTTAAACCCATTTTGAAATTTGGGGCCCCCTTTAAAATGGGTTAAACACTAGTAGTGTAGATAAAAACTGCATGTAATTTCTTTACCTTTAAGAATTTTGTAATTTTATGTATTTTTTTAAATACCTCAATTTAAGTAACAACTTTTTTACCACTTGAAATTTCTGAGAAAGTGTACCTTTTACGAATAATCTATCAAAAACACCTTTGATGTACCCCATATTGTTGCATAAGACTAGACTTTCTTTTGAAATTTGTATGTCACTTACCACTGTCACTACATTGAAGTAAGTTTTTTGTCAAATCAACGCAAAATATGGGGTACATCAAAGGTGTTTTTGGTAGTTTATTCATAAACGGTACAGTTGTTACGTTGATTTGACAAAAAACTTACTTCAATGTAGTGACAGTGGTAAGTGACATACAAATTTCAAAAGAAAGTCTAGTTTTATCTAAAAATATGGGTTACATCAAAGGTGTTTTTGGTAGTTTATTCATAAACGGTACAGTTTCCCAGAAATTTCAAGTGGAAAAAATGTTTTTACTTAAATTGGGGTATTTAAAAAAATACATAAAATTACAAAATTATTAAAGGTAAAGAAATTACATGCAGTTTTTATCTACACTACTAGTGTTAAACCCATATTAAAGGGGGCCCCAAATTTCAAAATGGGTTTAAAATGACCCTTTTTATTACCTTTATTGATAGTACAACTTTCATGATGGTTGGTGAAATCGTTTGGTAAATATTTACCCATATTGTTGCATAAGACTAGACTTTCTTTTGAAATTTGTATGTCACTTACCACTGTCACTACATTGAAGTAAGTTTTTTGTCAAATCAACGCAAAATATGGGGTACATCAAAGGTGTTTTTGGTAGTTTATTCATAAACGGTACAGTTTCCCAGAAATTTCAAGTGGAAAAAATGTTTTTACTTAAATTGGGGTATTTAAAAAAATACATAAAATTACAAAATTCTTAAAGGTAAAGAAATTACATGCAGTTTTTATCTACACTACTAGTGTTAAACCCATATTAAAGGGGGCCCCAAATTTCAAAATGGGTTTAAAATGACCCTTTTTATTACCTTTATTGATAGTACAACTTTCATGATGGTTGGTGAAATCGTTTGGTAAATATTTACGATTAAGGGTTTTTAGTCTACATGTTTGAAGGCCGTTATTTCCGAAGGGGGGCACTTTTTCAAAAAACTGTTTTTACCAAATGTCTTGGATTTTTTTCAGCTATCCCCCATTAAAAAAAAAGCACATTGATCGCGGACACCCTGTATATTTTAACATTTTTAGCCTAAAGAATCTATGGACTATATGGTTTTGGGGATGGTCACATATTAAAAATCCTGCATGAATATACAGGATGAGTAGTTTCAAGTTTATTTATAGTAGTTTAACCAGTAAGTGTGTTAAGAAAGGCGATTAATAAACGACCGGTAGGAACATAGATAGTAATTTAGAGCATAGACAAGCGTTGCTATGGTCGTCGTCGCTATGCATTAATAGGGGTCATTAATCAACGATTTGGAGTGCGTTAATGAATGTCTTTAATAAACGAAGTGCGAAAAAAATCATTAACCTTATTTTAGATTTTAAGAATTCTGATTTTTATTTTGTTCTAAAATGATTAAATTGTAAATTGTCATGCACCCCGACCTTAAGCAGCCGGCCCTGTCTTAAATATGTAAAAATATAGATGCCGCAAAATATGTATTCTGCATGTGTTCATTCATTCATTCAAAAAAGCTAAACCTGATCAATTTAGGTGTTGATTTTTGATACATGAGCTGTTATTAAATGTATTTACGGAATGAGTACTTTAAATTTAAGAAAAAAAAATTTTTGCGTTCAAAAAATTAAATGTATTTACGGAATGAGTACTTTAAAGTTAAAAAAAATAAACTAGGTTTTTGGTTTTTTCCTTATATTTTATATTTTTGATATTATTTTAAAACCAAACTTTCTGACTCCAAAGAAGGAAATATGGTCAATCTAATCCTACCATTAGATTTTAAAAATTCCGCTTGGTTTGTGAATCTTGAATGATTGAAACGAATACTCTTCTGAACAACAACCTGCCGGCCCCCTCTTAAGGCCTCGAGTCACACGCCTCATAAACGCTTTTTCTTTTTCTATAAAGTCAATAAATGTTCAACTCAACCAGTTGGAATTAACACCTTAAAAGGCACGCTGGATGGAAGTCTACCTCTGTCGCAAAAGGTAATATTAAGGCTTTCATCCAAAAAAAGATATATCTGCAAAAAACTACTTTCTTCAGTCCCTTCCTCTTCCCATATTGCAAAAAACGTACCAACAAGTGATATGCTGGGTGATGATACGTCTTTTTCAAGATCCGAAACAACAACAATTTTTGATGTTGTAGAACTAATCAAACATTGATCCTGATATATAAGCTTGAAATGAAACCTAATTTATAAGACTTCAGTATTTGCTTATGTCAGGTTAAATCCTTCTTTATAGTGACATAATTAATTAAATAACGTCTAAAGCATTTTTTTGTTCCGTACATCCATTGATCCTTATATTCACAAAAGTAAAATTGATTGGACTCCGATCGATATGAATATCTTAGAATCTTGGTATTATAATAAGATGTGTTTTTTTGTAGAATATTTTTTCTTTATTAATCGTTACTATCCTCTTTTGTTTAAGCGCAGTTGTAAAAAATTAATTTTTGAATATCGCAACTACGATATAACATTTTCTTTAAGAAAGAAAATAAAATTAGGATTTTTTTGTAAAAATTTATCAGACCATATTGTTAGGTTTGGACTTTTAATGTTTTATACATTTTCACTCTAAACAAAATACGCCGTATATTCAAACATTTTCTGCGATGAAAAATTAAAGAAATAACGATGTAAGAATGGGCATGTTTTATGAAACAATTTTATTTGCTAAATGGATTCCTCTTATTAATAATGGTGTTTTGCAAATTTATAGATCAAACAAGTCTTTATTTTTCGAGTAAAAAAATAAATAAAATTTGAAAATCACTTTAAATTGGACTAGCTTAATCAGCCATTTTTCCCCTTCCACTTTTCTTAAATCTATGCTATTATTTAATTGTCAACTAACATGACACGTTATTTGCTGACCTATTTAATTGCAAATTAGGTATTAAAATGTATCTCCATAATAATAAAGAATTAATGCTTTGTGCCATTATGTACCAACCGCAGAAGAATGATGGTAAAAGAATATTTTATTTACCAAGAAATCAGCATTAAAGACAACAATGGGTAGATGCCGTAAAATTACTAGGCTCATATTCATGTAATTCAAAAAAGTAAAAATGAAAATCAGATATTTTTGGTACAACTTTCGCTCATTCTTAAGTAAACACCCTGTAAGTATGTAGTTACTAATATTAAACGATGTAAAGCACCTATTCATGCAATATATGATCCATAAAACATGACATTTGCTGACCTTTAGAATATTGGTGGTATACAATGAACGATTAACCTTTACATAAAGCTTCATATTACTGCCCTACTCCAGCTTCGTATCAAATATCACAATGTATTTTAAAAGAATCTAATAATCCCTATAATCTGATCGTTAGTGTATTCTTTGCAGACAAGTGTCAAAGGGTATATTAAATTTGATTGGACATTTTCCTTAATATTCGTCCTAGCAAAAATCTCTTCAAATTCGTTCGTTTTATGATTTTAATTTTTGTCCATCCATCTGTCCGTAACAATAAACAAACATAACACAAGAACGGTATATTTGATCAACTTGACGGAGGGCTTATTTAGGGGGGGGGGACTTTCGGTGTCATAACTCCCCCCCCCCAAATCTTAAAATGTTCGCCTGCTGCGCAACTTGCGAGGGTGCCCCCCCCTGCAGCGGCTATATTCCCCAGCGACCCCCCCCCCCCGCAACTAATTCAAATGCTAAATACGACCTTGACTTGATGTTTGACACAAAAATAAACCTATAAAGCTTATCTATTTTTGCTATGGACTTTTTTATGAATGTTCTGAAATATAGGGAAACCGCATTGTGGACCCTAATTTATTATTGAATGGAGTATTTCATAGGGAAAAGAGCATGGAATAGTTTGTCCAGACGGCAAAATAGAAATGATTGGCGAGGAAAAATGGGGATTTAGACTTTAGACTACACTTTAGCATTTGATTTTATTAACGTTGTTGTCAGCTTCATTTCATGAAAATTTTGTGAAATTAAATTGTAATGTGTAATGTGTGCAATGTAATTCGACCATTTAAAAAATAAACAAACGGTGGGATGGATTAAGATGGACTGTAGCTTCATATTAAATCATTTTTTAGTTAATATGTGCTGTTATATTCAAGATATAAACGTTTAAAGTTTTGCACTTTCGGGTCTCATATCTCCGAGGGTATATAAGATAGATTTTTTTTAACAATTTTCCGGGGCTTCCTAACCATGCCCCAACATCGTACCATTGCGTTTATGCGCCATTTCTTGGACACCCTGTATAAAATGGACAAAATGGTGGAATCTAAGATTCACTGTCGACTCTAGAGGCGGGACACCAAGTTATAAAAGTCCTTCTTTATTTCTTAAAGGTATGCACCTGCCAAACCTGAAGTGATTGACAGCTGTTTCGCCCTATTAGGACCCATCAGAATCACGTATCAGGGATAGTCGATGCATAACTTTAAGAAACTAAGATACTTGTGTATTTCAACAAATATCGAAAGAAGGACTTGTTTTTGTTTTTTACCCCAATTTAAGTAAAAACATTTTTTCCACTTGAAATTTCTGAGAAATTGTACCGTTTATGTATAAACTACCAAAAACACCTTTGATGTACCCCATATTTTACGTTGATTTGACAAAAAACTTACTTCAATGTAGTGACAGTGGTAAGTGACATACAAATTTCAAAAGAAAGTCTAGTTTTATCTAAAAATATGGGTTACATCAAAGGTGTTTTTGGTAGTTTATTCGTAAAAGGTACACTTTCTCAGAAATTTCAAGTGGTAAAAAAATTGTTACTTAAATTGTGGTATTTAAAAAAATACATAAAATAACAAAATTCTCAAAGGTAAAGAAATTACATGCAGCTTTTATCAACACTACTAGTGTTTAACCCATTTTAAAGGGCGCGCCAAATTTCAAAATGGGTTTAAAATGACCGTTTTTATTACCTTTATTGATAGTACAACTTTCATGATGGTTGGTCAAATCCTTAGGTAAATATTTACGATTACGGTTTTTAGTCTACCTGTTTGAAGGCCGTTATTTCCGAAGGGGGACACTTTTTCAAAAAACTGTTTTTACCAAATGTCTTGGATTTTTCCCAGCTATCTCCCATAAAGAAAAGCACATTGATCGCGGACACCCTGTATATTTAATATGTAGTTGAATGTGATTCGAAAATCATGGAGTTTTTTTCTACTTTAAATTAGAATTAAACATTTTGCGACTTTTGACCTCAATATGTAAAAACGTAATTAATAAAGTTCAGAAAACAATATAATACATACGCAAAAGGAAAAATCGTTACAGTTTTTCGGAGATATTTGGCAGGCCCAAAAAAAATCTAGTATAAATTATGGTAATGTTTGGGGCACAATGGCGTCTGGAAGCACATATGGACATTCTCAAGCATTACTGATTTCAATGGATATACCATTCAATAATTTATATACATTTAAAAACATTGAAGAACTTTTAGTGGTTATTTGTTGTTCGAAAAACACCTAGTAACTTTAATTTTAGGTCAACATTCTTTTCCTGTGCTTTTGAAAAATCTGAAAAACTCCTCAACTTTGTTCCATGCTTCTCCACGTTTGTATTATTGGAATGTTAAACGGTTTTATTTATTGCAATGTTTTGTTCACAAATTTGTCTCATTACTTTCATTAGTACTTTAGTAATGAATTTTGGTAATTGAAATTTACCCAAATAAGCACAAAAACCTATTTTTGGTTTCTATAATATTTCTAAAGGAGAAAGAGAATTTTGAATATTAGACTGCTGGTTTTTTACATACACAACATACACAATTGTGACCAATTTAAAATATACTAAGAATAAAAATGGCGATACAGTAAGTATATTTTTGACAAACAATTTACATTCTAGAACAAAGATATTTTTAAAAACATTCAATTTTAATAAGATTTAAGTATGTACTTATATTTCTGCTTTTCGCAAAATACTTTACACTTTTAATAAATTACAGTTTCGTGATTGGTAATTTTACGTAATAGACTGCAATAAGTGCACCCAGAACTTATTTTAATGACTATTGTCGAATTAAAACGGTATAGGGTAATTTAGACAAATTCCTAGTAGTTTCAAAAATTACCTGAAAACATCTTAACATTTTTAGGTTTTCCTTAATTTCTTCGAAATGTGTCGTCAGGGTTGGCCAATGAGGTAATCAAACTAGGTTTAATTGGATTCTTGAAGAAGGTAATTAACCCTTCATTAACCCCTGAAAGAAAAATTTGGTATATAACACTGACAGGACAGATTTTTCCATCAATATTGTTTTTGCTGAGATTGTTATTAAAGTATTCTGTTAATTGTTTATTGCGTTCAACATGCCAAAAGGTATATATCTGAGTCAAACCAGAAAACGTAATGCGAAAGCAATTGCAAGTAAGAAGGCTTGGGCTAAACGAAAAAGTGAATCTTCACTTCTAATGTAAGTATTTTTATTAATTACTAATTTGTGTACCAAAAGTTCCGATTTAGATCGTAGTAGTGCGCTTAACACAGGTTTTATGAAAAAACATAAAAATGAAACCTTATAGAGTAGGTCTATTTCAACCTTCATTATGCAAAGATCTACATTATTAAATTAAAGAAGATCTCCATGTACCTGGATAAACTATATAAACATCTATTTAAGGGGGTACTTTAAAGCTTGTGCACAATCTATACTCGTACCTTTAAACAATAATAGTGCAAATATCAAACCTGCTTCAAAACTAATAATAATAAAATAATTCTTCTTTTAAGCCCTACCACTAAAAATGAAAATATCGTTATTGAACTCGCTAGTTCAGATAATTTGGACGATGTTAACAACAAGGATTTAAAAGCCTTTTTTGAAACGAACGAAAAGTAAGACGTATTTTTATGATTTTAAATTTATCTATCAAAAGTAAAAAATCGTTTAACAAATTGTCTCTTTTTTACAGGTGGAATGGTATAAAAACTTATTCTCCGAGAAAGTGGACAAATCCAGTGGTTGATCTTTCTACTGACACTGATAATGAGTAAGTTAATAAAAATGCTTTAATTCTCCCCCATTTCACTTTAGAACTCTTAAATTTTTTAATTTGCATAATTTTTTTTTTAAAACTGTCACATTAAATGTTTTTTTTTTAGAATTAATTCCACAATTTTGAAGGTAGTCGCAAAACCATTAGAGTCTACACCTGTTATAAGTGGAAATAGAATCGTGGAGTTAGGATACGTCCTTGATTGGGCCATACGACTTCAACATAACCATGCAAAAATTTGTGCTGGGGGAACACTTTATGTTGCAGAAGAAAAAAGACATGGCAGGGGACTTGTCAGCACTATCGTGTTTAAGTGTAACCTTTGTTCGCGAGTACTTTTGCATGACACTGAACGACCTAAAATTAATAACTAATAAAGAAACTTTTATTAATTATGGTGCAGTATTTAGCAATTTGGCCTACTACAGGCGTACGAAACTGTAAATCGAAACATTTTAAAAATTTTAAATTGAATTGTTCTGATTTATTTTTATTTTTAAAATAATAATAAAAATCAATTTTGAAAATGTTTAAGTTTAATTAGGTAAAAATCTTAATGTATTAAATAATTTTGTTTGCTTTATAAATTTAATAAATGAAGAATTAATTGTATTATAAAAACCACCAGACTCTTTAAATTTTGAAACTAGCTGAGTCGAGGCCAGTAAATGTAAGTTTATTTCTTACTTATAAATTTTTTTTTTTTGGTAGAATCGAACTGTAAAGCGTTTTCTGAAGATAGTTCACAAGGTCCGAAGCACTAAAACAATTTTTACTATTTTTTAAGACATGCCCAACTTTTACATGACAGTTTTTTTAAATAATAAAAATGCTATTAAACCTTTAAACAATATCTCCTTAAGATGACCTTGAACCCCTGTCTTTTGATTATCCATCCTTCAAGTTTAAGACCTTTAACGATTGTGGTGTTTGAGATAATTGAAGTCAAACTGTAAAGCTTTTCCTGAAGATGGCACACAAAGTTCGAAATGTAAAAACAATCTTATGTTTTTAAAAACGTGTCCAACTTTTACTTTGCTTTTAAACTGACATATTTGAAAAAACATTTAAATACTACTGACCTTTCAAACGATGTGACCTTGGCATGGCCTTTCCCCTATCTTTTGATAATTCATCCTTTAAGTAATAGACCTATAACAATTGTGTTACGTATTCGAGATAATTAAAGTAAAACTTTAAAGAGTTTCCAAAGTCCGAAACATAAAAGCAACTATTTATGTATTTAAAAGCATGTCCAACCTTTACTTTAAAATTAAGCTAAGACAGCTTTTAAATCATAAAAATGCTATTGTCCTTTCATATGATATGATCTTGACATTACCTTGAACTCCTTTTTTTTGTTATCCATTTTCTAAGTTTAAGACCTTTAAATACTGTGGTGTTTAAGATAATCGAAGTCAAACCAAAACATATTTATACACTACAAAACACACTTATGCACTACAAAATTAAGAATGAAGATCATAACAATTGTAGCTCGCGTCACTTAAAAATTCTTCGATGCTAGAAGACATAAGGTCAAGGTCATATTGTTTGAAAGGTCAAAAGCTGTGTCAGCTTAAATTGAAAGTAAATGTTGGACATGCCTTTAAAGACATAAGAGTTGTTTTTATGTTTTGGACTTTGAAGGCCATCTTTTGGAAACGTTTATTATCTTAAACACCACGATTGTTTAAGGTCTCAAACATAAAGGAAATAACCAAAAGGCAGAGATTCAAGGTTACGTGGTTTGAAAGGTTAATAGCATATTACTCAATGGTTTAAGTAAGTACCCTCATTTGGTTTATACAATACCTTTAAACAAATAAAAAATAAAATAAACTTCCAAAAATCTTTTAGAAGCCATGGAATATTTGAGAATGGTAATAGTTTCAAAATATACAAAAAAGTTGGTGTGGAAAGTAGAAACTTTATAGAAGGAGAGGCGTTGGTAAATGCGGATCATATAATGAGCTGTCGCTATTTAAATAAAGGAAATTTGAAAAAAAAAATGCATATCTTTTCATTCTATCTATCAACGAGTCAATTTAGAGGGGATCCACATGAAATTAAAGGAGTAATTAAAAGGGATCCTTAAGAAAATGTAAATGTTAAATGAATGTTCCTGCAAAGCGAAAAGTTAAACAAATTGCAAACATATTTCCGCAACCCTTTTATTTATCTCCAGGTAGGTATTTAAAATTGTATTTGAAGAAAAATTAGCAAATTCATAAATATGTTATTATAAGTAAATTGTCCTTTTTGATGTAGGCGTAAATTATCAAGAGGCATGTTTATCAACAGACCTTAAATGCTACTGGAAATGCAAGAAACAATCAAGTTTCTTTTTTTAAATCTTATATTTTTAGGTTCTCGTTATAAAAATTTTACGGCAATAATGATTGGGATATTGACTATTTACGGCCCAAAGCATTTGAGAATAGGTAAATATGGAATAGCCACAGAAAAAAACTGCACTAGAATGTTTTAAAAAATCCAATTTAGGCCTAAAAATTCACTAACCAGGCTTCATTATTTATAATATCATACGAATATATATATATATATATATATTATTTCACCGAAGCTCCTTTGGATAAGATATTCGAAACTGGGGTAAGAGTGGCAGATGTTGACTTGTCAATATCAGCAAATTCAGTTCCTGTTGATTAAAATTATTATTATTATTATTATTTCTAAATGTATTTCTTTTGTTTTGTATGTATTTCTTGAAACTAATTATTATTATTGTGTTTGTGCCCAACCTTACCCGGTTCAAGGAGACTGCTTAGGGTGGTTTTACGTTAACATACCGACATTACTGTCAAGTATTGTTAAACTAGTAAACCCAAAGAATATACATATTTATTTATTAAAACCTACATTTAAAAAAAAATTGTTTTAAATAATTACTTATTTTTTTTAGAAAACGTGCTTCGCAGAAGAGCTTTTGGACGAATGTCGCTACTTAGAAGACACAAAAGATGTTGTTAATTTAAAAAAAAGACATGCTTACTATGGAAAAGTTTAATTGGACATAGAACGTGCAAAAAACAATTTTTTTGGTCTATTCTGCCAAGTCTTATTCCAATCTACACAACAATATAATAAAGTATTTCCTACTCAAGAGGTTCCAGGTTTTGATCAGCCGAGAAAGATTTGGAGTGCTGTTAATCGTCTAAGAACGTGTCACGGACGTTGCAATGATATGTTATATAAGTGGAATGCACTACCTAGTCCATTATGTGAATGTGGTAAATCTTCAGAAACTATTAAACATACTGTAGAAGACTGTCCAAACACCAACTTTGAAGGCGGTTTTTATGAATTACATAATCTGACTCCAAATGCATTAAATTGGAGGATATATGCCTATTGCGCCGATGGTTAAATTTGAGTATACAAAAATAGTGTGTATTGCGCCACTTTTATGATACCTATTGTTTTGGGTCATTTCGTATACCTGTTTTACATCTGTTTAATCCCTTCCTTTGTCACCCCAACAAATTAGTCATTAGTCTTCATTTTAGCACATCTTAACCTAACCTAGTGTCCCCCAGTGGAAAAAGGTCCCCCAGTGGAAAAAGGTCCCCCAGTGCTTTTGTAAAATTATATCTAACGGCCTGAAATTTAAAAAAACAAACTAGAGAAAAATTAAGAATCCTTGTCAGCACATTACCTACCAAGACAATACATATCTAATAGCGAAAAACAAAAAGCTACTGATAATATCACCGAAAAGCCAGCAAAAATTGTAAGACGGGAAATTCAACAAGCCCCAGCGTTTATTAGTGATAGTTAAAATATACCTGAGATCGACACACTTTTATAAAAATGTGTCAACACAATTTTATAAATTTTAATATATGAAGAAAAAAAGACTAGTACTATTATAAAAATGTATGCTAAGAAAACAACCAAAAATTCTACTTATTTTAATATTTTTTAATTTAGAATATACCTGTAAATGTATTTAAATCGAGTTTTCTTAATCCCTTTTACCTGGGTATGCTTAGCTCCTGGTATAACAATAGACCTTTTATAAACAATAGCGGCCCAATGCAACATATTTCTGTATGACAAAATCGGCGCAATACCAAGTGTTTTCTTAATCACCGGCGCAATGCAAATACACCACACACAATTGGATATCAACTTGAAACCTCTGTAATTTTTGGCAATTTATTGTACCTTGTAATTTAACTGGAATGTGACCCTGGTATGCCGGAGTTATTTTTCCCATGGTTTTTTCCTCTGGCCCCACCCCCCGAAGCAGATGCTTTATCAGTATATGAACATTGTCCATGGGCATCTCAAAAAGAACATTATTTGTACTTTTTTATATTATTTACAACTTTATTATATTCTTGAATGTTCATATTTGTCACATACCAACCCTTATAACTACTATGACTTGTAATGTTTATTAATAATCATACGAATATATATATATTACTTCCTGATTGGTTTCATTTCTAATTTTGCAATTAAGAGTGTCTTTAGGGGTGGATTGTGCTTATATGTATTGAATTTCCCAATTGGACAACCTAGTGCGACAAATTTAAAGAAGGTAATTAATTTGAGCTGGTACCATCAGTAAGGGGCTGGCGTCAGTCAAAAACGCCTGAAGAACATGACCAATACTTGCGCCTATATTTTCTGGTTTTTGGTAAATAGACAAGTTTTTGAATTATCATATACTTTTGGAACGCCAGAAAATCAAGACACTATAATAGGCAAAACCAAAGAAAAAGGACGTCGACGGGATGGAAAATTTAAAACACCTTCATTTGAGATGTTCTAAAAATAAACTCAAACTAATGGTCTTAATTTTCATTTCTCAGATATATTAACTTGTAATGAAAATTTTCGCCATTTACTGATGTTTAATTAGAAGATATTAGAGGAATTATTCAAGCTATTATATTGAGGGTAAGAAAGAAAATACAGTTTGACCAATTTATTAAAATTATTATTATTAGGCGACACGTGAAGAAATTCGGGCCAACATGTCCAATTGTTTTCAAAATATATATATATGTATACTCGCGTTGTATCAAAGTGCATGTACAAAAATGCAAATGTATGAAATGCCGAATAAGAACATATTCCAATTATAAAGGTACCCCACCATGAAATAAGGTGGGAATAACACCTCCAGGTCTAATTTCTTACCTCAACATTGGTTATTGTGGACGATCATACGATGTTTTATAAAAAAATTACTAAAATTACTAAATTAGATCATTTTCCTTGTAAAGGTGATTGTTAATAAAGGCATTACCCTGGGCTTCACCTTTGATTAAAAGAGAATGAGAAGAGAACTTATTGCGTCTACCTTTCAATAGCAGATGCAGATAAAACTGCCGAAACATCTAGGGCTAGGATGCACGTTGAGAGGGCTATTTAACGCATCAATCTTTTTAAAATAGCGAATGATTTGATAAAATGAAACTTAATTCCATATATTAATGAAGTTATGAATGTGATGCGATGGCTGCTTTGTTAAATTTATTGCCGTCAATTTTGGCAGAAAAAAAGTTTGTGTATTTAAGAGGCTAATCCGGTTTTAATCAGCATAAGGTAAAATACGCAACGTACAAGTACAAGTTTTTATTTTAAAATATTTTCAGGTGGATTTTTGGCTTTCTTATCTTAAATTTTAAAAACTATTAATTTTTTATTAAAGTTGGATATGAGGGTAAAAACAAATACACAGCGTAGCTGTGGAAATACGTATTCAAATTTTTTAAATAAAGTGTGGTTTGGAGATAATTTTTGTTTTATAATATCATTAACATTTAAAAATGTCATAGTTTTTTTCCTAAACATATTTTTTTTTACTTAGTGTTAAGGGCACAACGAAAGATTATTATTAAGCAAAAAAAATCACAATACTTTGATCCAGATTTTTATTGCATGCAACATTTACTATTTACTTGACCAGTGGTGAGTTTGACCTTGGGGTCACCTTGACCACAAGACTTTGATATTTATGATAAGTTTGAACCTTTTATCTACATAATACCGTAGTTAACATACACACAAAAGTGACATTTTTTTATTACAAGTATTACAACCTAGTGGATGATCCAATCGATATGATTTTGGTGAATAGGTGGCAGTTGCGCCCAGTTGCATTTGCGCTGCGGATTAAAAAAGTAGCACTTGCGTCTCAAAAAGGTACAAGATTAAGCAGGTATAAAAATTACGGATTAAAAAGTGGCATTTGCGCTGCGTTCGAAATTCAAACTCATTAATGTAGGTATACATTTTTCATTGCAGTTTGTGACATTACCACATATGTTTAAATTTTCTTTTTAGCAACAAAACTTACCCCAACCTACCTAACCTAATGTCCCCCAGTGGAAAAATGTCATCCAGTACTATTAAAACAGTCTGTCTGAAACGATAAAATTCAAAAACACATGCATTGAGTACTTCCAACGTTGCTGGCTTGTTTTAACAATAATGAAAGTGTGTATACTATCCTCTGTTTTATAATTTTCTAATATTATATCTCAATAATACATCGGATACATAAAAATAAATCTAGGCAAAAGGAAGTTAATGAGACCGCGGCCAGTACGACCAAAATATGAATTAAAAATTTTAACCAATTAATATTGAATTATCTAACCCACTTAATGACTTAAACATCATAATCCTCTATTAATTTTGTGCAGCAGCGCAAATGCCACTTTCTGATATTTTGTTTTTATACCTAATTTTAAAAACTCGCAAGTGCTACTATTTTAATCCGCAGCGCAAATGCCACTGGGCGCAAGTGACACGACACCGATTTTGGTATCATATGCTGAAGATAAAAGAATAGCTGTGGAAAGACTTCTTTAAATTTTTATAAATAAAATGAGGTTTGGAGAAAATCTTTGTTTTATAATAATCATTAACTTTTAAAAAAGTCAGTTTTTTTCCTAAAGATATTTTTTTTTAACTTAGTGTTAAGGGCAGAACGAAAGATTATTTTTAAGCAAAAAAAATCACAATATTTTGATCCAGATTTTTATTGCATGCAACATTTTCTGTTTACTTGACCAGTGGTCAGTTTGACCTTGGTGTCACCTTGGCCACAAGACTTTGATATTTATGTTAAGTTGGAGCCTTTTATCTAGTACCGTTAGTTAACAACATTTTTTCATTACAATCCAGTGGATAATCCAATCGATTTAATTTTGGTATCGTAAGGTGGGTTATTTTTTGTAGAACCAAGCAGTAGGTATCTTATTTCGTTTAGGCTTAGTTGCTAAAAACCTCTAATTTTTAGATTAGATTAGAGATTAGAAACCGAATTTAAAGGCCTTGACGTAGATAGTTTTAGTATAGTAATTAAAACTGCTTAAAACAAAATTTACATTGATTTTAATTCAGGTTAAAACAATAAAAAAGAAAGGTTGCCTTTTTTTTACTTTAAAAACAAGACTTTGCTACACGCAGATAATTTTTAATGGTAATGATGTTAAAGCAAATTGCATGAATAAGTACTTATGTTGGATCTTAAAACAGGGCATTATTCTAGAAATAATAAACGAAGTAAGCAAGTCAAGTGAAATTTTAACAATGGAGATTTTATGAACGCGAATGCTATAGCCGACTTGCATCCACTTATGTCTTATCCTATACTTACGACCCTTTGTGTTTAAATTTAAAAGCTACCTACGCCTTCCTGATTGCATGTCACTTATCTAGAGTGATATCTGACAAGATTTTTAGCTCACACTTTGCTAAAGGATTCTTTATTCAATGTTTTAGTTGGGACCCCAGTATTCACTCTGTAAAAATATCATCTTTGAGCATAAGTTGTACCTAACATACAATTTCCGGTGGAAGAAGCTATTAAAAGAGTATTTGAAATAGTAGCTCTTAAGTTGTCGCACAGTTAACCACCATATTTTTGCATCAAGGACAAGTAATGTCACACGTAAATCATAGATATCAAAATATCTAAAGAGTAAAGAAACAAATAAGAATAACTAGCTGAGTCGAGGCCGGTAGGTCCGACTCTTGAGTTCATTTCTTACGTATAAATTCATTTTTTTGTTAGAATTATAGCGTTTCCTGATGATAATCCAGTAGGTCCAAAACATAAAAACAACCTTTTATGTTTTAAAAGACATATCCAACATTGCATTTTACATGATATAGTTTTTGAATTATTGTAAAAATTCTATTGAACATTTAAACGACATGATCTTAACATAACCTTAAACCCATGTATTTTAATTATCCATTCTCCAAGTTTGAAATTTTTAACTATTGTCGTGTTTAAGTCAACTGTAAAGCGTTTCCTACAGATGGCCCACAAAGTTCGAAATATAAAATTAACCTTTTGTGTTTTTAAAAGCATTTGTACAGCATTTACTGTGCTTTTAAAGCGATTATCCATACTTCAAACTTTTCTGGGCTGATCAAACCCTGGAACTACCTTTGTTGGATCTTCAATCAATTCTTTAATGGTTAAATCATTAATTTCTTGCCACTTATTTTTCCATATATTAATAACGGAAAAGGGCTGATGAATAAACTCCTCTTGCCATATGAGCTTCCTTGATTTAAGTCTGTTAGGTGGAAGCATCTGCAAGTCAATATGTAAGGGGAATTTTTCCAACTCAAATTGATATGCTTTATAAATGGAATGCATTACCTAGTCCGCTTTGTGAATGTGGTGCATTGCCAGAAACAATTAAACATATTGTAGAAGAATGTCCAAACACTAAATCTGAGGGTGGTTTTCAAGAAATACACCAATTAACTCCAGAAACTTTGAATTGGATATCAACCCTGAAACAGCTGTAACTTTTTTGCTGTGATTTATTGTACCACCACAATTTTGACAACACTGGTATGCCTGAGTTCTTTCCATGGTTTTCCTCGGCCGCGAAGTAAATGCTTTACCAGTATATGAAAATCGGCCATGGACGTGAAAAAATGAACATCACTTATACCTTTTGGAAACTAAACATCCATTTTATATAATGTTCATTATGTACCTATTTTTGAAATGTAATTGATGAGTTCCATCTATCTGGTGATTATGCGCGAAAACATTCACCTGATTTTGACAACCAACTTAATTTTAACTTTTTACATTAGAAAAACACAATTATCACAAGTTAAACACCTCAAAACAAATTTTTTAATATGTTTTAAACCATTTAAACAGAAAACATACACTAATAACACATTTTTTAATTCGATCAGCTGATAAACTGAGTCGCACAATGAACTACTCATCAGCTGATCGAATTAAAAAATGTGTTATTAGTGTATGTTTTCTGTTTAAATGGTTTAAAACAGATTAAAAAATTTGTTTTGGTGTTTAACTTGTGATAATTGTGTTTTTCTAATGTAAAAAGTTAAAATTAAGTTGGTTGTTAAAATCAGGTGAATGTTTTCGCGCATAATCACCAGATAGATGGAACTCATCAATTGTATTTATAATATCATACGAATATATATATTTACTGTGCTTTTAAGCTGACGTATCACTATAAAAATAAAAATGCTTTCAAACAATATGACCTTGACATGACCTTGAACCCCATTTTTTTTTGTTATCCATTCTCCAAGTTTAAACCCTTTAACTAACATGACTTCGAACCCCTGTCTCTTGTGTATCCATCCTCTAAGTTTGAGATATCTAACTATTGTACTATTGGAGCAATGTTAATGCAAACATTGACATTTAAAAACGTCATTTTTTTATTAAGTTTTAACACAAAGAGCTTTGCGAAAGAATTTTTTTAAGCAAAAAAAATCCAATGTTTTGGACTAGATTTTTTTTCTTGCATGCTATATCTACTAACCGTGGCCAGTGGTCAGTATGACCTTGAGATCATCTTGATCACAAGACTTTGATATTTACTTATGCGAAGTTTGAACCTTCTCTCTAGTACCAGTTTTTGCCCCGTACTTCCTTCCATCCTAACATACACCAAAGTGATATGTTTTAATAACAACCCAATGGACAGACCCGCATTTACGCATAGGCCAACTAGGCACTGGCCTAGAGCGGCAGATTATAGGAGCGGCAAATTTTCGACATTAACATATTTTTTTTTTATTTAAAAAAAATGTTTACCAGAAGCAAATAAAATAGTTATTTCTAAAATCTTTGCAATGAACCGCAACTCCTAAACCAAAAGAGAAATTCGATTTTACCATCAGTAGTGATCCTGCCGAATGGATTATTAATAATTCTACTCTTGATTATGTAGCGAAACACAGAGTCGATCACCAAATCCTAAATGTTGATTTTTCCAATTCACGACGACAGTACTCAAACAAGGTACACAGTCACTATTGTAATAAAATCATGTTTAGCAGGACTCGTATAAATGGCGAAGTGTAGATACAATCGTGGTTAATTTTTTCAAAATCAACAAGATGTGTTAATTGTGCTCCTTGTCGTCTTGTTGGCAAAAACATTCAGCTAGCTGAGTAGGGCTTTAATGATTGGAAAAATGCATCTCAATTATTAAAAGATCATGAAAAGTTTCAGGAACGTAGGTCAGCTGCTATAGTTAGATTACAAGGCGCCAACAAATGAAAGGATTGATAATAAAATAGTTTCCAGAATTTAAAAAAGAAGTTGAATACTGGAGGAATGTTTTAAAACGAATTGTAGCAGCTGTAAGATCATTAGTAATTCGGGGATTGTCTTTAAGAAGTAGTGATGAACAATTTACTACTTTTCATATCGGAAATTTTATAATGACATTAGAACTATTGGCCGAATATGATTCTTTTTTGGTGGAACATAGGTATTCATTACTGCGGAAGTATTGGTTGCGAAAAACGTCCTACTTATCTTCCCAAACTTGTAATGAATTTATAACCATAATGGCGGAGCAGGTAACAAAAAAAATTATTGAAGAAGTAAAAGAGGCCAAATATTTTTCTATTCGTACTGATTTAACGCCAGATATTGCATATATAGACCAGTTATCATTTATTGTTCGGTACGTTTAAAAAAAAAGGCACTCCTGAAGAGCAATTTTTGAAGTTTATTGTAAATTCTGGCCATAAATCTGAAGAACTTGCGAAGACTGTAATAGAAACATTAAACTGTATAACCTTGAAATGACCTTTATCTATATCTTTTTAAGGACATATACGAGATGGCCGCATTATAAAATTGGGCATATACGAGCTGGCCACGTTATAAAATTTAATGAGATGCATAGCAGGTACTTTTTTTTTAGAAAAGGAGTTGTGGCGGAAGTATTGTAAAAGAGTCGATATTGTTCTAAAGATAGTTATCTTAAAATCAGGATATATTAATAAACGATTATCTGTGTATTTGATGATTTCTGTGGCGAATGTTTAATATAAAACAAAGATTCTCTCCAAACCACACTTTTTTCAGAAAAATCTGAATACGTATTTCGACAGCTAAGCTGTCATCTTCAGCAGAAGATAGAATGAGAGTAAAATTGTGAACCGTTTTCTGAAGATGGCCTAAAAAGTTCGAAATATAAAAACAACCTTTTATGTTATGTTTAAAAAAGTGTCCAACGTTTACTTTGCTTTTGATCTAACATATATTTATGTTTAAAAAAAAAGGCTATTGAATTTTTAAACGATGTGACCTTGACATGACGTTAAATCCAGGGAATCTTTAGGCAATCCATTCTTTAAGCTTGGGACCTATAACATAAAATGAAAATTTATTTAAAGAGGATTGCATAATACACATAGAAAATAACAAAATGATAATAAATTTATATATATATATAACATTAAAATATATATATAATTTAATAATAAAAAAAATAATTATTTTTATAAAAAAACAATCAAAAATCAACTAAATAAATTGATTCAAAATCTGTTATAATAAACAACTTTGGTATTAAATAAAAACTAAAATAAAATACAACGTCTTTGAAGAAAAATTTACATAATATTAAAAAATAAATAAATATCTTCAATAATAATTTTAATATTTTTTTTTTTTAATTTTTTTTTTTGTTTTTAATAATTTGCTAGTTTTGAATATGTTTAAAGATGATGACGCATATTTTGTTTCATTCGGCAATCCATTTAACTCCTGAATTCCTTTGATAAAATCAAATTTCATCGAGCTCTTATAATTTGGTTTCGGCAAATGAACATTGTTTTTATTGCGAATATTAAATGAATGTGATAATTGATTTAAAAGTTTGGAGAAGAAAAGTTTTTTAGTAATTTTTTTAATTTTAATTAGCATGACCTTTAAAATTTAATTGGTTATCAATAAATGCCCCTAAGTACTTGATTTTCTCAACAATCATAAGCAACAATCGTTGCATATTTTTAAGTTAGCCTGGCCATGAAATGACCTTGAACTCATGTCTTTTTGTTATCCAAGTTTAAGACCTTTAACTACTTATTGTAGTGTTTGGAGATAATCAAAGTCAAACTACCAAGCGTTTCCTGTACATGACCTACCAAGTCCGGAACATGAACTCATGTATTTTGGTTATCCATCCTTCAAGTTCAAGACCTTTAACTATTGTGGTGTTTGAGATAATCAAAGTCAAACTATAAAAAGTTGTAGTGAAACAATATTTTTTGGATTTAAATAATTAAATAATATTAATAAAGTTTCAGGTATTGATAGGTTTCTATCTTTATTGGATTTAATAAAACAAAGAAACGACAGATGTCCTCTGGTGTTACCTTTCAATAAATTCTTATCTTAACTTAGTTTTAATTATTAATTCGGCCATTCTTAAGAATACTAGTAATCAGACAGCGTGTTTTTTGATTATAGTGTTTTACTACTTTAATACATAATAAGACTTGATATTAGGTAAGTTAAAATAAATTACTCATTAAGCATTTAATGTAATATTATACCTATAAGAGATAATATCATTTTTTCTCTTTTTCATTAGTTTCTTAAAAATCAACCAATAAAACCACGCATCAATACCTAAAGGCATTGGATTTAAGTCAATCAACCCCAACCTACCCCCTGTATCACTTCAAAGTTTCCTGAAGATGGCCTTTTAAGTCCGAATCAAAAGATCAACCTTATATGTTTTAAAAAACATGTCCAGCACTTACTTTGCATTTAACTTGACATGATTATTTAATAAAAAAAAAATGCTATTAATCTTTCAAACGATATGACTTTGACATGACCTTGAACTCATATCTTTTTGTTATTCATCCCCCAAGTTTATGACCTTTAAACACCACAATAGTGTAATGTTTGAGATAATCAAGTCAAACTATAAAGAGTTTCCTGAAGATGGCCCTCTAAGTCCGAATCAAAAGATCAACCTTGTATGTTTTAAAAAACATGTCCAGCATTTACTTGGCATTTAATTCACATGATTTTTAAATTAAAAAATGTTATTAATCTTTCAGAAAAATATGATCTTGGCATGACTTTGAACCCCTGTGTTTTGTGTATACATCTTCCTCTAACTATTGTAGTAGTGAAGCTGTGTTAATGCAAACATTAACATTCAAAAACGTTGCTTATATTGATTTTACTTTGTTTACAATACAGACTTTACTCTTAAATTATTTTATTTTCTTGACATTGGATAATTTTTACATTTGACAACTTATAGGTACGCTAAATAAGTATCTCTAGTGGCGCCCCCAAAAACGAACTATCGATAGTCAAGTTCATAGATAGTGACGAAACTGGTTCTATGATCTTACGTCAACGCGTTGTCAAGTGTGCGATGCGAAACTATCGATAGTCACGTAGGTGGCGCGCACATTGATAAAATGAGATACTTACTTAGCGTTTTTATGTTTCTATGACAATTTTTTTCTTAAAATTTTAACACTCTGGATTCTAAACAAACGACATAGCTGTTTTACTACAGTCAATCTGTCCTAAATAATGAGGGTACATCGACAAAATTCCTGGTAGGGCCGCCTTTTTTATATGATGTAACTGGATGTCCAAAAAGTAAAACCCCAAATTGGCTTATATCTACCTATTACAGAAACGGAGTTATGGCCCCCCAAAGGGCCCCCTTTAATTCATCACTGTGGAACTGCAACAAATTTTGCAAATAGATGTCAAATAAGGTTTTAAAAAGATTTTTATAAAAAAAATCCCCAAAAAAATTCCTCCACCCCCTAAATAGCCCCCAAAGAGGGGCCAATCACATTGGATTTACACCAAATTTTGCAAATAGATGCATAATAAGATGCTTAAGAATATTTCCTTATACCTTTTTTTTTTAAAATAATTCCTTTGCCCCATAAACGAAGGGGGCTTTTAAGGGGGGCATTTAATTTAATTAAGTTATTAAAATATATTTTTAAGCATCTCATTTTACATCTATCTGCAAAATTTGGTTTAAATCCAACGTAATTGGTTATTACTCTTTGGGGGCTATTTAGGGGGTAAAGGAATTTTTTTTAGAGATTTTTATTTTATAAAAAATTTTTAAAACCTTATTTGACATCTATTTGCAAAATTTGGTGCAGTTCCACCGTGATGAATTAAAGGGGGCCCTTTGGGGCGCCATAACTCCGTTTCTGCAATAGGTGGATATACGCCAATTTGGGGATTTACTCTTTGGACATCCAGTTACATCATATAAAAAAGGCGGCCCTACCAGGAATTTTGTCGATGTCCACATACAGATTGACTGTACTCTTTTCCCAGCAAAAAATTTTTTCAAGTTTTTACGCAAAGGCTCTGCAATAGAACAATTTTAAGCAAAAAAAAAAGCAGAATATTTTGGGTAAGATTTTTTTTGCACGCAATATTTACTTATGTGACTACTGAGCAATAGTCAGTTTAACCTTGAGGTCACCTTGACCACAGAATTTACCTATGTCAGATTTGAACCTTTTATCTAGTATCATAAGGGATATTTTTGCGGCAATAACCATAAAACCATAGTTATTTGCTGTCTTTCTTTGTTATAAGAGAAACGTATTTGTCTTTGTCTAATATAACTATGGTTATATGGTTAAGGAACGCAGAAATTAGCCTATAGTTAAGTAAATTACGGTTGATAAAAAATGTTCTCCACTACATCTATTCATCCATCCTAACATACAGCAAAGTGATATTTTTTAATTACAACCCAGTGAATGGTCCGATACAGATTGCAGCCAAAACTGTGCACTTTTTCAAACGGTTGAAACTGTAATTGCAAATTGGTTCTTAACACTGATTTTTTCAACTATCTACACTTAATTGAACAATTTAAAGTAAGGTATTACTAAAAAAAAAAAATTACTTTGAACAGAGAAGATCTAACAAACGTGTTTACACCTTCTTGATATCTCTCTATGATTGAAAAGTTTTTTTTTTCAAAAACATACCTTACACAAATGCTCATCTGTTCCTTGCAGGTATCCCTACTGTCATCCAACATAACCAAAAAATATTCCGATTTGTTAATATGCTCTACAAAAACTTTTATGCCTGCCCTAGACCATGCGATCCGACTGATACGACCGTCTGAAACGACGTACTGTTCAGACCGATCGAAGCGTCTGGGGCAGAAATCGTAGTAAAAGTTGATCTGAACAGTACGTCGTTGGTCGTAAGCCCGCTCCAGACCATGCAATGAAAGTATGTATTTTGGTCTGAACTGTTGGTCTGATACGATCATCTGAACGTGTGGAGAGAGGATCGTAGTAAACTTTGGTCGTATCAGTCCATCGAAGAGAAATACCGACGTGTCAGAATTTCAATCCGATCAAATATATTTTAATTTTTTATTCATTCATTTACTGAGGATTTCTGTATACTATTGAGATCTATGATAAGAATAAAAATGATTTTGTAAAAAGTGTTGAGATTTGTAAAATTTTTTGTAAAAAAAATTTGCTTTTAACTGTTCTAAATAATTAAAATTTTCAATTAAAAAAAAAAATTGCATATTTCGAGGGTTCTTCGTAAATACTTTTTTCATAGGGTGACGATAAAAATAATAAAATCCGTGATGCATGTTTTTTTAATATCCCAAAATTGTATTTTTTTTAAATAATATAGGCACACTATATTTTAAAAATATGGCAATAATCATTTTCGTATAATATATTAGTTTAAACTTGAAATTATTTTTAAGCAATGCATTGTGTATGTATTTTTTAAATTTTACGACAATTTCACTAAGCACGCAGCTTATTTATTTCTAAAAAAAAATTAATCTAAACATTTGGGTAATATATAAACCTGGATATACAGGCTGACGTAAATTAAAGGGCCACCGTTTGAATCTTGCTTATCTTAAAACATACAAGGTCGGTTAAATAGGTACAAAGTTGGCAATACATTTCACAGACATTATTTTAACGCATTTTTGTGAACTGTAACGTAGGACTTGACCAGGGGCCCAAATAGCAAACTTTTTTTAAAAGGTCAAATTATGTTTTACACATGATTTCAAAACAACAAAAGTGTTAACATAATCAATTTTGTAACGTCATCTCGTATACTCTAAAAAGTAGTGGGGGATGTTTTTAGTTTACACCAAAGTTTAAAAATCAATTAAAAAATAGTCGCTGGCTTAAACAAATCATAATATGCAATAACGTACTCTGACCGCTTTACCTAAAAAGCAAAATTTTGTCAAAATCTTTTACGTTCATGTTCCCTATTATGTATAGTATCAAAATTTGTACTTTTTACACAAATTGTAATTATTTTAACAATAAATAATATTTGAACATAATACAATTATTTAAAAATATAGAAGGTATTTCTGTAAATTTATGAATTAAATAATTCATTTTAAATCCTTCTTTTATTTATGGTCTTGACATCAATGTCAAGACCATAAATAAAAGAACAACAACAATAAATAGTAAAGTTGTAAAATACCTACCCTTTCATTCATCAAACAGGTAAGATTAGGTATTTGGCTATTTTTAAACATAATGCGGTCGGAAGCAGTTGGCAGTTACAGTTGAACTGAGTGTCTGGAAGCACCAAAAAAATTGCACAGACCGTCGTTTCGATCGGTCGTACGATCAAACTGTATGTCTAGGGCAGGCATTAGCATGCCTGAAACAGCAGCTTGAAGCAGATCATTTTAGGATGAGAAAGATTTATAAAAAGCATGACCAGTAATATTATTTTCTTCCAAAAAATTATCATGAGTTCCTACAATCATTCCCCCTCAAAGCCAATCCACAACACATCTATCACTCCACATAAATATTCACCGCGAAATTTTATTTACGCTGTTGTGTTATCCAATTTTGTTAAAACTGAGCCTGACTTTTTATAATTTTGGTACAGCAAAAGTTTTTCTGTTGCTTTAGAATGCGTACATGTCTTTTGGTGCATCCAAAAACCTATAATGCATTATTCCAGTTACGGTAACCTGTATGCAAAACTGCCATTTCTACTAAAATGATTAACTAGCTGGCTTGATATATTCCAGCCACTTAAACTCCTCAAACCACTTTGCCTGGAAATTTCGGGTAAATTAATCAGCTGAAAAGTTCGTTAACAACATCATCAAGTGTACCCAGATCGTCGCTATTTTTGCCACTGACTTTAACTTTGAGTACTTCGACAACCGTCATCACTATGAACAATTGCTTAAACGTTGGCTGTTGTTAAAAGCTCTTGTGATGGTCCGGCTCTTGCAACATTTAAAAACAAGAAATAAATGATCATAATCAGTCGATTACATTTTAATTTTCGTTATTAAGTTAATTATCATTTGAAGTGTTATTTGGGCTTGTGGCAGATCTTTTTTTAAAACCGTCACGAAATTACCCGTCTCCCTCCTAGCCCGATGGTTCAAACGCCTAATAACGTTGGCGTCTGACAACCTTCGTTGGGTATATCTTGCCTCGTATAATTGGGCAGCTGCATTGAAATTCCCATTCTCAGCTCTCAAACGCAAGTACATATCCGCATATTCACTATTTGTGTACATTTTTAATTTGTATTAAGACTCTTTATTAACAATTCTTCCTCTGTCGGATAACATAAGAAATGAGAAAAAGAAAGCATCACTTTTAAGCACTGCGTTCAATCTATACTTGACGCTAAACACTAACACTTTTCAGTAAAATTGCCGAAGATATGTCTCCTGCGGGGTGATTACGGAATATCGCTTCGTACGAAACCTACATAAGAAGACCATTAAGTTTCGTACGAAGCGATATTTCGTAATCACCCCGCTGGTTGCCAGGGTATACGTGTTCTATTTGTTTTATTTGTCCAGGGGTAAAAATGTTTGATGAACGCACTGCTTCGCTTCATATTTTTTGAGTTAGAAGGAAGCTATTTTTTCCGAATTTTCTTTCCTTTTCGCATCTATTTTTTTCATATCAAAATGTTTGTCAAAATTGCGTCCGGTTGAAGATTTCGGAATTTTCGATGACTTTAGCTATAAGCAATTGATGCTATAAGGGAGTGGAACAAACTTTCCGCTTTAAAGTGAATGGAACATATATGAGCTGGAAGATCAATTAAATTATTTTCCTAATTTTTATAAAAGATACACATGTATCTGTCTAATAGACACATGTATCTGTCAATTAAGCATGCGTGTATTGGAGCTATAGACAGAAGCTTTTAAAATCACTGGGAAATACTAGTTAGGTAGGTTAGGTCAAGGTCTGCTGCTAAAAAGAAAATATTCACCTTTACCATTGAGGTACACCTTCGAGGTGTAGAAAGCGCTCCTTAACGGAAAGGGTGTATTAACAAATAGACTATTCTTTTATTAATACACCGTATTAGTAGTGACGTCACTAAAGTTAGTTTTCGTAGTTTTGACAAGTACGTGATAAAAAGTTATTGTCAAAACATCAAAGCCATGGCAACGATGGAGTGCTTTTTGTCTTAGTTAGATTCAGTGACGTCACACTAATGCGATGTAATAAGATACGAGCGTCTTTGCCAAGTCGCTTTATAAAGTCGAGGAACGCACTACTTGACACCGACATAGCTAAAGACCGACATGTGAATAGCTATGGGCAGCGACATAACCAGGAACCAACATAGCTAAAGAATGTCATCTCTAAAAAGCGTTAATAGCTATAGGCACCGACAAAAGTATGAGGAGTAGCATATTTGTTTTTATTTTCTTTTAAGCAACTGTAAGCAACGAAACTTACATAGTTAACCTAGTGTCCCCCAGTGCTTTTAAAAGCAGCTTCAATATGCGCATGCGTAATTGACAGATACATGTGTCTATTAGACAGATATAGGTGTCTATTAGACAGATACATGTGTCTATTAGACAGATATATGTGTCTATTAGACACATACATCTGTCTAATAGACACATACATGTGTCAATTAGGCTAATAGACACATATATCTGTCTTTTATATAATAGATAGATAGATGTGTCAATTATAAAAAAAAACATTACCATGGGCCTTCTACGCTTTCGTAGGAAATATAAGAAACATTAAGGATTAAAAAAGGTACTTACCCGCAATAAAATAAAAAGTTCAAACAATATGAGTGGTTAAAAATATGTATCACAATGCACTAACGTAACAAATTTAGTATTAAAAACACTTAATTTGGCCATTTGTAGCTCTTTTTTAGTAATTTTATTCAGAACTTTTTAGTTTAATTTACGAAACCAAAATCGGAAATATTGTTCTTAATTTTACGTTAAATAATTATTTACTACATGATAGATGTTTCCATTTGACTCCATGAAAAAAAATTGTAATGGTGTGATCGGACGGCATTACAAATTCTCTACACGTCAAGTACTGGAAACCGAAGAATTGAATCTGAATTTATTTCATTAACGTAATAGTACAGTCAATCCGTATTTGGACATCGATAAAATTCTGGGTAGGGCCTCCATTATAATATGTCTGGAGATCCAAAATGTAAATCCTCAAATTGGTGTACACTGGTGGAAAAAAGTAGCCCGTACAAGTGATAAGTGTAGGACTACTTTTTTTGGCTTGTAATTGCAGCTTTATTCACATGAAATTTGAAGTAACGTCAATATCTTGAATGACAACTTAAAATTTAGGCCAAAATAGAATAATGCGAAAATATTTCTGAGGATACAATATTTGTGTTTATTCAAAATAAATAATGAGGTACTTATGTGTTTGATAATTTGATTATTTTTATGGGGAATTAAGAACGAGAGAAGGATTCTCGCCGTGATATTGAAAGTCCTTCAATATAAGGGTAAGTAAGAGGATTCTCGTCGTGAACGCAAGAGGGAATTCTTCAGATCTTGCAGATGGTAATTTTATTTTCTAATAATGGGTTCTTGCGCCATCCCTATCGATTACTTCCTGCAATCTTCGAGGCATGGAATGAATCAAATTTTGGCAAATTCTGTTGTCGCCATTCAATTCATTCCAAGCCTCCAAGATTTCTTCCCATAGTTCATCTGCATTGTTGGGCTGAAAATCACGCGTGTGAATTTTCTTCACCAGCCAACCCCAAACATTCTCGATTGGATTCAGATCCGGGCTGTAGGCTGGATGAGGAATAAGTTCCACATTATTTGTCACAAACCATTGCTGCACCACATGTGCCGTGTGCACCGGGCAATTGTCCTGCTGAAAGATAAAATTACCATCTGGAAAAATGTCTCCAACCGATGGCAGCATTATGTTCTGCAATAAATCTAAATAAATTGCACTATTGAAGCGTCCCCTTATCCAACACGCAACTCCTGCGCCTCGGGCAGTTATCATCGCCCACACATTTACTGAAAAACGACCCATCCTTCTTGGAGGGCAAATGTACTCCTCATCATACCTCGTCCCCGTTGGTCTGAACACTCTAATGTGACCATCAGTACAAGATTGGAATACTTTTTCGTCAGTAAACACAACTTTTCCCCAGAAATCCTCCCCCCTATTTATGTAGTTCAGGGCGTAGATCAGGCGACTTTGTTTCCTCTCCGGCGTGAGTAGATCTTTATGAGCAGCCGCACAATTTTTTAAGTCGGACTGCTTCAGCCGGTTGCACGCCGTCCGACGGCAACCCGGAAAATTGGTCCCCTCCACCGCTAGCTTAGTCGTTGCAAACGGATTTGCACGCAAAAAATTTATTAACTCTCCATCCTGCTGCGCCGTTGATACTTTTGGCCTCCCCGATTTAGGTCTATTGACGGTGGTGTGATCCTCCTCCCAGCGCTTCTTCACCGATAAAATGGTGGACTTATTGAACCCGTAATGATTAGCAATCCTCCTTATAGACCAACCATTGTTAATTTTCAAAATTATTTCAACTTTTTGTTGCTCAGTCAACATTTTTTTAAAAATATTTTTTGACTCTTGGAATATTCAAATGACACGTGCCAAAAATAATGCTCAGTTCATGTAACGTGATTTAGGCTGTACTAGTTTCTTTTTTCCACCAGTGTATCTCCACCTGTCTTGGAAACGGAATTATGGCACCCCACCCAAAGGCCCCCTTTAATTCATAATATAGAATCACGGTGGAACTGCACTAAATTTTGCAGTTAGATGTCAAATAAGGTTTAAAAAAGATAATAGATGTTAAATAAGGTCTAAAAAATATTTCTTGATTTTTTTTTTTTCAAAAGCAAAATGTTTATGTACTTCTTAAGAGCCCCCCTTGTTTATGGGGTAAAGGAATTTTTTTATAGAAAAAAGAGTTTTACCATCTTATTTTGTATCTATTTGCAAATTTGGTGGTGATCCAACGTGATTGGGGGGGTATTGATGGAGTGAAGAAATTTTTTTATGTGTTAACTTTTTTTAGAACTTAAGTAATTTATTTCTTATAAGCTAGCCCCACTCCCAAAAAAAAAGACTATTTATTCCACAATTTTTATTTTGGGAAAAAAACTCCAACTAAAATTTAAAAAATTGTTAATGACTAGATGTTTTTATTATTAGCCTTTAAAGAAAGCCAAATCAAAGCTGATCACTTAAATATTAAAAGCCATTTCTACATCATAAAAAATTATCTGCAGGGTCAAAATGAGTTTTAGGACTTGCGCAGCTATACGTAAAATCATCTGATTGCAAATGCATCATGTTCAGGTTAGGTTCCGAAGCTGATCTATTAATTTTGGGATGATTCCGTAGCAGTTCTACCAAAGAACTGTGAATGTCACTAAATAGGGGTCGTTCATCCTTGTTGAATTTTATTGTTTTCAGAAGCAGATTTCGGAGTCCTGAGGGTGTGTCATTGCGCAGCTTCGATATTTCTGGTTTTAGGCATCCTCGTCCGACCATAAATAGAATTTGATCCTAAAAATAGATTGAATTATAGGTGACGAAAGGGAAACTTCTCTATAATAAAATTACCTTATCATTAATATGCGCGTATGGCAACTGCATGGCAAGCATTTCAAACATGACAATCCCGAAGGCGTACACATCTGACTGAAAACTATACGGATTATCTTCCATCATTCTTATAACCTCCGGCGCCATCCACAAAATTGATCCACTAGGTTGTTGAAACCGTTGCGACCCTGACCATCTTACTTTGGCAGTCGCCAGACCGAAATCGCCTATCTTCACTGTTAAGTCTTCGTGCAGGAAAATATTATTGGATTTTAAATCGCGGTGAATAATGTTCTTGGCATGTAGATAGTCCATTCCCTGTGCGATTTGGCGATCTATTTCAATCAGGGTAAAAAGTGGAAATTCTGTCTCTAGGACATGAAGATGCTTGTAGAGGGACGAACTTTCGCACCACTGGGTGACAATAGCCAGTTGAGGCTCACTTACACATCTGAAAGTATATTATTAAGTTCCAGAAATAGGTGAGATTTTTACACTGATTTTGGTTTGGTTTTGTTACCAATATGATTCTAGAATTAATTAAAAAACCTATTGGAATCCTTACCCCATGAACAGAAGAATGTTAACATGTCGTGTTTTTTTGAGAACAGCCACTTCATTCTTGAACGCCTGCAGATGTGTATCAGTTGGAACTTTTACGTTTAAGGTTTTGACTGCAACTGGACCATGCCAATGTGCTTTGTAAACAGTTCCGAAACTTCCCGACCCAACTTTCGGGCCCACAAGAATTTCATCTGCTGATATTTCCCAATCTCCTATGTTATCTCGGGACGCCAAAAGTGGTAAGCATTCGTCTGCTGGCTTTAATATCCTTAAAAAAAACATAAATTAAATTATGAACCGGGAAGAAACCAAAGTATCAAGAAATTACCTACTAGATACGACATTTACGTTATTTAGACTAATATTGGGTGCAGAACTAGACCTGTCATGATGCCCCAATGTTTCCTGATTTTCTTGATGTGGCAATCCGAAACCAGCTTGACCTGGATGTAAAATACCCGCGGGGTTGTCTGAAGGGCGAGCCAGTAGCGCTCTGTAATAATCATCTGATTTTCTTGCCTAAAAAACATAAGCTCTGTCAAACATTGTTTTTGCATGGCACCTTAGTGTTTTCTGCAATTAACATTACGAGAGTAACTTACTTGACGGCACAAAAGAGGAACTCCTGGAGAACACTTTTCATGAAACTTGTACCCACATGTTTTACACAAAAACCCTTGGAATAACAGTCGTCTACAACACTCACAGAAAACCAACGAGAAAAAAGTCTTACGCACATAATTATGAGAAGTACTTGTAATAATTGAGAACTCATCTTTAATTTTCACAGTAACTTCCTTGTCAGTAATTGTACTAATGTCCGTGTCCCAATCAATGTTGCTATTTGTGTTTCCCAAATACACTCTACACATCTTACAGGAAAGATTCCGACGTTTCATTGCTTTGGCTAATGCTTCTCTAAGGGTAAGTCCTATGCGAATCTGGAAACTAGTTCGTTGCTGATTAGGGAGGTGTGCTCGAAGAAGTTTAGGCCTAGTTTTGACTTGAGATTGCTCGCTTAGATCCTCGGGAACTTCCCGATCATTGCTTAGGTCATCTACCAATCTCCTCTTTTCCATTTCTAACTCATGGAGCTTCGACGTCAGATCAGCGTATTCTTGTAGATACATGGGGGAGGGATGTTGATAATCGGCAAACTTTGTGATGAGGACGTCAATGTTATCTCGCATAAGGCTGATTACCTTCTCTATGTTTCCAAGCTCTTGCTGGAAAATCATGTCTTTGTTTTCAATAGACATTATACTAACACACAGTACTAGGATACACAACAACGATCTCTTACTTGAACAATTACAAACTTATTAGCACGATTGTTGTAATTCACTTCAGCACCTCTTCAAATATTATAATCAAATTAATTTAGGACACTTTTACTTATAGTAATCCTCCCTCTAATTTGAAAATATTCTACCTAGGTTAATAGGGCCGGTTTAAAAATCATTATTTTCGAAGAATTGAAACAAGAAAAATGGGATACTTACCTGTGTCTGCTAATTAAAATTATAATTGGATTAATAAACAAATTGTTTTCAAATTACATGATATTGCATGACAACATTCAAATTTAGTTTGCTTTTCTAAATATGTCAACAAAGTAAAAAAAAATAAAACATTAGATGAAAAAAATACTTTGAAAAGCTATACCGTTCCAACAGTCCTTTAAGCGAGGTAGATTTGATCGTAAATACTAAATACAGGTTATTCCAAAAGTGACCCACCACATATATGGTACGTTGTTGGGACATGCCCATCAGAGATCCCCTAAAAATTGCTACAAATGAGAATCTATCACATATAACCTCGCATATATGAGGCCCCAAAGCGCGAAACTTTAAAAACTTGTACCTTAAAAAACAACGGCTCATATTAACGAAAAAATGGCGTAATAGAAAGGCGCAGTCTATCTTAAACTATCTTACCATTTGTTTATCTTTAAAATGGTTTTATTATTTATTTATCTTTTAAATGGTCAAATAACATTTTTTTTTGTCAATTAATTACCCGTACAGTTTAATTAGCAATTTTAAGTGATAAAAAAAGTGTTTTCTTGAATCTGTATAATCTAAAAAATAAATAAAGTTACAAAATAGTCAAGGTTTAAAAGGTTACAGGCAACTTTTATAAAAACTTTAGTGGTTACCCCATTTTAAGAGTAACCCCAAATTGAAAAATGGGTTTAAAGTAACCGTGTTTATTACCTAATGGATTGTGCAAATTTAAGTATGTTATCTTTGGATCCGTATAACTTATTACAATATTTTTGTTTATTCAATGTATTATTATTTTATCCTCTATTTGCCATTTCAAAAAAACGCGAACATCTCCTGTGTATAGACATTAATCATTAAGCATTTATTTTTTGGTTATTTTATTTCTTTGTATAATTTACTTTCTAAATAAATAAATAATCTCTAATCTATTGTTTGGAATAATTCTCCCCTTAATTTTAATATGTTCTATCTAGGCTATAATAGGGCTAATAAATTACTTGAATTGGAACACGAAAAATGGATTATTTACCAGACCTGGTGTACCACTAATTAAAATTATAATTGGAGGATTAACCAAATTGTTTTTAAATTACATGGTATTGCATGACAATAAAATTGAAATATTAATTCTGCAATCTACTGCTGAAGAGTTCCGTCTAGGTGCAAGTCGGATCTACCTGGTGCTATCTGATGAATGTTAAGGTCATTCAGACCCTTTTAGCATTGAAGGTGTCGTTTGGGAGGATCTGCTTTAGCACAAAATGCTAACATGCGCATAAAATCGCTCTCGGTAATTAATAATGTTTATGCTAGATGCAAGATTAACCACGCAAACAATGGTAAACATTATACTAAGTGAGGAAGAGTGTTAAGCAGAAGTAGCATTTTTATCTCCTCCATACTACAGAAAAACGAATGCTTCGAGTATCAGGAGAGATACTCTAACCAAACATAGACCCACCTTACTCTTCCGAAGTAATTCAAGCAGGCCATATTAAGTTCAAAACATTTTCCTGGTCACAAAAGTGAAAAAATAGCTGATGTAATTAACAGAATGGGACATTTCCAAAGAAAAAATTGTACATAGTTGAAAATATTTAACCTAAAAGAAAGTTACCTAGTAGCAACGCTGCTAGTATCGGTCTTAAGGGCTCCCCAAAGAAAGCAAGGCGGTCGTTAAACCTTTTTTATTCTTACAAGTAGGTACTAAAACATGTGTTTTTGGTATTTTTAAATTTTTTCTTTGTAGTAAAACAGCAGAATCACTCGAAAAAGAAAGAGAAATTACTTAAAAAATATTAATCACTGAAAAGAAGAAACTAAAGGCAACAAAACGACGGGAACTAAGATTTAGAAGACGAGTTGCGCATTTAAAAGATGGACCATAGATCGCTTTTACCTATCGAAAAAGAAGTCGTCATCTCCAGAATTAATGAAAACGACATTTCATTTATTAAAACTAGCTGAGTCGAGGCCGGTGTATCCGACTCTTGAGTTCATTTCTTACGTTACATTCATTTTTTTGTTAGAATCAAATCGTTTCCTGAAGATAGTCCAGAAGGTCCAAAACATAAACACAACCTTTTATGTTTTTAAAGACACGTCCAACATTTACATTTCATTTAACAGGAAATAATTTTTGAATAATAAAAATTGTATTGAACTTGCAAACGATGTAACCTTGACATGACCTTGAAATCCTGTCTTTTGGTTATCCATCCTCAAAGTTTGAAACCTATAACTATTGTGATCTTTGAGATAACCGAAGTCAAACTATAAATCGCTTCCTGAAGATGGCGTACTAAGTCCGAAACATAAGTAAAACCTTTTGTGTTTTCAAAAACATGTCCAACATTTACCTTGCATTAAACTTAACATAGTTTTTAAATAATAAAGATGCTATTGACCTTTCAAACAATATGACCTTGACATGACCTTGAACTCCTGTCTTTTGGTTATCCATCCTCCAAGTTTGAAACCGTTAACCATTGTAATCTTTGAGATAATCGATGTCAAACTATATATCGTTTCCTGAAGATGGCCTACTAAGTTCGAAACATAAGAACAACGTTTTGTGTTTTTAAAAACATGTCCAACATTTACCTTTCATTTAACTTAGCATAGTTTTTTAATAATAAAAATGATATTGACCTTTAGAAAGATATGACCTTGACATGACCTTGAACTCCTGTCTTTTGGTTATCCATCCTCCAAGTTTGAAACCGTTAACCATTGTAATCTTTGAGATAATCTATGTCAAACTATATTGTCACAATGGACATTAGATTACTATTAAATATTTCAATAATTAAATTATTGCTTAAAATTATTAAGATTGAAATCATGATTCCTATTGAACTTTGTTTCTTAGAATAATAATAAGTGAGCTGTTACTATGTAACCGGACCACTTATAATTATGTTAACAAGCAATAACACAGGAAATCAAGTTTTACATCGAAATAATCTTAATTTGCAATTTTGGAAAAGATCAGCTTTTGTGGGAATCTAAGTAAGCAAAAAATATAAATTTTAAAATAAAAAAGGTAGGGGTCGATCCACGATCGGCCTAGCAACGAAAAATAAAGGCAGTCTTAATTCAGTCTTAATTCGTTTAACAATAAAGTAAATTTCAATTTCAATTTCGGTTTGGTTTTCTGGTGTTTAAGTTAATTTGGAACTATTGTAAAGACTCCCCCAGAAGGCCACCACCAGATAGCACGCAGTCTAACTATTTGGAGTTAGTTGTAAAATAATGTAAGTACCAGTTTAGGTTCATAAATTAATAAATCTTAATTTTAAACTTTAAATTTTACTTTTACTTTTTTAATCCCTCTCACCCCATTCGTTACAATACAGGGTGTTGCAAATCTATGGGTCTATTAGAAGTATCTGGAGAACCGCTTTACCTAGCGCTCTGATTTTTTTTTTTATTAATTCTTAGGACATAAAATCTATAGCTCTAAAATATTTTGAAATTTGGGCGACTTCCGGTTATACCGGAAACTGACACCCACTTCCTTATTTTAAATGGAATACCCTATTTTTTATTACGGATTTGGATTCCTTTTTAAATTTAATGATAACTTTGTTAATATGACCATACCCCAAATTTGGGCCGTTTTCCTGGAAAAAATTATTTTCTCCAAGATTTGACTTTCGCAACTGTTTTGAAAACAATTTATTTTCAAAACATGAATTAATTTTTCGTAATAAAATTTGAACCACTTATTAACAAAGCCCAAAGGAATGTTTAACAAAAAAAAAATTTGCATTTTTACTAACCGGAAATGGAATTTTTTTTGGTTAAACTTAAGAAAATTAAAAGTGATTTTTCTCAAAAAAATCAAATGCAACTAGTATCTTTTTATTAGCCCAAGAGATTGCTTTTTTTATTTGCTTTCCATTGGTACTATGGTTCCCTATACCGATTCTTAACCGTATTGGGGATACGAGCAAAATAAGGAAATTCCCAAGTAAAGCTCGTGCTGTGCCGGTTAGTAAAAATGCAAATTTTTTTTTTGTTAAACATTCCTTTGGGCTTTGTTAATAAGTGGTTCAAATTTTATTACGAAAAATTAATTCATGTTTTGAAAATAAATTGTTTTCAAAACAGTTGCGAAAGTCAAATCTTGGAGAAAATAATTTTTTCCAGGAAAACGGCCCAAATTTGGGGTATGGTCATATTAACAAAGTTATCATTAAATTTAAAAAGGAATCCAAATCCGTAATAAAAAATAGGGAATTCCATTTAAAATAAGGAAGTGGGTGTCAGTTTCCGGTATAACCGGAAGTCGCCCAAATTTCAAAATATTTTAGAGCTATAGATTTTATGTCCTAAGAATTAATAAAAAAAAATCAGAGCGCTAGGTAAAGCGGTTCTCCAGATACTTCTAATAGACCCATAGATTTGCAACACCCTGTATATCGTTTCCTGAAGATGGCCTACTAAGTTCGAAACATAAGAACAACGTTTTGTGTTTTTAAAAACATTTACCTTGCATTTAACTTGGCATAGTTTTTTAATAATAAAAATGATATTGACCTTTAGAAAGATATGACCTTGACATGACTTTGAACCCCTGTCTCTTGTATATCCATCCTCCAACTTTGAGTCCATTGTAGTATTGGAGCTATGTCAATGCAAACATTGACATTTGAAACCGTCATAGCTCTTTTCCTAGACATAGAATTTTTTTTAAAAAGTTTTAACACAAAGGGTTCTCCGAAAGAATATGTTTAAGCAAAAAAAAATCACAATATTTTGGGCTAGATTTTTTTTTTGCATGCAATATCTACTAACCTTGACCAGTGGTCAGTATGACCTTGTGGTCATCTTGACCACAAGACTTTGGTATTTACTTATGCCAAGTTTGAACCTTCTACCTAATACCATAATTGAGTAAATTACGGTTAAAGAAATTTTTTGCTCCGTACATTCATCCTAACATACACCAAAGTGATATTTTTTAATAACAACCCAATGGATGGTCCGATCGACATGATTCTAGTATCAAAAGATGGGTAATTTTTTGTAGCATCTTTCCAACACCCTTAACATTCACGTATCTTGCTTCGTTTAGGCACAGTTTCAAAAAAACATCGATTTTCAGAAATTGCAATTACAATAGTACATTTCCTTTAGAGAAATGAACTAAAATATAATTTATATGAAAACATCTTATTCGATTTAAGTTCTGCAGAAGATCGCAGTTATGATATTCCCATTAAGCTTTCTTTGCTTTCCAGAAACGTAGCCACAAACGTGTTTTAGTTTTTTGCCTAGCAATGCAAAAAATGTGTGAAAAATATTATTTTACTGTTAAATCTAGCTGTTGCCACTTGGTGGTGTTTAAGACAAGCCCATATTAGACAAACTGTAAAGTTTTTCCTGAAGTCTACATAAAAACAGCATTTTATTTTTTTCAAAGCATGTCCAACTTTTACTTTGCATTTAACCTGACAAAAATTTTTAATTATAAAAATGCTACTGACTTTTCAAACAATATGACCTTGAACTCCTGTCATTTGATTATACATCCTCCTAGTTTGAGATCTTAAACTATTGTTGTGTTTGAGATAATCGAAGTCAAACTATAAAGAGTTTCCTGACGATGGCCTACTAAGTCCGAAACATAAGAACAACCTTTAATGTTTTCAAAAACATGTCGAACATTTACCTTTCTTTCAATTTTTTACTTTAAATATTTTTTTATTAATAAAAATACTGTTGACCTTTAGAAAGATATGACCTTGAATCCCTGTTTCTTGTGTATCCATTTTCCAAGTTTATCGATTGTGGTAGTGATATCAGTCAACACTGGCCGAATATCCGTTGCATCTCTAATACGATGTCTACTAACTTTGACCGTAGGTCAATATGACCTTGAGGTCACCACAAGACTTTGGTGTTTTAATCAGGCCATTTTTAAACCTTCTACCTAATTCTATGGCTGAGATATTTAAGATAACAAAATTTGTGCCATCCATCCATTCGAATGTCCGCCTCTACCAAGACACAATAAATAGTAACGGCCTATTCCATATATAATCGACCAAAATTCGGATTTCGAGTTGCTGCATGATTTTAAATTCTTTTGAGGTTTGGTCCAGTGCTTACTTTTGATAACTTCTTTCTATTAAAAAATTAGCAGCTGCATATTTGCACTCCTTCCCTAATAATTAGCACCTCAAACCTTGAAAAATGACCAAATTTGCGCCTAAAAAAAGCTATGTGGGAGTAAGTAAACTTTATTTATTTTTAGGTTAAAATGTTACCAAGGAAATAGTTAACAATAAAAAAAATAAACGGTCTTGTGATTCGATTTTGTGTAAATGTAGAATATTAAAAAAGTTGCAGCTTCTAAACAAAATTAAATCACAAACCAAATTTTTTTTTTAATGCGTCACTCATACCCCGACAACATTTTAAAATAGTCAAAAAAAAAATTTACGCAGTCCCACATAACTTTTTTTAGTGCCATATTTGGTCATTTTCCATAGCTGCCTGGTAGATAAGGAGTGCAAATATGCGGTTCATATTTTTTTTATAAAAAGATGTATCCTTTGTCAACTAAAAACTACTGCTAATTTTAATCTTCCAAGAATTTAAAATATGATTTGATCTTGTTTAAATTTAACGTACTCGGTAACATTTTAAAAGCATTGCTGTTTCTAAACGAAGTTAAATCACAAAAAAAAATATTTTTTTAATGAATCTCCATTAGCACATTAACATTTTAAAGGTATCAAAAAAAAAATCTACCCAGTCCCACATAGCTTTTTTTAGACCTAAACTTGATCATTTCCAATATTTTGAGGTACTTAATAGTAGAGAAGGAGTGCAAATATGCACCTCCTGATTTTTTAATAAACAATACATAGACACTTATTGTCAACTTAAAATTACTACCAATTTTAATCTTCCAAAATCGCAAAATCGTAAAAATCAATTTTTAATCTAAGACAAGAAAAATTATGAAAATTCAAAAAAAAATAATGTTTTCCACTTTCACCATGGGTAAGAATTGTACCCACCAAATATAAAACAAATCAAATAAAAGCAACTATGATTGGTCGATTTTATATGGAATGTCCCTAACGACAACAGTTGTGCAGTTATAATGCTATAAACTCTTTAAATTACTTGGTTCCAAATCTAATTATTTCGGCTTATTGGCTTCACCCAGTTTATAATTAGATACTGTTTTATATTTAAGTACCAACAACTAATTACGAAATAATAAAAAATACTCCTTACAACATTGGAAAAACACAATTGCATGGAATATGTACCTAATTATTATAAATTATCTTCAATACATATACAATTTTAAATATAAAATTAAATACATAACAAAATACTTGAACTTGATATTGGATTTTAAAGTACACTTATTTATTTTGATAAAATATTTTATTTATTTACATTTGTTCAACCAGCTTAGTAACAAATTCTTTAAGTTTATCTTTCTTAGAGTCGATAGCGTCCAATACTTCAGCATGATTTGGTTCGTTAAAATCTGAGTATGAATCAATTCCTACATTAGTTACAAAACTTAACCCAAAAACTTTCATTCCTGCATGCTTGGCTACTAAGACCTCAGGTACTGTAGACATGCCAACGGTATCGGCTCCCAAGACTCTTAGCGCTCTTACTTCAGCAACAGTCTCGTAAGATGGACCTCCTACATAAATTAAAAGCAGTGTTGTATTATATTAACATAAGATTTTAATTTGCAAAATTTGATTAGACAAAACAAATTAACATGCATCTTGTAAAAATAGAGTCCTGGACTAGGTAAAAAGTTGATAATTTTTTATTTTTTTTCGAATTCCTTGGGCTTTTGGAAGTATTAATTTCAAACTCTCAATTTTTTTAAAAATTTCTAGGCCGAATAATAAATTAATTACGAAAAATTATTTTTTTTAAACGGGGGCATGCGCAGTTTAAAACTAGCTGAATTTTTAAAGACATAAGGCCAGAATATTTAACAAGAAGAAGAAAAAATTTTGCATCTCCGTGACATTTTTTGACATATGTCAACTATAAATAAAAATAAATTACAAAAACAGAGAAAACAAGCAGAATTAGAAATATATTTTTGCAAAAGTACGATTTTATTAAAAAGTTAACAAGATAGACTGTAGTTTTGGGTTTAGTTTAATATTTTATGAACAAAAAATAGATTATGAAAGTTTACAAGCTATTTTAAGCAAAAAATGTTGTGTTAGTGTGTCCAAATTTCAGTTTTTCTTTAAGCAAAGATATTTCGTGCTGCTTTTATAACTTCACTTTGATAACATAAAAATTATAAAGATTGGCATACTTTTTTGGTAAGCTTAAACCTACCTTGTGTTTAGCTTTCAAAAGTATTAATCTATTGTGTGCAGATTATTCCAGTTTTTAAATTTTGCGGCTACTTTAGTTGGTGTTCTTTAGATGGTGCATTTCAAAAACCAACATTGCGATCTATTTCTGAATGCTGTTATTCCCAAGGCTTGAGTTTTGGACATTGGACTTTTCCAAGGAACTACGTTGATTTATTTGCTTTTTGAGGTTTAAAATGTAAAAACATTGTTTTGTATTAACTTCCTAGAGTAAACGTAAAGTTGCTTGTAGTAAAATTATTGCCATATGATTAATGCTTTCTAATGTCGTGTTAATAATTTAGGCTGGCACATTTTAAGCCCCGTGTGATGATTTTTCTTGTCACAAAGTTACACGACAGTACACATAGCCATTTGCTACTGCTTCTTTGGTTTTAGAAAACAAACTTGCAAATGCACACGACATTTTACCGAACAAAACTGTTTAAAATTTAAACGAAAACTCTAGCTTGTAAAGAAATAAGGTTACAAATTGAAAATTCTGACATCTGACGTATGGCAGAAACTCAAAAACACGAACTTTATCACAGAGTTCTTTGATCAAATTAATATTATGACCGTTTATCACGGATATATTACTGCGCATGCCCGCGCTCTTTTTAAAAATCCAAATCTCTTTTATTTTTTAATAAAAAAAATAAAAGCGAAAATGCCCATACGACTTTACCTACCCATTTTTAAGCCAATTTTCTAATAAATAATCAAGTTTTTGAAAATTAGTCCAGGACTCTATTAAGGGAGCTTTCAAGAACTAGAAGAATATAAACAGTTTGTTTCGTTTCTAAAATAACAAATGAGGAAAATCAATTCTCGCCATATAACTTTTCTTAATTTTATTGGGAATTCGAAAAACTTCTACACGGATATCTAGATTTTTAAAATCGGCCAAATACATTATTCGAATCATTTTTAAAAGTAGCGTATATGCCTTGTATTATCTTTAAGAAATTCTAGTCACAAAAAGAGCACCCGGAATGGTTGTTCAATTTTACTGTATTTGGCTTTTTTAATCGCCAAGTTTAAGCAGGGATATTGTTGGAGGAGGCCATGGTAAACCAAAAGCTTCAACCAATAAAGGAAAAATACAAATTAAGTTCGAAGAGAACCTGCGTACAGTTGAATAGACGACTTATAAGAACTGTTTTTCAATACCACTGATGGTGCTTCTGTATATCGATGTCAATTTTATGAAAACGTCTTCACGAAGTTAATTTAGGATCAAGGGAACTTTAAAAGGAAGTTTTGTTAACTCTTAATTAACCAAAAAAAGTAAAAAAAGGAAAGAGATCATTGAAAGGAAAAATGTGAATCTGTATTGCATGTAGACAAAATTAGCTTTGGCAGATATTCTGGTAATCGTCAAGTACATTGTATAGGTACTTTAATTTTTACAAGATGCCAGCAAATTTATTAGATTTGGTGAACTCTACTACACAAAAAGAAATATTGTTTGTGGTATCCCGGGTCATATAGAAAAAAGTTTTTAGCCAACTCAAAATACAACATTTCGTGACTAAAATGTTAAGACTTATTTTTATTTATTATATGTACAGTTAAATTCACATAAAAGTGGTACACTGTCAAATACTGTCAAAGTTTCAATAGATTATTTGGCATTAATTTCTTAATTTCCAGTTATCTCTTCACTGTAGTCATAAAATATGGCAAAGCAACAAAACAACCATCATGAATACAATTAAGTTATGACAAAATAAAGGCCAAATTTTATTAAACAAATTTGACGCAACTTTGACACTGTACCACTTTTATGTGAATTCAACTGTATGTATTCTTACCAAGTAATGCATAAACACCTTCAAAAACATTATCAGATATTTGTAATTCTCTTGCAATTTCAAGAGCCGTTTTTCTTAGCGTAGCATCATAAGCACGGTTCATTGGAAAGAATCTTGGACCAAAAGAATTGTCATTTGGCCCCCTTAATGGGTGTTGACCTCCAAAACCTAAGAAGTTTAGATGATCCTTTATAATCATTATATCACCAACCCTATAATCAGGGTTTACTGAACCAGCTGCATTTGTTACTAGAAGACACTTTGCACCTAAAATATTTAATAAATTTAAAAATAAATCTTATTTTAAGTTCTGAATAGTTTTTACCCAATAAATTTGCTACGCGAACAGGCATGGTAGTCTCTTCAAGTGAGTATCCTTCATAATAATGAAATCTACCTTGCATACAAACAACATACTTTCCAGACAGTGTGCCAAAAACTAATTGTCCCTTATGGCCATCTACAGTACTAATAGGAAAATTTGGAATATCTTTATAGGAAATTCCAATTGAATCATGTAGGGTGTCTGCTAATCCACCTAAAATTATTTAATGAAGTCACATATAATAAAAAGAAATTGTAAGATGTAGTAATATTTAAGCACTAAAAGTGATACATAGATCAATTTAAAAGTAAGGGAGCAAATACAGGGTGTTACCAAATAAGTAGGAAAAAATTCAGGGGGTAATTCCTAAACCGATTTTAAGAAAAAAAGTTCATATGAACATGTGTCCGAAAATCCTTCGTTTTTAAGATAGAGCCCCTCCAAAAACCCCTAAAAAATCAGTTTTTTGGCTATAATTTCGAAAAAAATAATTTTTTCAAAAATTGTTATAGGACCTATTTGATTTATCTAAATACTAGAAATATTTCCCCCCCTGTAAGATTTAAAAAAACGGGCTAATAGTGGGGACCCTTTGGGGGCTGTAAGAAAAAAAAAAGTCAAAATCGGACATATGTTTATAGGAACTTTTTTTCTTAAAATGGGTTCAGGAATTACCCCCTGAATTTTTTCCTACTTATTTGGTAACACCCTGTATAGATTAGGTTATAATTAGAGATGTGCTTTTGACCAAAAAAAATTTTACGAGTCAAAATTTTTGGCATTAATATGGTCAAATGGGGTATTATTATTTCTGAAAAACTTGTATTTAATGAAAAATTAAAAGTCTTGCAAAAACAAATGCAACATTTTAAGTTAAGTTAAACTTGTTAAAAGGCTTTAAGACTTTAACAACTTCATCATCATTTTGGAAGTAAGTTGGATTAAAGTCAGGTTTTCCTTTTACGGCATTGAGAACTTTGTCTTTCATTTCTGCCGAACAAGAAGCACATTTCATAATGTGACCAGTCATGTTTTCAACGTGGGACACACTCTTTTGCACAGAATCTGCACTTTTCCATAATTTTACCGTTCTTGGTTATTTCTATGATTCCCATATGAAATATTTGGGTTTTGTTGGTCGTTTAGACATTTTAAATGTTGGATAAACTAATTTTACTTTGAAAATAAGTCACCAATGCGTACATTGCACAAATGAACCTGTTGATTCATGTGCAAACTACACAAAAACGGAAACAACCTAAACAAACAACATGACCGAATGCAAAATTCGACAGAAAAATTACATTTTTATAATTTTAAAAGCTTCACCAAATAGCAACAAGCAGAATATGACCCCATTTAAAATGGTGTGATCAAAATACCGTCATAATATTGGTCAAATACCACTGGCACATCTCTAGTTATATTGCACAGTGAGTAGTGCACGGTAATAAAAACATAGGAAAACGCGTGGTTGTCTATAATAAGGGCCTTTGAAGATGTATACATAGGTATGGCCAACTTTGACATTTATGACGGTTAGATCAAATTGCATGGCTAACTACATTAAAAAGACAATGAAAAAGCATTGTCTTTTTGATCTAGGAAGCCATGCAATTTGATCTAACTGTCATAAGTGTCAAAGTTGGCCATTCCTGAGTATATTCCAGGGATCTTAGTCTATAGATTTTGCTTAAAACTTATGCGTATTATTTTCTATTTTGGGACAAAAACACGATGTAAACGCAATGTCCGCCATCAACGAGGTCCTTTTATATGTCTAGTTTACTTACTTAGTCCACTGCCACAGATTATTAAAATTTCTGGTTTCTGGCTAATTTTAGTTTGAATATAGTTTACTGACTCGTTGTATAAATTGCTTCTGAAACATAAACGATTTTTTAATACATACAACTTTGCAAATAACATACTGTTATAACGAGAAGGCAGCATAAATTTGGCTCAAGAAGGGTAAAGATTCAAAATCTAACATTAAATTGTCAAAATATTGTCGATTGTCATGTTTTTAAATTTTTATGGCTTCCATTAAGCCGATTTTTTTTTTAAATTACCTAAAGTACATAACAATGAATCTTTTATCGCAAAACAATTTTTTAATATTATGATCTACTTTTTTGTTTAAAGGCAATATCTACTAATCTTGACTTTCAGTTGACATTAAGGTCATTTTGATCATAAGACTTTGGTATTTCCAGTATCATATTGAGTACATTAGTATTAAAGAAATTTTTTTGGACCGTACATCCTAACATGTTTTATTATTTTAGTCCAGTGGGTGGTCCGACAGGTATGATTTTAGAATCATTAGATCGGTAATTCTACTAGTTTAATTTTTAAGGATAAAATGTAGATTTTACAGTGCTTAAAACACCGGTTTTATATAAAAAACTAAATCTTCGAGATAAGAGATTAGTTATTAAATAAAAGAATAATTTTAATGTAATCGGTCAATATAATAATTGGTTTAAAGGAAAATTTTTATGATTAAATGCTTGTGCCTACGCACTAACCACTATGCAACGATCTATATTCGATTCGTTATCGACTTATAATCCAAGCCCAGTCACTCACTTTCGCGCTCCGTCACCGGCGTCATCTATAGTACTTATTGCCTTAAGATATTTAAATTAATTACCTCGATACTGAATCTAATCCCATTTCGTCTTAATCCCCACGAAGTTAAAACTTTTAAGTAATATTATTTATATTGTTGTATTAATTATCACACCTTAAGTTTTCAACTTCTGGTTAATTTAATATTTTGTTTATTTATATATTGGTTGCACCTTTATTATGGCAAAACAACTTATATTATAATTTATTATAACTACTTTTTAGAAAGTAAAATATGCCATTGAGGGTGTTTGTTTGCTCTATGCAATATCTGTGTGACCTTCTTCTTTGCCCGATGACATTGACATTTGTCATTTTATTTTGTTATGCATTTTGGGGCTCTCTTATCAAACAAACACATAACAATATGATAATAAAATTTCACAAACGTCATTGTTTGATTATTTTTTAGGTGTGCGAAAATCATTGTACTTAAAAGTACTTACAGTTCAGCTGTGTAAGCAACAAAAGTTCGGCCTTAAGGTAGGCCATGGACGTTGTCAAAAGATTATTAATTTTCATAAGGGCCGCCGGACCTTTTGTTGCCAGAATCATTTTTTTTTTAATTGTTGCCTTTGCCTCTTTTCTAGGGCAGGTCAGGTGCTCTTTCTCCGCCCCCGTTGATTGTCATATTTGTTTTACATTGTTTAAGGCTTTACTCAAGGCCCATTTTAATTTATTTGCTCCCTTTAGATTAGCACAAATTTTTTGGACAGCACTAAATTATTGTTGCAATTGCAGAACACAGACAAATATTACATAAGAGGTACTGAGTATTCTTTGAAATGCACGTTTTATGTTTCCGGACCATTAATATAAACTTTATTTTAACGGTATAAGTACTTACTGTTTTTTAATATTCATCTTTTGTTCGTAACTATTTGAAAAAAAAAATTCTTAAATAAACACAAATAGTACACTAATGTAATCTAAAGATTTAAGATCTATTTATTGTTGGATAAGGCAAAATGTAAATGATAAAATGGTATTTATTTTTTAAATAAATACAAGGCAAGTGTTTTCGACTCAACATTTGATAAAATTGATAAAGATTGATTGTACATCAAGGATGGATGCATAAAACACCTATTTTATCATAAAAATTCGCCCGAAAAATAATCATAAAAATTAAATCTTGGAAATAAAGTCAGTTTTAACATACATTATGCAGAAGAGCTAATCTTACTATATACATTTATATAATATGTTGATTTCATCTTAAGTTTTACAACTTCAACAATGAGATTATTTGATATTCTGTATCTGATCTTGAGATAAAAAATGTTGAAATTAATAGATTGACTTGAATATCTACATATGAAGCTGGCAACACTTCCGATAGTTCAAAACCCCTATAAACGTAACCTCACATTTAAATTATTTCATATTTCGCGCCTAATCCGAGTGTGATTTTGTTTCTTGTTTTCGTATTTGTTTATTACAGTAACTATTAAATATTATTTAATTATGAAATCTTTAGCTAAAATTAGGTGGTGTACCTACAGAACAGTAAAAATTTATTGTTTTTCGATAGATGCCACCTAAGACCAAAAAAGCTAAAGCAACTGCAAACCAAATGCAGAATTTGATTGCATTAGTAGAGAAAAGCAACCCTATTCACTTTGGAAAAAGGAAACCAGAGGCCAAAGATGCGGCCCTGGAACGCTGTGGCCACAGCCCTTAACACCATGGGTGGGGCGACAAAAACAGCAGCAGGACAGCAGGTATAACACAGTTATACAAATAAACAAGTAGGTATCTAAATATAAGTATTATTTTTCTTTTTAATGTTTAGACTTATACTCATCTTCAAATCTCATAGAAGGGAAAATTAAGAGTAGTAGTAAACTAGAGAGCATCAAGAAAAATTTAAAGTCAATTCACCAGCAAGTGATTTGGAGACTTGCTTCAACTTTATTAACAAATTCTAATCTTTTAGTTAAAGTCAATTGAAAAAGCTCTTACAGCATCGCAAAATAATCTCAACCTTTCTATTATCAAGGTTAGAGAATTGGAAATGTTGACTTAAAGTTGAAATGCCTGTTAACTGTCATTTTTCTGTTAAAATTTCAATGTTAATAGCAATCTCAATGCATATAGAACTAGGCTAAATATCTCATCAAGTGTATATTCTTTATCTCCATTTATTTCGATTGTGCCTGGTGCCGAAATTGTCTCAAGGTGCCCTTGATGAAGAAGTATTAAAGTTAGTGGAACGGCTTACTATTCCAAATAGAGAGGCTCAAGTAAATATAGCAGAAGATACAATTGGGCAACTCGATAATGGCAGATACTTGGATAAAAGGTAGTACAGACTGACAACCTCCAGATTTGGCGAGGCTAATGAAGAGTTACAATGCCATATAATGTTTTGGTAAAAAGTATCCTAAAATCCATTCCGAGAAAATGTAATTGGTAGTAAGAGGGTACTTTTGTTTCGAATATGGGTTTTTGGAAGCTTTTCCAGATGTGTTAATAAATGACGATGAAATTTTTGAGGTCAAATAATGTCGATCACCGATTCTGGAAACACTTTAGAGGAAGCTACAAGGAAAGGAGACAAATGTTTAAAAATGTAAAATCAACGGGTGATTATTAATAAATCGCATCAATATTATTACCAAATTCAGAGGTAGTTGGCAATAACGGGGGTGTCAACATTTTACTTTATTCTTTACACTGAAACAAAAATGAATTACATTAGGTGGAAGGGATTTCCTTAGATAGAAATTTTTGGAAAAGTATGCTACCTATTGGTGTTTATTTATGAAGAGTGCATAAAATAATTCTTCCAGAAAGAAAACTGAACTTGTTATAAGTAATTATGAATGTATTTTGGTTAGTGATCTCAAGGTCATACTGACTAATGGTGGTTATTAGTATTATCGTATGCAAATAAAAATTTATCCAATCCTTTTTGATTTTTTTTTTTTAAAAACAATGTAAGTATGACTCATTTGCGTAAATACTTTTAAAAGAAAATCTGACTAACGTTTCAAACTTGGATGACTTAGAGATGGAAGTTCAATTGTTCAAGGTCATGTCAGGGTCATATTGTTTAAAAGATCACTACTATTTTTGTAATTAACAAACTCTGGCAGATTAAACTTAAGTTTAATATGTTCGGATTTTGTAGACCACTCTTAGGAAACGCTTAAGAGTTTAAATTATTTTATAGACCTACTATAAAAATTAGAGGTCTCATGGCCGGTGCACCACACGTTTTCAGTCATTGAATAAATTTAAGTGACAGTTTATCATAGAAATCATAATTTTAGACAATGTCTAGGTGGTGGTTGTCAAACTCTATTTATGATAAAATGTCAGTTTAACTTTAAGGAACAGTTAAGAATTTGTAGAGAAACCGGGCATCAAACTTGTAAAATGGATGACTAAGAGAATAAGAGATGGATTTTTAAGGTCATTCTGTTTGAAAAGTCAATACCATTTTTGTTATTAAAAAACTATGTCAGGTTAAACTCAAGCTGAATGTTAAATATGTTTTTAAAAATATTAAAGGTTGTTTCTATGTTTTGGATTTTGTAGATACCCTTCAGGAAACGCTTAAAAGTTTAACTTTAATTATCTCAATATAATAGTTAAAAGTCTCAAACTTGGAGAATAATAATAATAATGTTTATTCACGGAAAATCTTTTTTACAAAAATATGATATTGTAAAAAAATACTTAAAAAATAAGAAGAATGAATAAATGCTAAAAGTTCAAGGGCATGTTCAATTATTATATACTACAAAAGTGGAAAAAAAAATTTGGAAAATGGATGACTCAGAGATGGAGGTTCAAGGTCATATTGTTTGAAAGATCAATACCATTTTTGTTATTAAAAAATTCATCTGGTTAAACTTAAGTTGAATGTTTGATATGTTTATAAAAATAGTAAAGGTTGTTTTTATGTTTCGGATTTTGTAGACCACTCTCAGGCAGGGTTGCCACCTGTTCAGATTTCGCCTAAACAGTTCAGGTTCAGTTCAGGTGGGTGAAATGTTCAGGTTATTCGATATTTTGCCAGTTTATTTAAATTTTTAAATAAAGACGGAAAAGCTTTACTAGAAGCTGCCAAAAGTAACCAAAAATATAGTTTTAGAAAATAATAAATCAAAATTCTACTAAATAATAAATCAAAATTATTTTTTTGCTTATTACTGCGAAGAGTATCTTATAAATTGTTTAAAAACATTTTATAAAAAAACTTAAAACTCTAAAAATCGACAAGTCTGTGAAGTATATAAATTTTACCGGTTTCGACTTCTACCCATTTCTTGTTTTATTTTATGTTTACGGAAATTTTTTATTTGCGTTATATCTTGTTTTAGTTAGGTTTATGATTTTATTTAAAAATACAATAATGTAGATAAAAAATGTGTCGCTTGCTTTCACCGCCAATTCAAAATGACCAATATTTGAATTTTTGTTTATTTCGCGCCTTATTTTAATTAAAAAACTAGAAAGGTTCAGGTTGATCAAGATTTTAAGGTTGCAACCCTGCAGTCTCAGGAAACGCTTAAAAGTTTTTTTAATTATTTTAACTTTTATTGTAAAGTTAGAAGTCTCAAACTTGGAGAATCGGCAACTAAGAAATGGAGGTTTAAGGTCATATTGTTTGAAAGGTCAATACCATTTTTATTATTAAAAAACTATGTCAGGTTTAACTAAAGGTAAATGTTTGATATGTTTTATATGGACCTGATTAAACTGCAGTAGGAAATAAACAGCTTCACAAAGAAAACACAAAATTTCAGAATCAGAAAGCAGCCATGTTTACCTTTGCGGAAAGTATTTCGTATTTAACCGCCGATTGTCCAGTGGTCTTCCAAGCCTTGGTTGTATTCACCAGAGTAACAAGCACATTGTTCTTTTTTACTTTTACCAAAAATGCATTAAAAATGTGCTAAATCTGTCACGTGTTGACACTTTGTTTTTTATTGTTAAAGTGACGTTTGCAATTGTTTAAATTGAAACATAATCACAGATGACAAGTTTAAATACAAAAGTCATGCACAGAAAAATGTTCAATTTTAAAGTCAAATAATTTTTCAAAAATTTCTAGAGAAAAAACGTATCATTCAATATGGTTGAAATAATGGAAACAGAACTAAAATTTTATTAGCTACAACATATAAAAATTGCAGCAAATTCCCCATAGAGCCATTTCGCCCATATAATGTGCCATGTCCTTTATCAATTGTCCCTTTTTGTCCTGTAATTATGGCAGACGAAGTTGAAAATATATTTATGTTCTAGCAGATATTGTTTACTGATAGTAGTAGTGATGACGATGAGGAAATATATGACGTATTTCGTGGACCTAGAGGTTGCAGCTTTCTCCGGATTTTCGTACTCCCATCGACTCCAGTGCTCTGCTTAAAATTTCCCAAACTTGCTTTTTGTTAAACATAGGGGAATCAAATTTATGTTTGTTTTGGCGATAAGCTTCTATCAGTGCGTAGACCTCTTCATCCATCCATCTTCCATTAGTTCCATCTATTTTATCATACAAATAATATTATTTAAAATCGGCGCATTCACACGTACACTTCAGCGCCCGAGTCGATGCGTGGGTTTTTCGTGTGCGTCGACGTGGGAATTTTGCGGGCGCCTCGGGAATGTACGAGTGCTACAGGCCGCAGCGCCGGCGCTAAGCGCCCAAAACTGACGTATTGAAAAAACATACACTTTTGGGAGTGAGTTTGGAACGTATGCGCCAAAAGTTCGCGAAAAGTGGAAGCAAAAGCGTTCGTGTAAATGTAAAGCAAAATACTCATCTATACTTACCATCGTAGTTCAATACCAATTCCCATCCCCAAATGTTCTATGCTGTATTATACTATATAACTGTATTTTTTTTAATTGTAAACTAGAGTTGAGGAAATTTGTTGTAACTGCGCCCAACAAGTCTCGTTTTAATTAATAATCAAATAATTGTTGACGTTAAGCAAACTTGAACTCCAAAAAAAACAAAAATTACGATACATCAACCTAAGATCAACACAAATAATTACAACAACCGCTCTCAAAGCGCGGTCGTTGTGGTTGGTAACCAGGTCAACCAAAATTACCAGATGAAACATGACAAATGACTTGATTTGTAATAATGGAACGACTAACCGGGATTCTGGTTAACCAAAATAAATAATGGAACTTATCCTTATTTGTTTGTTATTTATTTCGTCATGACAAAAAATATAAAAAAATGTCAAATTTTAAGTATAAATAGTATTTAGCTTTTTAGTGTTCTAAACAAATACAACAACACCTTCTGTTTAAGATTTATAACATTATGTCAAGAAATCTGCTATTTTGTTATTTAGTTTAGATTTTGAATAAAAGGAGCACAATTTTTTTTCGATTTTCTAGTCTTAATATATTGCCGCGTTTACATTGGTATGGTAAATGGGATAGTAACTATCAGATAGCTACTAACCCAATGTAAACACATTTTTTCAGTACTTGCCTGTTTATTTGCTAGTACAAGTACTGAAAAAGTGTGTTTACATTGGGTTAGTAACTATCTGATAGTTACTATCCCGTTTACTTTACCAATGTAAACGCGGCATATTCTCTGAAACAGCAATATTGCGAATTGCATGAGATTAAAAAAAGCGTAAACCAAATCGATTGAACGATTATTTTTAATACGATGATTGTGTTAGTAGTGGAACCTGAGGTTGACCTAAATAAAATGAATAGTAAAAAAAAATACCCTAAAAATTAATATTTTTTTTTCCGGTCATAGACTGAATAGTAGAGGAACCAAAAAGACGATTCTCCATGGAAGTCAATTCGATGTGCAATGAAATTCACTTAATGGATCCAAAATCGTCGAGTTTCTTAAATCTGTTGACATATATTAAATTCATTTTAATTTTTTTTTAAATTGACCACTCGACCATAGATGCAGAGTGCACACTCTTCAAGAATTATTTATTTGAAATAAAAAACAAAGGCGAAGAGGCACTTAGTATTAAAGACCTTCTTAAAATTATTCCCCCAGACATATTTCCAACAATTACAAAAATATTAGTTATTGTGCAAAGAATCCCAGAACTTCTTGCACGTGCGAAAGTCAAAAGATCCTTTAGTGAGGAGGACTAAGAATTGTTTTGAGGGCTACATTTAGGTCAGGAATGGTTAAGTAATCTTTCCATATTAGGTATAGGAAAGGACGCTTTAATGAAAATCGATAAGAAGCAAAAATAGATGAATTTGCTAAGAAAAGTACTCGTCATCAATTATTATTGTTGTCCACAAACTAATAGATAGTTTAGTTTTGTTTTATGTTTTTATTTTTTACATTCAATATTTTTTATTTTTAGGAAGATTTTATAACTCATTAATAAAAATTATTTTATACTCAAAAAACATTAATTAATTTACTAGTAACATTTATATAAAAAGTTAGAATCTTCATTTTGGTTAAATTATAAACCTTGTCAAAATAAATATTAATAAACGATGTCTTATTCTAACACTATGATTAGACCCAAATTAAGACTCTTGATTTCCATGGAAATGGCTCCTAAAGAAGTCGGAATATGCACACAAAAAATGTTGAAGTTCGTAAAGTCAATCGCCTACAAAAAAATCTCTAGGCACATATTAGAAATAAGTGGACGCGCATGCACATCGGCCCAATGTGAGAGTAGGTGGAAAAACTTTACTAAAACATATAAGAGACAACAATGGTACTTCTGGGGCTTAGAATAAAACTTTTAAGTCTTACGACCAGATTCACAAAATTATGTATAAGCAACCGGTGATCTCCGGTTGCAACGTCCAGCAGTTACGGGGGATTAAAATGCACGGAACCTAATGCCTCAACGTCTTAATTTCAATCCATGATATCAAGAAAGCGAAAAAACAAGAACAACGCCATAAAAAAAATAAATGAATTAAATGATAATTTAAAGAAAATTTTTTTATCCACTGCTACTAGATTTGTTAATTTTAAGCCTAAAAGTCATGGTCCAGTAGTTCTCTTAAGGGAAATTTTTTAGATTTTGACTCTACCGTTGTCTGGATCTGGATTTAAGTAGAGGTCAACTCAAGGTTGATGCACTTAGTGGGCCCATTGTACATGCCTCCAACGAGACCCGAGACAATTCCAGCCTCAGGTTCGGATCTAACATGCACGAGTATACGCACACGGAACCACCAGCTTTACTTTGCAGACTTTGCTTTTGAACGAAGGTGTCCTGTGATACAAATATCTCTCCACTAAACGTGAATGGCAGCCTTTTTCATCTACCGTTGTATTCTCAACAATGTTGTTATTGTTGTTCCATTATTGGTTCTCATTTATTTTTTGATAAGAAGTTTAAGATGTTTTGATTTTAGGAATTTTCCACGATTTCCACATCGTCCACAGTTACCCAATTTATATAAAGAATTTCATTATCTACTGCTATTAGGTCTGTTGATCTTCAGCCTAAAAGTCATGGTCTAGTAGTATTCATCAGAAAAATTATCAGATTTTGACTCCGTTGTATTTTCAAAAATATTCCATTCTTGGTTCTGAGTTCATTTTTTGATAAGAAGTGTGAGATTCTTAAATTTGCGTTCAATGGCTATGGCGGTGGATCTTCCAGATTTGTAAATTGTAGGAGCAAGTTCTATCCTTTATTCATGGATGACAAAACGGCTTCGCGTACATTTGCAGCTGGAAGTGACTCCGTTAAGAGCATCTCTTGAGCGTCTTGAAATAGGAAAAAATTTGTTAGCCGATGTACTGGATCGTCTATCAAGATGCACAATGTCCAGTAGAATAACGACCGATTTGAAGCAGATGTGCATTGAATCTTCCATGAGCGGTGAAAAATTCAGTTAGGAAGCGGTTATTCTTAAAAAATACAAGTTTTCAAGGTTGCTGCTCTTAAGTCGGATAGTAATATGGATTTATTTGCATGGGATTCAACGCTTACCCCTAGGTGGATGAACGGCGGATATTATTTCCAGTTAGACAGTGCTGCGATTTCGGATGCAACGAGATAAAGTGGAGGAAGTCCGCATAAAACATTTGTGGCGTCAGCTGAGATTGATTTGTACGCTTAAATTATAGTACGACCGCAATGTGCTTGAAGCGATTCCAATTTTATGGTGATTCGGGCAGTGTGTGCACGGTGACCCCAAACAGAGGCAGCATAAGACGCCATTATTTAAATAATTCTTGATTAGCAGAAAGGCATTGTGAGGGATCTTTGTTCCTAAGAGAAATTGTAGGAGAAAAGGCCACCAAAGATTATTAAATGCACCTTCAATGGCTAGGAAGACCAGAGCCGTATGTTTGTATGAATTGTTAGCTACATCGACGACTTGTGAATTGTGTCCAACGTACTTGAGTTTGCTTTAAATCCAAACTGTCTGGAATGGTGCATGTTGCTCTCTAGGTGCTTGTCAGTTGCCAACTTAATTATACGCTCGAGTAGTTTTCCTAGTTCCGAGAAATGGGTAATAGTGCGGTAAGACTTAGGAGCAGAGATATTTTTGTCTCGAACCTTTAAAAAAATGGTAAGTTGACCAAATTTCCAGTTACTAGGAAAGTACCCATAAGTTCTTCGGGATTTAATTAGCAATCCTATAAAAGAAATCAGCTATAACGGGAGCTATTAGCTTAAGAACATAGCTATTAACAGTGTCAGGGCCTGCAGTAGCGTCCTTGTTACCAAAAATGTTCTCGAGACTAAGGCGAATGTTAGTAGTGAATTGAATCTGTGTACGGCCCGTCGTTACTTCAGTCAATCTGTCCTAAATAATGGGGGTACATCGACAAAATTCCTGGTAGGGCCGCCTTTTTTATATGATGTAACTGGATGTCCAAAGAGTAAAACCCCAAATTGGCGTATATCTACCTATTGCAGAAACGGAGTTTGGACCCCCAAAGGGTCCCCTTTAATTCATCACGGTAAAACTGCACCAAATTTTGGAAATAAATGTCAATCGAGGTTTTAAAAAGATTTTTATAACAAAAAATCTGTAAAAAAATTCCTTCACCCCCTAAATAGCCCCCAAAGAGTAATATATACAGGGTATTTCCGAAAGTCGTTTCAATAATTTAACCCGAGATTCCTTACCCAAAAATAGTTTGATTAAGCCCCATTTACCTGCATCCAAAAGTGCACCGTTTTCGAGATACAGGCAGTTTTCCAAAACCAAAATTTTTATGTTTTTTTTCATTACTATTAAATGCAACAACATAGAAAAACAAAATTTGGTATAATTGTCTTACTTTTTATGATCGACACAATGGTCGTAAAGAGAAACCCATAGATTTATTACATAACCTCAAAATGGGACACCTGCGCCCCCTCTTGGGGCATAACTTTTTTGTATTTGAATTTTAAAAAAATAAATTATTTTATCGGTAAGATACGTTTAATACGAAGAAAATAATTATACCACATTTTTTTTGAAAAAACCAACCCGTTTTCAAAATTATTCACATTTTATAATTTCATGTTCATTCTGCTTATTGAAATCTTTTTGCAATTTTTTTTTCTTGAAAACTTACTCTTATAAACTAGCGTAAACAAAAAAAAACTAGAATTTGCCCCACAATAGAACACTGGGCCCCCTTTTCGGGGCACCTGACCCCTTTTTGGGGCTCACATATCTTTTTATTTTGTAAAGAAAAGAATACTAGGCGTTTGAAGATTTTATTACAGAAAAAGTACATCATTGTCATCATTTAAAGTCCGGTGCCCCAAAAGGGAGCCCAGTGTCCTATTGTGGGGCAAATTTAATTTTTTTTTTGTTTACGGTAGTTTTAAGCTTTCAAGAAAAAAAAATTGCAATAATATTTTAAAAAGCCCCCAAAAGGGGGCCCGATGCTCCAAAAAGGGGGCCCAGTGTCCTATTGTGTGACCAATTCTAGTTTTTTTTGTTTACGCTAGTTTATAATAGTTTTACGTTTTCCAGAAAAAAAAATTGCAAAAATATTTCAAAAAGTAGAATGCAACATGAAATTATGAAATGTGAATAATTTTAAAGAAGGGTTAGTTTTTTTTTAAAAAATGTGGTATAATTTTTTCTTCGTATTAAACGTATCTTACCGATAAAATAATTTATTTGTTGAAAATTCAAATACAAAAATAGTTATGCCCCAAGAGGGGGCGCAGATGTCCCATTTTGAGGTTATGGAATAAATCTATGGGTTTCTCTTTACGACCATTGTGTCGATCATAAAAAGTAAGACAATTATACCAAATTTTATTTTTCTATGTTGTTTCATTTAATAATAATAAAAAGAAACATAAAAATTTTGGTTTTGGAAAACTGCCTGTATCTCGAAAACGGTGCACTTTTGGATACAGGTAAATGGGGCTTAATCGAACTATTTTTGGGTCAAGAATCTCGGGTTAAATTATTGAAACGACTTTCGGAAACACCCTGTATATATTTTTATGATATTATAAATACATGTCAAAAATAGATACAAATGAACATTATAAAATGGAAGATGGTTAAAGGTTTAAGTTAATATAAGGTTTAAGTGATGTTCAGTTTTTTACGTCCATGGCCGATTTTTATTCTTCTGGTAAAGCATTTACTTCGCGGCCGAGGAAAACCATGAAAAGAACTCAGGCATACCAGTGTTGTCAAAATTGTGGTGGTACAATAAATCACAGCGAAAAAGTTACAGCTGTTTCAGAGTTGATATCCAATTCAAAGTTTCTTATAACTTTTTTTCAAAAAATAATTCCTTCGCCCCATAAACGAAGGGGTCTTTTAAGGAGGGCATAGAATTTTTTTTCTAAAAAAAAGTTATCAATAAATATTTTTTAGCATCTCATTTTGCATCTATCTGCAAAATTTGGTGTAAATTAGTAAATTCAACGTGGTTGGTTATTACACTTTGGGGGCTACTTGGGGGTGAAGGGATTTTTTTACAGATTTTTTTTTATAATTTATTTTTAAAACCTCATTTGGCATCTATTTTCAAAATTTGGTGCAGTTCCACCGTGACGAATTAAAGGGGGCCCTTTGGGGGGCCATAACTCCGTTTCTGCAATAGGTAGATTTGGGATTTTACTCTTTGGACATCCAGTTACATCATATAAAAAAGGCGGCCCTACCAGGAATTTTGTCGATGTCCACATACGGATTGACTGTACTATAAGACTCTCATCAATCGTCGAAGCGGATGACTGACCTGTCGAAATATCAGTAAGTATCGTTTTTATGGGTTGCTTATCGGCAGCAATTTTGTATGCAAGGCCCCAAGGATTGCTTTTGAGGTCGTGGCTATCTTTATTCATGAAGTATTCATTCTGTCGATTTTAAATTGCATCGTTGCAGAGCTGTTTTGCTTTTCTATATTCTAAATAAAGGTGCTCTGTCATCAGAATGTCCCTTTTGGGCGCGACGCCGAGACCTGTTTGCAGGCACTCGCAGTTTGTCAAGTTTGTATGTCCACCACTGTGGGTTACCCTTCCAAACTTTTCGTGGTTTGATGACCTTTTTGCACATTTTATTTATTCCAGCAGTTAAAAGCGAGATTCGATTCTGAAAAATTTTGTCTGTGGAAGGATCCCAAAGTGTAGCCCGTTCGATTTGGGACATCATTATTATTGCTTCATCTAAAATCTTAGAAATAGCGATGGACTTGTAGTTCAGGTAAGTATTATTGTCACTACTATCTATTGATTATGTAGCCTCCAGATCAATATCGAACGTGATAAGACTTTCGTAAACTGTCCAATTTTAATTTCCAATGTAACACATTTCCAGACACTAGAGAAATGTCAATGTTACTCTGGCCATTTGGACTGATAAACATTGTAAACGGAGTAGTTAAGTTTAAAAGAAATAAGTTAGCCGTTTTAATCTACTCTTCTAAAATAGAGCCACGCTGATCATCACAAGATGAGGATGAGTACCAGCTTTCAGATTTGGAATTGGTATCGCAGCTACTACTACCACATGAGAGTTTATGTGAGGATCCAGATCACGCTAGGTGGAAAATCTGCATCTGGATTTAAGTAGAGGTCAACTCAAGGTTGATGCACTTAGGCCTTTTAATTAGGCACATTGTATCTTCAACGAGACCCGAGACAATTCCAGCCTTAAGTTCGAATCTTTAACGTATACTCACACGGAACCACCAGCTTTACTTTGCTTTTGAACGAATGTGTCCTGAAATACAAATATATCTCCACTAAACGTGACCGGCAGCCGTTTTCATTTTTATATAATTTTAAGAATGGTTTAAACTAGGTGGAAAATATGCACTGATGATATAAATTTGGAAATTATTAGACACTGACAGTAAAATGCTAGTGACAAACCTATTAGAATACTTAGACAGTAGCATGACCTCTGTGTTTATTCACTCTTATTGCTAACTACAGCGACACTGTTTTCGAGACAAAATAACAAAATTGCATTTTTGTGACGCCACAATAATGGACCATCTAGATGGTCTGAAGGATTAAATAAAAATGAACAAGAAAGTGCGTCGGCCTGACAAAATGAAGTAAGCACTGCTACATGTCTGACAAAAAAAGTGACATTATTGGAATTGTAAATTACGTTCACGTAAATATCTGCAAGCGGAGGGGTAGATGAATTTGAAAATATCGCTCTGGGTAGGAATAGAGGGGATTTTCCTATTTTGGCTGTTTATTGAGGCTGAGCTGTAAGGTTCTTGCAAGCAAAGAACATCGATGTTAAGCAAATTGCTATACTGTTCAATTTCCGAAGTTGTAACGTACAATATATTTATTGCAACGTTTTAAAATATAGAAAATGACTTGCCTGAGACTCTTAGGGCGTGCAGGTTCGCGTTGACGAGATTTATAAATTATAAAAGAATTAAAGTTTAAATCTTTATTTAAACAACAGGATTAACAAGCGAAAGTTGATACCTGATACCTTGTGAATTCACTCGGCTTACAACATAAATTCAGATTCCTGTTTTAAATAACTTCTCTTTCTTCAAAGCTGTCCATTATTAAAAACCAAACCAATAAAACCTCGGACATGAAATTATTCTTCACATGAACAGCAAATCAACGAACATCAATTCCGTCAATACGTATAAAAAAAGATAAAAAGGAAAAAGAAATTGCACTGGCAAATTACATAAATATATTTAACTTAAATTATCAATGTCATTCCTGCGCGTAAAGGCTATTCAGCACCAACCCACTTTTTTTGTATATGTGAAACATTTCCAAAATTAGCCGTTTTCGTAAGTTAGACTCATTACCTATGATTTGTGTATTTTTAAAATCAAAAATATGACCAGACCAAGAGAAGTGGTGTGGTGCCAATGCAGTTTTTTTCCTTTTGTTCATATTTTCAATTTTACAAAATAATTATTGTGATTATTTACCCTCGCCTTTAGATATTGTTTTCTTTGACCTACATAACACTGATTGCAATGAGTACAATTAATTTCGGTATTACATTAGAATTTAATTCATGAGGTGTTTTATCCTTTAACTTAGTAAAACATTGGCTAATGATGTTCATTGGGTTAAGTTCTAACATTATCTGATTTTAAAATATATTTTATATTTTGACTAAAACTTTTTATCTGGGGGACTTTGAAATAGTTAAAATTAGGGGGCGTTGTGATAACCATTGTTAATTACTGAATTGTGTGGAATGTCATTATTTAGAATATTATTAATTAAATTGGTGGGGAACCATTGGCTTTGGCAAACGTTCTTATTTTATTGAAGTTTTTATCTTTAAATTAGGATGACCTAATTTGAGAGCTTTATTTTTTAAGGATTTAATTACAGCATTTTTTATTGTTGAGCGTGTTCAGTTTTAAAATTAAGAAATCTGTCCAGTGTACATCACTGGTAAATTGTATATGTGGATCGAATAAATATGAAAAATATTTATTATTATGTTTAACAGGGAGCGAGCGGCCAGGCCGCTTGGACAGTGATCACACGATCACTGAAGTTAGTACTTGGATGGGTGACCACCCAAGTACTAGTCGAAAGGCTCGCAACCTCGTGGTTCGGAACCCACGTTAAGCTATAGGTCCCCCTTGTTCTTAATCCGGACAGCCTTAGGCTTTGGAGTAGCCTAGCTACGTGAATATAGGGTTACAAACAAACATTATTACTTATCCTTAGGTATCGCACACAACAAATCATCAACATAACAATAAAGCACAGACATTTCAAAATCTAAATGGGGAATTACACTTTTTATTAAATCGTCCATTACTAGGGCCGCAAAGATCGGACTACTAGGTAACCCATAGCAGAACCGAATTTCTGGCTATAAAAGTTGTTTTGAAAAGGGAAATAGTTAGAATCAGAAATGAACCCAATCAAAGTAATAAAATCATTATTTTCAAATAAAGTGTTCATATTTTTGATTTTAAAAATATACAAATCTTAAGTATAGGACTAACTTACCAAAATATGGGACTAACCTGTCAAGTTGTTTTCTATCCTCAAAAAATTGGCTAGTTAGATCCAAAATCATGTTCTCTAACCTAAGTAGTTATATTGTCTCTAAAAGTAGACGCTGCTTTGAGATGGGCTTTCAGTTGATGATTGTCCGACTTTTCCTGGACCAAAGAAACTTGTAACAAACTCGATCCTAAGTTTTTCAACACTTTCCCTTACTTTCTTTTGATTTCCTTTATTAAAGACTAGTTTGAATCCGGATTGTCTGGTAGTAGCATCGATAATGTTTTGGAATAGCTGAGTTTGGTTATTGTTATGAATGCTAAATTGGTTGAACAGTTCTTCAAACTCAGAGTGCTCGATCGGTTTATCGGAATTTCTACTTTTTAAATCATGCCTCAGGATTTGTGGAATGCTGTTTGCCCTTGTCCTTTTTGAGCCACTGGTCACGTCTGACTCATCGAATACCTCAATTTGTGTTTCATCCACAAGTAGACCCTGAATATTCGGCGGACTTCTCAGAATAGACTTTCTTCTCAAAATGGCTCCAAGAAGTTTGGCCTCTTCGTCCATTTTTTCCCAGTCCCTATTCCTAGGGACTGCACCTATATAAAACAAGATCCATGAATGCTAAGGAAGTTAAAAGATGCTACAAAAATAAATACCGTTACTAGAATGATATTAATCGGACCATCCACTGAGTTGTAATTAAATATCACGTTGGTGTATGTTGGAATGGATGGATGGTTATACGGGGCAAAACATTTCTTTCACCGTAATTTACTCAACTATGGTACTAAATAGAAGGTTCAAACTTAGCATAAGAAAATACCAAAGTCTTCTGGTCAAGATGATCTCAAGGTCAAATGACTACTGGTCAAGTTTGGTAGATGCATGCAAAAAAAAATCTAGCCCAAAATATTTTGTTATTTTTCCTTAAAAATATTCTTGGGCAGAGTCCTTTGCGTAAAAACAAAAAAAAATTTACTCCTCCTCGTCCGCTAACAAATGTCATGCTTTAGCGGCATCCTCCAATATATCGTAAAGGATGTCGGTGAATGAGGTGACGCCACGCACATGCAAAAGTAATAATCTTAGAAAAAAAAGTTCACTGTCCCGTGGAGAGACTGTATACATCCGGGAGAGTATAAAGTCCGTCCCACGAATACGTTCGCGCCAATGCCCACCTTCTGCTTGTTGCCACGTGTAGTGCAGAGGAATTTCCGTGTTCAGATACTGTCTGGCGTTAGGAGATTGATCATTTAGGTGAAACCAAGCTGTTAGAGTTGTATTTTGATTGCGCGCATTTGGAAGAGCATTTACTTCATGGTCGTCACGAAAGTACACGTATTGTGCATTCTCTGAATAAATATCCAACCGCTGTATGTGATGGGACATTTTGCGCCAGTTTGCCTTTCGTACACCGACAATTTGGTATTCGTCGTGATCGAGAATTTCATTAGTCACTTCGTCACTTCGTTTTGACCATTTTGTGTATTCTGCACTACACGCAAAGTTGCGTTTATTCTATTATACTATTTGTAGCAATATTTGAATAGGTATTTAAGTACAAAACGCTTGTCGACGGCCTCAACGTTCAAATGACATTGGTATTTTTGGAGTAAATAAGTATTATAGGGTACGACGGGCCGATTGTCGAGGCGCACTCCTGATTTAAATACGTGGCGACCTTTGTCTGAACGCTTATACCTGGCGCTACCTGCGGCTGTAAAGTCTGTTTCTTCTCGAAAACCTTTCGGATAATCTTTGGTACAACGGTTTTTTTTGTTGCATGGTGCATCGGGCTTTTGAGCACCGCACGGACCGTGCATATTAAATTTTGTGACAATCTCAAAGAAAGCCCTATCTGTGTTTGGATTTGGCAAATCGGCGCGTATAAATCTATCTACGTCTATTGCATTGACAAATTTGCCTTCGTTTTTCAAAAAAATCAAAATGTGTTTAGAATTCTATATTCTATGACATATAAATAACCTAAGCAGATGCCGAAAATTTGCTTTTTACCAAATCGTTTAGTAAACTTTCCAATTTTATTTGGAAGACTCGATTAATAATATCGAGGCGATCATGAACTTGCTCATTGGGTGTAATATTTTGAGTAATTTCTGACAAAAGCATGTTGCAAGTGAATGTGATACATTGACATTGCGTCCATGTAATTTTGTAGGCAATTTCTCGGCGACCCAATAAAGGTACTCGGACGGATTATCACCCTGCCCAAGGGCAGATTTTTTCTCTCCGCTTGCACATTGAGATGGTCCTCGAGTACATCGAAACCAGCGCAGTGCAATATGTGCTGGTTTTTATTTGCAAAATCAAGTCGTTCACTTTTCATTTTGGTAAACTGGTCGACAATGATTTGATAATAAAGCCGCCGACAATTTATGTATGCATTAAATTTATGTTTGCCGTCTTCGGCTAAGCGAACTTGCTTTCGGTACTGCAAATATTCGCGAATAGTAACTTTGCCTGCTCTCCCGTTAGCATAGGGCGTGGGCACAATAAGTCCCACTTCACCGTGTGGAAAAAGTAGGGGATATGTTAGGGGAGAGCAAAGGGGATTCAAATAACTGAGTTACCTACGTTCAACTGTACCTCTCTCTGTAACATACACTCTTACCTCATATAAATTCACGTCTCCTACGTAGTTACCGTCAAAAATAATAGCAACCCCATCGGCAGACCTACCGCCGCTCTTTCTCGAAGATTGTAATATGAGCTGACCTGATTGATGAGGTCACTGAGCTCTTGTAGAAGGGGTCCATTTAATTGGTTGTCGTTTCTCAGTCGTTCCCCATGTGCGGCGTTGCCATCAATAAAGTACATACAACCGGTGTTCTATACATCGTGATTGTTTGGATTGATGTTTTGCACGTAGTGCATTAGTTGCCCTTCAATCTTAAGGAATCCAGCTGCTCCTGGAAAAAATTCAGAGTTGTGTAGCTCATGGCATTGTATGCTTGCAAAGGCCAGGGCATTGTTGTATTGCATGCTTAAGCGTTGAAAACGTTTAGCAAATTGACTCCGTTGCGTAAACAACTCAAGTAAACGTGGTGGGTAGTTGTCAATGTCATAATGTACCTGACTTTTCCGCATTCTCGGAAAGTGGCTCGAAAATTTCTTTCCTCTTCAAAATGCACAGTCCTGCAGAATTCACAAATGCCCGCTCAGCTGGTTAGGTTTATCGCACCTAAAAACGGCTAATAAGTAGGTAGGCAATCTTTGTGAATTGTTTCATAGACGCCAGTTGTGCCTATCTTCAAGAATTAGCATTTGTTCTGCTCCTTGAAGTAGTTCTTGTTGCATGGCAGCATCTAAAGGAGAGTTTATATAGCTTCTTTAGTCCAACTTCTTTCCCCTTTACCTCATAGTCTTTACCTCCGAGTTCACCTAATTGAAAATTATGGTTTATACAACTCTAGCTCTTACCTCTAGTTTGGAACAAGATACATAACCTTTTTAGTAATATGTTTTTACTCCTCACATAATTTGTTGTTTAAAATTGACCTATATTCACAGACCATCTTTATTATCACTATTTCACCCATTTTTATTTTAAAAACTTATAACAGAATTAAGCAGTTTGTATATTTTGACATTTTTAAGGTTAGGATACATGGCCAACTTTATGCAGGTCCGCGCATTTTACACCTGCATCTACCTCGCGGTTCTTTTTAGATTGTTTGTATATTGTTTAGTATCCGTCAGACGTCAGAAAACTATTGTCTAAAACGTCAAAAAAATACTGCGAGGTAAATGGAGGTCAAGGTGTAAAGTGTGTCGGCCTGTAATAACGTTGGTCCCGTTAGAATAACATATTTTGTTAGCCCAGGTAGTTCAAATGTTAAATACGTAGTTTAAATGTTGATTGCGTAGTTCAAATGTTACTGCAAAGAAATCTTACCTTTTAGTCTGTAACCTAAACATAAAAGATAAAATAGTTGAGGTAAAGACTATGAGAGACGGAGGTAAAGATTTTCTGTTTGAACGCTAAATGATATTTACACATATTTATCTTAGAAGACTATGAGGTAAAGGGGAAAGAAGTTGCCCCAACTAGCATTTTAAGTCGCGGTTACGTAACGGCGACGTCAAAGTTATCTTTGAAGTAATTTTTACTAGTCGCCGCTACGTTGTAATAACGTAGTAGCCACGTGCCTGCGACCAAAGTGGGGAATGATTTTTGAGTAAATTTTACGTAATTGCGACTACCCCGGGACCTACACGGCGACGTAATTGGGTAGTAATAAAAACGTTAAATTTACGTAAAAATGTAGTTATTTTTACTTCTTTTTTTACCTACTGCATTTCAACATTTTTCTACCTATCTTTTTAGCATGTAATTGTTTATTTTTAACGAAACTATGGACACCGACTTTAACTCCAACATGGAGTTTCATTCTTTTTATCTTTTTAATTATACTTTTGATTGAAAATACAAAGCGTATCATAACTCGATACCATAAACCCCTAAAATTTTATTGACATTATTAATATCCCTGATTACGAAAATAACAATGCCCCTTAAAAAAAGTTAAATTTAAATTATTTTTTTTGTTTAAATTACCAAATTCATAAAATAAAAAATATTTCTTTTGGCTTAAAAATTTCCTATTTCTTATGGAAAGTTGTTGAAAAATAATTCTAACATGTTTTTTTAGTAAACTATCTATCCATTTGACTATTTTAAAAAATTATTGGTAAAATATGATTAATGGTGGCGAAAATTAAAAAATAAATATGGTGGATTTATCCAAAAATCGACAAAGGGTAACTTTTGGGACTGAAGTAATATTTACTGCTTGAAAGTCGCAAATACGTTCCCTTTTTTACCTATAAGTTAATATTACTCCAAAGTAGTATTTTTTACTTTAAAGTAATTTTTATTTTGTGGTTTTGGTTAAAATTACTGTAAAGTTCCAAAGTTAAGTAAAATTTACGTTAATATTACCGTAATAATTACGAAGCAGCTCCCAATTTATGGGACGTTATTTTAACGTCGCAAGATCTAAAAAAAATACTTTTAAGTAATAATAACTTTAAAGTTCCAAAATGCACGGTAAGCGTTACTAAAAGAATTACTTTAAAGTAATGGTTACTTTATGGTAGCCTAAAGAAGTTATAATAACGTAGTAATTACCAAATAAAATTACGTAATTTCGTAGTAATTAGATGAAGGAAAAATTACGTAACCGCGACTAAAAAAATTTCTTCGTACACAATTTTACTTCAAAGTCAAAATTAGAGTAAATATTACTACATTTTTACTTAAAATAAGTCGCGGATACTATAGCCATAGTATCGGTGACTTAAAATGTTAGTTGGGGGGGTAAAGAAGTTGTGTAAACCGTGCATAATTCGGCTTAGAAGTCTCTCGGAGGTGCTGGTGCAGCTTTTTAATGGAACTTCCCTATGCTAGCGTTTTAGATCTTGGACCCACACACTGGTAATGTAATGATTATAAGCAATTTATTTCTAGTCATTGTATATCTATGCGGAGTACGCATTGGTCTTAAATCTGTAAAGAAATCTTCCGTCACAAAGTCCTCCAAACTAAAGACACTAGAGTAAAAGACTAGCCAGTTTGATGTTATTCTATGGTATCATCAAAATTCATAGAATTGCCGCCCATTCCATAGGAGGATCCAAAAGACTTTTTAAATTTTTATTTGTGGTCAAACATAGATTTTATTTATTTAGCAAGTAAGCATGCTTTAATTTTTTTATTATTGTTCGGTTTGCCTTTGATTGTAGTTTCATAAATTCTCTAATTAATAATTTTATTAATTTCTGTTACACCTGGCTCCTAAATATTATAAAAATTATAGATACCTTTATGAGAAATAAAAGTTAAAAAAACTACTTTTTAATTTTTAAATCTTTTACATTTTTCTTTTTGCCTGTTTAAATTTTTCTATTTGCCTGTTTTTTTTATTCACAAGTTTCTTCCTGAATAATTCTTTTGGAATGAAGAACATTTTAAAATCCTTTGCCGCCGGGTTCTTCCATTTAGCACTTCCGCAACATTTCAAAAATGATATTAATTTGTAAAAATCCAATAGACTAATAATTATAATATTAATTTGTACAATTGGTAGCCTGAAATTGTATTATATAATGAGGAAAAATCACAATACTTACGCTTTAAAATATTTTTGGCAGTAAAATTATATTTTTAATTTTTTTGACAAATTCAAAAAATTATGTCATTAAAATGTGAAAGTATCTAGCCGCCTCAGGAATGGGCGACCAATCAAAAGTGGTAGCGTATTGTCCAGTCTTTTATTCTAGTGTCTTTACTCCAAACCAAATGTTCGTAACATGTTTTGTGTGGTTTGTATCTCATCTACTTCAATAGTGTGCTGTGTTTTGCGTTTTGGTGTTGGTTCATCGTTTTCAGATGAGCTTGAAGAGGACAGTTCGTACCGGTTTTTTTGGGTTTTTTTTTTATAAAGAATAAAATAATTTTGGGAATTTATTTATTTTAAAGTGGAAATTAATGATTTTTCTTATAAAATACTAAAGGAAACTTTAAAAAAATGTATCTTATATCTATCGCATCTAAATCTGGGTTGTTGTTGCTACGTTTAGGGGTGGGATGTTTGGTTGTTGACGTTGACGCTGTCAAGAATAAAATACGTTAGAAGTATGTTTTTATTACAAAAAAATTAATTTTATTACCTGTGACGTGGTTACGGTTGTGTTTTTGGGGTAAACTTGTGCTTCCGCGTGCACAATATTCTTCAACGGAATTCTTGGGGGCACCTCATGTACCATGGAGGTTAATTTTTCTAATTTTTTCTCAATAATGTTGTTTTGAACGATTATTGGCTTAATCACAATGTTGCTATGTATAACAATTCTGGTGTTGGTTTTTTTGCTGGTTTGATTTTTCTCGGAAATCTTGGTGAAGCGGGAGCCACCAGATTATTGTTGTTTCTCCGCTTAGCAGGTTGTTTTTCCCCTGGTATTCTCGTATTGTCGGAAAGGTTTCTTACTAAAATATTTTAATGTACATTATAAATATAAAATATATTTTTAAAGAGAAAGTGTTAACTTACTGGTCAAGGTTGCTTCTTGGGTTTAAATGGAAGAACCGGTAGAAGAGATCTGACTTTGAGTCGGTGTAGGTACTCTTGTTTTCTCGAAGACGATCCACTGGCTTCAACAAACTTTGTTGAGGTTTTTTTTGTGGGGTGTTTCCAGTGGACTGTTGACTTGTTTGAAAATTCTTGGGAAGAATAATTGCCAACGTTTTCTTAAAATCTTCCAAGCGTACTTTCCTAATCTCTTTCTTATCTTTTGGATCGTTTGGCTGTTCTTTTGTTTCCGGTAGGCATCACGATATTTGGCGCGGATTTCTGCTTTCTTCTTCTCCGTTAAAGAATCCCTTCATTTTTTGCTCGCTTTTTCCGAAGCGGTAGAGCTGGCATACTTCTCACTGAGCTTCGGGAATCACTTCTTTTATGGCTCTCATCTTTGGAGTCGGTGGATTCTACAATAATTGCAGGTTTTTTTGTTGGTTTTTGTGAACCACGAATAAATGCAAACGCGAATAAAACCATTTTCGTTGTATAGTTCGTCAATTTCTATGTCCATGTCATCCCTCTGCATTTTATCCTGGATATACGATACCGCAAAATTAACTTGATGTAACTTAAAATAATCCTTATGTTATTTTTTTACTTTGTTTGATTGCATATTAAAATAATTCGATTAATTAATTAATTTGTATTTGGTTTCATATTTAACATATGTAATAGTTTACAAAAACTCCAATGTAAGTCTCGGAACGGAAAGTCTGGCAACTGGTACTAGTCCTTTAAGTTCTACCATTGCTTAAACAACATTTACTTGTGCTCTTTGAAGCATCTGCTGAGCCAAGTCTACGGTGGCATCATTCATTTAAATGGGATCATGGTACCTGTGCAATAAAAACACAAACCACATTAATGTAAACCCTCTTTTATAAAGTTTAAGTATTTACGTAACTTTTTATTTTATTTTTGTATATATAATTATATTTAATTAATAACAGCATTCTTACTTGTTAATACGTGCGCCTGCAATTTAAAAAAATCCCCTAAATTAACTGCATGCTTAATAGGAATCGTGGTCATTTAAAAACTTAAACATAGATTTTAGATGTCCGTTTCGACTATCCAGCGCGTTTTTGTTACCAGACGGGACGTATCAGCTTCTTTTGTTGAAAATGGTCGTTGACCGAGACGCAAGAAGGGAAACATTACACATTACACACGTAAACCCATCACCTTCAAAAAATCGAACGCTGTCTCTATAGCCCCGATCCAACAAGAAAATATCTTCAGGCAAAATCCATTGCTGCATGCCCGCAACATCTCCTTCAAACTTATTCCGCAGGAGTGCAGCATCATTATTTCGGGAATCCGAAAAGTAGGGTTCTTGTATATCTAAGATATAACCATCTGAAGCCACTATTAATACGGGTTTTAACAAATGTCTTCCCTTGTGTACCAAATATGATTGGCGTAACAATGTAAAATTACTACACTTCGGAATGTAGGCGTAATATAAGTACCATCAGCGTAAACCACAGCCACAGCGTTATCCGAATTAGGATTATAGATACCATTTTTAAAGGCAGTTTAATAAATGCCTTTCAATAAATTGTTCTTTTGTTATTAAGACAAATCCAATATTTTGCGGAACAAATCTTTGCATTAGAGATTTTCTTACTTTAGAAATGATCAAACTTGTATTTTGACGGGTAGAAAGATTAAAAATAACTTTCAAAAAATCGTCCGACAATCCTTGGCGCATTTAACAAAGAAAATCCAACAAATCATTTTTGGTTACGTGCCTTAAATAATTTTTAGTGGAAACTACATCATAATAAGTAAATCACTAAACTGCTCCTTAGCGAAAAGATAGTTATGAATTTTATCATCCCCAAAGGATGACTTCGTCGGAATTTTTTTTTTGGATCATATGCCGCCGCTTGTAATGGCTTTAAAAAAGCCTGTAGCTGGACCCCCTTAATAATTCATGGTTTATTTATGTGTCGCAAACCAGGTAATAAAAATTTTCAAAACATCCCTTATTGCCCAAATGTTTTGGGCAAATCTTTACATTTTCAGATATGTAAATATCCCTATTTACAAATGCATCGACGCTACCTTCAATGCTTAGTCTATTCCCATTATCTTCTTCCTTGGAAATACAGCATGTTAAATTTTGAGTTTGAGTTAGGACGTGAAGACGAAGACACGCTGAATTATTCTGCATTTTCTCAATTTCGTTAACAATTGATTGGCTGCAGTTAAGCAAATGCGGGTTTCATCATCAATATTATGAGGAGGTCTTTCAGCCGCATTTCTTCAAACTATGGCTATTTCACTTTTAACAATATTTTCATCCCCATTTAAGGATGAAGTATACCCAGATAGACTGAGTTTAAGTTCTGCAGTAAACTAGGATCCTTTTACTACAGTAAAAATGTACTAGTGTTCGTTGTTGATTACTCCATAGTTTTAGAAGATCACATTCTTCTCGTCCAAAATTGCTTCTAATATCTTCGTAGAAACCCATATTATGAAACACGCACCGTCTATTGAGTTTTCCTTCCCTCGGATGTGGATGTGAAGTTTATAATGGAGAAATTTAATAACAATGAAAAAAAAAAATGAAAAACGTGGCCGTTGCACTAATATTATCACAAATCATATACAAAAAAAGATAAATAAAAAACAAGATTGGCATACAACTAAGTTAATCAATAAATCTAATACCACCAGCATTTTTTTTAAGAACCATGATAATATTATTGTTACTAAAGCCGACAAAGGCAACAAAACCGTCGTTATGGATAACCCTAACTAATGATACTACATCATATTCCGTTTTAAAAACTGATCCCACTACCCGTCTCATGAAAAAAGCTAATGAATTGATCAAGTTATTGAAGGAAAAAAACTACATTGACGTCAATATGAAAAATAAAATTATTAAAAACAACTGTGTGCTCCCTAAAATGTACGGACTTCCGAAAATACATAAGGAGGATTGTCCTTTACGTCCCATCGTTTCCTACGTTAATTCACCAGGTTTTAAGATAGCTAAGTAGTATTAGCCAATATCTTAGGCAACCTTTTTTTTTTAATTTCAATATTAAAAACTCGTATATGTTTGTAGAGAAACTCAAGGACAAAACTATCCCCAGAATTATATGATGGTTTCATTTGATGTATGCTCATTGTTTACTTCAATACCACGACAGTTAGTTATTGATTCAATTACAGATTTATGGCCAAAAATTGAACAATTTTGCAATCTAGATGAAGAGACGTTCATGTCATTAATAGATTTTTGTTTTGACGCCAGTTATTTTCAAACACAAGGAGTAGTTTATAAACAAATCGAAGGATGCCCAATGGGCTCCCCAAGATCCCCAATTTTTGCCAATATCATCATGGATTATATTTTGAAAACAGTGGTGGAACAATCAGACTTTTATTTTTCCTGCTTGTATGTATATGTGGACGATATTTTTGCTATATTACCAAGAAATAAGTTGGAAGAGACATTGGAATTGTTTAATTCAATAAACAATAATTTAAAATTCACATTTGAAGTCGAACAAAATAACAAACTCCCCTTTTTAGATGTCATGGTAATTAAAAAAGACGATGGTTCCATATTGACAGATGTTTACAAAAAACCGACGAACACCACAAGGACAATTAATTATATGTCTAGCCATCCGCTTCATTAAAAAGCCAACATCATCAAACAAGAAAAAATGAGGATTTTAAAATTAAGCGACAAATGTTTCCACAGAAAAACTTTAATGAATTAAAATTTAGAGAAAATAGATATCCTTCCAAACTTATTAATATGATATTAAATACCAGCGATAATAAACCAGTATCCGAAAATGAGGATCTTCTAAACAACAACAAAAAGTTTTACACCCTTTCCCTTATTTCCGGCTTATCAAAACAACTAGAAAAAGTCCAAAAGAAGGGGTAGCGCCCCATCTGCCCATCGTTTATTCATTCTACAAAAGAGGATACTCCGGACAATATTTAGGCTAAGTCCACTGACATCCTGTCGTTCATACTTTTTAGATAACAAAATTTTTACGGTATTTAACCTTTATATCTATGCATCTTGTTGTTACGTGTTTAAAAATCCCCATGAGTTCGCCACTTGTGGGGAAATTAATACATATGAAACAAGAAGTGCTTCTAAACTTTACATTCCAGCTACCAGGCTTGTCATTACATCTAATAGTGCAAAAATTTTGCCACTAAAATTTTTTAATCATTTACCCCTTTAAATAAAGAATGGCAGCTTTAATCAATTTAAAAAACAATTAAAAAGTCTTCTCCAAGAACGTTGTTTCTATTCCATTCATGAATTTTTTGAAAGTACTTTTACTTTTAATTGATGGCATTTCCTAGCTTTTCATTTGCATTGTTTAACTTAGTTAGTAATTTAATATTTTTTTTTTTCACTTTTCTTATTAATACGTTAATTATTTACCAGTTTTATTACAATTATTAGTATTAAATGAAATGTCATTGTAATGTTGACGTGTTAAATTGTACGAAATAAATATTATTATTATTATAAGGAGGGCGAAAAGTTTGCTTTTTATGCGATAAAAACAGTAGGTCGAGAATTTTTCAGCAAATTGAAGGACAAAACACCAATAAGTCACTTGTCAAACGTCGTTTATAAAATTTTTTGCACCGGATGTGATTGTAATTATTGTGTGTGTTAAGTATTGTCAGACTAAACAATACCTAAAAAATAGAATATGTAACCATAAGTCAACTTGCAAGCACCTAACAGATCAAAAAACAGCCCTTTGTACCCACCACGTAGCGACTGGACACTTTTTTGATTTTAATTTAGAAAATATTAAAATATTAGATGTAGAAAGTAATTATAAAAAAAGAGCTATTTCTAAGATAATACATAAAGTCAATCAAAAAGATTCAGTAAATTGTAAAACAGACACTGATATTCTTAGTTATAATTATTTTAATCTCATAAATAAGTTATATTATCAGTTATATTATCAATATCATCCTTACAACAAGCGAAAAAAAGAAGATTTGTATACACCTCTCCACAAAACGAAGTTGACACAACAAGGAATTGATTTTTGGGGCCCCAAGCTGTTTAACCACCTACCAGATGACATAAAAACCAGTAACAGTAAAAATATTCTAAGGTCTGCTACATAAAAATAGCTTTTATTCAGTAGATGAATTTCTCAGTTTTAAATTCTAAATGTATTGTTTGTCTACTTACCTAAAAGGGACATTCCATATAAAATCGACCAATCATAGTTGCTATTATTTGATTTGTTTTATATTTGGTGGGTACAATCCTTACCCATAGTGAAGGCGGACAAAAATTTTTTTTTTTGAATTTTCATACTTTTTCTTGTCTTGGATTAAAAATTGAATTCTCCGATTTTGCGATTTTGGAAGATTTAAATTGGTAGTAATTTTAAGTTGACAAAAGACACTTATTTTTATTAAAAAATCAGGAGGTGCATATTTGCACTCCTTCTCTACTATTAAGTACCTCAAACTATTGAAAATGATCAAGTTTAGGTCTAAAAAAAGCTATGTGGGACTAGGTAGATTTTTTTTTTGATAATTTTAAAATGTTAATTTGCTAATGAAGATTCATTAAAAAAATATTTTTTTTTGTAATTTAACTTCGTTTAGAAACAGCAATGCTATTAAAATGTTGCCGAGTACGTTAAATTTAAACAAGATCAAATCATATTTTAAATTCTTGGAAGATAAAAATTAGTAGTAGTTTTTAGTTGACAAAGGACACATCTTTTTATAAAAAAAATATGAACCGCATATTTGCACTCCTTATCTACCAGGCAGCTATGGAAAATGACCAAATATGGCACTAAAAAAAGTTATGTGGAACTGGGTAAATTTTTTTTTTGATTATTTGAAAAATGTTGTAAGGGTAATAGAGACGCATGAAAAAAAAATTTGGTTTGTGATTTTTCTTCGTTTAGAAGCTGCAACGTTTTTAATATGCTACATTTACACAAAATCGAATCACAAGACCGTTTATTTTTTTTATTGTTTACTATGTCCTTGGTAACATTTTAACCTAAAAATAAAAAAAGTTTACTCACTCCCACATAGCTTTTTTTAGGCCCAAATTTGGTCATTTTTCATAGTTTGAGGTGCTAACTATTAGGGAAGGAGTGCAAATATACAGCTGCTAATTTTTTAATAGAAAGAAGTTATCAAAAGTAAGCACTGGACGAAACCTCAAAAGGATTTGAAATCATGCAGCAACTCAAAATCCGAATTTTGGTCGATTATATATGGAATAGGCCAAAATTGTTTGTCACTATTCTTACCTACTTGTTATATGTCTCAAATACTTAAATTTTAATTGACGTTTATTGTATTTTTTTTTTTGCATGTTTAAATGCAAAAAAAAGTTTTTTATTAAAAATGTACAAGTTTTTCCTCTTTATTGCTCAAACACATAGAGAATTGTTATTTTTAAATTTGACCCAAAAGCGGATATCTGTGTACTGTCAAATAGCAGATTATTTTTCATAAAGTGAGGTTAGAAAACACTTGTTCTCAAAAATGAGCTAAATGAAAGACAAAATTCTCATTTTATGCCGTTTTATAACTGTTTATGGAAAAACAAGGCCCTATGTATTTGACAAATGAATATTATCTTCAATTAACCTGTTACTTATTGACTCGAGATGCTATTTCCACATTTTTTTAAAATCTGTTGTTTAACTTAAAATAGGTAATAATTGTCCAAAATTGTTTTTGTATTCGTTATGTAACCCTGTATATTATTTGTAGCTGGCTCTGATGCTGATCACAACCCAAAGATCGAAACTAGCTAGCCCTTTTTAAGGAATTTTTTCAATATATTGCCGAAAATACCGAAGACTTTCATTTCTTTATAAATAAAAATGTCGATGTAAATGCTATCTTTTTTCCAGTTATTTCTGTTTAAAATATAATATAAGTAAATAATAAAAGTTAGGGTGATCCAAAAACAGTCAAAAACATAAAATTGTTGATTCGAAAATAGGACTGACGGATAAAAACCCTGTGAATGTCTAATGTCTTAATTTTTCACCTGAAATAAAGACAGAAATTAAGACTTTTAATTTTCATTGTGAATGGGCTTTAAGTTCGGTTCAAAATAATTTTAAATTTTGCGCCAAAGAAGGCGAGAATTGTATTCGCAGTATGTATAATGGCTGCCCTTCACGCAGCTTCTTGGAGCTACTGGAGGATTCAAATGTTTTAGGTATGCGCGCGCACAGCAAGCTAAAAGAAATCAAACCGTGCTTGATTTATTTTAACTTCTTCTGCGCGCGCATACTTAAAACATTTGAATCCTCCAATAGCAGCGAAGAAGCTGCGTGAAGGGCAGCCATGTAGCTAAAGCATCAAATATAGTTGAGGTTATAGTAATAGTGCGTATGTTATAGTAATAGCGCAGAAGTTAAAAAATAAGCAATGCGTGCGCCAATACATAGTTAGTGCATAAACATCTATGTGTTAATACAAACTTTGCCTACCTTTTAACTTCTGCTCTGTTACTATAACATATGCACTATTACTATAACCTCAATTATATTTGATCCTTAATGGCTGCCCTACACGCAGCTTCTTGTTAGCTTCTAGAAGCTAGCTTCTTCGCTGCTACTGGAGGATTCAAATGTTTTAGGTATGCACGCGCATTGTTAAAGCTAAAAGAAAGCAGTGAAGAAGCTAGCTTCTAACAGCTAGCAAGAAGCTGCGTGTAGAGCAGCCATAAGTATTCGTATTTCTGTGGCAAATAGGAAAACTAGTATAAGTGTAATAACGTCATTCGTGCATGTCAGAATAGAAATCGTGTTCTTACAAATTGTTCAAAAGTTAGGGATATCCAACTTTTGAAATATTTATAATACAATACTACCTCAATCTTGTATTGTTAGCTGAAAAAAAAGATTTCGCTAAATGTGTATGACTGATTTTACCGTTAATATATGGATATTATTATTAGAATTTGTTGGTTAAAAAACTAATTTTTTTATATGTCAAAAAACAGTTATACCCTTTTTCCTATTTGCCACAGATTTGTATTCGAATACAAAAAAAAGTATTCGTGTACAACCCTGCTCTACGGTTTGGAGTGCGTATTTTTGACAATACGGGACTCTGCCGGAAGATAAGAGACTCTGAGATCCGTGAAGCCGACCCATTAAAGGGAAGATTTTTGGGGGGCATCAGTGGGAATGAAAAGTGCTTTAAAAAATTTCGTTGGGGCTTCAAAAATAAACCCCCTAAGAATAATTTAAAAAGTGTGAAGCTGGCCCCCCAAAATTATCAAAAAATAATAAATTTGGGTTTAAACGATCGAAATGACTTAAGTGCTTCAAAAAATTTTGTTTGTGCTTTTAATACAAATGAAAAAAACGTGAAGCCAGCCCCTACAAATTATCCAAATTTTCTGATTTTGCGCGCAAAATGTTAAAAATTTATCGTATTGTTTAGTGCTTTCAAAATATTCGTTGGTGCTTTTAATGTAACCCTCAAAATAATAAATAAAACAAGTAAACCTGGCCCCCAAAAATAATCAAAAATAATAAATTTGATCTTAAACGATCCCTTTTTTTTGGAAGATCGCGAAAATACGCACCCTTAAAAAATAATATTAGGCTAATATTTGCGTACCTTAACCATAGTTATATCAAACAAGGATAAATAAATACGTTTCTCTTACAACAAAGAGAGACAGTTTTATAGTTATTGGCGCCGAAAAATCCCTAAGAATAGCTAAATGCGTTTCTCTTACAAGTTACAACAAAGGGAGACAGCAAATAACTATGGTTTTATGGTTAATGACACCAAAAAATCCTTATTCGTGTGTTTCGAACTGCCCCTTGTTTTCCCTCAGGGTTGGGCACATTGTCAAAAATCACAATAATCACATTCATAACCTAAAAAAAATCTGCTTGAACTCATGGAAGTATATTTTATTTTTTAACATCAACTGTTTGGCAAAATGGGCTCTAAAAAAGGTTACAATTGGAAAGCAAGACAAGTTACATCTACCATTATTGATGACTCTGCAACTAAAAATGTAAGGTTTCTTTTATTTATGTTGTAATTATTTAATGGTAAAATTTTAGATCACCATAAATTTAGATGGATGTAAGGAACATTACGACCAAAGCAATCTGCTTGTTTTACCATCCAAAAAAAGAAAAACAAAAATTAAAGAAACTATAACTAAAATCACCAAAATATTGTCCAAAAAACAACGAAAGCGACTAGAAAAAATTGTAGACAAAAAGAAAAAAAAAGAGAATGTAAGATATTGGTAAGGCGCTAAAATAACAAATAAGATCGCCAACAGACATTTTAAATCCACATTATTATATCTGTACACCTTTCCCGTTGATGTACATCCTCGCGGTCGTTATACTTGAGAATAGGAATGATCACCAGCATCACAATGACTCGAGTCAATCTGACGTTTCCAAAGTATAACGACCGCGAAGATGGTCGTCAACGGAAAAGGTGAATAATGTTTTACGCAAAAAAAGCCATGTCTCGTCAACAAAATAAAAAACTAATAAAAATATTCATGGGGATTCTAAATGGAGACTAAAGATCGTACTTATACTGGTCATTTTACCCCTCGTTTTAACCACACCTTTTTTAGATTTTATTGAAAATGTATCTTTTTATATTTGCGTTCTATAATATGCACATTATGAAACCCGAAATTTGGTTTTTTAAAGTTTCTGAATTGCTTCATTATTAAACCCAAAATTTTATTTTATTGGTTGGTTTTCCTGATGCAAAAAGATAAATTTTTTTCTTATTTACAAATTTTACTATTATAATCAATCGGGGGACAGAGTTTTTTTGTAGAGGGAATAACTAGAAGAATTGGAGAAACGATATCAATGGTTACATTTTCTTAAAAACGCCTATTCATTCAGTATTAAAAAGGAAAAGTTTACAAATGCCATTATTCAATATGTCTAACTTCAATTTATTTTTTACTTCAAAATGTCAATGTTATGCTATAAGGTTGGTCATAAAAACAGAATTTTATGTTGAGTTTTTAATTCAAATTAAGAATGCTTTTTAATGAATTAAATGAAGCAAATATAAAAAATAGTATAAAAAACTCGTTTTATAAGACGTTTTTTATCACTTGTCCATTGGAAAACTCGCCGCTGCGCGGCTCTTTTTCCAAACCTGGACGCGTGCTAAAAAGCGTTCCTTATAAAACTCTATGTTTTAATATACTATTTTTTTAAGCATCAATGTGTTTCAGAAACTATCAATTAAATTTCAGAAAGCATCAATATTATAATTATTAAAAATAAACTAATAAGTAATTAAAAAAACAATTCAATTTAAATGAAGGGATTCTGATATTAAATTGGTTCTTTCTGAAGTACATTCAACAGTTTTAAATCTAGGGTCGGTTGTATAACAGTTTGGCATCGTTTTAAATTTAAAACTGGTGATTAATTTAGCACCATTGGTATTAAATTTTGCACAAATTCAGAACGACCTCTCTAGAATGGTAGATACATTTTCAATAAAATTTAGAAAAGGTTTGACTAGGGTGTTTAACTCATAGAAGTGTAGTTGAACTAGTAGACGAGGCAATAAGGAACTGAACCTCTAACTTTGGATCGCCAAGATCGATTGCGAAGCGGTTTTCAGCAATAGATTCTTAAAGATGTCTGGAAATTTTGTGACCGTTTTTTATTTGGTGCAAATTGCTTCATTCTATGTTTTTAAGCAAAAAACGTACCCCTTCTTTGAACTAGTGAAAAGTGTGGATGTAGACCACTCATCTATGACCCTTGACCACAAATTTTTGACTTAACATCAAATTCAACAATTAAAATCAACAATTAGTTTAAAAACGTCAGTTTAAAATATGTTTAAAAGTAAGAAAGAACAGAAAAGGTAAGTAAATAAGATGTTGAAATTGGTCGAAAGGTTAATTTTTGTCATTCTTCTTTAGAATAATGGATGCAGATGCAAAACAAAATCTTTGCGTTTTATGCAAAAATATGCTAAATTGGGCCGTAATATTTAAACGAAGATGTTGTTAGTATTAGAAAAAAGAATTGATAGAATATATCAACATTAAAGCAAGATGAGCTTAGGCAAAAAATCGAAAATAATTTGATATTAGTCCACGTTGTTATGCCTGTTTATTTTTTCTTCATTAATTTAATTCAGTGGCATTGCAAAGAAAATACTATAATGGTAAAAACAACTAATCATTAAATTACCAACCTACAGTTGGTTTAAGAAAAATGTATTGTCCCCTGGATTGTTTTGATGTGGGTACTTCCCTCTACAGAGTCACCGAGTCTAGGTCGCCAATTTATAAAATAAAAAAAAAGTGTTTATGTTAAGGTTCTCTAGGAAATTGATTTTACGAAGTTAAAATAAAAATGTAACATTAAATGGAATACGTTTTTTATTTAGTCTCGTTATTATAAATAGAAGAGGAACTTATGGCCCTTTCTATTACGTCACAAAAACATTCTACAAAATAAAATCTCTGCTAGAAAAAACATAATTTCTATTCTTTTTCATTTTATATAATCGATTCTAAAAAAAATTCAACGTGTTTGGAAGCATTACAGAAGCAATAATTCAAATAAATGCCCCAAAAGTGATCTGGGTCCGGATTCTGTATTTTAAATAGGGATCTCTATTGCATTCGTGGTGAATCGGGCAATGGTAACCCACCTTTTTTTTGCAAAATTCTTGCACCCGATGGATTACGATTGCGATAGAGATCCCTATTTCTTATACGGAGTACGCACCATGGATGCCTTGGGAAACAAGCCGCTGGGGCAGGGGTACCTGATCCCCAGCAATTCCAACATCATCCTTTTAATTAAATTGTTTCTTATTTTATTTCAGAGAAATTAAACAATTATTTTAACATCATATTTGTGATCTCGAAAGTCCACCAGTAACCGAATTAAACTGATTTTGGGCCTAGTTTAGGAACTAATATTATAAGCAAAAGCAACGAATTTTAAACTGACGTTTTTTAAATATTGTTGATTTAATTGTTGAATTTGATGTTAAGTCAAAAATTTGTGGTCAAGGGTCATAGATGAGTGGTCTACATCTACACTTTTCACTAGTTTAAAGAAGGGGTACATTTTTGCTTAAAAACATGGAATGGAGCAATTTGCACCAAATAAAAAACGGTCACAAAATTTCCAGACACCTTTTATAATCTGTTGCTCAAAACCGCATCGGAATCCATCTTGGCGATCCAAAGTTAGAGGTTTTGTGCTTTTTAGTACTTTAATGCCTCGTCTATAGAGATAATGTTTTTGTAAACAAAGTTAACAATGTAAGGCCCTCCATAAAACCCAATTGATAGGTAATATCATGAATGCTTTGAATTTATCCGATCAATTCTTGACAACTTGTTGCTTAACACGTGTTTTTTGATTCGATCTGATTAACGTCAGATATTTCTGTCAATTGTTTTTAGTAAAATTTATTTTGTTGAAATTATCAGTAGTAATAACCCGTGTGCTCTATGAATTATCGATTATTAAATGAACGAGTGCTTGTTGCATAGCAATGTCCCGCAAAAGTAAGGGTGTTTTCTAATTCAAATTCAAAGAAAACACCCTTACGTTTAAGGGACATTGCGTATTCAACAAGCACGAGTTCTTTTTAAATCGAAAATTTATCAAGAGCACGAGGGCTATTCGACACGATTATTTCATTTATAAATACTACTTACCCTAAAAAATCATATTAATTTAATTTAAACACTGAATACTAGAGTGCCTTGATTATTTTGATAGTTATTGTCGCCTTATAGAGTGACGACATGCATCATTCTTTCTCTGTCATACAGATAACGTCATCAACGTTATAGCCAAAGTGACAACAATTACAACTTACAATCACAATTAATGACGTTATCTGTATGACAGAGAAAGAATGATGCATGTCGTCACTCTATAAGGCGACAATAACTGTCAAAATAATCAAGGCACTCTACTGAATACGACTAACCAAAAGAACAATTTTTGACAAAATTAACAAAAAATTATAACTTTGACTTCTATCCAGGTAAATTAATTCGCTGTCACTGCTTGACAATGGGCTATTTCAGTTCAGGTTGTTGCCTACGGGTGATTTCCAGTATAATTCGCAGTAAAATGCTTCAAATTTTGGCATAAACCTCTAATTTGACATATAAATGAAATAATATAAATAAAAAAAAAAATTCAAAGCATTCATGATATTACCTATAAAAAAACAATTGGATGAGGGAAAATTCATAGTGCACCATATATATTTTTGTTCTACGTCATTAAAATTATGTTATCTTTTTAGCGTTCAAATTTGCTAGATTCCTTGTCAAAAGTACAAGCAACACCAGAAGAACTTAAAAAATTAACTTCAATAGCCTCTATTCAAACCAAGGGCTTAAAGAAATTATTTCAAGAAGAATTAAATCCGAATAAAAGAAAAGCAAAAGCTGACCAAGCTGTTTTGTCAGGAGATGTTCAATTAAACAGTTTGTCGGGTTCAAAACGAAAAAAGGTAATCGAGGATGATGGTGTAAAAACGGAAGTAAACAAGGATCCAAACGTAGTTGGTTTCGAATCAGATTTAGAGTCCGATGAAGATAGCCACACTAGTGAAGAAATCAAGGAAGAAATTGTTGGTAAGTTAGCTTACATATAAAAATAAAACTGCTAGGATCTAAGATTTAAATCGATCCTAAGTGGAACCACCAAGCCATAAGATGTCTTCTCTATTTCCGAACTATTTAAAAAGTCTGTGCATAAAAAAAAAGTTATGCGCAGCAAAACAGAGTGGCCAAATTTTTTAAACTTTTTCTTTAACAATTTTTCAAGGATCCCTAGGCATGTCCCAACAGCGTACCATACAGGTGGTGCGCCAACTTTGGGACACCTGTATATAAAACAATGATTCTCTACATTGGGTCGTATCCGTACAAAAATTGGTTGGGATTACCTAGAATATATGTCACACCATCCGTCGTTCAAGATATTAACTGACATTACTTCTTTTTTTTTTATACTTTTATCAAATATAAGTGATTGTGCTTTTGACCAAAAAGTTTTTGACGGGTCAAAATTTATGGTATTAATACGGTCAAATATGGTCAAATAAGGTATTATTCCCAAAAAAACTTCTTTTTAATAAAAAATCTTATTTTTTAATTGCTACTTGTACAGTACCAAAAAAAACAGTCACCTGTTATTATACTCCTCGCAGACAAAGTCAAAAACGAGGAGTATATTGTGATTGTTTTGAAAATTCTAAAATCGTCAAAAATCGTCGTAGAGCAAAAATTCTTGCAGATTCGTGCGTTTCATCGAATTTTGAACAACTTTCAAAAAATCCGTCCGTCCGTCTGTCACGTTTTTTGTAGACACTCTAACTTGAGTACCAAAGATCCCATCAAGTTCAAATTTTCAGGAAAAATCGTTCTCATTAAAATCTAGATCCCTATTGTTTTTGAAAGAAATCGGAAAATAATAAGGAGGGCTGCGGCACCCCCCAAGTGAGAAAAAATTCATATTTCAGTTATCATAAAAATTACAGAATTTTTTTTTGGTAACTTTAAAGCCCTCTTAATTCTCTACTAAAAGTATATTTAAGTTTTTTTTGTCCGGCCCCACATAAGCCCCCCAATTTAAAAAAAAAACCGTATCTTCGTTATTTTTCAATTTACAAAAAAAACTTAGGTCATAAAAATGAAAGGAAATTAAATTTTGTATTAAAAAATATTTTTTGTTTTTTTTTTGTGAAGTTTTTAAGACAAAAAAGGTCAAAATAAAGGTTTTTGGTGATTAAAAAGCTCTAAGTCACTTAAGTTTAGGTTCGGTCAAGGTGGCTTTGCAAAAAAAATTGAAACAAAAACATCTTTCCAAAGCCAAATTAAATCCTAAACGCCATTGTCAGAATTGATACCTATTTATGCTTTTCGCAAATAAATGTTTTTTTCTATAGAAATTTAATAATAGTTTAATAGTTTAACCTCTTCGCAGAGTTTTTTTGATAATATTAAAAAATAGTGATGTTAATTTACCGGTCAAAAACGTAGTTAGCCAAATTGACCGGTTTTTTTACCGGTAAAAAATCCGGTCAAAAATGATTTTTTTTTAAATTCAAAAAACGGATGTATTTTGCCTTGACGATCATATAATGACCAAATACTTATAGTTTTTTTGCCCACTTTTACCAAAAATTGTAAAAAACCTTAAAAAATGTAAATTATTCGGCGTAGGTATGAATTATTTGAAATGACACGAATTAAACTTTGCAAATTAATTTTAATTTCTTAAAATCGATTATCGATCTTTCTTAATATTTTTTATTTTTTTTTTTTGTTTTCTTTGTTATGCATACACTATTCACATGTATTTTTTAAATTGACCAAATTGAGTTAAAAAAATAAACTAATTATATACAAAACATATATTTTATTAGTATATTTTCTCATAACTTTAATAACTGAACTGAACATAAAATAAAAACATTAAAAACAAAATTATTTTACTTATTTAATGGCGCTACGCATTAAATGTATCTTAGATCTAATAAAAAAAAAACATTAGCAAAGTAGGTACTTACTACCTGTAATACTAAGTAAAAACACAACAAACTTAAGATATTACTCATTATTCATCATTATAATCTACTCTTAGTAGTGTTCCATCGTTCTCCATTTCAAAATCTTCAAAAACATTGTTTATATTATTGTTGTCAAACCCTTTAAATTCTTCATCTGAATCTAGAACTTCAGAGGGAGATTTTTGAGTAGATTTTGGTAACTCGTCGTCAGAAATTTGAGCTGCCATTTCTTCTTCCTCTTCATCTTCAGAAAGATTATCCCCAGCTTCTGTTTCCAAAGTAGGTGAACTGCTTAATTCTGTCTTCTTTTCCATTTGTTTCAGTTCTTCGGGCGAGAATAAATTTAGATTAAATTTAATCGACACTAATTTGTTGGTCCTATCTACCGTTAATTTGTTTCTCTTTTTTGTTTTGATACTTGAAAAGCAGCTCCAATTTCTTTCACAACTAGCTGCAGTCGATGGTAGTGACAAAACGATGCCTGCGATTTTGGATAAGGGTCGTCTGCCACACAATCCTTTCCACCAAGCTACAGGATCCGTATTTTCGGCAGCTTCCCAAATCATTGGGGAAGACCAAATCGAACTTTTCGAATTAAATTCCGCTATATCTGCCATTACTTCCTCAGATTTTAGATCTAAAAACGTAGCTTGGTTTAAAATAAACCTTATCGCTGACTGCTCTTCTTCTTCTGAAAGTAGATTATTTTTCTTTTTCTTTCTTGGGTCAAGGAAATGAGCGGCTAATTGGACGTCATTGGCCATGAATGCTTTTCTCTTTGAAAATAGGGCCATAACAGTTTTCTGGCTATTTTGGTCGATAAAGTCCATATTCGAGCTTACCGCATCCTCAATTTTTTTAAGATGAGAATACATTTCCGACAAATTTGGTTTGTCTCCCTCAATACGTTTGAGAATTAAACTTGGAACTTGAATAAGGTTAAATATTTGCTGGACAGTGTCCCAGAATTCATCCGATTGGATGTTGGTCCTTAGTCGGGCATCAATCAGTTTTCTTATGTCCGGCTTTCCGGTGGCTTCCTCCAAGCTTTCCCTCGATTTAAGTAAACTTTCGATGGACAAATAGTGACTGGTCCACCTTGTAGCGACCGCTACTATTAATGCAGACTCTTTGTTGTTTGAATCTAATTGAATTTTTTTTAGTACCTGCTTAGGAAAGTGTTTGTTTTTAAAAAATTGAATAATGGATTTAATTATTTCCAGGGTGTTTTTTATTTTATTTATGCTTAAAATGTCCTTTACAAGTAAATTCAACCCATGGGCATAACACCCATAGGTAATTAGCTGCGGATATCTTAAATTTAAGATAGCCCATGCCGCTTTCATATTGGGGGCGTTATCTGTAACCAGTCCATGTACTTTTTTCTCCCCAACATCTTCAATGGCTGCCCCCAATATGAGGGCAATATACTCCGCTGAATGCTTTTCCAACTTGGAATCTATCGCCTTATAAAAGACCGGCTCGGGTGTATAAAAAATGATGTTGATTAATGACACCCCGTTAATGTCTGTCCACCCGTCGGACATAAGAGTAAGGCTTTCTGCCCCTTGCAATTTTTGTTCACAGAGAGTCTTGATTAAATTGTATTCCTTGTCTAACAGGCCAGTAGAAACTTGAAATCGAGAGGGTGGGTTATAACTTGGCCTCATATCTTTTGCCACTTTTAGAAAATATTTATTTTCCACCAAACTAAGTGGGGAATTTGAAGCATAAATCGCTCTAGCCCATCCTCGGTCCAGCTTCTCCTTTTCTGTTTTACTAACTTTGTCGAAGAAATTTGTTAATTTCCAATTTCTTTTTGACGCAGAACTGGAAACCTGAAAAAAAGTACAAACAATTAACATTAAAAAACAAAATAATTAGGAATGCCTACCTGACTCGGTGTTTTAACACTCTTAGGCTGGGATGTGGAAGCTTCGTCAGTCATTTGTACATCCGTGTCTTCTTCTTCGCTTTCCTTTTTAGCATTTTCATTTAAAAAGTTCTTTTTTTCTACAAACACTACAAAAGTTGACATTCTATCCCTGTCAGAAATTGTAGAAATGTCACATTTTACCCCGCGGGATGAAATGTTCTTTTACCCCGTGTGGTAGAAGTAATAATAAGCATAGAACTTTCTCTTTGTTCTTAATGTAGGTTGCTAAGTATACATTTTGACAAATGTCTAATTACCTAATGAAAAAATAATTTAAAATTCTAATTTTAATTCTTTATTTAAAATAAGGAAAATTATAACAATTTTAAATTATGAATTATAAACTAATATAGTATTTTAACTTTTATTGAGTAACATTGAAAGAAAAGTTGCAATTTGAAAAACTACAATTACCAAAATACTTTAGTTCATTGGGACATTTTATGTTTTCTATTTTTGTTTGGTTTATAATGTTGGGTTGGGCATTTCCGTTACTGGAGCTCGGTGCAATAACGGTATCCTCAAAGGGTTCATTTGATCCTTCATTTTCCATTTCATTGGACGTGCCCAATACTTTTTGGGCAATTTTATTTCTTTGGAAGGTGGAGTCATCTACATATTGCTCCGCAATAGTAGATGACTTCCACCCTCCATGTTTTTTTAAAGTTAGGAGATCACCTCCAGATTCCACCAACATTGTGGCGGATGACCTTCTAAATGCATGTCCCGTGTAGCATTCTGGATTAGATAATTTGAGGTAGCCGGCTACATCTTGCGGAACTTTATAAAACATATTTTTTCCTAATACTTGGTTGATACATTTTCCATTTCGGTAGGCGTAAAAAAGTCGGTTATCTTTAGTATTCTGGGGGCGCAAAACAATGTAGCGCTTGTAACATTCCAAATAATCTCCATTTATTATAAACTTGCGGTCGACATTGTTTTTTGTTTCAGTAATTTTTACAATAACACTCTTTCCTAAATCTTCCAAATCATTTATGGTTAATTTGCTTAATTCGCCAGAACGGCATGCGCCTGCAATCCCGAATACTAGAATTGTCTGAAATGTTTTTTTATAAATTATAAAATTTCAATAATTTTACTATTCTTACCTTTGTTAGTAAATATATATTGTCTGGTGCCTCTTGTATGAATGTATCTATTTGTTCTCGCGTAAAGGACTTGGATTTTGTGGGTTTATATCCTTTTGAATTTTGCTTTAAATATGCAATTAACTTCATATATTTCGAAATGTTTACATTATTTTTTGCTATAAGTGAGCTTTTTACCATGGAATATTTGGACCACACAGTGCTTGGCTTCATTGTCGATGATAATTTTGAAAAGTATGCCAGCACAACCCTCTCAGAAAATGAGTTGATATGGTTTTCTTGTCTCCACTTTATAAATTCATTATAGGCTTTCTCATACAAATTTTTTGATTTGGGAGGTAATAAGTGTAAGCTTGCCGCATTTGCAGCTTCTTGTATATCCGGGGGCGTACACGCAAAGTCGCTATCACTACTATTCATTTTATTAATCTTAATAAACGCGTCAAATACTTTAGTGTACAAGTACAAACAACTTTGACACTTTATGTCACACGTTTTTGTGTTATTCAAAAACAGAATTGTCATAGTAACAGGCGACATGATGTTAAAAAAAAGTAAATCTAAAAATTTGTATTTAATTATTATACTCTTCACAAGAGTATATTGCAATCGATCAGAAAATCCTAAAATCGTCAATTTTCGTCGTAGAGCAAAAATTTTTGCAGATTCGTGCGTTTCATGACTTTTTAAGATTTTCATTTTTTGTCCGTCCGTCTGTCGGTCGGTCGGTCGGTCGGTAGGGTGTATGTCACGTTTCTTGTAAACACGCTATCTCAAAAACCAAAAGGGATATCAAACTCAAATTTTAAGGAAAAATCAACCTTTATAAGAGGAAGAACCCTATTGTTTTTGACAAGAATCCCATCACTACAAAGCCCCCTTCTGGGCCCCCCAAATGAAAAAAAAATCGTAGCTCATCTATTATTAAATTTACAAAAAAAATTATCCGACATAAAACATATGAAATTGAATTCTCTACAGAAAAGTATTCGTTGGTTTTTTTGTCAGACCCCCCTTTTACCCCCCATCACAAAAAAACCTTCTATCTCCGTTATTATTCAATTTACAAAAAAAATCTTTTTTTACAAAATTAATGGAAATTTAATTTTTTATTAAAAATCTTGGTTTGTTTTTTGTAAAGTTAGCCAGTAAGGTTAAAAAAACAAAAACTAAAAGATTTCAGTAACAAAAAACTTCTAAGTCCAAAGAGCGTCCCGCGTCGGTCAAGGAGGCCATGCCAAAAATATTTCAAACAAAGAAACAAAGCCAGCTGTCAGAACAAATAACCTCAAATATCTTAAAGTTCAGAACTGACATTTATCCTCTTCGTTAACTAAATTCTTCGTGTTTTCTGTTAATAGTTTGCACTCTTCGCAGATTTTTTTTACATAATTTTTTTTTCTAAGATACTATTAATTATCCTGTAATAGTTTTCTTGCGAAGATTATACCATAGAATGTGTAGCAATTATATAAAAAATTGATTTAGCTTTGATTAATAAAGTTTAAAATTACACTTCTACCGATTTCGAATTCTACTCGAGCTACTTATCTGTGAAGAGTAACTACTACGCGTTTCGAATTCTACTTATTTCTTGTTTAATTTAACACTTCTTTTGCCAACCATTATGGCTGTAAATGTAGAAAAAAATAGTGTATTGCACTCGGGATAGAATATAGATTTTATCCCTCAAATATTTTTTGCCCTCCGCTTCGCGTCGGGCAAAAAATTCCTTCGGGATAAAATCTACTTCTTCTATCCCTTGTATAATAAATATCTATTTTACCTCTGGAGGACATTTTTTGCATAGAAGTAAATGTTTTATCTGCCTCTTGGCGTTCGTCACGTAAGTGGTTCCACAAAATTTGCAAGAACCCTTTAGAAATTTTCCAGATGTTTCTTTTTTAAAAAAATTCCACACCAAACTTTCCCGTCTTGGCATTATGCTACAATAATTTAAAAGGTAATTTTTGTATTTAAAACAACATTTAGGTTGGCTTAAACTTACCTTACTTTTTGAAATCAATTAATTTATTTAAATAAATGAAATAACGTTAAATAACAAAATCTTTCTGTAATACGCAGCACGTGTTTATTCCAGTAAAATACAGAACAGAAACAAAAGTAAAACTCCCAGAACCCCTCACAAAAATTGACAGTCGACAGCTCTTCTTCTTTGTCTTACCATTATTATACTCTTCGCAGACAAAGTCGAAGAGTATTATAAATTCGATCAGCACAAGCCTAAAATCGTCATTTTTCGTCGACTACTACCCAAGTTCGACTACTACCCAAGTCCGAGTACTACCCATTCTAGTTTTAACCTTGGAGTTATTTTTAGCCAAATTGACCGGTCAAAATCATTTTTGACCGGTAAAAAAACCGGTTAAAAATCCGGTAAAAAATCCGGTAAAAAAACCTTTTCACAACACTATTAAAAAATTATTGTTTTTTTTTAAATTTTATTATTCTCTGATTACCTACTGCGAGGAGTATCCTATTAAATGTCGGCATTTTATAAAAAAAACAGGCTCACTAATCTAACCTATCCACTGACCTAACCCATATCTAGTTTAATTTTTTTATTATTGTATTGATTAATAATATAGTGTTGAAAAAATAAAATACATCAAAAAACAAAATAAGAGATTAATATGAAAAGGACAACTAATATACTAAAATACTACTTATATTTAACTTGAATCAGAGCAGTAGCGTCGTCTTCGCCTTCGAAATTGTAGGACTCATCGGAGGTTTTCTGGTCCAGTTCAGCATCTTCCATGACAACGATATCCCGAGCGGTATCCTCAAGTTCATCGTCTATTATTTCTTCGTTCCATTCGCTTATTCCCTCGACGTCCCAGTCTTCATCTTCAGATTGTTCGTTTTGAGAACTTTCATTAAATTGCTTGGTTGGTAATGCTTGCTTTGGAACTCTATTAAGGCGCAAATTTTCCCTTACATATACGAGTTTTCCGGATCTTTCCGTGGTTAATTTGTTCCTTAATTTTGTGTGAATTAATCCCCAAGTTGACCAATTCCTTTCAGCGGCTGCCGAACTTGCGGGCATTAAGCTATTTTTGAAAGCTTTGATTCCTTTAGCCAACTTTTCCACCAATTGCTTGGTGAAACACTGCTTGATGCACTGAAAAATATATATATATATGAGTGTGCAACACTTTTAACTTTTAAACCTACGAACTTACCCATTTCGATTTGTGTCAAATGTCTCAATATTTGTGGCCGCATTCCACATTAGTTTGCTACCAAAGATGCCCCCTTTGCAGCGGTAGTTTGTGACTTCGCCTAGTACTTCTTTTTCGGAACTGTCATAGCTTAGAGAAACAATTAAGTTCCAGCCAATTCAAGCTCATCGTTGTTAGGAAACTCCCCTTGGTATCTCGCATCCAGTAAGTAGGCGGCAAAATGGCAGGGTTTGCAGGCCATTTTAAACCTTTGTAATGCCACTTCTGTTATTTTTTTTCTTTCTTTTGGCAAAAAGCAACCATCCTGAATATTAACTTCTAATGAAACTAGCTCTTTCTTAAAAAGATAAACCACGTCCGAGATTGAAGTTTTGTTACTTTCTAAGCACGTAATAAGTTCGCCCCATGGTTTTTCGAATGAAGTATTTTTCTACCAAAAGTCGCTATCTGGAAAGGTGCTCTTAACATCTGCAATGGAGGCTTCAACTGCATCTTCAATAGCACATTTCTTTAAGGGTTGTTTATTTTTTTCTAAACATAAAAGGCACTCGACATTGCTGGCCCATCTGGTCGCAACTGGCACTTTTAAGGTTGAAGTTGACCCCTTTTCTTTAAGCATTGCTGCTGGAATGTGGCGATTTTTGAAACATTGTACGATTTTTTTTGCCTTTGCAATATGTATTTTAGGGTATTTTCTTTTGCCATATCATTAAGAAGCAAATATATAATGTGAGCAGCACAACCATAAGTTTGTAAATGAGGATATGTATTTTTTATTTCAGCCGAGGCCGTCTGCATGTTATAAGCGTTGTCTGTAAGTATGGCTGTCACCTTATCAACCCCAATTTCTGATATAATTTTATCGAACTCTTGGGCAATAAATTAGCCAGTGTGTTTTTGGGCTTTTGGCTCTATAAATTTATAAAAATATGGTTTTTCATTAGTGTTTGTCAGAATGAAATTAATAATGCCTTCGTCTCTATAATTGGACCAACCGTCCGATACAATAGTTAAATTTCTAATCGACTTTAGTTTTTCGTTAACATCATCCTCGCATTGGTCAAAAACCGTGTCAAGAATTATGTTTAATAAAGGTTTTCTTTTTGGTATCTGAAATGATGGATATATTAGCGTTAATAGCGTTATATTTGATAAAAATATAAAATTGAGAAGTAATGTTAGTCAGCATCTTGAATAACGGGTGGTATGACATATATCCTAGGCAATCCCAGCCAATTTTTGTACGAATACGACCCATTCATACGAATGAATACGTATTTTGACAGCTGTCGAAATAAAGGTTTGTTTTGAGAAAAGATTTGTTTTTTAATAAACATTGATGAAATTAAAATTAACATTGATTTCCTTAAAAAAATATTTTATTTCAGATCAAAATAAACAAAAAATAGAACATACAGATAATGCAGAAATCGTTGTTACAAACAATCTCGTCGATAATCATCAAAAACAAAAGCAACACAAAAGAAACACAGTTCTGCCTGCTCAAGACAACTCTAAAATGACTGTAAACAAAAAAGTTGTCGAAAAAAATAAAAAACGAAAAAAAGATAAAGACTGTCAAATTATCGAACCGCAACAGGAAGAACTAATTTTGATTAAAAGAAAATCTGCAGTGTTTGTTGACGTTTTACGCGACAAAAACATTCAAAAAGCAAGGTTAAAGCTTCCAATTCTAGCAGAGGAACAGCAGATTATGGAGATAATAAATGAAAACTCTGTAGTCATATTAGCTGGAGAAACCGGAAGTGGAAAAACTACACAAGTTCCGCAATTTTTGTACGAAGCAGGGTACGCCTTGAATAAACAAATTGCAGTAACGCAACCAAGAAGGGTCGCTGCCATATCTATGTCAAAACGGGTAGCAGAAGAAATGAATTTGAGTTCAAGGGAAGTTTCTTATTTAATTCGCTTTGAAGGTAAATATAAACTCCTCCTTAGTCTACCGTGTGTCCCGCAAAAAGGGCACGAGCTCATAACGTTCTAATTATGGTTTCTACAGAATTGAAATTTTAGGAGTTATCTAAGAAGACTTTTACATGCATTTACAAAAATGTATGACTCCCTGTTTAAACGGAAATGATGGATTAATTTATTATTATTTTTAAATGGAACACCCTATATATTTTGACATTACAATCGTTCAAAAAAAATGATACATTACTATTATTATTATTAACGATTCCATAGCTCTTTAAAAATTACCTAATTTTTAAATTTTATCATATTCGTCTATCTTAGTCATAGAGTCCTGAAGCATAGATTGTAGGACCAAATTAGCTCATTTTTAAAGTGCTATAAAATCGTTAATATTGGTGATATATATTTTTTTTTTAATGATTGTATTCTTATTAAAATAATGTTCCTAAAAAATTTTTAAAACTTTTTTCATAAGTGCCGAATAGTTTAGGTATTAAAAAAAAACTAACTTCTCACTTCTATGCAAGATGGGGGCTAAACGTCACGGAAATTTTGTGGGAATTTTTCACTTTTTGTCTTTTATGCTTCTGGGGATAGTGCCTACAATCCTGCATAAGTATGTAGATCTTGGTTGGGATTTTTTTCTGGGGGCATTAATAGAAGGATTGGGCTAATAAATAGCCTAAAAATGTCAAAATATATAAGGTGTCTCATTTGAAAATACAAAATTATTGTCACTTCCGTTTAAACCAGAAGTTATACATTTTTGTAAATGCATGTAAAAGAAGGCTACAAGTCTTCTTAGATAACTGCTAAATTTTCAGTTCTGTAGAAAATACACGTACGCTTTTTGCGGGACACACGGTATATAACTTACATTCTCTTTGTATCTACAGGGTGTCCGCGATCAATGTGCTTTTTTTTAATGGGAGATAGCTGGGAAAAATCCAAGACATTTGGTAAAAACAGTTTTTTAAAAAAGTGCCCCCATTCGGAAATATTGGCCTTTAAACAGGTAGACTATAATCACTTAAGAGCCCGACATCCCACTTCCTCTTATGCAAATTCATGTACAACTTAGGCCCCAGTTTTTAGAGTTATTATTAACGCAATTGTTCTAAAATTTTGACAATATCATATTTACTTCTTTTAAAGTGCCGCTTGTTTTGGCACATTTTGTTTTGGATTCGTAGTTTAGCAAAAATAATTAAAGTAGGGTATACTATGCTAAAAAGAACAATTGTTATTTATCTTAAACTACGAACCCAAAACAAAATGTGCCAAACAAGCGGCACTTTAAAAGAAGTAAATATGATATTGTCGAAATTTTAGAACAATCGCGTTAATAATAATGAGGTGGGATGTCGGGCTCTTAATCGTAAATATTTACCAAACAATTTTTCCAACCATCATGAAAGTTATACTATCATTAAAGGTAATAAAAACGGTCATTTTAAACCCATTTTGAAATTTGGGGCCCTTTTTAAAATGGGTTAAACACTGGTAGTGTTGATAAAAACTGTAACGTTTTTATTACCTTTATTGATAGTACAATTATCATGATGGTTGAAAAAATCGTTTGGTAAATATTTACGATTAAGTGTTTTTAGTTTACCTGTTTAAAGGCTATTATTTCCGAAGGGGGGCACTTTTTTAAAAAACTGTTTTTACCAAATGTCTTGGATTTTTCCCAGCTATCTCCTATTAAAAAAAAGCACATTGATCGCGGACCCCCAGTAAATCTAATGTCGGGTTTACACAAAATCAATTTAATTGGTTAATATGACATGGACATTGAAGTTTGTCCATGTCAAACGAACCAACCGTCGAGGGTACCGAAAATTTCTTAAATTAAATGTTACACTTGATTTCAAAATGGTGTGGGACAAAACTATTTTGATGATGTGAACTTTATTTTAATAGTCCCACTTGGAAAAAGTGTGAAAATGATTGATTATTGTTCATATTAAGTCAAACATCCTGTCAAAAAATTTTGTTTAATAATCGGGTCACAACCTAAAAAATTATGATTAAAACTTATGTCTTGTACTACTAGATTTTTAAAATTTAAATCAAGTGTAATTGTTAAATTAATTTGCGTGAACTTGACATGACTTATTCTAGTTTAATATGAATTTAAATACCTAATTTATTTTAATATTTGTTTTTTTGCAGGAAACGCAACTGATGAAACTAAAATAAAATTTATGACAGATGGAGTTCTTCTTAAAGAAGTTCAAACAGACTTTTTACTTAGCAAATACTCTGTGGTAATCCTGGATGAAGCTCATGAACGTTCCGTTTATACTGACATTCTAATTGGTCTATTATCACGCATAGTACCATTACGACAGAAAAGAAAAGATCCATTAAAACTCATCATTATGTCAGCTACATTACGTCTTGAAGATTTTACTACGAACGAAAGGTTGTTTAAAATTCCGCCACCGACTATCAAAGTAGATGCCAGGCAATTTCCAGTAACCATTCATTTTAATAAGAGGACAAACGAAAACTATCTTAAGGAAGCTTTAAATAAAGTAGTGAAAATTCATACTAAATTACCTGAGGGTGGTATTTTAGTATTTTTAACCGGTCAGCAGGAGGTTAATTCTCTAGTTAAAAAGTTAAGAACGATTTTTCCTTTGAAAAATAAAAGTAGTTTACAAGATTCAACTCATAAAAATCGGGTGAAAAATGCAAATGATCATACTAAAACAAGTGAAAGCAGTAGTGATGAAGAAAATGAAAAAAATTATGTAGGACTAAAAAAGCCCCTCAAAACTAAAAAGAAAGTTGTTTTGCCTGAGATTGATTTGGATGACTACAGTGTACCAGGTAAAAAAATCCTAAAAGATTTTTTTTTAAAGCAAAATAACCGAGGGGCAATTCACCTTGGAAGTATAGTGTACATATATGTGGAAGTAGGAGGAAGTATGTGGAAGTACGTGGAAATATGTGGAAGTACGTGGAAGTATGTGGAAGTACGTGGAAGTATGTGGAAGTAAAGTGGAAGTATGTGGAAGTATATGGAGGTTTTTAGATTAAAAAATGGCGCGAAATTCAAAAAAATTGCGCTTTTTGAATTTTTGACAGTCAATTATTTTAAAAAAATGGCGCCAAACTTGAAAAAATTGCTTTTTTTAATTTTTGACAGTCAATTATTTAAAAAATTGGCGCGAAATTCAAAAAATAATTAATCTAAATAACAAAATTTATGCTTTTTGATTTTTTAAGTTTTTAACACATAATTATTATAAAGTAGGCGCTAAATTAAAAAAAATTCTTAAAATATAAGTTAACAATTTATATTTTTTTCGATTCTTAATGCATTTTTAAATGGCTAAAAATTTATTTTTTAAATAAATTAATTTGTATTTATTAATCGAATATAATCGATTCTCATAAAGTCATAATATAAGGATCGATTTTTCACATTAATAGACAATTTGCACAAAAAATTTGAGGTTATAATGTTCTGCGCATGCGTCATTTATAATTTATTGTGGAAGTATGATTGGAAGTATGTGGAAGTATAGTGGAAGTACGTGGAAGTATAGTGGAAGTACCTGAAAAGTGGAAGTATAGTGTACAAATTTCTGGAGGTGAATTGCCCCTCGAAAATAACTTTGTACAGGTTGTCGGCGATCAATGTGCTTTTTTTAATGGGAAAACAGTTTTTTTTTTTTAGTGGAAATAATTGCTTTTAAACAGGTAGACTAAAGAGACCTAATCTTAAATATTTACCAAATGGTTGGTCCCACCATTATGAAATTTTTACAATCAATATGTAATAACGGTTATTTTAAACATATTTTGTAATTTGAGGTCCCTATTAAAATGAGTTAAACACAGATATGGTCAATGAAAACTGCAAGCAAATTCTTTATCATAAAGAATTTTGTAATTTTGTTTATTTTTTAATTTTTTAAATACCCTAATTCAAGTAAACACTTTCTTGCCACTTTTTTGGAAAACTGTACCGTCTACAAATAAACTGCCAAAAACACTCTTAATGTACCCCATATTTAGCATAAGACTAGATAAAAAAACGTCAATTTGGTTAGTGGTCAGTAAAATTTTAAAAGAAGGTCAAGTCTTATGCTAAATATGGGGTACATTAAGAGTGATTTTTGCAGTTCATTAATAAACCGTACAATTTCTCAGAAATTTCAAGGAGTAAAAAAGTGTTAACTTAAATTGGGGCATTTAAAAAAATAAAACAAAATTCTTAAAGATAAATAAATTACGAGATAAATTACATGCAATTTTTAGAAACACTATCTGTGTCTGAAAAGAGGCCTCAAATTACAAAATAAATTTAAAATGTCTGTTTTTAATACATTTATTGATTGTACAAATATAATGACAAATTATTTGGTAAATATTTACGATTAAGTGTTTTTATTAAGGTCATTAATTCCGAAGGGGAGCACTTTTAAAAAAAAAACTGTTTTTACTAAAGGTCTTGGTTTTTTCCTAGTTATTTCCCATTTAAAAATACCACATTGATCCCGGACACTCGGTATAATACGAGGGGGTTTCACTAGGGGAATTAGTGTTCGCGGGGAATGGGGGGAATTTTTTGGGAATTGGAGGTATTTTTTGGGAAATAAAAGCTATTTTTAAAGAAATTTTAAGGTAAATTATACAAAACCTACGGTTTATATTAAATTTATTGTGACAGCACCAGTTAGGCCATGAACAAGTTCATAAAACTTAAAAAATTGGTAGGAAATTTAAAATTTTCCGCCAAAACTTATTGACGTTTTTGGGGGAATTTTTTGGGAATGGGAAATTTTGTGGAATTTTTTGAGATGTGGGGAAAGTAGTGTACACTATTTGGGTTTGTGAATTCCCCCTCGGTATACCGTGTGTCCCGCAAAAAGCGCACGAGCTCATAACGTTCTACGTATAGTTTCTACAGAATTGGAATTTTAGTAATTGTCTAAGATGACTTTTAGCCTCCTTTTACATGTATTTCCAAAAAATGTGTGACTTCCGGTTTAAGCGGAAATGACATAATTTTTTATTTTTAAATGAAACACCCTATATATTTTGATATTTTTAGGAATTTTTTTTTTTCAAGAATACAATCGTTTTAAAAAAAATTATGTATCACTAAAATTAACGATTCTATAGCTCCTTAAAAATCACCTAATTTCATTGTAATCGTCTATCTTAGTCATAGAGTTCTGAAGCATAGATTGCAGCGTTCTCTGTAGGACCAAATTAGCTCATTTTCAAAGGTGCGGGTACTTGGCAGGGCCATTTGGGAATTTCACAAAAAAAATTATGCCAGCAATTTGTAGACAATTTGTAGTAATTGTAGACATTATTTTTAAATTTGTAGCCCCCTTTAAAAACCCCAAAAATGGGGTTTTATTTTTGGTCATGCCAACTTCACGATTAAAGACCACATTAAAATAATTTAATAAAATTTATGTTAATCAATAGATATTTATTTGTACTAAATGTAGCCCCTATTAAATAATTTGTAGGAACTACCCTTAGGGCAGGAGACCCTCTGAAAAATATGACCGTGAAACAACCACTTTGTGTGTTTTAATCGATAGACCCCTCATTTTAAAATACATTTTAAGCTAAAATTTGTAGTGCAAAAATTATTTTTCTAAACGCCCCATTAAAGCCTAAAAAATGTAAAATAAATATTTTATTATAGACATAACCTCTAAAATATTTAACTTGGTAGTAGATCAAATGTTACACTTTTTTAAAAAGTCCGTGCTTACTTTTTAAATATCAGTGTCGTTCGTGCGAAAAGTTTAATAATAATTTTAAATCTAAAATCTACTTACCTTATGCCTATAATTAATTCTTGCTTGTATTTTTTAAATTTTATAGCTCTTGTTGTAGTACTGAGGTCGATTCAAAAATAATTATAATTAACCCTGGACTTATTATACAGGATATCGCGAATTCAGAAGAATCTTACTGATCCTAAGATACAAGGTTGTAGTACAGTCAATCCGTATGTGGACATCGACAAATTTTCTGACAAGGCCGCCTTTTTTATATGATGTAACTGGATGTCCAAAGAGTAAAACCCCAAATTGGCGTATATCTACCTATTGCAGAAACGGAGTAATGGCCCCCCAAAGGGCCCCCTTTAATTCATCACGGTGGAACTGCACCAAATTTTGGAAATAGATGTCAAATGAGGTTTTAGAAAGATTTTTATAAAAAAAAAAATCTCTAAAAAAATTCCTTCACCCCCTAAATAGCCCCCAAAGAGTAATAACCAATCACGTTGGATTTACAACAAATTTTGCAGATAGATGTAAAATGAGATGCTAAAAGATATTTATTGATAACTTTTTTTGAAAAAAAAATTCTATGCCCCCCTTAAATGCGCTCTTTGTTTATGGGGCGAAGGAATTATTTTTTGAAAAAAATTAATAAGGAAATATTATTAATTATCTTATTAAGTTATTATGCAAAAAAAAAATATCTGCAAAATTTGGTGTAAATCCAACGTAATTGGTTATAACTTTTTTGGCGCTATTGAGGGGGTGAAGGATTTTTTTCAGAGATTTTTTTTTTATAAAAATCTTTCTAAAACCTTATTTGACATCTATTTGTAAACTTTGGTGCAGTTCCACCGTGATGAACTAAAGGGGGCCCTTTGGGGGGGCCAGAACTCCGTTTCTGCAATAGGTATACGCCAAGGAATGGCACATTTAACGTTGCGAAACCGGTCCCGTTAGATTTTGATGAAATTTTGCACAGAGGTGCAGAATGTCATTGTGAAAATGTAAAAATTCTCGTTTCGGCGCTACACCCACTTTTATCCCTCAAAAAAATTTTTTTTTGTTTTGTTTTAAATTTTACAGATGGTTATAGAAAAATATTTAAAACAACTTTTTTATGACACTTTTTTGCCTAAAATTAATAAAATTTTTTTTTGCCCCCCCACTGGCACCCCTGGACTTTTGGGTTTGTGGGATTTGCGCCAAATTTTGTGGATAAATTCAAAATAATATTTTAAACAACTTTTCTACAATAATTTTTTTTTTAAATTGACATTTGGAAAGTGCAAAGTTTAATGCAAATCCAACATCACCGAAAATATTACCTGTTGAATGGGGGTAATTTGGGGGGTTGAGAATTTTTTTAGGAAGTGTTGGAAATATTATTTTGCATTTATTTGCAAAATTTTGTGCAAATCCAACGTAATTAAATAATACCCATTAAGAGGAGGCACTTGGGGGTAGCAGTTTCCAAACGTCAATTTCAAAAAAAAAATTATGGTAAAAAAGATGTTTAGAATATTATTTTGAATTTATCCACAAAATTTGATGCATATCCCACAAACCTAAAAGTCAACGGAGGCCAGTGGGAGGCCAAAAAAAATTATTAGGCAAAAAAGTGTTATAAAAAAGTTGTTTTAAATATTTTTTTATAACCATCTGTAAAATTTGAAAGAAAACAAAAAAAAAATTTTGAGGGGGTAAAAGGGGGTGTAGCGCCGAAACGAGAATTTTTACAGCAAAAAGGGAAATTTAAAAGTTGTTCACAATGACATTCTGCACCTCTGTGCAAAATTTCATCAAAATCTAACGGGACCGGTTTCGCAACGTTACATCATATAAAAAAGGCGGCCTTATCAGGAAATTTGTCGATGTCCACATACGGATTGACTGTACTACAACCTTGTATCTTAGGATCAGTAAGATTCTTCTGAATTCGCGATATCCTGTATAATAAGTCCAGGGTTAATTATAATTATTTTTGAATCGACCTCAGTACTACAACAAGAGCTATAAAATTTAAAAAATACAAGCAAGAATTAATTATAGGCATAAGGTAAGTAGATTTTAGATTTAAAATTATTATTAAACTTTTCGCACGAACGACACTGATATTTAAAAAGTAAGCACGGACTTTTTAAAAAAGTGTAACATTTGATCTACTACCAAGTTAAATATTTTAGAGGTTATGTCTATAATAAAATATTTATTTTAAATTTTTTAGGCTTTAATGGGGCGTTTAGAAAAATAATTTTTGCACTACAAATTTTAGCTTAAAATGTATTTTAAAATGAGGGGTCTATCGATTAATACACACAAAGTGGTTGTTTCACGGTCATATTTTTCAGAGGGTCTCCTGCCCTAAGGGTAGTTCCTACAAATTATTTAATAGGGGCTACATTTAGTACAAATAAATATCTATTAATTAACATAAATTTTATTAAATTATTTTAATGTGGTCTTTAATCGTGAAGTTGGCATGACCAAAAATAAAACCCCATTTTTGGGGTTTTTAAAGGGGGCTACAAATTTAAAAATAATGTCTACAATTACTACAAATTGTCTACAAATTGCTGGCATAATTTTTTTTGTGAAATTCCCAAATGGCCCTGCCAAGTACCCGCACCTCATTTTCAAAGTGCTATAAAATCGTTAATATTGGTGATACATTATTTTTTTAAAAATGATTGTATTCTTATTAAAAAAAAATTCCTAAAAATGTCAAAATATATAGTTTTATTTAAAAATACAAATTAAATGTCATTTCCGCTTAAACCGGAAGTCATACATTTTTGTAAATGCATGTAAAAGAAGGCTAAAAATCTTCTTGGATAACTGCTTAAATTTCAGGTCTGTAGAAAGTATACGTAGAAAGTTATTAGCTCGTGCGCTTTTTGCGGGACACCCGGTATTATATGTACATTTATAATTTATAGTTTATAGCGAGGTTTATAGTTTAAAATTTAATTAAACATTTTACAATTTCAATTCAACCAGCAATTAATGCCACTTTTAAAAAATTTTTGGCGAAAAAAATAAAAAAAGTTAAGAGCGGGTTCCAATCTAAGTGCCCCACCCGGTACGTTTGTCTATCTAATTTTAAAATATGTTATACATTTTCAGATGATACTGACCTACACTCAGAGAATGGCTCCATTATTCCATCCGACGATGATTCTGATGACGAAATTGGCGTAATATCCAATGCGCAGCCAATGTGGGTACTCCCTCTGTACTCACTTTTACCCACTGACAAGCAAGCTCGGATATTTGAAGCTACACCAGCAGGATACAGGTTGTGCGTAGTCAGTACCAACGTAGCGGAGACTAGTTTGACAATACCTAATGTAAAGTTCGTTGTGGATAGTGGCAAGACCAAAGTTAAGTTGTATGACAAAGTTACTGGCGTAACGAGTTACATGGTGTCCTGGACGAGTAAAGCTTCCGCTAATCAAAGAGCTGGTAGAGCTGGACGAATAGGGCCTGGACATTGTTATAGATTGTATTCTAGTGCTATATTTAACGATGAGTTTACTGGTAAGTTCAATCAATCAATCAATCAATCAAATCGTCTTTATTCAAATAAAAAACTCATTACATAGGCGAAGTTTAGCATTGCTATTCTGACACTTAACCTACGAAATAAGTGAAAAAAAGAACAAAATTATAATTAATTGATATACAAAAAAAGGGAAGAAACAAAACAAAAAAAAAAAGAGTATTAATAACAGTAATACACTAGTTATAACTATTTGAAAAATAAGCAAGAAATTGAAAATTAAAAAGAAAACAAAGTGAATAGAAAAAGGAAAAAAGATAAAAATAAAAAAATACAAACATTCTATTCTTGTATAATACCATACCAAAAAAAAAATTTTTATTTTTTTTTTTTTTTATTTATTTCATTTTAAATTAATTTATTTATACCAAAATTTATTTATTTATCATATATTTATATCTATAATAATAGTAATTGGGACCTTAATATTTTTTTGAATGAAGATAATGGTTTTAATTTTATATCTTTGTCTATGTCATTATAAGTTTTAACAGCCACATAACTATAAGATCTTTTAAATATTGCCTTTTTAAATTTAGGCAAAGAAAGGAGGTGTGGATATCTAGTCAGTCTTGGATTTATATTAGATCTAAATATAATTTTTTCTCTTAAATATTTGGGTGTGGAGTTCAATAGTAATTTATGAATAAAGCACGCATAGTGTAATTTATGTCTTGCATCAAGTTTTAACCATTGGAGTTCACGGATTTTAGGCGAAATCGGCACTCTGTCAAATTTTTTTATGTTGTATACAAATCTACAGCAAGTATTTTGGATTTTTTGTAGACGCCGCCTAGTAACCTGATCAAGACAGGGATAATAAACTAAATTACCATAGTTAAAAATTGATAGCACTAAAGAATCAGCAAGTAGACTCTTTAGTTTACGGCTGAGCATACCTTTTTGCGAAAATAAAATCTTTAATTTAAAGTAGGATGTTTTTACCAAGCTTTTAATGTGATCATCAAACCTAAGTCTGACGTCTAGATTCAAACCTAGGATTTTGGCGCACTCTGAATAATTTATTTCAAAATTATTTATTTTTATTTTTATGACAGATTTTAGAAATTCTCGGTTTTTGTTGCTACAGAATAACATAACCTTTGTTAAAGTTAAATCTTAATTCTTTTAGGGCCAGTTGTACAAACCTATTTTAAACTTCGGTTTAATTAAACTGATTTATAATCATAGAGAGAACAATCTTGGATCTTATGCTAAAAATTAAAATGTCAGTTTAGCTAAACCGTAGTTTAAACTAGGATTATACAATCGGGCCTTAGTTCCATAAAATCTCACATTTGGTCAAAAAAAATTTCGGGCTGCTCAGTTTTTGTGAGAAAATGTAGTATTTAATATCTATAATCATAATTACCTTATGAGCACTTATGCGCATATTAGAATTTTGTGCTAAATCACCCCAAAGGGCCCTCTTTCATTCGTAAAATTAAATTATGGTGGATCTACATTAAATTTAATTTAACAAATAGAGACCAAATAAGGTTCTAAAAAGACTTTCGTAAAAAAATGTCTATCACATTTTTCTATTGCTTTTTTTTCTAAAAATTTGTTTTTAGCCTCCATAAAAAATGACTTCTAAAAGGGGCAAAAAAAATATTAGAAGAAGGTTTCATGGAACCACATTTTGGATCTGTTTGTAAACTATGTAAACCGAACGTAATAAATATTTTAATTTTGAGGGCACTTAGGAGGTAAAAAAATGTCCATTTGCAAAACTTGATGTAGATCTACCATGACCTAGTATTACGAATGAAGGGGGCTCTTTGGGGGGCTCTAGCATTAATAGTAGATTTTAGTACTAAGAGTTAAAGTGATGCTTTGTGTGACGAGACAGACAAAGATTGTCTGGTGATCGAAGCGAGACAGACAATTTTTCCGAGGCACACAAAGCCACTTTAACTCTGTGTAGTAAACGATACTTTTTCATAAAACTTCTAAATACAATGGATTTATAATAAATTTAATATACTTATTTTCGTTGACTTTTATTTATTTTAAAATAGACGTCATTAAACTGATGTTTATTTGACGTTTTAAGAAAGAAAAATTTGGTAGCGTCAGAAAAAGTTACTTTCACTGTCGCCGGCAGTAAAAATCATAAAAATTCTATGATACAGTTCAGAAAAGTGCTACTTTATGTTCGCCATATACACTAAAGTGATGTTTTTTTGAGGTTTTAAGAAAAATGCTATTATACACATGGTTGCACATTATGTCTGTAGATATTAAGGATTTTTTGTGAGATTTTATCGGACTATACAGGATGTCCCACCGAAAGGTTCCAGTAGAGATATCTCAGGAACGGTTTGCAGAAGCTTTATGAAATTTTGTATACTCGCGAATGAAAATATTTTCAACATGGCGGCACTTCCGGTTCTCCTGAGGTTTGGTCACAAACCCCATTTTTTATTTAAAATTTAATAAACGGGCTCTCTGTTAAGCTATGTGTGAAATTTCAATTAAAATGGACAGTAAATACTCAAGAAATAAAATACTTTCTAAAGGCTCCTATTTGAAAAATAAAACTTAACGTGAAAATAAATCTTAAATAAAAAATAGGGTTTATCGGCTAAAATAGGGTACCAATGGCAAAGTGTCGGTATGATGAAAATATTTCTATTTGCGAGAAAATCTGGATTGACCTCCGTGTCATAAAGCTAATACAAACTGTTCCTGAGATATCTCTACTGGAACCTCCCGGTGGGACACCCTGTATTTACCCATTTCGCACAATTCAGTTTTTATTTAGTTTTGTGTTTTGATAAACTAAAGGGAAAAACAGAAACTTTTTTTGCAGTTACTATTTTTTTTTTTAGAATATTCTGAGCCAGAAATTCAACAAAAACCTGTTGACGATCTCTTTCTCCAAATGAAATGCATGAATATTGACAAAATTATAAACTTCCCCTTCCCGACAGCACCAAATTTGTTGCAATTAAAAACAGCAGAAGCACGTTTGAATATTGTTGGAGCACTAAAAGATGGCTCAGTTACACCTTTGGGTAGAGCTATTGCCAAATTCCCAGTTTTGCCTAGATATGGAAAAATGTTAGCTTTAAGTCATCAACAAAATTTACTTCCGTACACAGTGTGCCTTGTAGCAGCTTTGTCTGTTCAAGAAGTGTTGTTGGAAGTACCTACTGTAGCAGTTAGCGAAGATGATGTTAAGGTAAGCATAAATACTTTTTAGGTTTCCGAAATTGCAAAATTGTAATCACCAATTTTGTGCGAGTTAGATAGGCAAATATAGATAGGTTTTTACCTTGCAAAAAATATTTAACACCCAGATTTTTTATATGTGTTAAAACATCTATTCAGAAAGCTAAATCCACAAAATGCACTAATAAGAGTTTAGGGTTGGTGTGGAAGCCTCTCCAAAATGTCGCCTTTAATTTGCAACATTAGATCACGATGGATCTGCACCAAATTTTACAAATAGGTGCTAAATAGGATTTTAAAAAACATTCTGCAAAAATTATTCCTCTAAAAAATTTGGTCGGACCTTCTCTAAAATCGTTAATATTCGTCCTAGAGCAAAAATACATACATACATACATACATACATACATACATACATACATACATACATACATACATACATACATACATACATACATACATACATACATACATACATACATACATACATACATACATACATACATACATACATACATACATACATACATACATACATACATACATACATACATACATACATACATATTCGTTTGTTTCATGACTTTTTAAGACTTTTATTTTTTGTCTGTCTGTCTGTAACGAAATTTGTGACCACCAAGAACGGTTTATCGGATCGACTTGAGATTTAACACAAAAATCAATCCCATTTAGAGGAAGAGCCCTATTGTTAATAAAAAAGCATCTGGTAATTTTTTTGTATCCTCACCCGTTTATAAAAAAAATAAGTTTTACGTTTCTTTCAATAAAATAAAAACTGCACCTTTTTAATCATCTACTGCATATAGAATGTGTAACAATTATATAAAAATAAAAAAATAGTCATAAAAAATGAGCTATCTGCGAAGTTTAACTTTTTAAAGATTATGTTAAGTTTGGTGCAGATCCATCATCATTTTACACAAGAAGTCTTGGGGGCCAAGACGTACGTATTACGTACTTTACTGCGTAAAATGAGTTCCATTTTAATAATTAAAACTGGTTTTGTATTACAGAATGTTCGACAAAAATGGGCAGCAACAAGGCTTCAATGGGCAGGACATGGTAACTCTCTTTTGCTAGGTGACGCTATAGTTCTTCTTAAAGCTGTAGGAGCAGCAGAATATGCCCATTCTCAAGGACAAATTGAGAAATTTTGCAACGATAATGGTCTGAGAGCCAAAGCGGTAATTGAAATAAGAAAACTTCGTCATCAATTAAGTAATGAAATAAAAATGAATTTACCAGAGGCCGAAGTTATTGTTGACCCAAAACTAACGCCTCCCAGTGATTTGCAGGCAAAACTTTTAAGGCAAATTCTTCTATCAGGTAAGGTTAATTTTAGATAACAATTTCGACAAATTTAAGCTTGATTTTTATTGGTGACTGTAGCGACATGCTTAAAACCATGCTTAATTATCGATGTTCAAAGAAAAAAATAAACTAACTACTTATAGTACGAGAGCTGACAACCAACAAGACACATCATCGAACGTTGTAATTATTTTTTGTGTATTACACTATATTTAATATATCTTAACTTTTTTCCAATACACTCGTAGCGCTAACAGATAGCGTTTCTTTTAACATCATAAGTGGGATATTTTTTTTTTAAGAAATAAAATAATATGTTCAAATACGAGTTCAAATGTAAGTCTTAACACAGCCAGACATTTATGAAGTGAACATTTTGTGTATAGCTGTAGAGTTTTATACGTAAAATTGCAAGGTTTTCTGTCCTTGAAAAGCGATTAACCCACCATAGCCCTGATGGGCAGGGTTGTTGCTCAAAGGTACAAAAATCAATTTTGTTGTACGAAGAAAACGATCCCACTTATGATGTTTTTACCTGTTTAAAAAAAAAAACTCTAACTGTTTGGCCTGTCATTTTGTTGGATAAAGAAAAGTAATATTATGTTATATCAAAAAATCATGACAATGTTAATGACGTGGATTTAAATTTGTTGATAGCTCCTATACTATTAGAAAGAATTAGAAAATTGATAAAACTAAGGACCACAATCGTATAAGTGTCCAGTGTTTGATGTGAATAAATTGTTAAGCTTGATTTATGGTTAAACTAATTTAACGCCACTTAAATTAACGCGACCAAATTATCTATTAATTTAATTAATTTAAAGCAATAAGAATCACATTATTTTACTGAGTTTATTCTATTCTACAGGTTTCTTCCTGATTTTTAAAATTTCGTTAGGTAGTCGATAGATGTGAAAAACAGTTATTAGCTAAATTAACAAATGTAACCTATAAATCTATGTTAATTAAAGTTAGAAATTAAGGCAGGTGATTGGTCCCTTTGGGTTTGACATATGTCAATCTTAAAAGTCAAATTTAAATAGACCAATGGGTTGTCGTAAATTTCTACCTTTAAATGATTTTTAGATGAGACTTCATGAAACGGACATAATTCGCGATACGTTAATTCTAAGTGGCGTTAACTTAATTCAAATATAAAGCAGCTTTTATCACTTTTAGATTTAACTTAACGTTTTCAAATTTACACTTTACATACATTTTACGCTTTCCAAATTAAGGGGGAAGTTTTTTGCAAAGCGTTTTATTATGTCGATGTTTGTTTTTGAGGTATGGGTGATCAAATTGCAAAAAAAGTATACCCCGACGAAATTGAAGATAAAGAACATAAATCTAAATACAAATTTGCATACCACGCCAATAATATGAAGGACTACGTCTACCTTCACCAAGGATCGGTTCTAAAAAAAACACTTCCAGAATTTGTGATTTACCAGGAGATTTATGAAACCAATAAAATGTACATGAGGGGAGTAACAGCAATTGAACCAGAGTGGTTGCCTGTTTATGTGCCATCTTTGTGTAATTTAAGTGAACCATTATGTGATCCTAAACCTACTTTTCAAAATGGAAAGGTTTATTGTACCGTCAATGGGACGTTTGGAAATCAAGGTAACTAAGAGCCCATTTACATAGAATACAAAATTAGGAATTATGATCATTGTTATTTTGACAGTCAAAAAATAAAAATCGATGGTCGTATTTCTAGTTTCTTAAAAAGGAGTCTAAGCTGTTGGAAAATAAATTAACCAAATATTGCTTTTAGCATGGACATTACCAAATATACAAATGGAATTCCCAAAAAACATAGACTGCTACAAGTGGTTTGCAAGATTTCTTTTAGAAGGAAGAGTATTTTCAAAATTCTCCAAGTATACTGGTGTCCTGCTTAGTCAGCCCAACATAATGGTTAAAAGTTGGGCTAAATTACATGTTCGAACTGATGCTTTGTTAAAAGCACTAGTGGCAAGACAATGTTGTGATAAGGAGAGTCTAGAAGAAGCATGGCATCAAAATAAGAATTGTATGTACCTTTAATAGTAGATTATACAGTGTGTTCAATTGAAGATTAGGCACCCCCTATAACCTCTTAATGTAGCAAATATATTTTTAAGAAAAAACTGGTCAAATTAGGTATGGAGGGGGATATCTAAAATATTTATATAATATAAATATTTTTTTCTTTAACCCTTTGTCACCCACCAACCCCAGCCTACAATTTATTTTTTTTTCAGATTTGTTAGACGAATATTTGAAGTGGTTACCAGAATCTACCCATGCAGAGATCACCTTGATGTGGCCCCCTCTTAATTAATAAAAGGATAATAATTGTAAATAGTGTCAGGCAAATATGTTTGAGGATTTATATATACAAAAATAAAATAAATGAAAATATACTTACTTAGTACTTTTGCGTCCTTTTAAAGAGTTATTTGGAGTTATTCAAGATCTGCATCAGTATCATTATATAATTATATTATATAATCTGTCAAAATAATAATCAGTATTTTAATGATACTGATGCAGATCGTGAATACCTCCAATTGACAATCAATAGATTCAATTCACAAGGGACAGAAGCAAGAGGTATAGTGCTTGCCTTAAGTATGTTTTTAGAGTTCCACCCCTATTCACTCCCCTATCCCGTCAAATTCTAAGAAAAACGATGTAAAACAGTAATTTCAATTATTATTTATTTGAGTAAGTAGGTACATAAACTTAAATAGTATAACTTAAATAAACTTAAATAGTATATAACCCACGGTAGAGTATTAACCTCGCTCAACATAAGGATACAGGATACAATCTTTGCGCTAGGTCAATAATGACTATTTTCTCTATCTTGGGTTATTAAGTACTATTCGTTTAATTTGATTACTTCTGTTTACTTTTAAAAAGATCAACCAAGATTGCCTGCTCCTGTCTTTTAATACCCTTCATATCCAATACTTTATAAAATTCAGTTACCGCACAATCTGTCAATAATTTGTGGTATTGCTCCACGAAGTTAGCATGTGGCTCTATGGGTGTCATTACCACTTTTAAAATCATCTCTGCTTTAGTCATGCCTTTAGTAACTATGGTAGCGTAGGGAGCCGGTGGAGGACGAGTTATATGGGACGCAATTGCTGGAAGATTCAACAGGACTGTTTTTAGCATATGCGTATCCAAGAGGAGCTGTTCAGCTCCTTCTGTTGACAAAAAGAAATAATTGTTAAATAAATGTTTTCTAGTTAATCTGTGAGAATAATTAATTGTTTTAGCAAATTACTTAAATATTGCAGATAACGATTTTTTATACGGATGCCTTGAAACCAATATGTTAAAGTTGACTTGCAGGTGTTAAAAATTGAACTTTGCATATGTTAAGCATAATTGAGTAAGCAAAGCCTTTTTACAACCAGGGACCTTCTGTTTGCTGTGTGCAATAGTAGCTTTGTTCGTAGAGACCAAACTCCCAGTTTCAAACTAGTCCATGACAGTTTTTAAACTGTCAATGTCTGCGCAGATTCATAAATACAAACTCTGCGCAGGATTTTTGCACATGTGGACTAGTTTGGAACTGGCATTCGCACTACGAACAAAGCTATTATTTTGTACAAGTACAATTGCCAGATAAAGAAGGCTATAGATATTATGTTAGCTATTTTCTGCACAGAAACCTTCTTGATTGTTCACCGTGTGTAAAATTAAGTTTTTTAGCCATGTTAATCAACTGTAAAATACTGATTTCTCAAGACAGTCGTAGAAAAAGTAACTTTACACACGGTTTCAGTGAACCTTATCCAGCAATTTGGCAAACGTCATAAAATTGATGAATATTTTTATTTCAGTTTAATTTTTATTGAAAATTTCCTTTTTACTGCAGACGTAAAAATAGGATTGTGTACCATTCGTTTAAAACACACTTTGCACACTCGGATTTCTTTATGGCACTCGCCTTCGGCTCGTTGCCACAGAACCCATCCTCGGTGTGCCAAGTATGTTTTTTAAAACTTGTTGTACAGGGTGGGGCACTTAGAATGGAACCCCCCCTTAACTTTTTTATTATTTTTCGTAGAAAATTTTTAAAAAAGGCCTTAGCTCCGTGATAAACTAAAATTTTTAAATATTTCATTAAATTTCATGTAACCCCAAAACTATACAGGGTGTGACACAAAACATACTTTTTTTAAACGGAACACCCTATATATTTTTCAATATTTTTGAAAAACTTTTTATGCTGATTACAAAAATATATATGAGTAATATATTTGGTTTAAAAATGGATAAGTTATTGACGATCAAAATCTTGAAAAGGGCGTCCAAAATTACCCCCCTGTGTGATTACTAGTAATGATAATGATCATTATTTTAGCAAGAATTAAATTAAATGTCAATATTTTATTATACAAACGATAAAATTACTGTTTGGTAAAAAAAAAATAAAAAATTAAAGAAATTTTTTTTACAAGGCATTTTTAGGCTCTCTTTTGAAGATTTTGATCGTTAATAACTTAGCCATTTTTGAACCAAATATATTACCGATATATTTTTGGAATCAGTATAAAAAGTTTTTCAAAAATATTGAAAAATATATAGGGTGTTCCATTAAAAAAAAGTATGTTTTATGTCACACCCTGTATAGTTTTGGAGTTACATGAAATTTAATGAAATATTTAAAAATTTTAGTTTATCACGGAGCTAAGGCCGTTTTTAAAAATTTTCTACGATAAAGAATAAAAAAGTTAAGGGGGGGTTCCATTCTAAGTGTCCCACCCTGTACAATAGTATTTTGTACTATCGTGGATATGGAATTTAAAACGATCAATTTTTGCATTGTAAATATGGTCAAAATAAACATCTCAAGTTTTATGCAAAGTGGACATTAACAAGAAACATTTCTCTGATGTTTTACGAAGATTAAAGCCTTATTGTTATTCAAAAACAAAATTATTTAAAAAAGAAAATATTTTCATACTATTTTTCTTGCCGGCAGCACATTTTACACAATTTATTTTAATAAAATACATTTGACGCATTTATTGTCAAAATAACATTCGAAAACTGACATAAAAAACCCCATTCTCAATAGAGTAAAATTCAAAAAATCAAAGGTGGCTGATAAAAAATCGTTTTAAATTCCATGTCCACGATAGTACAACAAGATTTGAAAAGCAAGCTTTGCACACAAAAATGAGTTCGGTAGCATCAACCGAAGGCGATTGTGGTACTTAATACTTTTTCTCCGACTGTATTAAAATGCCAATTTTTAATAAAAATTGAGATAAACATGTTCATCAATTTCATGACATTTCCAAAATTGACGGATAAACTAGGATAAGGAGATGTATTGTATCAAGGCTACTTTCGGCATGGTAAATGACGTGACTGTGCGGATAGTTCTACCTTCAACACATGTAAGTCGTGTGTAAAATCCTATTCTCTAATCATTCGTACAAAGAATACTTGTTTTAATTACTTAAACTAACCTGTATTTATAGGTTTGCACTTGTAAATAGTTTGAACAAACTTTGGAATGAAGGAGTTAGAGAAATTGGTGCAAAATTTGGTAAAATGTCCTCTTGAATGAAATAAGTTGTTCCTAATCACTGGTACGTTGTTTTTTAAATGGGTCGTTATAGATGTTATGTAAGGACTTTGATCACCCACAGCATCTACACTTTGCCATTGAATCTGTAATAAACAATTAATTTAAGCGTATTTATTTTTATAGACAGTAATCAAGCGGTATAACTAAACTGGTGCTTGTTATTTAAAAATAACGAAGAGACAATAATTGTCTCTTCGCTTTTTTTTTGGTGATAGTAACATGCGATCCATAAAATTTTATCTCGACTCTTGTCATGGGTGAGTTAAATTTCAAATTTTTACATTGTTAAAACATTGTCGACTGTCAGGTTATTGACGTTTCATGGCAAGAGTCGAGGTAAACTTTTGTGGATCGCACGTTATTTGTATGAGAACGATTAAATGACGCCACTCTATAACAATATCTGTAAAATTTTCCAGGCACTTTATGTCTAGGGAAAAATATTGGAGAGATATTGAAAACTTAAGAATCTTACCTTGCTCATCGCAGTTAAAGCAGGTTCGCATGCATTCTCTAAATCTTGAACAAGTATATGGATGCAACTTGAAATTACTCTGAAACATAAAATTTATCAGGCTACTTTTATTGCTAACTACAGCGACACTGTTATCGAGTAGACAAAGTAACAAAAATTACTTTTGCTGGCGTCACAAAAAGTGAACATCTACATTATAAGGCCTAAAGGATTAAAAAATAATGAACTAAAAAGTGCGTCGGCCTGACAAAATGAAGTAGGCACTGCTACATGTCTGACAAAAAGAGTCACATTTATCTTATTGGAATTGTCAATAGTAAAAATTATGTTACTTAATCTTAGTCGGGTGGGGTGCTGAAAATCAGCAAGTGCTTCGGCACTGGTCTGACGCACCCCCCCTTTTTTTTCCTGTTTAACAATACTGATATGTAAATGAATTGTACAATTATTATGAGCAGGAAACCAAATCTTTTTGAATTTGAATTAAAAAAAAAAGATAAAGATAGTTTTGCTATTTTACCAGTTTAAAAATATGTCAAGTTTTTTTTAATTTCTATTACAATATTTTTATAAATTTTACGATGTTTTATTATTATAATGGGCATGTTTCACAAGTAACAAATTTAAAATTTTTGTTTAAAAATAAAAAGTAGACTTAGACATGAGCTTTCACTAATAATCTCGTGTTTATCCAGTGGCTGGTTTAGGTGTTCTAGCGCTCCAAAGTTTAAATTTTTGGGGCACTTCCCCTCGATTTTGGGGCACTTCTCCTATCCCTTCCACTATCTTAAGGTATATTACATTGCTTAGCAACATAAAAATGTATTCTTTTCTATGTTTCTTAAGTCAACGCTTAGTGACAGATTAGCTAATATATGAAGTATTTTTATAATTTTTTTAATTTATTTATCGTGGTGTTGATAAAAAATACTGAAAATGTAAGTAAAACAATAAATTAAGTAAAAAAATACAAAATGTCACTTTGACAATGAAGTAAAAGTATAGATTTAAGAAGGTGGTAGGGGAAAAATGGCTGTTAAAGCTGGTCCAATTAAACGCAATTTTTAAATTTTATTTATTTTTTTTCTCGAAAAGTAGAGACTTGTGTATTCTAAAAATTTGCAAAACAACATAGTTTAATAAGAGGAATCGTTTAAGCAAATAAAATTTTTTCATGAAACTCGCCCATTAATTGATGGAAGACGACAGCCAACGTTTGGCTCATCATGGACTGGAATGGAATATATTGCAGTTCAAATAGTCGTCACTTAGATGCCCGGACCATGTCCCTAGGACTCTCCCGGGCTTGCAAAAGTTGCCGCCAGCAATACCGAACAACTGAATAAAAACTTATTGTAATTTTCTTGTAACTTTAAGAAGAATCATACGAATATATATATATACCAGTTTAAAACATTAAGGGTGGGTTGTAAAAGAATTTAGCAAATGTGTCAGTAGTTTTGATTGAAATCTAGCTTTCTTGTGCATAAATTTGACAAAAATTTAGCACTAGCGCTAAATCGTAGTAATTTAATTACATTTTTTTGTATTAACGTCGGGTTTACGCAAATTCAATTAATATGTAATTTAAGAAATTTAGGCAGCTTATTGGTTGATTTAACATTGAAGTTTCTCATTTCCCAACGCCAAACGTACCATAAATTAAATGTTAATTTTGCACGAATCCGAAATAATTATAAAAAATGGTTTTTCAATAACATACTTTTCAAAACTTTCTTCTTCTCGGTTAAACTGAATGAGTTCAGCTAGACTCGAATCAATTTTCTCTTTTAATTTCAGCTGTAACTGTTGGGTTGTGTCTAAACAATATTCTGCTGTTGTTAAGATGCAACAAATTTTAGTTTGTTCCTCTTTGCTAAACTTGTACACTTCTCCTTCCTTTAATAATGACGAGAAATTTTGTATTAGTCCCGATGTTGACATTTTTTGTAAGTCTCTGGTCAGCGACTGTACACTAGAACCTAAAAAGTAAAAAGCAATATTAGAGGTATTGAATACGATTAGTAATAATGCAATTAGGGTAAAGAATTGATATACAAATAAAGTTTAATAAGTAATTAATTTAACTATAAATCAAGATTGAGTTTAAATGTGTAATTTAATACTTACCCAAACTTTGAGTTTCAAATTTTGGCAAATTTTGCATTAAAAGCCTCTCTGCGTAAATCAGTAAATATTTTTGAAACGTCTTCGTCAAACTAAGTAACGTTTTTTCATTATCCAATTGTGTACACTGAATCATAGTTTTCTTGTAAAACACAAACAAGTCGGGACAACTTGGTAAAATGGCAGCTTGTGTTTCTGTAGACTCTGTTGGTCTAGTTTGTTGTTTTTCATCTATAACGAAACGTTCTATCAGCTCGCTTAAATTTCTATCTACGCTGTCCACATAAATTTCTAAATGAGGAATAAAGCATTTGCCTATAAGTCCGGCGAATAACGCTTGATTTTCTGATTGATCATCTGTGGTTTTTAGAGTAACTTCGTGATCAGTTGGTTTATATTCTTGTGTGGGACCTTTTGCAGTTACTGCTATTTCATTGGACTCTTTTATTGTAATCCCTGAAAAACACAAAAAAGTTTGAAAAACAAACTTTGCACACAAAGTTAGAAAGAGAATAAAAATGCACTACGTCATTGAAATAACCGTAAGGTTGTCATTAGATGGAAAGAGACCAAAGGTTAATTTTTATTTATTTAATCCATCACCCTCTACAGTTTAAAGAAAAATACAAAAAAAAAAGTAAAGAGGGTTTTATTTGGACCACCCAGATTAAATAGAAACGGTCAAGTTCTACGTCACAAATCACAGAACCACATTAAAAAACTGTCTGTGAAGTAAAATTGAACCACTTTTTTAGAACAATATTTTGTGAAAATAAAAGGCTTTCTTAGGAAACCCTTGGTATAAAAATGTGCTATAATGTCATAAATTCGATATTTCAAGTTAAGTTCATTGTAAAACTCTTTAATACACAGTTTATGTGTTAATGTTGTGCACCCTCCAAGATGTGAATTTTAAACGCAAATTGCTTGAGAAAGCAACCATATCAAGAGGTCTGGTAAGTACCATTGTAAAATTTTTACATCTATTACCTAGAACAAAACATACTTCTTGATATGGTTGCTTTCTCAAGCAATTCGCGTTTAAAACTGACATCTTGGTGGGTGATCATCATCATCGGATTAATAAGGGATTTTTTATCTTGCGGTAGATTTTTGGGTAGTTTTAAATTAAAATATCAAATATAAGATATAAATGAACATTTTTACGCCAATGGGACCTAAAAAAATTTCTTATTTTTCTTTAAATAATGTTTTAAAAAGATCAATGTTGTAAACACAGAATAAGAAAAAAATGATCATTTTCTTTGGTCCGTAATGTTGGTTGCCTAAAAAAATTTTACAGACAGTATTTTAATGCACTTCTGTGAACTGTGACGTAGGACTTGACCGTGTCTATTTGCCTTACCCCCATAAATTTTTTAATTTTTAAGCTAAATCACATAACTGAGGTAAATCTCTTAAGAAAACTAGGACCTTAGGACGAATTACCTCTCTTAATAAAGCTCTTACCAGTAAATCGTCTCGACAATAAATTTTCAAAGGTTGATGTTTTTTGAATAGCGAACAACAACAATTTACAATCAATTTCATGCCTCCGCTTGGCCATAATCTTGATCAAATCCTCCCTTGTTTTGTGAGCGAACTGGACGGCAATCCGTTCACTTACTTCCCAATTAGGCGGAAACATGCTTCCCAATCTATCTTCAAATTCTAATAAATGTCTTTTTAACCATGCATACCGCTTATCTATTTTATCTAACCATGCTGTATCTTCCGTCTCTTCAAACAAATGATTATATTCTTGAAGTTGTAAATCAACAAACCATTTTAAAAGGTCCTTTTTTACTTTTGTGTCCAGAACAGATACCACTAAACAGGCCTGGGCTAATTGTTTGTTGGGAACAACACTGTTTCTGGCACTCGTACTGGAGAAGGCATCCTTAAAATCACGTGTTATCTGCTCAGCTAAATCCACTCGTATGGATTTCACTTCGTCACTTAGCTTTTTAATTTGAGGAATGTCAGTGTATGATTCAAAGTAGGTCATAACTTCGCTTATTGCTTGCAAAGGTAGCGCTATTTCACCGTATAGACGTCTCTGTGTGAGCTCTTTTAAATTCTCCACTCCCCCAACAAGCATATGAAGGTGATTCAGAGTCGTTATCGCATGAGTGAGATTTCTTTTTGCACAATCCAGTTGTTTGATATCCCGGGTTATTTCACGAACCATTTCTTCACTTCGCTCAGCTTGTTCTTTTATTTCCTTTATATGCACAAATAAGGTTTTTATTATAGTCTGTGATTCCTCCAATGCCACCTTACCCTCTTCGCTTGCTTGAGTCTGATTGTGAATAACTGTTCCGATTTCGTTATCAATGGTGACGATTTTTGTTTCAAATTTGGTAATAACTTCATCTATGTTGGAGAGGGATTGTTCAGTAGGAAATAATGAATTTATATAATTAACACTATTAAAACTAGCTTCATCTAAGGGATCATTGGATGGAAAAACCTAAAATAAAATAATAGAATCTTAATACACCTTGGTACCTACTTATTTTAATATTAGGTATAGCACCTCTCGTATTGCTTCTTGCACTTCTGGACAAAAATTTAAAATGTATTCTTGTAAATCTGAATCTAGTGCGTGTTCCATTTTTGAAATATCCATTTTAGTGTATTTCTATTTACTTTTGCCTTTGATTAAATAATTCTTAATAGCCGACTCCACGGACTTGAGACCAGTCACAGAAATATGATAGGACTTCGGATAGAATTTGGATTACTCGGGGACTACATTCAACATTGTAATACACGTCTAACTTCTTTCGATCTCAGCTATAAATAACGTCTATTTATTATTGTATTTTTTCTTGCAAATTTTCAGACCTGCGAGCGAGTTCGAGAACCCCACTCGAGTGCACTCCAAGTCGCTTATCCATAATTAGATTGTCGAACTTGCCTCAGGGTACATTCGAGAACGATAGCCCGCTCACATTAGGGCGCGTTTTTTTGGTTTGTGGAAGATGCTTCTAGAAGATGGAAGTTTCTGCTTTTGCGTTTTCGGAAGCAACTTCCACGAACTTCCGCGCCCTTAATACCAATCCTAAAGCGCTCTTGAGTGATATATTCGGACGCTTCCCTGGATCGTTATTTGTAAGATTTGTGTGAGACAAAAGATGCGATTGTATACGAGAGAGAAGGAAATGAACATATATTTTCGAGCACGAAAATATTCTCACTGTTTCGTGAGTTACGACCCAGGGTCGTTAAAAAATGTTATTTTGGAGCCGCCGTTGTTGTGGGAAAATTGCGGGCAAACCAATCAAAAGCCGTTCCTTATTGTTGTCATCTTTCTTATTCATGAATCTCTCTGGATTATAACAGTGGGAAGTGGGAAGCGAAGTTCGTTTATCGACATACTGATAAAAAATAGATATCGAACGTATCCCAAACCAAACGCCAAGACCAACGGTTTTTCAAATTCATTTATCGTTTCTTGTTTACAATGTTAACGACTTCTTATTTTTAAATGGTCTGAATTTAGATAGTTAATTTAATATTAATTTAGGTTTATCATCTAATATAAATATGGAGCCTTCTAATGAACCTATTAGTGTGCGAGTGTCGCGTATTAACTCTGAAATTGTGGACAAATCATCAAGTAGGAATAATTGCAGCCCCATATCTCGAGAAGGGTTGTTAGACGCACTACAAGCTCTATTTGAAGAATGTAGTATAGAAAGCCTCCAAAAATATGATCCAAACATTAAGAACTTTGTAGAAAAATACAAATTTACAATAAATAACCTTAAACGGTTACGAGTAAACGCTGCAGATTTTGAGATAAAAAGCGTTATTGGTAGAGGGCATTTTGGTGAAGTACATGTTGTTAAAGAAAAGCAAACAAGCGATATGTATGCCATGAAAACTATCAAAAAGATAGAAAGTGTTGACAAAAAACGAACCTCTTTTGAGGAAGAGCGCAATATAATGGCCTTTACAACATCATCTTGGCATACAAGGCTACGATATGCCTTTCAAGATAATACGTCCTTGTTTTATATTATGGAATATCATCCTGGTGGAGATTTACTGGGATTATTGTTCAGACAAGGAGGCACATTGCCAGAAAGTGCTGCTACATTTTATCTTGCTGAACTGGTAAGTTTATTAAAGTAGTAAGTTAAGTCTGGTTAGGACATACAACACATCGCACTTCTTGCATTTCTAAAGTGCAGTAAAACTTTAGTCTCGAAGTTGGAACCTATTTTACTTTTCACATATTATGTGAGAAGTATATCATTCAGAACCACTTAACTTAAAAATACGTAACTTAAGAATATAAATATATAAAAAATTTGACACAATGCAATCCATGTTTCTATTCACAACTACAGTAAAACTACTTAATAATACTTAAGAAGAATGTATTATTTTACTTCATAAAATAATTCAATAATAATTTAGATTCTAGCCCTTGAAGATCTTCATAAAATGGGTTATGTTCATCGAGACATTAAACCGGACAATGTATTGCTGGATAGATGCGGACACATAAAATTAGCAGATTTTGGATCTGCAGTAAAACTTAATTCACAGGGTTTAGTGACAGACGGACCGCCAGTTGGTACTCCGGATTATATTGCCCCTGAGGTTTTACAGTCAATGGATGATAATAAACAAAACAAAGGATATGGGGTATTTAATTTCGTTACTAATAACTTAGCTCACGAAGAAATAATTAAAAATTGTTCTTTAACATTCATACTTCTTTTCAGGTATCGTGTGATTTTTGGTCTTTGGGAATTCTAGCGTACGAGTTAACTATTGGAAATACCCCATTTTCTGGGCAAAGTAATACAAGTACATATGCAAAGATAATAAATCATGCGAACAATGTTAAATTTCCTTCAGATGTTGTTTTAACACAGGGTTTTGTTTCTTTATTAAATGGATTAATAACTGATGCAAAATCCCGATTTACCTTAAAACAAATTGTAAAGCAACCGCTTTTTAACAGTATACATTTTGATTCTTTAAAAGATCAGGTAACTAATTTATTTAAATGGTTTATGTATTTCCCTATATGGATATTTGATGATTTCAGTGGCTAATGTTTGATATAAAACAAAGATTTATACTTTCCTATAGTTAAATATAGTCCAATCAATCTACTGGATGTCCCAGAATTGGCGCCCTACCTGTATGGTACGCTGTTGAAGTATGCCTAGGAATTCCCAAAAAATTGTTAAAAAAATCCATCTTTTCTTATTTCTGAGGAAAATATGGTTAAAGTTCGATAATTTGGAAATTATGTTAAGGAAAGGGCATTTTAAAACCCATCTATGATTCTTGATCATATATTTTGGCATCAGATCTTACTGACATAGTTGCCAGCTTCATTTCATGAACATTTTGTGAAATTAAATTCATTATAAAAATGTTATTTGACTATTTTAAATATAAACAAATGATAAAATAGTTTAAGACTAGCTGTGCCTTTGTATTAAGCCATATTTTTCGTTAATATGTATTTTTAAGGTACTTGGGTTTAAAGTTTCGCACTTTGGGACCTCATATCGCCAAGGGTATATGAGATTTTTTTGACAATTTTCTGGGGATCCCTACACATGTCCCAACAACGTACCATACAGGTGGGGTGTGCCAATTCTGAGACATTCTGTATGTAGAAACAAGCAAAAATAGCGGAGTCGAGGCTCGATCCGACTATTGAGTTTATATTTTACGTGTAAATAACTTATTTGATTGCTAAAATCAAAATGTAAAGGGACATTCCATGTAAAATCGACCAATCATAGTTGCTATTATTTGATTTATTTTATATTTGGTAGGTACAATCCTTACCCATTGTAAAGGTAGTAAAAAAAACAATTTTCTGAATTTTCATAATTTTTCTTGTCTTAGACAAAAAATCGAATTTTCCGATTTTACGATTTTGGAACATTAAAATTGGTAGTAATTTTAAGTTGACAATGGACACTTCTTTTTATTAAAAAATCACCAGCTGCATATTTGCACTCCTTCTCTACTTTTAATTACCCCAAACTATAGAAAATGACCAAGTTTAGGTCCAAAAAAAGCTCTGTGGGACTGGGTAAATTTTTTTTTTGATTACTTTAAAATGTTATTGTGCTAGTGGAGATTCATAATAAAAATAATTTTGTTTGTGATTTAACTTCGTTTAGAAACAGCATTGATTGTAAAATGTTACTAATTACGTTAAATTTAAACAAGATCGAATCGGATTTTAAATTCTTGGAAGATTAAAGTTAGTAGTAGTTTTTAGTTGACAATAGACATATGTTTCTACAAAAAAAAATATGAACCGCATAATTGCTCTCCTTCTCTACCAGGCAGCTATGGAAAAGGACCAAATATGGCACTAAAAAAAGTTATGTGGGACTGGGTAAATTTTTTTTTTAATAATTTTAAAATGTTGATGTGATAAAAAAAACGCATTAAGTAAAAAAAAATGTTTGTGATTTAACCTCGTTTAGAATTAGCAAAGATTTTAATATGCTACCTTCACAAAAAATCGAATAACAATATCGTTTATTTTTTTTTATTGTATACTATGTTCTTGGTAACATTTTAAAATAAAAATAATAAAAATTTACTCACTCCCACATAGCATTTTTTAGACCTAAATTTGGTCATTTTTCGTAGTTTAAGGTGCTAACTGATGGGGAAGGAGTGCAAATATGCAGCTGCTAATTGTTTAATAGAAAGAAGTTACCAGGAGTAAGCACTGGACTAAACCTCAAAAGAATTTAAAATCATGCAGCAACTCGAAAACCAAATTTTGGTCGATTATACATGGAATAGGCCTAAAGCGTTTTCCAAAAGTGGTATACAAAATCTGAAACATACATGGCGTCCAAAATTGGCACATAAACGCATTTTCGTTTTGTTACGGATACATTTATTTGCGAATATGTTACATTTTTCATCATTATTAAACAAAGCAAAAATAAAAGTGACATATTCGCAAATACATATACGCAAATATTCGCGAATTCTAAAAAATACACCACAGGCCATTCAAATCATACCCTTAAATTGCAATTTTTCTGTTGCTACAAAATAACTAAAACCTGTTTAAATTTAAGGTACCTCCCTACGTCCCGCTTCTAGCTTCAATAGACGATACAAGTAACTTTAACGATGTCCAAAACAAAAAAAAAGTATTAAACGTTGAAAACTTTAAAAAGAAAACACAATTTTCCGGCAGAAATTTGCCATTTATTGGGTTTACTTTTACACCGGATCAAGAAAACTATGAGTACAATACGAAAAGCTTCGGTATGAAAGATGAAACTATGCTAAATTTGACAAATGAAGTGGATAATTTGCGAAAGAAACTAGCACAACAGGAAAGTGTTGTTTTAGAAAAAGAAAACCTAGAAAAAAAACTTGAGGAAAAAGTTAGAAAATTGGATAGTTGTGAAAATTTACGGAATAAATTGGAAAGGGATTTGGCAAATAATATTGCTGAATGCACGGTAAGTTTTTGACTATACAAAATAAACTGTTTGTCAATGTTTTATGTGTTTAATGCGCAGGCCCTAAAACGAACCTTGAAACTTGAACGAAAGGACCGAAGTGAACTGGAAAAAAAAGCACTTGATCTTATTAAATCGGCAAAACTAAAATGGGAAATCACCGAAAAAACTAAAATCGAAGCTCTAAATTTGGAAATAAACCAGCAGAAAGAAAAAATTTCCCAATTATTAAACACAAATAAAATGTTAAATGAGCAAGTGCAGCATGCTCTTAAACTGGAAAATCAACATAAAAAATCATTAGACGCGGTTGAAAATTTAAGTAGGAGAAGTGTTATTGGTTTAGAATCAAGACTAGATAGAGTTACTGTAGAAACTCAATCTACCATCTCAGGTATTTTGTAGTGTTGTGAACGTTAGATTTAATCCAGGATGTACCATTTTAGTTTTAAAAACTGTTTATTTTATTTCAGAAAAAATTAAATTCAAAAAATTTGTATTGTAATACCTTCTGCTTTTTACTGTTTTACATTAACATGATTTTTTTTAAGAGCTACAAACTAAATTGGATGACGCAGTTTTTAAAAAGAAATCATTAGAACGTCAATTGACCAAAGTTAAAGAAAAAGAATTAAACTTAACATTGAAACATACAAATCTTGAGGAACATTACAATGCTCTTAAAAACAAAATGGCAGAGGCTGAGGGCATCATCACTGTGTTAAGCAAGAAAGTAACTTTATTGGAAGAAGAGTCGAAAGAAAATGATATCTACAAAACGGAAATTTCCACTTTAATGCTTAAGATAGACGATAGTCAAAAGACTATTAAAGATTTGGAGAATAAAAACACCTTGTTAGAGATGGACAATAAACGAATTAACAGTTTAGAGGAGGATCTCAAACAAATGAAAGAAAATTTAAGTCAACTTAAAGATGAGAACAGGAAGATTGATGATTTAAAAGCTGAATTAAAGAGAGAAAAGGAAAATAACATTTGCAAACATGCAATGGTAAGTTTTATTTATTTTACTTAAGACTTGGGTTTCAAATTTATAAATGGGATGTTCTGTGCACTCAAAAGTTCGTAAATGCCATCTCTCTGCATGTCAGTTATTTTATAAATTTTAACAAAATATGTAAAAATACGGAGTAATACATCAATAACTATGATTAACAAGAGCGAGTTAGATCAATGAATGGGTTAGATCAGTGAGTGGAATAGTGGACTTTATTTTGTTTGTTACATAATTTTTACACATTCTATATGATACTCTTCGCAGTAGATGCACTTTTTATTTTATTAAAAAAAAACTTATTTTTTTGGTAAACGGGTGGTGATACAAAAAAAATTATTAGATGCTTTTTTATATGTATCCGTTGTAAAACAAAAACAAAAATATAATGATTTTTGAAGTCAGATTTTCGACACAAGCAAATAACCGATTTTTATGAAACCATAATACGTTTGTAACCCTATTGTTGTAGTTTTCAAAACTACATTTAGTTTTAATATACGATGGAGCCCTCATGTAGATGTGCTACTTAGTAGAATTTGCGGGAGCTCAATGTAGATTACTTATACGAACTTCTAGGAGCACAGATTCGAGGATCTGTGAATTTGAAACCCAAGTCTTAAACATTAGAACAATGAACTGTGTACTTTTAAAAACTAAATCATTAGGAAACATACAGGGTGTTATTTTGTAGACTTTACTAGCGTTTTGCTCAGCTATGTGCAATTCGATTTTCATGAAAATTTCTGGAGTGACCATTTAAGAACTGTGCCTGCGACTGGTAAATACAAAATTTTAATTGGTTTGTTACTTTTGCAGAAAAGGACAGTCATTACCTATTTCTTGCATTTTTCTGGTAATATTTATTTTTTTTCGAAAAAGTTCTATTATTTTATATTTAAATTAGTTTTTACATATTAATTAGGAATCTCCGTCGTTTTAGAATAAATTCATAAAGTTTCTTAAAATACCTGACTGAAATGGTCCTTTTTTTTATTTAGGCAGGCGTTGAATTTGTTGTTAGCAATGGTAAGGTTTATTAAAAATGTAAAAAATGATTTGTTTGTAAAATAATCCAGATTTTCCGAAAAAAAATAATTATTAACATAAAAATCGATGAGTAGGATAGTTACTGTCATTTTCTGCAAAACCATTAGAGCAATTAAAATATTGTATTTACCAGTCGCAAGCACAGTTCATAAATTGTCACTCCAGAAATTTTCGTGAAAATCGAATTACACATAGTTAAGCAAAACGCTAGTAAAGTCTACAAAATAACACCCTGTATTATGTAAAGAATTAGAAGTTTTAAATATTTGGAAAATAAACGGTTCGTTACAATAGTTTTACTAAATTGCGCTAGATAGATTAAAAAATCCTTTAAAAACCAATAGACTGCAGTGTTTTCGAAAGAGCAACTATCAAAAAAAAGTTATTAGTTTGTTTTAAATATCCAAACACGATTTTTTGTTTCTAAGTGGTTGATTTTGGTTGGATGTATGTGTTCAGTTTTTAACATTACTTTATACCGTTTTTTTTTGTACTTAGGAAGAAAATGCTAGTTCTGACAACCAGGACTTAAAAGAAATGCGGGCGAAGTATTGGCGTATGGAAAAAGATTTTAACAATTGTAAAATCGACAAAAGAATATTGGAACGAGAACTTAAGGAAGCTGAAAGTAAAATAAAAGAACTTAACAATGAAATAGATACCCTTAAAACGACCATGTTAAACAACAAGAAACTTCAAGATAGTGCATTACTGGAAATAAGTAGCATAAACGATACTCTCTCATCAGACCTTGCTAAAGCTAAAGAGTCATACAAAATTCTCGAAGAGAAATTTAAAAGTGAAAAAGAGATATCTAAAAATGAGAAAATCATTATTGCAGAAATAAAATCAATAGCCCAAAATAAGGAAGACAAAATTAAAAATTTACAAAATGAAATTAATATCTTTAAAAAGGAAAAAGAAAATTTTGAAAAACAGATAAAAAAATTGGAGGAAGACAAGGCAAGAACTCTAAATTTCTTAGAATCTGTACAAAAAGAAAAAATTGAACTTAATAGTGAACTGGAGAAGAGTAAGCGGGAATTCCAAAACACAATGTTGGTAAGTTTTTTTTAAGTTAAACTTTGATGTGTTAATAAATATTAAAGAAGCTGGCCCGCAAAAACTATCCTTGGGATCTTAAAGAAAATTAAAAAAAAAAGATTTTTGACTGAAGGGAGACAATGGAGGGGTATGAAACTTATAATTTCTACATTAATTACGAGTATTGAAGTAATTTTTTTCAATATTCCTAAAAAAATTGGGGGTTTTATTTAAATAACAAAATTCAAAATGTTTTTAATAAATTATGATGATATTTTTACTAGTTTTGTAAACGTCTAATCTATGCTTATCAACATCATAAATCACTCTTTATAATATTTTTTTAGAACTTGGAGGCACTTCGCGAAGCATGCAGTCTGTTAGAAAACCAAGTTCTTGAATATGAAAAAATAAACGCCTCGTACGAGGAAAAGCAGAAATCATTAAATGGCAACACAGAGAAACTTATTGCAGACCTTTGTAAAGCCAAGCAAGAAATTCAAGAGGCAAAAAAACAAACAAACGAAGAAAAATCATTTAAACTTTTAGCAGAAACAAAAATTAAACGTCTGGCAGAAGATTTGGAATGCTTACAGAAAGAGTGCACTTCCTACAAAGAAAAATGCATAGAATACAAGCAATATTCCAACAATTTATGCGAAGAATTAACTGGTACTATTTAAAAAAAATAGGCGTGTTTTTTATAAAAATAAATTATAGCACATATGCATATGTCATAAGAATCGTTTACGTATGACCGATCGCACTCACAATTTTAAGTGACACTTAACTGTGAAAAACACAGTTTTTAGTAAAAAATAAGCAAACGTCTAAGCAAACTCTCTTTATGCTTAAACGTCACTTAAGCTTAAGTAACACTCAAATATTTTGGCGTAATCGGTCATAAGCTAAATTGCCAAAAACAAAAACCTTTAAATGAACTAAAAACAAATCTAAAAAATAGTGTTTTTAGCCGCCGAAGAAAGAATAACTGATTTGGAGATCGGAATAAAGTCTTATGAAAGGCAGGTAGCCGATATGTCTTTGGAAAGTCATCAACTTAAGGAAGAAGTTTCTGAATATTTGACTCAGTTGCACAATCTCCGAGAGATTAACTATAGAATAAATCAACAAGTAGCTGATTATAAGGTAACGTTAAGATAATGCATTGTAATGGAATCTAAGTTTAGTTTTTTGTGTTGAATATTTTTGCAAAGCTACCTAGACCGAGCTGTAGGCTTATGTGACTTAAAGTATATTTCATACAAAGTAGCGCCAATACGATGTACTTCTATGATATTCATTAGCTATGTTCCTACTATCGCGGACATGGAATTTAAAACGATCAATTTTTGCATTGTAAATATGGTCAAAATAGTGGCTTAAACATCTCAAGTTTTATGCGAAGTGGACATTAACAAGAAACATTTCTCTGATGTTTTACGAAAATTAGAACCTTATTGTTATACTAAAACAAAATTATTTAAAAAAATATCTTCTTACTATTTTTCTCGCCGGCAGCACATTTTACATAATTTATTTTAATAAAATACATTTGACGCATTTGTTGTCAAAATAACATTCGAAAACTGACATAAAAAAAACCCCATTCACAATAGAGTAAAATTTAAAAAATCAAAGGTGGCTGATAAAAAATCGTTTTAAATTCCATGTCCACGATAGTACATGACAGAATCCCGGATTCGAACTGCTTTCATTTCAAACTGTCAACAGATTACGCATGTCAAAAAAAAAGTGCTGTGCAGGATTTTGCACTTGTGGACAGTTCGAATGCGAAATTTTGGCATCTGCGAACAAAGCTTGTATTTAACATTAGTTTATTCATTTTATTATACAGGTGTCCCAGAAATGGCGCACCACCTGTATAGTATCGAGTGAGCAAATAAAAACGGCCCATAAGTAGGCCATGGGGATTGTGAAAATATTGTTAATTGACAGATTTTACATTGTTCATAGCCTGCTTAGGGGCCGTTTTTATTTGCTCACCCGATACGTTATTGGGGAATGTCTAGGGATTCCCAGAAAATTGTTAAAACAAATCTATCTCATATACCCTCGAAGGTCCAAAAGTTTAAGGAGTATTAATTTTATAATCTGTTTGATTTTTAATATTTTGGCAATGCTATATAACGACCAAAAGGTATGCTAACTAACTAATTAAATTTGCCTAGAATCTTTAATATTTTAAAATTAAGGATCTTTAGGGCCGGTTGTACAAACCAAGTTTAAACTTCGGTTTAGCTAAACTGACATTTTATCACAAACAGACTTTGTCAACTACAACATAGACAGTGTCTAAGATTGTTCTCTCTATGATTATAAATCAGTTTAGCTAAACCGAAGTTTAAACTTGGTTTGTACAACCGACCCTTAATGTTACTTAGACTTGTCTAATTGATGTAAGGACCTTTTTAAAAAAATTTGCAAAAAAATCAAAAAATTCCCTTTAATACAAAATTATGCGAATGTATGGCGATTTATGTTTGTTAATATTGCTTAAGACTCTTAAGAGGATTTTTTTTTATTATAACGAAAACAAAACTCACACAAATAATCAACTAATTTTGTCAGGTTTTTTTTTGCTTGCTCTTGATTTTATTGATATTTTTTTAGGAAACACAAAATATACTGAACCAAAAAGTGGATGATCTTAATCGACTTTTAAATGAAAAAACAAATTACTACAAAGAAAGAGAAGTCAAGTCTGATGCCACAATACAACAACAAACCAAATTGATAGATTATTTACAAACCAAGGTATATTCTAAAAAATCAAATAGAAATTCATCAATCACTTTTACTACATTTTAGATTGAGGAAAGCAGTCATAAGAAGAAAACTCTAACAGATAAAATATTTGGCTCCAAAAAGGAAAATCAACCACCAATATCTCTCTCCCTAAATTATAAAGACTTAGAACATCAGTTGCAGAAAGAGCGTAATAGCAGCAGAAATTTGCGTGAAGAAATTTTTAAATTGAAGGCTGAACTCAGTGGTAAAGTTAACAACGCCATTTTGGATAAGATAAAAATGAACACATACAAAAGTGATGTTTCTCCCAAGACTAAAGTTGCTATGGATAAATTGGTTGACTCTCCTACTGCAATACAAAAAGAACTGTTCAGGCAGCATTCAATTCAAAGGATGCACCACAATATTCCCCATAGGTAACATTTTATTTTTAGTTGCATGGATTACATTCTTCTGACCTTTTCCGGGAATAGAATGATTTCCCTTTTTGACAATAATGACAAACAGTTTAAAAAAAAATGAATGAAGAAAATGACTGGTACGATTCTTGTAAAACAAAGTGACTGTTCATTAGTGTTAAAAAATGAAAACATTATATTCCCGAAATAGGCCAAAAGAATGCAACTATTATTAGGAGTCTTCTTTTATGTTGAACTTTGTTGTCAAATTGAATTAAAATTTCTTTATAAGATTCTTGACTTTCTCGCGTGTCAAACATACCCTTGGTTTCATAAGACAATGGGACGCTGTCAAATTTCTTTTGGTAAATATGACCTTAATTTAGCCATAATTTAATTATATTTAGGGTTGTTGTTTCGTAGCTTTTTCATATTTTACGAATATAGTCACAAAATACCCAAAAATCAAGAATTTAATACCAAATTTAGTAAAAGAAATTTGACAGTGTCCCAGTGTCTTGTGAAACCAAGTGTACCATGACACATATTTAATAAAAAGTAATAAATTGTTCCTTGATTCCTATGGCGTTTTCGATTAAGAGTACTAGTTCTAAACTAAGTGCTGTCACTGTGCCAACAAAATCTTACAGTGTTTTTTTTTGAACAGTGAATTTTTTAAATAATATTTAACATATCCTTGGTTCTAAAAATTCGGTTCTATAAACTTTGCCGCCGTCGACCAACCTCGAGGTCGTTATACTTGGAAATAGAATTACGACCAGCATCACAATGACTCGAGTCAATCTGACGCATATCTGAGGTTTCTCAAGTATAACGAGCGCGAATGTCGTCAACGACGGGAAAGGTAAATAGAATAGAATAACTATTTTTGATAATAATTTACAGATTTATTCAAACCATTTTCAAGAAAAATTGCTATACAGATTTATTTAAACTCATTTTCGAGAATCATAATTTTAAAAATTTATTAGAATATACACTTTCATCAATTCCTATTTTGTTAAAAAACCATCATTCTTGGAGATATTGTTTAATAGCAATCAATCAGTTGCCCACTTTAACAAGAATCAAGCACTTCTCACCAGGGTCCCAATTGCCTATCTTCGCTACCCACTTCCCCACTATTAGAATGTGATAATGCTTATTTAAAGAATAAATATGTTGCCTTATTTTAACAGTAGGAGAATGTTCAGCAATTGGGACCCTTTATGCACCTCTCGGTCCAGATTTGGCGTTTTTGACAATGGTTTTTCAAAGTCGGACTGAGACCAAACAATCAAAACTGTCCTATTTTATTCACATAAAAGTGGCAAGGCGTTTTCTCAAGATTCTTAATTTTCCCTGTAATCTTGGCGTAATTGAATCAAGTATCTTTGCTTTCGCTATTATTTTGCCCTCCGTTGTAATAAAATATTTCCCTACAAAAAAAGTCGCATAGAATCATATCAAAACACATTAAAGCTTTCAGATACACAAAAAAACTCATGAAGTGTTCATGTGTTTTTGGAACATTTAATGATTCTATGCGACTTTCTTTTTAAGAGTTCCGTTTCCTTACGTTATAATTAACTATTTTAGATTTGAAACAAAGCTTTGCACAAAACCAAGTATTTGCAGCCATTGCAATAAACAAATTATGCTGGGAAGATCATTAAGCAGTTGCAATGAATGCAAAATTTTCGTTCATACAAATTGTGCAAGTACAGTTCCTAGAACATGTGGATTGCCACAAGAGTTTGCAGAACATTATAGAGACTCCATAAATTCAAACTTGCAAAACAATACCAATCAAGATGAATCCAATGAAGATGTAAATGTAGAAGGATGGATAAAAGTGCCAGGGTGCGTTAAAAAAATAATAAAAAAATTGAGGTGTGACGATGCAAAACCACTGAAACTAATAATTTTTTGTAGAAATGTTATGTATGAAAACAAGTCTGATAACATTTTCCCTCAGCTTTTTATATTGTTAGGGTAACCATAAATAGCATTATAATACTCCTCGCAAACAACGTCGAAAACGACGAGTGCTTTCCCGTTGACGACCACCTTCGCGGTAGTTAAATGTAGTTGGGAAACGTCAGGTATACGTCAGATTGACTCGAGTCATTGTGATGCTGGTGGTCATTCCATTCTCAAGTATAACGACCGCGAAGGTAGTCGTCGACGGGAAAGGTCTATATTGTGATTTAAAAAAAACGGGAAAATTGTTCTCATTTCCCATAATATGCAAGTCCAGTCTGGGCTTAGTCAAGGTGACTTTGCAAAAACATTTGAAACAAAAATGGCAATTTCTAAAGACGTGTTTTTTTATTCGATCTGATTAACGTCAGATATTTCTGTCAATTGTTTTTAGTAAAATTTATTTGTTGACATTTTTTGTAACAAAATAAATTTTACCAAAAACAATTGACAGAAATGTCTGACGTAAATCAGATCGAATAAAAAACACGTTTTAAAGCTACATTAAATTTTATCCGTCAGTGTCAGAATTGATATTAACGCTCTTCGCTAGTAAATTTTATTTTTTTGTCAATAGAAGAGTTAATAGTTTGGCCTCTTCGCAGATTCTTTATTAAAAATCTATATACAGTGTGTTCAATTTCAAAGTAGCCATCCCCTATAACTTTGTTGATACAGCAAATCCATTTTTAAGAAAAAACAGGTCGATTTAGTTACAAGGGGGAACATCTAAAAAATATAAAATAGATTTTTTTTGTTTAACCCTCCACCATCCAGTCACCATAATATAAAATTTTTAAATTACAACCCCTATCTTGGGATACCTCATTTCAAAGAGAAAAAAATAAGCTGTACGATAACGTCAATAAATTCAAAATCGGTTATGGTTATGGAAAAATCTATTTTATATTTTTTAGATGTTCCGCTGTGTAACTAAATCGATCTGTTTTTTCTTAAAAATTTGCTGTATTAACAAAGTTATATGGGGTGGCTACTTTGAAATTGAACACACTGTATATAAAAATGAATGTATGTATGTATGTATGTTCCTTATGGACTCCTAAACCACTTATCAGATTTCGATAAAACTTTGGATAGTTGTTCTAGGTACACCCAGGAAGGTTTATGGCTCAAAAAAACTTCAGAAAAAAAATAAATAACAAAAAAAAAATTCCCCACACCCGACACCAAATGTTGTTTAAATTAGTTCAAATAATCTATCTATGTAAATCAACTAAAACAAAATGTTGGGGTTAATTGGCACACGGATTAGGTTGGGGTAAATGGGATTAAGGGGTAACGGGGATAAAGGCGTAACGGGGAAAAGGGTTAACTGGTTAAAGTTAGTTTAAAATAGGCGCTTTTTTTCAGAGGGGTAAACGATTTTGGTTTAACTGGTACCCGAGTAAAGCTATGATAAACGGGATAAAGACGTAACTGAGATAAAGGGGATACCGGCATACGGAGATTACCGGGAAAAAAGGGTCACCGGGAAAAGGGCTCACCGGGAAAAGAGGTTATCGGAAAAAGAAGGCACCGGGAAAAGGGTTCAGTGGTAAAAGGGGTCACCGGGAAAAGAGGTCACCGGAAAAAGGGGTCACCGAAGAAAAAAAGCCACCGGAAAAAGGGGTCACTGGGAAATGCGTTCACCGGGAAAAGAGGTCATCGGAAAAAGGGGTCACTGGAAGAGGAAGTCACCGGGAAAAGGGGTCACTGGGAAAAGGGGTCACTGGGAAAAGAGGTCACAGGAAAAGGGGCACCGGGAAAAGGGGTCACCGAGATAACGGTTGGAAAAAAAACATATCAACACATTTTAACTTTTCATGGCATTGCAACGCATGCCGGGTAATCGCTAGTATATAATAAATTTATGTAGGCAGTTTTTAAACTTACGTAGTTTAACTGCATCGTCACACCTGAAGAGAATATTTATAAGTAATAATGTATTATTATTGACATTTTTGTTCGTTTCTTTAGAAAAATAAATGGATGGGACAAACATTATGCCTGCTTAACACAATCATTTATTAAAACTTATTCGGAACCACCTACTCAAAAGGGCGCCACTTTACTGAACACCTTTGAACTTAAACCCAATGATAGTTATGGTAAGCCATTTTATGATTTTAGTATTTGTGTGTATATGCTCTACTGATGAGATCATATACAGTGTGTTCAATTGAGGATTAGACACCCCCTATAACTTTCTTAATATAACAAATATATTTTTAAGAAAAAACAGGTCAATTTAGTTACAGAGGGGGACATCTAAAAAATATAAAATTATTTTATTTTTTTTTAACCCTCTGTCACGCACGAACCCGAAGCTACAATTTTTAAATTACAACCCCTATATTGCAATACCTAATTTGAAAGAGAAAAAAATAAGCTTTACGATGGCATCAAAAAAATTAAAATCGGTTGACCCCTTTTTGAAATAATAAGGGGAACTTTTTTTGCGATAACTTTTGATCGGTTTGTGATATTTACTTCTAAAAAATTTTAAATAAGTGTTTAAAAAAAACACTAATTTTTGACAACACAAAATTATTTTTTTTTTACTTTTGCACAGGGGCAAAATTTTTTTTTGTGTTTTTGAATGAAAAGATGGGTCATGTGACACCTCATTTTAAAGGTATTTTTATTTCCTGCTCAAAGGTTATAAAAAATTTAAAACAAATTCGTTGGTTTGTTTTTTAAGAATTTGTTGTAAAAACAGAAAGGCATTTTGCAGAAATAGCTCAACTTATTGGCTTTATTTTCCTTAGACCAATAAATGTGCCCATTTCAAACTTGCAGTAAGTTAAATCATTTTGGGTTTAATTTTTTATAATAAATTCTGAAAAAAAAAACTAACTAATTTTTTTATAATCTTTGTGTAGGAAATAAAAATACCTTTAAAATAAAGTGTCACATAATCCCCTTACTAATAGAAAAAATCAAAACATTTGTTTAAATCCTTGTGTAAAAGTTAAAAAAAATTTTTGCTGCAAAAAATTTGTGTTTATTTACAAAGTTATTCAAAAAAATTTTGAAGTAAATATCACAAACCGATCAAAAGTTATCGCCAGAAAACGGTCCTCTTATTATTTCAAAAAGGGGTCAACCGATTTTAGTTTTTTTAATGCCATCGTAAAGTTTATTTTTTTCTCTTTCAAATGAGGTATCGTAAGATAGGGGTTGTAATTTAAAACTTTCAGGTTGGGGTTGGTGGGTGATAGAGGGTTAAAGAAAAGATGTCCCTCTCTGTAACTAAATTGACCTGTTTTTGCTTAAAAATATATTTGTTGTATTAAGAAAGTTATAGGGAGTGTCTAATCCTCAATTGAACACACTGTAGATACAAAATAGCAAGGTTAAAATGGTAGAGGGTGGCTGTCATAAGACACAACAGTACCTTATTGTAAGTACTAAAGTACTTTTGCTTAAATAACAATCAAAATGAGTAAATGTGGTTTCTGTAAGGCAACAAGTTTAAATGGAAGTAGTTTCCAATTTTTTTTTTGCTAGCTTGGTTTTTGAGATAAGTTACTGACGTGACTGACGTGTCTTATGACAGTCATCCTGTACATCTGTCATTTTTTTAATATTAATAATAAAAAAAAAACTAGGTAAGGTTATTTTGGAACCATTGATCTCCGAAATAGATGCCCCAGTTGCGAAAAGTGATCTACCCTTTATATTAAAAGTTGAAATTGCCCCAAATACAGCATGCTGGCCTCCAAGAAGCTTTATATTTATGGCATTATCGGTTCTGGAGAAAGAAAAATGGTTTAAAGGTTAGTTTTCTAAGTTTTTACAATACGCCATATACACCATATTAGTGTGTCGTCACTGAAGCCAACAAAGGCAAAATCGCATCGTAGTTTTCATGGTTTTGAAGTTTTAACTTCCACAATTACCTTTTGACACGTAGTTGTTAATACTTCAAAACCATGGAAACTAAGATGCGATTTTGTCTGTGTTTGCTTCATATTTTGTCATCACTAATATGGCGTATTAGTGTGTCGTCACCGAAGCCAACAAAGACAACATAGCATCGTATTTTCCATGTTTTTAATGTTTAAACATTACTTCGATTATTTCATGTATATGTCAAATTAGAGGTTTACGCCAAAATTCGGAGCATTTTACTGCGCATTATACTGGAAATCACACGTTGACAACAACCTGAGCTGAAATATCCCATTAGCAAACACTGACACCCTTACTTTTACGGGACATTACTATGCAACAAGCACTCGTTCATTTAATAATCGAAAATTCATAGAGCACACGTACTTATTAACAGTTACTTTTTGACACGTAGTTGTCAAAACTTCAAAACCATTGAAAATAAGATGCGATTTTTTCGTTGGTGGCTTCATATATCGTCATCACTAATATGGTGTAATAAACATTTATTTATTTCGGTCCAAGAAATTTGTCATTCTCTGAATCTGGTTTTTTTTAGCTTTGGAAAACATTTTTCATGAGGACGTTAACGAGAAACGTTACTTAAAAAAAATTACTTCGATTCCATGTAGTTTACAAGTTAATTGCATGGTTCACTTGAACGACAATATTAAAGTTTTGGGCACTCAAAATGGCTTATATTCGTACTATAACGATGCTCTTACTTTTATTGAAAATCTTACTGAAGTTCATCACATTGAAATCATGAAAACAATAAATGTAGTTCTGATGATTGCTAATAAAAACAAAATTTTAATTTATTGTGACTTAAATCATCTGATTAATGTTTCGCAATGTGGAACTTGTACGAAGCCTAGTCTTAAATACAGTGTTATCAATGTAAAAGAACTTAATGGTTATCATATCTTGAAAGCATCTTATCATCAGGTAAATCTTAATTGATTTTTTAAATAAATTAAATACCTTTAAGTAGACTTTAGAGGAATAATCTGTCATGACATTCTATATTTTTAGGCACATGAGATGTTTTGTGTTGGAACTCCTAAGCAGTTAATAATTCTAAAATATCAAGTAGAAGATTCCGAGTTTGTTCCTGTTCGAATTTTAGATACTGCTGAGCCTACAAGTTGTATACTATTTACTGAGCATAGTATTATTGTCGGTGCAAATAAATTTTATGAAATTGATTTGGCCACTTTTGAGGGAGACGAATTTTTAGATGCTTCAGATACCAAGTTAAAGCAAGCATTTAAATGTTACAAAATTGGTAAGTGGTTTGCTTTTTGGTTAATGTATACAATTTTAATTTAGTTTTTGTTTTTATAAAAAGTTACTTTAAACTTTTTTTTGTTCAGATATTTAATTGTTTATGCTGAGTTAGCACCTCTCATTTAAAAACTTACATTCAATTTAATGATTTATTTAAAAAACTAATGCTAAGTTGAGGATGTCAAATCCAAACTAGAATGGGTAGAAATCGAAACGGGTAGAAGTCGAAACGCGTAAAAGTTACTCTTCGCAAATAAGTAGCTCGAGTAGAATTCGGATTCGGTAGAAGTGTAATTTTATATTTTTTAAATCAAAGCTAAATCAACATTTTATATAATTGCTACACATTCTATACTATACTCTTCGCAAGAAAACTATTATGGGATAATAGTTTTATTTTTGATGAAACTTTTTTTTTTTATTCTGCGAAGAGTGCAAACTATTAACAGAAAACACGAAAAATTTCGTTAACGAAGAAGATAAACGTCAGTTCTGACGTTTAACATATTTGAGGTTATTTGTTCTGACAGCTGCTTTTGTTTCTTAGTTTAAAATATTTTTGGCATGGCCTACTTGAATGACGCGTGACACTATTCGGACTTAGAAGTTTTTTGCTACTGAAACAGTTTATTTTATTGTTTTTTTAACCTTACTAGTTAACTTAACAAATAATGAATCAACATTTTTAATAGAAAATTAAATTTTCTTTAATTTTGTAAAAAATATTTTTTCTGTAGATTGAATAATAACGGAGATAGAGGGTTTTTTTGAACTGAGGGGTAATTGGGGGGTCGGACAAAAAAAACTTTAGAATACTTTTTTATAAAGAATTAAATTTCCTATGTTTTATGTCGAATAATTCTTTTTGTAAATTTAATAATAGTTGAGCTACGATTTTTTTTTCATTTGGGGGGCACAAAAGGGGGCTTTGTAGTTTTCAGATTCTTGCCAAAAACAATAGGGTTCTTCCTCTTATAGAGGTAAATTTTCCCTAAAAAATTGAATTTGATATCACTTTTGGTTTTTAAGATAGCGTGACCACAAGAGACGTGACCGACAGACAGACAGACAGACAGACAGACAGACAGACAGACAGACAGACAGACAGACAGACAGACAGACGGACGGACAAAAAATGAAAATCTTAAAAAATCATGAAACGCACGAATCTGCAAAAATTTTTGCTCTACGACGAAAATTGACGATTTTAGGATTTTCTGATCGATTGCAATATACTCTTCGGACCTAGTCTTGCGAAGAGTATAATAACCCAATAAACTGCCTCAATTTTCTTAAATAAAATGTTGATGGTCGGATTTTCTTTTTTGAAACAAAAAAAACTTTAACTAGTATCACAAACATACGGCATGTTTAATTTAATGATATGTGACACATCATTAAAGTCGTCATAAAATAAGTAATTTGTTTAAGCCATAACCAACTATGGTTTTCTTGGTTTCCATTTAAAAAAGGTAATTATAATAATAATTGGGGTCCTAACTTTCAAAAATATAGCAGACATAGACAAAAAGTTATTTTAAAACTCCTTGGTGAAATATGCACCTGCATACCAATTTTTGTGAACAAATATTTATTAACTAGAAATGGGTAGAATTCGAAACCGGTAGGATTTTATACTACTCATTACGGACTTTAAAATTTTTTATAAAATGTTTTTAAACAATTTATGAGATACTCTTTGCAGTAATAAGCAAAAAAATAGTTTTGTTTCTAATTAATAATTACAAAAATCTGCAAAAGACGCAAAACAAACTAAAAAATACTTTTTGGTAGAGAATTAAACATACATACATACACACCGACCGACTGACGGACGGATTTTTTCAAAGTTGTTTACAATTCGATAAAAAAAACCCGAATTTGTAAGAATTATTGCTCTACGACGAAAATTGACGATTTTAAGTTTTTCGTATCGATTGCAATATACTCTTTCGAACTAGCCTTGCGAAGAGTATAATAAGCCCTAATAAAAACTTGTTTGCAGGATCCTTTCCTTTAGCAATTCACGAAGTATCAAAGAACCCAAAGGAATACCTAATTTGCTTCAATGAATTTGCCGTATTCGTGGACGAATACGGAAGAACATCTCGATCCAGCGAACTTAAGACTGATGGCCTCCCTCTTGCCTACCATTTTGTCAAGCCCTACCTCTACATTATAAGATTCTCCTCCATAGAAATTTTCCAAATTTCTGAAGAAACCTGCAACACCATCGCTGAAAGCATGGAATCATTATCATCCACTTCAATGGTTACTTCAAAAATTAATTTAGAAAAGTTTCAATGCGTTGGGACTTGTAATAGGGGGGTTTACGTGGTCCATATGAATGAAATTTTATTGGTGGATGCCAAGAAAGTGTTACCAAGTGATGATTCTTCAATGACAAGTGAAAGCACTACCAATGAGTCTGATCGATTTAGCTTTTCGTCTTCCATGGTAATTACACAGGTTCTTAATTTAAAAACTTTAAAGGTGGGCTTTTGACATTCCCACGAATTTAAAAAAATCTCTGTTAGGGTATGCTCCGAATGGCTTGGCTTTTAACCGTGGTTATCGGTCAACTTCGTTTGTCATACATGTTTGTGTATTTCTTTCAATCTTGTACAGGTACAAAAGTTACCATTCATACCATGCCCTGAATAATAGTTTTTTGAAATGAATCTTTTGATTTTTTATCCCAATTTAAAAAATATTTTTGTTATAATAGTACAGTCAATCTGTGCTTATTATTGGGGGGAAATCGCCAAAATTAAGAGTAAGGTCGCCATTATGATGTTATAACTGGAGAGTATAACCGCAAATTAGGGAATCTCTACCTGTTTTGAAATGGGGGGGCTTCTTAAGAGGCCCCCTGTATAATTTATGATATTAGATTACAGTGGAACTGCACCAAATTTTTCGAAAAGATGTTGGAGGTCAACTCAAGGTTGATGCACCTAGGCCTCTTAATTGGGCCCATTGTACATTCCTCCATCGAGACCCGAGACAATTCCAGCCTCAGGTTCGGATCTTTAACGTGCACGGGTATACGCACACGGAACCACCGGCTTTACATCGCTTTCGAACAAAAGTGTCCTGAGAATCCTGAGATACAAATATCGCCTATTTAATTTTTCATAAAATGATGTTAAATATGGTGCTAAAAAACTTCTTCTCTAAAAAAAATTGGGATTAGGAGGGGCAAATTAATATTTTTTAGCACCTTATTTTACATACTTACACTATTTGCAAAATTTGGTGTAAATTCTACTTGATTGTTTATTACTCTTTAGGGGGTGAGCAATTTTTTCAGAGGAAAAATTTCTGCAAAAATCTTTTTAAATTATTTATTTGACATCCATTTGGTGTAATTTTACCGTGATTTTATGCATTATAAATTTAAGGGGACCCTTAACCTCATTTTCAAAACAAGTACAGTTACGCCATTTGTGGTTTAACTTATTGGACCTCCAGTTACGACATAAAATAATGCGGGCCTTCCTACCCCTAATTTTGTCGATGTCTCCAAATACGGATTGACTGTATAATAAATAAAAACTAATAGTAATTAATAATGTTTGTAGGTACAAAGTTTGGATGGACATCTAAGTGATCAAGACACCGTCACTGAGCCGATAGGACAAATGAAAGAAAAGATTGTTACATTTACACAAACTAATCTTTAAATTTTAACTTTTTGTAAATAGCTTTTTTATTTATTGTCATTCTTTAGGTTTAACTAAGTTAACAAATGCACCTTGGATTTTTACATTTTGGAACAGTTAAACTTATGAATTTGCTTTTGATAACTACAGTTTATGTAACGCTTTACATATTTATTAAAAATTTAAGAAATTATTGAAGTTTCTTTTTTTCATTAGATCGCAAATAAGCTTAATCCTTAAATATAAACAGACTGTCCAAAAATTGGCGAACAAACGCGGCGGAATGTTATTGAGACTCGCCTAGAGATTGTTGGAAATGTTAAAAAAAACCATCGTATGTACTATTGTGGAAACAATAAAGTAATCGACGCTTTCTTTTAGTGTAATTATGACCGCTTACAAATCTTAAGTTAAATTAAATTTAAATTCTAAGTGCGTGTAAGTGGGTTACCCTTTTATATATTTTGCGATAATTGCAGCCTTTTTACTTTAAACCCTGTTTACAACCAGAAATTTTACGAGAATTTAATCATGAAGATAAAAAATCGATTACTTTTTTATTCCACAATAGTACCTTTGAAAATATGAGGTCCCAAAGTGCAAAACTTCAAACGCTTATAACTTGAAGATAACAGCACATATTAACGAAAAACATTATTTTTTAGTTTGACGCACACAGTAGTGCTCCCATTTTTACAGGGTTGCCACTCTACCTGGAAAGTCAGGGAATCGTAAAAGTGTCTAATAGTCAGGGAAAGTCAGGAAATTAATCAAATTTTAAGAAAATGTCAGGGAAAGTATATGTTTTGTCAGGAAATTTTTTTAACTTATTCTTTCCTGCAAAATTATTTTACAAAAAAAAATAACCTAGAGAAATTTGTTAAGACGGGCGTTTCAAATTCATAGATGATGTTCTGTGCACTCAAAAGTTCTTAAAAAGTCATCTTCCTAAATGTCAGTGATTTTCGAAATTTCAATAAAATATGTAAAAATACGGAGTAATATATCAATAACTATGATTAAAAATATGTAGGATAATGTTTGTGATATATAGAAGTGGTACTGAGTGCAAGAAATAATAAAAATATGGTAAAATAGGACTTTTGGTGTTTTTCTTTGTACATTTAAATCTTTGAACGAGCACATCTATACTAGGGAAAAACGTAAGTTGCAATTTTAATCATTTACATGCTTAAAAAAACCATGGTAAATAAACGTATTATGGTTTGGCATAGATCACGTAATGTATATAAACCAAAAAATGTATCCGTAGTCGAAAAAAAATTCAAAAATATTGTAATGATTTTTTAAGTCAGATTTTCGATACAAAGAAATAACCGATTTAAATGAAACCATAATACGTTTGTTGCCCCATTTTTTTAGTTTTCAAAACTACGCTTAGTATATATACAGGGTGTTACCAAATAACTAGGAAAAAATTCAGGGGGTAATTTCTGGACACATTTTAAGTAAAAAAGTTCATATAAACATGTGTCCGAAAATCCTTCTTTTCTGAGATACAGGGTGCCAAAGTTTCTAAGAACAAAACTTTTTTTATAAGATTACCAAGAAACTAAACCCATATTTATTTGAAACTTAGCACGGGTAATTTTCTTACCATTAGGCCATTAGTGCGGTAGAAAAAAAATAAAAATTATAATTGGAAGGGGCACATTTGGGGGTACCATGGAGGTTGTTCACCCCCAACTTTTTTGTGTGTTACTTTTTTGGTATTTTTATAAAAAAATTAGAAGCCCTAGAATATGATCTTTAAAACTAATGTCCTGTTCTTTTTTCATAAAACTAACCGTTTTCGAGAAAAAAATTCATTACCCAAAGGCAACAAAATTTCTTTTTTAAGTTTGGCTTTTTTATGTTAATGAAAATAAAACATAGTTAACAATGAAGGATTAATTATTTCTTTTTTTTATTATTATTTCAAATAAATATCTGGTTTAGCTTTTTAGTAATCTTAAGATTAAAATTTTCTTTGAGAAACTTTGACACCCTGTATCTCAGAAACGAAGGATTTTCGGACACATGTTTATATGAACTTTTTTTCTTAAAATAGGTTCAGGAATGACCCCCTGAATTTTTTCCCAGTTATTTGGTAACACCCTGTATATATATTCGTATGATATTATAAATACATGTCAAAAATAGGTACAAATGAACATTATAAAATGGAAGATGTTTAATTTCCAAAAGGTATAAGTGATGTTCATTTTTTCACGTCCATGGCCGATTTTTATTATTCTGGTAAAGCATTTACTTCGCGGCCGAGAAAAACCATGGAAAGAACTCAGGCATACCAGTGTTGTCAAAATTGTGGTGGTACAATAAATCCCAGCGAAAAAGTTACAGCTGTTTTAGGGTTGATATCCAATTCAAAGTTTCTGGAGTTATTTGGTGTATTTCTTGAAAACCACCCTCAAATTTAGTGTTTGGACATTCTTCTACAATATGTTTAATCGTTTTTGGCAATGCACCACATTCACAAAGCGGGCTAGGTGCCACACTCCCTCAGTGGCAGTGAGATTCGAACTCACAACGACAGGAAGCCTTCAATACATCGCCCCGCGACTATACTATTGTGATTTGCCACCTGCCCTTCGGCTTTTTTTCTTCTGTTATCTAGATGCTAACTTTTTTTTTCATTACTGTTGTATTTTTTGTGAAGAAAAATAAAGAAATTATTTATTTATTTATTTATTTATACAGGACGGCCACTGCCGCGTCGATTTAATAACTTACAGCCTATCTTACCGTTTGTTTATTTTTTAATTGGTCGAATAACATTTTTATAATAATTTAATTTTACGAAACCTTCATGAATTGAAGCTGACAACAATGTCAATAAAATAAAAATATAATGCAAAAGGTAGATTAGATTTTTAGATTTATTTTCCTAAACTGTGTTGCCGAATTTATGGAACTTTGTTCGCATTTTTCTCAGTGAATATAAAAGGTGGTATTTTTTAACAATTTTTCAAGAATCCCTAGAAAATATGGTGGGGCAGGATCTAAATAAAACAAAAATCTGTTTTTAAATAGTCGACGTTTCGATGTATGTTACACCATATCAAGACGACAAATTAATATAGACTTTTTCACTTTTATTATAGAACACATTGATGGTAAAGATAAAAAGCAAACGTGGTACAATAATAATAACACACATTAAAATCGTATAAATAAAATAATAAATAGGTACAGATAAAAGCAAAACAAATATGACTTATACGTGTCGTCGGTCGATAGCCATCGATCGACAACAGGTAACATTTTATTAAATTCTTCTTAACAATCTTAACAATTCTTCTTCAAAAATTTGTAAATAAAAAATTTTAATTTTTGACTTATTAACATGACATACGATGGTATGTGCATTCTCTTCTTTTGATTAAAAGTAGAGAACGCACATAGGTTTTTAAATAGTTAACATCATGACGTCACATTATTATTAGAGGGATTAAATCTGATTGGGCATGTTTAAAAAAATACAACCCATTCACTTTTACCGCCGTTGGTCATCTTCGGGGTCGTTATACTTCGGATACATCAGATTGACTCATTTGACTGGAGTCATGGAGGTCATTCAGTTTCACAAGTATAACGACCGCGAAGGTGGCCAACGTCGGGAAAGATCTATACATCCATACACCTTGCTGAGGCGGAAATAATATGTTCTGACACTGAATGATTTATTCTCTAGCCTGAAAAAGTTTAAGAATTGTTTATTAAACTAGAATGGGTAGAATTCGGAATGGGTAGAAGTCGAAACGCGTGTTACTCTTCGCAAATAAGTAGCTCGAGTAGAATTCGGAATCGGTAGAAGTGTAGTTTTATATTTTATAAATCAAAGCTAAATCAATTTTTTATATAATTGCTACACATTCTATGGTATACTCTTCGCAAGAAAACCATTATAAAATAATTAATAGTTTCTTAAAAAAAAAAAATTATGTAAATAAAATCTGCGAAGAGTGCAAACTATTAACAGAAAACACGAAGAATTTTGTTAACGAAGAGGATAAACGTCAGTTCTGACGTTTAAGATATTTGAGGTTATTTGTTCTGACAGCTGGCTTTGTTTCTTTGTTTGAAATATTTTTGGCATGGCCTTCTTGACCTACGCGTGACGCGTTTTGAACTTTTGAAATCTTTTAGTTTTTGTATTTTAACCTTACTAGCTAACTTTACAAAAAATGAACTCACATTTTTTATAGAAAATTAAATTTTTATTAATTTTGTAAACAATATTTTTTTCTGTAGATTGAATAATAACGAAGATTGGAGGTTTTTTTGTGCTGGGGGGTAATTGGGGGGTCGGACAAAAAAACTAAAGAATACTTTTTGATGAAGAATTAAATTGTCTATATTTTATGTCGAATAATTTTTTTTGTAAATTTAATAATAGTCAAGCTACGATTTTTTTTTTATTTGGGGGGCTGAAAAGGGGGCTTTGCAGTACCCGGATTCTCGTCAAAAACAATAGGGTTCTTTCTCTTATAGGGATCGATTTTTCCTTAAAATTTTAATGTTGGTTCTTAAGATAGCGTGTTTACAAGAAACGTGACATACACCAGACCGACCTACCGACCGACGGACGGATTTTTTCAAAGTTGTTCAAAATTCGATAAAAAACACGAATCTGGAAGAATTTTTGCTCTAGGATGAAAATTGACGATTTTAGGATTTTCGTATCGATTGCAATATACTCTTCGGACCTAGTCTTGCGCAGAGTATAATAAGAGTTGGTTAACACTTAAGGCCTATTCCATGTATAATCGACCAAAATTCGGTTTTCGAGTTGCTGCATGATTTTAAATTCTTTTGAGGTTTAGTCCAGTGCTTACTCCTGGTAACTTCTTTCTATTAAAAAATTAGCAGCTGCATATTTGCACTCCTTCCCCATCAGTTAGCACCTTAAACTATGAAAAATGACCAAATTTAGGTCTAAAAAATGCTATGTGGGAGTGAGTAAATTTTTATTATTTTTATTTTAAAATGTTACCAAGGACATAGTATACAATAAAAAAAAAAAACGATATTGTGATTCGATTTTTTGTAAAGGTAGCATATTAAAACCTTTGCTGTTTCTAAACGAGGTTAAATCACAAACATTTTTTTTTACTTAATGCGTCTCTATTATCACATCAACATTTTAAAATTATTAAAAAAAAAATTTACCCAGTCCCACATAACTTTTTTTAGTGTCATATTTGGTCTTTTTCCATAGCTGCCTGGTAGAGAAGGAGAGCAATTATGCGGTTCATATTTTTTGTGTAGAAACATATGTGTATTGTCAACTAAAAACTACTACTAATTTTAATCTTCCAAGAATTTAAAATACGATTCGATCTTGTTTAAATTTAACGTAATCAGTAACATTTTACAATCAATGCAGTTTCTAAACGAAGTTAAATCACAAACAAAATTCTTTTTATTATGAATCTCCACTAGCACAATAACATTTTAAAGTAATCAAAAAAAAAATTTACCCAGTCCCACAGAGCTTTTTTTGGACCTAAACTTGGTCATTTTCTATAGTTTGGGGTATTTAATACACTGGCTTTCAAAAGTCTTGCACCCCCCCTTTGAAAACTTTCGCGTTTGCCTGACTGAAATTAAATTTTCTTTAAAATAAACTTTAAAGCCTTGGTGATATAATACACAAGATAGAAAAGCGGTTAATTAATTTTCTTCAATAGTACCAAGCGTTTAAAAAAAAAGTGTAAAATTCCCGAAAATTGAAGAAGTGTAAAAATTAAAAATAAAGCAAACACGGGATTATTAGTGAGTGGTATTAGTACTCCTTGTTCTAAATGATGCATTCAAATGGTTTCGCATACTTCTAACGGGGCTATTAACAACTTCTAGGGGTGCATTCGCCATTTTCTCGCAACGCAACAATTAGCCCCTGTCTGCTTTTTAGCGTTTTTTTTTCGGATTTTTTTTTGCGGAAAACTTGTTTAGAGATAAAATTCCACTATGTCCAAAAGAATTCAGGTTCGATTAGCTGGCGGGCCAGTCACATCACTTCCTGTGGGAATATTTCGACACGTTTAATAAGACGCGGATTCCCATTGTCGCCCTTAAAAGCAAAATTTCGGATTTTTTTTTATGAACTCCTAGTGTAGGGGTATTATGTTAACATAACATTATATGCAAACCCGTTTTCATTGATCAGAGAAAAAATTAAGCGGGATGCTTCGTGGGTAAAAAAATTGATTTTTATTGGTAAGTCCAGGTTTGCCCTAATGAGTAATGATTATCTTTAAAGAGTTTGGCAAGATGCAAAAAGACACCATCGATTGAATACTTAAATTAAAGTTGCCCCATATCATACGGGTACTGAAATGTTTTGGAGTGGTAAAATGTTTTACGAAAAGTTTGCTCCGATTCATAGTCCTGGCAATATCGATGGTCAAGTTTACGAAGAGACTTTTGTCTGTCTCCTAATGTATCCTCCTCATGTTATTTCTTTTCAAAATTTTGCATTTATGGGCGGCAAAGGAACTCTACGTCGTATGAAACGTGTCGAAATATTCCCACAGGGAGTGATGTGACTGACCTGCCAGCTAATCGAACCTGAATTCTTTTGAACATAGTGGGATTTTATCTCTAAACAAGTTTTCCGCAAAAAAAAATCCGAAAAAAAAACGCTAAAAAGCAGACAGGGGCTAATTGTTGCGTTGCGAGAAAATGGCGAATGCACCCCCAGAAGTTGTTAATAGCCCCGTTAGAAGTATGCGAAACCATTTAAATGCATCATTTAGAACAAGGAGTACTAATATCACTCACTAATAATCCCGTGTTTGGTTTATTTTTAATTTTTACACTTCTTCAATTTTCAGGAATTTTACACTTTTTTTTTAAACGCTTGGTACCATTAAAGAAAATTAATTAAACGCTTTTCTATCTTATGTATTATATCACCAAGGCTTTAAAGTTTATTTTAAAGAAAATTTAATTTCAGTCAGGCAAACGCGAAAGTTTTTAAAGGGGGGGTGCAAGACTTTTGAAAGCCAGTGTAGTAGAGAAGGAGTGCAAATATGCAGTTGGTGATTTTTTAATAAAAAGAAGTGTCCATTGTCAACTTAAAATTACTACCAATTTTAATCTTACAAAATCGTAAAATCGGAAAATTCGATTTTTTGTCTAAGACAAGAAAAATTATGGAAATTCCGAAAATTGTTTTTTTTACTACCTTTACAATGAGTAAGGATTGTACCTACCAAATATAAAATAAATCAAATAATAGCAACTATGATTGGTCGATTTTACATGGAATGTCCCTTAACAGTACTTGTTACATAAGGATGATTTTTTTCTAGCTGCTATCTCTTCCAAACCATATCCATAGAGATTTTTTTTCCAAAAAAACTTGGAATGTAAATTGTACCCCACAAGGCTTGTAATATTATCATCCAAAGGATCTTGTCAACAAGTAACGTTTATTTTTTGTACAATTTCTGCCCCTTTTTAAAGGACAAAACGCTTAGCAATTATGAAGTAACGAATAAAAGCATACAATAATCTACCTTTATACATCACAAACACATTTTATCGTTCAATATTGACCAAAATCCCAGTTTCAAACTAGTTCCGGTCTCCGGACTGTTTTCAAACTGTCAATGTCTGCGCCCATCAAAAAAATGAAGTTATGCGCAGGATTTTTACACGTTTTTCATACCTGTGGACTAGTTTGGTTTGGGATTTTGGTCAGAACGAACAAAGCTATTAATACCACAGAATTAAAATAAAACAAGCACCTATGCTATTAACTATACTTGAGTATTTGCGTTAAATTAATATAAAACAATATTTAATCTTTTTTGGCATGGTTATTCTTTACACTTTTTCCACCTTTTAAAATTAGTGTAGATTTTTTCGCTTCTTGATAAATGTTATTTAGTCCGAAGGTTAGTTTAATATTGTCCTCTGAAAAGGCAAACTTGACAATATTATTTTTACTATCAACGCCTGGCCTTCTTAAACTTTCCTTTCCGTCGACAAACAAAACAATAGATGGTAGTTGCTTTGACAAGCTACTGTCGTTTATGCAAAATTTTTTGGCAACTTCAGGATAACGACCGATGTCTATTTTTCCAAACTTAAGGTTATCTAAAGTATAGTCATTGCTTAACTTAGCAAAAACTGGAGCAAAGTGAATGCAGCTTGGGTTCCAGACAGTGTAGAATGTTATCAACCAGGCATTAACCTGTTTATTTTTAAGTTCTTCCTCTAGATTTTGAAGACCTCGGAAGTATATAACGTTATCTGGTCCAGAGTAAGTGGGTTCTGGTAAGAGGAATGCTCCAACTAAAAATGTAAAAAAAATTAAGACATATCTATTAACATCGCTTTTAAATTCGTTTTTAAAATACTTAGTCTAATTTTAGTTTTTAGGGGACTAAAATGTAATCTTTACCTCACTAAATAAAGAGAGGTATGAAAGTTTTGTCCAACAAAAATATAACATTGAGAATTTTTTATGCAAATCGCTACACTAATCTGGTCCGATTATTTTACACCACTTTGGTGGTAAAATAAGATAATAACTTACGAATAAAAACAACGCCGTATACCATTCCAAGAGTAACATCGGCAAAGTACCATAAAATTAAATTTGCCACTTTTGTGTAAATGAAGCTTGCCGAAATATAATTGATCATTGTAACACTTCCGGCTTTTCTTGTTCTAATCATAACTACAATAAGTAGGAAGAAAAGAATTTCCGTTTCTCGCTTAAATTACATTAAAATAAATTAAAGACATTTAAAAATTATAAAAAAACTTACTCCTTCGAAATCACATTGATCTTGAAATAAATAATTACATACGCCGGGTACTTTCTTTAATACAACGTAGGAAAGGCTTAAGAATATATTAAATAAATAATATGGCTTTAAAAGTTGTACAAAATCCTTTTTAAACGACATTCTTTAAATTAGTATGTTTTAGTTTTTACTTTTTATGGTTAGGTTTGACTTTGACGTTGACAGTTTGGAACCTGGAAGAAGTTTGAAAAGCCCACATAAAAGGTACACTTGTTTGGTATTCCAAGAATGGAATAATTCTATTCTTGTAACAATTTTTTATTCTGAGAGTTCCAAAGAACCTAGTAGGGATTTCTTTGGGTAATTTTCTGAAAGTCCTCAAAATTTTGTCGCAATTGTATGATAGCATTTTCAGTAGTGTCCATGTCTTTATGAATATCTCGTGTCGTTAGTGGGGCTCGTTACCAACTAATAAGAGTTTTAAATTAAATTGACGTCCAAGAGCCCCACTAACGACACGAGATATTGTATGATAGGTTTTCTTTTTACGACCAAATAAGTATGGAAAGCATGATCGAACCATTTCGTCGTCGTCTCTTCACTTTAAAATCCCGCTGATTCTTCTTTAGACAAAAAGAGATAAGAATTACATCGTTCTGACTCTCAATAAAACGCAGCCCCTAGAGTATAGGTTATGTTTATTTTAGTGATGTGCATAATCGAATGTTTTTGATAATCGATTATTATCAATTCGATTATTTTCATAATCGAATGTTTCATAATCGAAAAATGTGGTAATTTTTCAGCTAATTTTTGATTTTTGCGCCAAAAAAACCGTATTTTTTTGAATTTTGCGCCAAAAAGGCCATAAATTTGAATTTTCCGCCGATTATTTTCGATTATTTGTATAATCGAGTCCATTCGATTATTTTAATAATCGATTATTTTTCGATTATTTAATCGAAACGCCCATCACTAGTTTATTTGTGTATTAATTTTAGCGGTTAAGTAATTGTTTCAGTATTTTTATTGTACTTTTATTATTATACCTATTAATATTTTAAGCCAAACCTTATGACTCCAGTAAAGAGAGGCGCCCTTATTGTTATAGAGGGAGTAGATAGATCTGGTAAATCTACACAATGCAAAAATATAGTTTCATCATTAAAGCAAATGAACATAAAGGCTTCTTTGATGAATTTTCCTGATAGATCAACGTTAACTGGAAAATTAATAAACCAATATTTAAGTGATAAAACATGCAATTTAAATGATAAAGCCATTCACTTGTTATTTTCGGCTAATCGTTGGGAAAATGCTGATAAAATTAAAAATTTGTTGTACGATGGTTGTACCATAATCGTAGATAGGTATTCCTACTCAGGAATGGTGTTTTCGGCCGTTAAAAAAGGTAAATGAAATGCATCTTAGGGCATGAACCGCGGTACATGACCCAAGTTTAGTCAAAGTCGTGTACACCCTGGTTAGTTGAGCAAAGATACAATTTTTCTGATTTTTTTGAATTTGGCATTTTGGGGGTTTTGAATAAACAATTTTTTTTTACACAAATGAAAAATTTCTAATTAATAATCTGAACGCCGACTATGTAATAATTTGTCTATAAATTTTTGGAAATTTTCAGATACTATTCCGTGTCATTTGTATAAAGCGAAAAAGTATCACATTTCACACCTGTTAGAAAACTACTATTTTCTTGCATTATGTTTATTACATTTTTAGTCCGAGAAAATCTTACAAAAAATCCTTACTTTTCAGAAATTTTTCGGGCAGCACAATTTTTGTGGAAAAGTGTTGTATTTTGTATCTGAAATCATAATTAGCATGTGTGCACTCATACGCATATTAGCATTTTGTGCTAGAGCCCCCCAATGAGCCCCCTTTAATTCGTAATACTACATCATATCATGGTGCACCAAATTTTGCAAATAGACACCAAATTGGGTTCTAAAATGATTTTCATAAAAAAAATTCTTCCAAAAAATTCCTTCCCTTCCCCAAATGGCCCCAAAATGAGTAATATTTACCACGTTCAATTTACACCAAATTTTACAAACAGATGCAAAATTAGGTTCTAAAAACCCTTTTAAAAAAAAAAAATTTTGCCCCTCCTGGGGGCTATTTTTCATAGGGGGTAAAGAAAATTTTTTACAGAAAAAGTTTTTTAAAAATGTTGTTTAGCACCTTATTATGAACCTATTTTAAAAATTTGGTGTAAATCCAACGTTATGAATATTACTCATTTTGGGGCCATTTAGGGGGTGAAGAAATTTTTTTGCAAAATAAATGTTTACGAAAATCATTTTAGAACCTTGTTTAGGGTCTTTTTACAAAATTTGGTGTAAATCCTCCATGATCTAGTATTACTAATTAAAGGGGGCTCTTTGGGGGGCTCTAGCACAAAATGCTAATATGCGCATGGGTGCGCACATGGTAATTATGTTTCTAGATATTAAATACTCTAATTTTCCATAAGAATTGTGCTGCCCGGAAAATTTCTTGACCAAATGTAAGATTTTCTCGGACTATTTATTGATATTTTCAGGGATGGATATGTCGTGGTGTAAACATCCAGAAATCGGACTTCCCAAACCTGATCTAGTGTTCTTGTTAAATTTAAGTGAAGAGGAAATGAAAAAGCGACCGGGATTTGGAGAAGAGAGATATGAAAATAGCGAAACACAAAAATTAGTCTCACAAATGTTTAACACTTTAGCAAAAGTTGAAGGAAACTGGAAAATAGTAAATGCTGCAGATACGATTGAGAATATTAAAAATAACATGTTATCCGAAATATTACAAGTTTTAAAAAACGTTGAAAATGAACCGTTAAAGTGTCTGAATTTTTAATCCAGTATGTAGAATATCTAAAAAAAAATTCCAGTAGTTTCCAAGTCTTTTTATTATTTTTTTTAAATAAAATGACCTTGTTAACTAAAAAAAATAACAAAATAAAATTAATATCAAATATCTATTAGTGTTTGTAGTTTTTATTTAAGGTGATATAGCTTTTTTTTTTTAATAACTAGGAAATTATAAAATTTATTCTCCTATAACTGGTCCTCTCTTAACTGTAGGGCTGTTTTTTCGTAATTTTTTTGTGGTGGGTTTAAATTAAAAAAAAAAACGTGTTATGGTTTTACATCAATACATTTATTGTACTTATTTTGAATTACACATTAGTTTTTACAAATTATGGTCCATTGCTACTATCACAGTTTAAAAATTATATTAATTATATACGTTTCACATCCAGATGACTATCGTAACGGATTAGAACACTGGAAATGCAACAGCAAATAAAATACAACAGTTATTATTTTAACAATTCCTTCAAAAGATGGCATGACGTGTATAAAAAAAGATCAAAATATTTTCTCGTAAAAAAAAGTAACGGAATATATTCATACAGATCATGTCACCCTTATTTCTTTAACATTATACAACATTTTTGTTATTTTTTTGGCAACTATTTACTATATTTACAAATATGCTACATTTATTTTTATATACATATATAATTTTAAAGGCGCATGCTTACATAAAGATGTTTAGGATATTGCCTTGCCATTATACATTAGTTAAATAGAACGTTTTGACTTTAAAACTAATCTAAAATATTAAATGAACCGCATATTTTTTTGTATTTCCATATATTTAATTGAAACAAATAGAAAGAACATCATTTACCTATATCTTTTATGAGTAACTTCTAACTCAATCACTGCTCTAACCGGCCTTTGCATTTTTTTCTTCAACCACAATTTATTACCTATATTTTAATTTTAAAATTTTTAACACCAGTGCAAAAAAGTGTGATAAACGTGTAAAAAGTAAAAAACTTTTCGCATATGTGCAAAAAGTGAAAAATATTAACATTTTATACAAAAAAAAAGTATATTTTTGTACCCTGTATATTTTAAATTCAGAAAAATAATAAAATGGAATTTTGATTAGTTTTATTAAGGCTCTTAAGATGAGGAATAAACAACAGTCGACATTTTGTGTACACATTTTCCGATTTTTCACGAGACTATCATGGCAGACAAAAGTAAAAAAATTTGGACCCAAATGTCGATTGTTTTTTATTATTATCTTCTTAAAAGCCTTAGTTTTACAAAAAGCAAAAAAAAAGTCGTAGCAAATTGTTTTGTTGAGACTAATTAACCTAACTCTGTCAGCAACTAGGGGGAATGTATAAAAGTAATTATGGATTACAAAAATTACTCGCAGCATCAATAACGGCAAAAACACAAAAATAAAGCGACCTCCACTCTGGATAAAACAAACAAAGCAAATGTCAAAATATCAACGTAAAAAGTGACGATTTTTTTCGCAAGTGTATGTTGGGAATATAGCTATTTAAACGATATTTTTAATATTCTGGTAACTTTAGTAAAAATAAGATTTTAAATTCACGTGTTTTTGTTATTTTGTTACCCAGTGTACACTCGTCGCCAAAATAAAACTACGAAAAATAAATGAATGGTAAAAGTTAAAAATCACATTATTTCTTCGTAAAACATCAGTCACCGAAAAGTAACGTCCACTTAGAATAGAACTTATCTAATCTATCTATCTTTAAATTTATACGATAAATAATAATAAATAAAAAGTGTTAAATTTGACAAAAAATTAAATAAAAAATATCTTTATTGAGTTAAACCCAAAAATTGCAGTATATAAATATAATGCCCAGTTCATAACCTTTCATCTAAGAATCCTTTAAAGTAAGAATCACATGAAGTAAGAAATGTACGGCACCTCATTGGTCTACTTGAATTTGACTTTTAGGTTTGACATATGTCAAACCCAAATAGACCAATAATCTGCCATAATTTCTTACTTTAAATGATTCTTAGATGAAAGGTTATGAACTAGGCGTAAAAAGAGTGAACTAATCGTTTTAAATTTTAAGTGCACCTACTTATTTACTAAAAACCGCTTTAATTTTGGCGAAAAATATATGCCTACATTATACAAACATTTCTACTACCTACTGCGTAAACTAGGTAACTTATTGACATGTGTAAGATTTTAGAAGAAAATAAGATTTTATTTTGAATTTATAATAGCAAGTGTTTATATTATTGCTAAATGACATAAGATGACTATTAATTGTAAACAATGGGTAATTTATCGAAATAATACGCCGAACATACAAGCGGATATTAAAGTCTGAAGATAAGAATATTAAGACGTAGTTTTAATAGCTCTGTTCGTACTATTCTGGCCGTATTAAAGTAATCGGCATCAAAGTTCTGCGCAGGATGTTTACACTTGCGGACAGTTTAAAACCGGGATTGCCTCTGCGAAGATAACTACACCTTTTCTACATTTAATTCAGAATATATAATTTTAATTTCAGAAACCATTAATTGAATTTCAGAAAACAACAATTAAATTTCCGCAAACACCAATTGTAATTCAGAAACCTTCAATTTAATTTCAGAAAATGAACAATTAAATACAATGGAATTTTTCCGAAATTAAATTGGTACTTTCTGAAATTAATTTTATGTTTTCTGAAATTAATTTTATGTTTTCTGAATTACAATTGGTGTTTTCTGAAACTCAATTGATGATTTCTGTTTATAAAATGGTACATTCTGAATTAAATTTAGAAAAGGTGTAGTATCTACTACCAAAGATTATGAACAAACAGGAATTGCACTTGATCGATTTCGTTGTCAAAAACCAATCTTACGCATTTCCGCAAAGCGAATAACCTATAAACGTCAAAAACTGATAAAATTTGTTGCAACAACTTTTATTATTTGCTAAATCAATTTTGTATGCTTAATAAATGCTATTTTTACCGTTTAATATTTAAGATTTAGTGGTTTTGGAATTTGGATGCATATAAACTTCTTTTTAACAAGTAAATAAGTTCAGAAATTTAACAGCTTAATAAGAATCGTTTCAGTCATTCTCTTTATTTATGAATGAAAACAGAAGAAATGAGATTATGTGTTTTGCGATACGACGCAAGGTCAACTTTGTAGCATCAGCATCAAAGGTGACGACAGAGAATGCAACTTCTTCTAGTTCATATTCTGCTAGTGCTATCAATTAATTTTTTCTAACGTTAGCTTTTAACTTGACAATTTTTTCCCCTTTGAATATTAAAGGAAATAACATACCCAAATTAATTCGTCGTTCAAACAAGGCCCCTATTATCCCTTTGACATTTTTAGTTAATTTTCTTTGAGTTAATCTTTAAATTATGTTGTAGTGGTGCTAGGATACTGAAACATTGTACCAGAAGTTAGTCCTGCTGATCTTATTGCTGGTCTAGGAGGTAACCTGGGCGTTATTTGTCCAGAGCCGGAATCATTTACAACTCGGGGTGAGATACTTGGAGGTTGAGATTGGGGTACCCTAAAATAAATTTGATCATTAAAATTCGCATATCAAAAAAAAAAAAATGCATGGTATTTGTGTTATTGTTGTCTATTTTTTTTAAATGTTTTATAATGTAAATACAGGGTAATATAAAACAAAGATTCTCTCCAAACCACACTTTATTTAGAAAAATCTGAATACGTATTTCGACAGCTAAGCTGTCATCTTCAGCAGAAGATAGAATTTCTTCTATCACACACATAAGAGGGTGTGCATTTATTATATAAAAATTTATTTTTAATAATATGACAACCGGAAGTTAGGTATACGCCATTAAACTTTTACTTTTTAAAATGATATTTTCTCAAGATTTTTAAATATAACACCCTAGTTTTTTTTTGTATAGGAGGGTGTAAAAACATTTTTTTTTCAAATAGGTAGCTTTTCATATACATATCTGCAACTTATATTAAAAAAATTTAAACAAAAGGAAAGTTACCCATTTGAAAAAAAATGTCCTATGCAAAAAAAAACTAGGATGTTCTATTTAAAAATCTTGAGAAAATATCATTTTAAATAGTAAAAGTTTAATGGCGTATATCTAACTTCCGGTTGTCATAGACATAGAACCGAAAGCTCCGCCATGTTGAAAATATTATCATCGCGAGAACATTCGGATTGATCCCCGTATACAAAATTTCATAAAGGTGATGCAAACCGTTCTTGAGATATCTCGTCTGGAACCTCCCGGTGGGACACCCTGTATATACATATTAACACATAAATATTCGAATTAATTTGGTGGTCTTGATGGTGGCACATAACATGCAGATATCTAGTGTACTTACACTGTTCCTCCGTTAGTTGTAGGTCTCGTTGGAGGTAAATGCGTTTGTGTCGAGTGTCTTCGCTTGTGCAATTGTGAAAAATGGGTGGGATTAAGGCGAGGTGCACCCGGCAGTGTACCAAAAGCGGGAAAATGATGACTATGACTTGTTCCTGGAGAAACACCCGCCTCTCTTCTTGGGGGCAGTGGTGGGGGTGAACTCTCTCTAGGTGGTAGGATTGGAGCATCTGGAGCTTGTTTCTGCTACAAATCATACATTTATTATATTCCTCGCAGACAAAGTCAAAAACGAGGAGTATACAGTGAGAGGCAAAAGTCCCCCCCCCTGGCCTTAACTTTTGAACGGTTCGAGATATTGATTTTCAAAAAAATTTAGGTTAATTTACACAAAAAAAACTACCTTTTGACGAAATTGGTTTTTCAAAAAATAATAACCCCCACATAGGGGGACTATCTACTTAATTTTTTTAAATGTAAAGGGGGGTCAAGTGACCCCTCATTTGAAAGCTATTTTTATTTCTAACACAATGGTGTTTACCAATTTAAGATATATTTATTATTTTTTTGGCTAGGAGCTTCTCAATAAAAAGAACGATTTCCTTAATAAATGCAACAGTGAAAAAATAAAACTATTTGAAATTAGGTAAGGGTGCATGTTTTTCTTTAATTAAAAAAAATATGTAATATTTTTTTGTTAAAATGTGTTATACCCTGTGTCCCAACATAAAATACAAAAAAACAAAACCTTATGCTTCTTAATAATTTTTTTTTAATTAATTATATTTTTTAACCCTATTTTACTTCGTTTTTTTGAAAAAAAAATAATTTTGGTAGGTTATTTTAAAACATTTGTTATAAAACATACTAACAAAAAAAAAATTATTAATATTTTTAAATAAAAATAAAACATACACCCCTACTTAGTTTGGATTCACTTAAGTCTTTTATTGTTGCATTTATAACGTAAAACAGGATTTTTGTGCTTTATTTTAAAACACACAGTACAATAGAACTAGTAAATCAATCTAAAATTCGTAAACGTCATTGTCTTGGAAATAAAAATAGCTTTTAAATGAGGTCTTCAATTTAAGAAAAAAAAAGTGACAAAACTATGACAAAGTATACAAAGCGGGTTTTAATGATCGTTTTAAAAATTCTCAAATCTTCGTAGAGCAAACATTTTGCAGATTCGTGCGTTTCATGGAATTTTGAAAAACTTTAAACAAATCCGTCCGTTTGTCACTATAATTTAAGAATTAAAAGTCCAATCAAGTTTAAATTTATAGGAAAAGTCGTTCTAATTAAAAACTAGATTGCTATTGCTTTTGAAAGAAATTGGATAACAATAAGGGGGCTTTCAAAGTCCCCAGGTGAAAAAAAATACAAATTTCAGTTATTATAAAATACACATTTTTTTTTTTTCAAAAATATAAAAGCCCTTTTATTTTCTTACTGAAGTATTTTTAAAATTTTATTGTTCGACCCTTTCCTAAGCCTCCAATAAAAAAAATGTCATATCTTCGTTTTCAAATGAACTAAAAAAATGTTGGTAATATAATAAAATGAAATTTTATTCTGTATCTTTTCATTTAATTTTGTGAAGATTAAATGCCAGAAGAATGGTTTTTAGTTATAAAAAAGTTCTGGCTTTGCAAAAACATTTGAAACAAAAGTGGCATCTTTCTGAAGTAGAATTAAATCATAAACGTCAATGTCCAAATTGATATTTATCCTCTTCGCTAATAAAATTAATTTTTGTTGTCAATGCTACGAATCACTTTTTGTCTGCCAAAAAATGTGACATTTCTCTTGTTGGAATTGTCAATAGATTCAAATTCATAAATGGAATGATCACTCGAAAGTTCGTAAAAGTTGAATGTCAGATATTTTCAAAATTTTAACAAAATATGGAGTAATACTGTCATAATCACATAACTATGTGATTAAAAATGTTTAAGATAATGCTTGTGACACATAGAAGTGGTACAGGGTGTCCCACGTAAGATGACCCAACCTCTAATCTCAGTAACTAAAAATGCTAGCAAATTTTTTTTTTCGCAGGATTGTTTGTAATGAACCAAATTTTTATTATTAGTAATGTTTTACTATACAGGGTGTTCCATTTACTCGGAACACACATCCACTTCCTTATTTTAAATGGAACACACCATATTTTTTTGTATTTTTAAATTCTCCTAAAAATGAGGATTACTTTGTTAAAAGTCCAAAATCTCCAACTTTTTTAGTTTTTGCAAAAAAAAATGTTTTCTAAAATGTTTCCCAGATGCAGCAGTTTTTAAAAAAATTTATTGCGCGTTTCATGGCGGATACTTTTGCATGAAATTTAAACAACGTATAACTAAGATGCTTAAAAAACATATTCATTTAAAATTTAACCAAAAATCGTAATCGGAAGTGAAAAATCCGCCATTGAATATCGATACATTAAAATCATTTTATTTCTAAAAAATTAAATGCAAAGCTATATTTTTTTTTGTCTTATTGAATTTATTTTTTAATTACCTTTCATTTGATACCCCACTTTCCTTTGAATATGTTTTTTACGCATCTTAGTTATACGATGTTTAAATTTCATGCAAAAATATCCGCCATGAAAAGTGCAATAAATTTTTTAAAAAACTGTTGCATCTGGAAAACATTTCAGAAAACATTTTTTTTTGCAAAAACTAAAAAAGTTGGAGATTTCGGACTTTTAACAAAGTAATCCTCATTTTTAGGAGAATTTAAAAATACAAAAAAATGTAGGGTGTTCCATTTAAAATAAGGAAGTGGATGTGTGTTTCAAGTAAATGGAACACCCTGTATAGTAAAACATTACTAAAAATAAAAATTTGATTCATTACAAACAATCTTGCGAAAAAAAAAATTGCTAGCATTTTTAGTTCCTCAGATAAGGGGTTGGGTCATCTTACGTGAGACACCCTGTACTCAGTGCAAGATATAATAAAAATATGGTAAAATAGTACTTTTGGTGTTTTTCTTTCAACATTGAAATCTTTGAACGAGCACATATTTATTTTAGGAAAAAACGTTGCCATTTTAATCATTTACAAGCTTATAAAAAACCATCGTAAATTAACGTATAATGGTTTGGCATAGACCACTTAATGTATATAAACCAAAGAATGTATTTGTAGTAAAAAAAAAAACAAAAATATTATAATTTTTCGATTCAATGAAATATGCATTTTAAATAAAACTATAATACGTTTGTAGCCCTATTATTCTAGTTTTCAAAACTAAATTTATTTTTAATATAGGATGGGGCCCACAGTTAGATGTGCTATTAAGTAGAATTGACACGGGCTCAACGGAGATGACTTATACGAGCTTCTAGGAGCACAGATCTCCGAATCTGTGAATTTGAATCGCCAATAATTTTATGTTGGTTTACAAAAACCGACATCATTGTAGTTTTAACCAAGACTTTAAGACGTTGAGCGTCTTATTGTACTCTATTGTATTGAAACCAAGTCAATCTAATACAGATATTGTGCCGTACGTGTGAGTTATCGCTTTAATACTGTAACGTAGAGCTTGTAGGATATATGAAAAAGCTAGGAGACTACATTTACAATTTCGCTTCTTAGAAAGAAATATGTTTTCGGAGATGCCTGTTCACCTTTTGTGTTGACGATATACCCGGAAAATGTCAAATTTGCGACAGATTAGTTAGGTTATATAAGTTAAGTTAGGTATAAATTTAGGTTAGGTATAAAGTTAGGTTAGCTATAAAGTTAGGTTAGGCATAAAGTTAGGTTAGGTATAAAGTTAGGTTAGGTATAAAGTTAGGTTAGGTATAAAGTTAGGTTAGCTATAAAGTTAGGTTAGGTATAAAGTTAGGTTAGGTATAAAGTTAGGTTAGCTATAAAGTTAGGTTAGCTATAAAGTTAGGTTAGGTATAAAGTTAGGTTAGGTATAAAGTTAGGTTAGGTATAAAGTTAGGTTAGGTATAAAGTTAGGTTAGGTATAAAGTTAGGTTAGCTATAAAGTTAGGTTAGGTATAAAGTTAGGTTAGGTATAAAGTTAGGTTAGGTATAAAGTTAGGTTAGGTATAAAGTTAGGTTAGGTATAAAGTTAGGTATAAAGTTAGGTTAGCTATAAAGTTAGGTTAGCTATAAAGTTAGGTTAGCTATAAAGTTAGGTTAGCTATAAAGTTAGGTTAGCTATAAAGTTAGGTTAGCTATAGAGTTAAAGTTAGGTTATCTATAAAAGTTAGGTTAGGTATAAAAGTTAGGTTGGCTATAAGCTAGGTTAGCTATAAAAGTTAGGTATAGACCTTTTCCGTTGGTCCGACATTCATTTTTAAATTTGACATAAGTCATTGTGGTAACCACCTGTATTACAAATGATTTATATGAATGTCGGACCAACGAAAAAGATCTATACAGAATGTCCAAAAAATGACGCATAAACGCGATGGTACGCTCTTTGGGCATTCTCAGGGATCCCTAGAAAATTGTCAAAAAAATTCCATCTTTATATTCATCGAGAAAAATGCGAACAAAGTTACATAAATTCGGCAACACAGTTGTGTTTTTCCAAAAACAATTTCATTAAGATTTAAGTAAGAACGATTTTTTCCAAGAATTTGAACATTATTGGGATTTTCGTTGTTAGGTGTTTTTAGTTACAAAAAAATAACAGAAGAGAAACAGACGGGTTTTTTGAAGCTGTTCAGAATGTAACAATACACACGAATCTGCAATAAATTTTGCTCGATGTTAGATCTTTTTAAACAATCCCAACATATTTTGGATTTTAATTTTGTCTACAAGAAGTAGAAACAAAATTCATAAAAATTATGGCATTATTCTTTAAGCTGCGAACTAAGTTTTAGTTCCATACCTGTTGTGGTGAACTTATTTCGGGGCTATCCTTTTTACGCCTGGGAGGAAGGGGCGGTGGTAATGGTGGAGACGAACAAAAGCGAGGGCTGCTTTGTTCAAAAGGTCCGGGAGATGCAGGCCCTGATCCAGGACTGTTGGGTGCTACTTGTGAATGAATTCTGGTCCCCCTAATACATTATAAAGTAAATGGTTAGTACGGCATATGCGTATCTACAGGGTGTTATCAAATAACTAGGAAAAAATTTAGGGGGTAATTCCTGAACCCATTTTAAGAAAAAAAGTTCATATAAACATATGTTGTTACGGTATTTTTGAATAATAATTATTGTTATATTATTTTATTATTTAGTTTCTAATATTTACTTAAGATATTTGTTGATCGAGCCCGCTATAAGGTTTGTTGACGCTGCCTCGTAGCTATTTATTTAATTCGCGATCTATTTTATATACATAAGTTTTGATTTTGGATTTATCTTAATCGAATTCGTTTCTACATTTCGTCAGCGCAGAAATTAGTATCTTACAGTCGTTTAAATGGTAACATTGTCTTCCTTTATTAAGGCTTATTCGTTTTGCCAGTATAATTTTGTTGAAAATTACTGTGGTGGTGCATTTTGGAAGCAAAAGGCCTTTGCAACATTGTTTGGATCTTGAAGGAGACATATTTTTATATAAATGAATTATTTATTGCGACATTTGTCGGATTTAAACCATTGAGACGCTGTATTTTTCACAAAGAAGCCACACAACATCGAAGGTACGATACAATTTCTATTTAAAGTAAATATCTAATTATTTTGTTATAATTTGTAGGCTTCAATATTTGGAATACGTCTTTTTTATAAAGACTATTCATATCTTTATTGTTTTGGTTCCTACCGGCTACATTTTTTTTATGGAGAGAGACTCTTTTTTGCTGCTTGTCTTATCTGGGTTTAATCAAGAGGACGTTGATGTATTTGTTGGTTCATGCTGTGGATATTCAGGGAAGTGATTTTTCCATTTCTTATTGCGCGTTTTGATAAACTTTTATTTTGCATTTTGCCAAAGTAACCGATTGATTTCGCGTTCGTGTCAAATAAAATTCGGGTATGTACTTATTTTATTTAGGTAGCATTTTCCTTTTGTATCATTTTATTGACCTAATCGCAAGTTTTAGTTGTTTAAATTAAACAAAATTCATAGTACGATTAGGACAATAAAATTTTAGACACGGATCTCGAGATTACGTTAGGATTTAGTTAATAGTAATAATTGTATATTTTTGCATTCATTCAACATTTATTCACTTTTTTTATATATTCAAATCATTTATTCTTTATATATTCAAATCATTCATTATACGTTATATTTTTCACTTTGGCTTATTTATTTTGGTTGCGATGCACTTGACTTTAGTAGTTTAATTAAGTGCATTACATCTGCTAAACAAAAAATTACTTGGCGCCCTAAAATAATATTTAAAACAAAAATAAATCGAACCTACCCTCACCGACTAGCTGTCGGCACCCTTTTGCCGTAGTACGCTTTATTAGGTAGCAATGTCCGAAAATCCTTCGTTTCTGAAATACAGGGTGTCGAAAAAAAAATTCTTAAGATTACTAAGAAAATAAACCAGATATTAATTTAAAATAGTAATAAAAATAAAGAATAAAATCAACACTTCATAGTTAACTATGTTTTATTTTCATTAAAATGAAAAAGCCAAACATAAAAAAGGAATTTTGTAGCCTTTTGGCAAAGAATTCTTTACTCGAAAACGGTTAGTTTTATGAAAAAAGAACAGGACATTAATTTTAAAGATCATATTCTAAAACTTCTAATTATTTTATAAAGATACCAAAAAAGTAACACAAAAAAAAGTTGGGGGTGAACAACCCCCATGATAACCCCAAATGTGCCCCTTCCAATTACAATTTTTAATTTTTTTTCAGAAATTTCGCCACTCTGTATCTCAGATACGAAGGATCTTTGGACACATGTTTATATGAACTTTTTAAAAATGGGTTCAGGAATTACCCCCTCAATTTTTTCCTAGTTATTTGGTAACACCCTGTATGTAGTTAAATATAAATTTAAATTATATAGGTACTATTGTGGTCGTACCAAATATTATTGTAATAGGTACAGCGTAAAATTGACCTTTTCATGGATTTTGACATGTAAATTAAGGAAAAACCCGCTAGGCGGTGTTCTCTATATTTAATCAAAAAACTTGTATAAGTACATTTTGCGTTTTTAAAGTAACGACAGCTTTTTGATGAAAGGACTACACGGGGAATTTCCTAACCTAATAATTAATTGTTAGGTTAGAAAAATTTCCAAATAAATGTAAATAAGCAAATATTTTTCAACAATTCTTTTAACTAAATAAAGCCTAACATGTGCAACATCACAAATCTACATAAATAAATAAAGTTTATTGTTTCTGAAGAAAAATATCCTATAACAATAATATTGTTTGCCTTAAAAAAAAACCCAATAAAAAAGACTAGAGCTTAAAAAAAAAAATAGTATGCATTATGTATAAATTTAAAATAAGTTAGTAACAAACATTTAAACACTAGCAAAAAAAACAAATGAGGGAAAAATTACCAAAAAAAAAGAGAGTTAAGTATCAAGTTACATGAAAACATTGTTTGATTTGAATTTTAATTCTGACAGATTTAATAACTTTTGTAAAAAAACTTGTTCAAAAATAAATGATTTTTTAAGGAAAATTTTGTTATAAAAATGTTTTATAAATATTATTTACGATATTTCAAATTAATTAATTGTAAAAGTCCAAATAGTAATATCGTGCGATCCACAAAATTTGACGTCGACTCTTGCCATGCATTTGTAAAATTTAAATTTTTTTCATTGTTAAAACATTGTCGATTGTCATATTTTTGACGTTTCACAGCCAGAGTCGACGCCAAATTGAGTGAATAATGTTTGTAACTAATTCTTAGCTATGTCTTGTTTTCGGGGTTTTAAAAACAAAATATAAGAAAAAAAATTAATTTGCAGACTTACAATGGAGCTTGGTTCATTCCAATTGAAAGCGGTTCCCCTCTAGTTGTTCTTGACATGGTGCTATTAGTGGAACTAGTGCTTGGACTGCGCATATGTGAACCAGGAGGTCTCCAACTCATCATAGAGACCGGACCTGCTGGAGACACAGGTGACAAAGTAGGACTGTTCTGACCAGTGCCAAGTTGTACCTACAAAATAAATTATTCATGGCCGGTCGCACTGCAATTTTTTTTTTATTATTTATTTTCTTGACATATGTAAGTTTTTCAGGAACATTCATTACATATAGGGTGTCGCGAATCCGAGGGTCACAATTAGCATCTCGCTTATCTCAAAGAGATACAAGGTCGGTTACATGGTTAAATAAACCTAACCAACCTTGTATCGTTTAAGATAAGCGAAATCAAAATGGTGTCCTTTGATTAGCGACAGTATATGATTGTATATGTATTTTTCTATAAGACTTACCGAAGCGAAGACGCTAAAATCATTGTCAGATCTAGATGAATCTTCACTTTTCGATTCATTTTCCTGCGCCTGTTTAAAAACAGATGTCGTACTTGTAGCTGAGTTAAGCGTGGTTGATCCCAACGCAGCTGCACTACTAATTAACTGCTTAGAACTTTTCGACTTAATTCCTGGTGATTTAAGGCTAAGATGAGGCCATCGTCTTGGGAACTTTGGATATTGTTTACAATTCCTAGGTTCAATTTCAATTGATTTATCAAATAAATAATTATTAATGTCAGCGTCTGACATATCACCGAATGGATTTAAAGTTTCCAAGAAGTTCTGCAAAAAATTGTTTTTGAATAGTAGATATTTTACTTACGACGGATAATACTTACTCTTATTTTTGGTTCAACATTAAAACAGTATGGCTGATTTTGATATTGCTGAATTTCTCCTGTAATTTCAGCTACCTTTCTTCGTTTAAAAAAATTAATAAGCTGCGTATTGTGTAAAAAATCTGGATTTCCTTCTTCAATATGAAGAATATTGGTTAAATATATTCCAAGAAATGGAACGCACGGAGGGTTTATGCTTCTGAGTTTTTCCTTATATTTTTTAAAGTGATCATCTGAACGGTATTCTTCTAGTACTTTCTGTTTTTGTTGGCTAAGAGCCTAAAACAGGAAGATTTGTAGAGTTACTTGACGGCATATTTTGTGTGCAACCCTTAACAAATTAGCACGCTAAAAGCGTGTGCATTTGTTCTGTTTGGAATATCAAGAATGAGCCCTAATGTCTTTACTACATTAAATCAAGTAGGTATGCTTTTGTTTTTTAATCTCAAACCCAATGTTCGTTTTATCTTTATAACCACAGAACAAGAATAAATAAACAAGTTTTAAATAGTGTTATTTAATAAAAAATTAAAAAGTTATGCCTTTTTAGTGTTTTGGTGCAGTCGTAGAAAAAGTATAGTGTGCAACACGTGTGATAGGCACTTTTCACACTTATGTGGCTTAACGCCACAAGCGTGTGAAAAGTGCTACTTTCACCACTAGTTGCACAATATACTATTTGAGATTAAATTTTAACCATACTTTCTCCATGGGTGTAAAAATCTTTTAGAAAAAAAATCTGGTTGATATCTGCCTCAGGGATTTTTAAAAAAAAATTGTAAAGTTCAAATTTGTTATTGTTGTTGTTGTTATTTTTAAAATGTGGCCATTAATGAGTGGGTAGCACAAAAAAAAATTACAAAAATTGATTAAGTGTTTTAGGTGCTAGAGCCCGCCCCGCTACTCGGTGGACACCCTGTACAATTTTTGTTGTTAGCTTGCAGACAATTTAAACTTTGAACAGAAGTTGTGTATACGCGAGCTATAGAGTCCCAAAGTTAAACTTGACTTTAAAAATTTAGCAAATTTCGACAAATGACAGACATTTAGTAGCTAATACACGCCCAATGACGACATTAGTGCTCATAATAGAGTGTTTAATGTTTCATTGTCCAAGTTGTAAGCTGAAGGACACACTACTATTTAACAAATTTAAATAAATCCAAGCTATAGTAATTTTAACTTTGAGTCTCTTTACATATATTTTTTTTGAAATAAGTAAAAAATAATAACATGGAACAAACCTGCTTAGTTAATTTTAATCTATGAACAGCTGCAGATCCGGTAGCTGATACAATGGCCAAAACACCATTAAAATTATTTATATCGTTGAGAGCAATCATAATTTCAATTGTTCTATTAAGAATTGCTACTCGTTCTTCGAAATTTTGCGCTTCAACTATGTTTTTTTCCAACCATCGGGTAAACTAGAATAAAAAAAAAATATTTTTAAGTTTACTTCAACCCTTTATATATATTCTGATTTTAACGTTTTAACTTATAATGTAAACTTACGTCTGTTGTGTGTTTTATCATCTTTAATAAATTAGGAGAACTAATATCTTTGTCTTTTTTCGTCCACACAGATCCTACCAGCTCCGAAGGTTTAATATTTCTATATAAATCAAATTCCAGAATTGTTAACTGTCGAGCTATTTCTACAGGATGCAAGGTGAGAATACTGAATTCATCATCAGTACATGGAATGTGCCATTCAATTGGAGGGGGGTTTTCATCGAAGGCAAACTTTATGTGCCTTTGAGTATCATTTTCCATCTAAAACATTGAAGTTCATATTAAAATATGAAAAATTGACTTGATGTTTAAATAAAATTAATATTATATTATGTGTTTGTTTACATACCTTTCTCTGGACAATTTTTTTGTAAACTATGTCAACCCATTTCCTCATGCTCTTTCCATTTACAGAGTCTAAAAAAGTTTGAAGCTTACACAGCAGCGACGGATCTCTTTCGAAATCATAAAAATGATGATCAACCCAGTGCCTCATGACATTTAAAACCCTAAAAAATGTTAAAAGTAGATCCCTTAATATTACAGTATGTGATAATATTATACCTAAATTGCACTGGTTGACAATACTCTTTTCTATATTTTTTCCAGTCTTCTCTCTGATTACATTTTTGCATTTTTTCAGTATCACAACAATCTTGTTCGTAAACAAGAGAAGGATCAGGTATTTGGAACCTCTCAATTAATAAATCTAAAAGCTCATTTGGAGAGCAGAAACTTCTATAAGTCGTCAAAAACGTCTTAACAAACTTTGGATCTGCATAAATATGATAGGTCAGTCTTTCTAATAATTTATAAAGAGTTGCTCCCTTAATAAGTACACCGCCATTTTCACGTTGTTCCAATACAATATTGTCTTTTGAATCAGGCTCCGCAAATTTATATAATTCAGTTGGAGGTAGTTTTAAAGGATGTTTTCTTTCTATGTCTGATAAAATGCTATCCAAAATCCGTTCCAACATAGACCTTGTATTTAACATAACTAAATCTGCCATCCATAAATTCTTATCCTCCTGAGTTTTAGCACAAAGTACAACTGGTGTCTGGAGCTGACGTGGTGCAATTTCAAAAGTATTTCGTAATTCATCTGTATCAGCATGATCAATGATCTCAACTTTACGAATAAATAGACGCTCTTTTAGTCGACACTCTGGGTGATGAATAGAACTTTGGCGACGCGCTATGGGTTTGCATAAAACCATAAGACCATCAAATAAAAATACTCGACGTTCTGTTAGCCTTTTGTTTGAGCTTACTTTTATCAAAACATCCTCTGCAAAAGAAATATACGATAAGAACTATGTGGAACAAAAATTGTTTTTTGCAGAATTTTAGCAGATTTTAGGTTCAGAGTTCAGAATAGGTAATAATACTTCCGACTGAGATACAAGATTTGCAGCGTTTACTTGTATAAATACACAGCATTCTTTTATTTTTAAGCATACAAAAGTTTTAAGGTATGATGTTTCGACCTAAATATTATCAATTTCTTACCACTTTAATGAATAATAATTTCAATAAGGATAAGGAAAACTATCGTCTTTTTTAAAGACTTTAAATGGGAACTTTATTTTACGGTTAAATAAAGAAATGTGTAAATGGTTTTGATAAATATAAATCGGTTATGGTTTATATTTAAACCGAATATACATACCTATATTAATTTTTTTTACCTAACCTAACCCATTCACCGATCTAATCCATATTTTTTTTATTACCTCTCACAAATTCATTGCAACATTGTCCCAAATCTTTAGAGTCCCAAGTTTCAACGATCTTTTCTAACTCATGTATTTTATCTAAGGCTGCTTGTCTCCGTGCTCTAGTTTGCAGTAAAGGAGCTGCACTTCTTGGAAGAAACGAGGAGGGCATACACCGACCTGTAAAAATATATAAAAAATGACATAAGCTACAGGGTAAGTCAAGTTACAGATTATGGCAAAAAAATTATAGGTAATTTTATAAAAATTACTAAAATTACCCCATTTTAAGAGAGGCCACAAATGGCAAAATGATTATAAAATGGCCGGTTTTATTACCTTTGAGGATTGTACATATAAATTTCATTAAGGTTCGACTAACCAGTTGTTAAATATTTACAATTAAGGTATTTTCGTCAACCCCGTTCAAAGGGCGGGATTTCTGAAACGGTATACCTTTTAAAAATATTTCTTCCATTCAACGTATAACCCCCTTGTTTGCCATATCAAAAAAAAAACTAAAAGCGGACACCGCAAAAGGTTGCCAAAATGAGTCAAGTTTAATCTTCATTTCATAATACATCAATGACCCTATGCATACAAGATACAAGCAAAATTTGACTTTTTATTAGTTTTGTGACAGACGTACGTCAAATCAGTCATAATGAAAATCAATTTTAAGGTCCATGCACAAAACTTACACAACTAAAACGCATTTGTTTTGACGATGAGTGTAAATATTACACAAGAGACTTACTGAGTTCAATTTGCAACGGCTTCAACAACCCTTCGACTTGCGTTAATGTTTCTCTATCTTCTGCAGCACCAGACAGTCCTCTAAGAAGTCTGATATATTCCAAATATGAGAAACAATGTTTTATTGGCCCCATAAGAAGAGCAGGAAGATAATATTTGAGCGCTAAAGACATTCCATGGCCTGCAGTTAGTAGGGATGTTTCAACATCCGGTCTATTTAATAGAGTATTGAGAGTTTCTCTGCAGGTTGGTGCAGTCACATCACGAGCGTATTTAATATAAACATCGAATTCAGCAGCTTCAGCCAATTCTGAAATGATATAATTTTTTTGTTAAATCTGTTTATTTTTGTCGACTTGACAGAAATTTTGTTTTCATTAAGTTGCAAACTGACATGTTAGTAGGCATTTTTGGCCTGAAGGGACATTTAAAATATCAATAAACGAAATCTAGCGATGTCATTGATTTACATTGAATCATTTTTAATACTCGAGAGCTGTAATTTTATTTGTAAATTCCTTGATGAAAATATATTCGTTAGATATACCACTAGAGGTGAATATATTTTTAGGTTTCTATGTTTTTGTTAAATTTCACATACCAACTTGCTACAAAAATACATTTTTAGAAACAAGTTGGAAGACAAATTTAAAAAACGTTAAAATATTAACGTAATTATGTTTACTATTTATGTTATCTCATTCTTTGTTGCTTACTCGTTATTATTAGTGAAACGCAGAACTTGGACAGAACCCGCTAACATAACAGGATAAAATATCTAGCAAAAAAATCTTCTTTTCTGCATTATCCAACATGACATGCATGCAGAAAAAAATCGACTAAAAAATACCCGCAGTCTCTCAAAAAGTGGTTCCTACCTTCAAAACAACTTCCGATGTAGGGCATTTGTTCTTGAGCCATTTCAATAACATCTTCTAAACTTCCAGATAAGGTATAAGTGAGTTCATATATATCCATAATGTTGGAAAATATTAAATCAATTTCTTTAGAATCTAAGCTTAATTTCATAATTTCTTCTCTAAATACTTTAATAAGCATATGTAGTTCCTTAATGTATGCTTTCTCCGAACTAATGAGATCTCGCACCACTTCTTCATAGGTCAAACTAGTTCGAGGTGTTGCTGATACTAGAACCGGTTGTTCTGACAATGTGTTTGCTGGACCTCCTCCTTCATCTTGATAGAACATATCCATTAAGGCCTGTTAAACAAAAAATATTATTAAATTTATATGGTCATAAGTATAATAATTAAAATAAACAACACAGTGCTAATACCAGGATATAAGAAAAGTAATATTTTAAAAGGTTAGAGGACTATCCAAAAGAAAAAAAGAATAGAATATATTGATAAATTTACGTAGAGCAATGCACACATTTTGTATAGTACTTACACAATAAATCGTTATTAAATATAAGACCCGTACACTAAATAATAATGTTTTAGTTTAGTTTTTTGTGTAACTGGTAAAATCGTTTTTTTAAGGGAGAAACAAGTTACAATTGCTTTAGGTTTAGTAAAGGCAAAAGAAATAGGAAGGATTGTTTTTTTTTAATCAATTTTGTCCGGCGGAATATGTGCCCCGATCTGTTGATCGGTTTAATATGTTATTATAAATTTTACCTAATTTTACCTAAAAAAGCGGTCACACATGGCCTAACCCTTAATATTTAAAAATGGGGGTGTATATTTATGTTGGTCATTTTTTTGAAAGCGTCAAGATTTTTTTTATTTAAAGAATTTGAAAATATCTACCTTAAATGAAGAGCATGATTTCTTATATTAGGAAATCTGCTTTAATGTAAACATTTCACCACTTTCAGTTATTTAAGAAAAAAATATTTTTTTGAGTATTTGCTAATTATATATAGGTAATGGTAAGGTAATGCAGAAAAAAAAACAACTGTTGTTTTCATTGCAAAACAAAAAGCATGCTTTACAATAACGAAAATACACAAAATTAATAAAGTGCATACATAAAAGCAGAAACTCAAATCTAGCTAACGTAGGCCTAACTCTATTATTCATTAATTTTGAGAGTTCTTAGATGCCAATTTGAAGTTATTTTATAATTTTTTAGGTATTTAAATTTCGAAAAAATTTCATATAACAAGGCTCAAACACCAAGAAAAGTAATATTAAATATAATAAAACTTAAAAAATCGTAACAACGTTGGTGACGTGGATTAAAATTTTACTCTAAAAATGGAACCTTACATAAAAATGTTCCGTAAATACCCTCAAGAATGGTTTGTGGCATGTGTTTTTGTTTTGTCTAAACTCGAGTTACATCTTGCTTTAAGCAACTTTACACAGCGAATTGCCAGACAAAAATTTCATAATGTGGCTATGCAGCAAATTCTCGTAATAATAATTTTAACCGACAAAAAAATCATTCTGGTTTGTATTAACGATAGAGAGTGTTTAATGATCGGGTGTTCAAGGTTAAAAAAAAATATATTAGGGTAATTTTCGTGAAGTAACTAGTGGTAACCGGTTAGAATCTACCAAGCACTATAAATAGCGCTTGGTAAATTTTTGATCTAAACTATATATTGTAAAAAACACAACTTTTATAACTGGTTACTTGTAGTGATCCTGCGAAAATAGCTCATTGTTACTAATGCAACATGCACAATTTATTTATGTTGGCAAAATAAAATTGTCGAATAAAAATTAATAATGAAACATCTACCTACCATTGCTGTGGGCTTTTTTTGTGAGGCAGCGTGAAAGCAAAAGCAATTTAATAAAACAACGAAAAGCCGAACCTGCCTAAATAAAACTACTACTTATCCAATGATTCCCAAAAAATAAAAAAATTACATCTCATACATTGCAAAATTAACACATTGACGAGTTATTTATTCTACCTATTCTAATTTATTTGGAAATTAAAAATAGCCTTGGAAACAATGTACTGTAAACTGATGTGGTCCTTTATTCTCTTGTTAATGAGATATTCAATAATAAATATTTAGCTAAATAGTGAGTGTACAAAAGTTGGCTATGGTACGTTGATGGGGCAGGCCTGGGGATTTCTGACAAAATGTAATCTTTTAAAAAATACAGCTAAATTTTTTAAGTTTGGCACACTACTTAGAAAAACGCATCTATGATTATTATTATATATGTATTTTTACTTTAGATATGAAACATGTTTATTTGCTTAATCTATTCCTCTTATTAAACTATGGTGTGACATTACTTATTTTTTGAATTAATTTATTGTGAAACATACGTTTTAACTTTTAAGTAATTTATATTAACGCCACGATAAATAAATCAAAATAAAGATAAACATATTCCATGTTTAACCCAAAAGCAGTCACTAGTCACTTTTTTAATAAAAGCCTATGCTCAAGTTTACTTTCTGCTGACAAAAATGTCGCTAAAGTATGCTGTAAAAAGATATAATAGATGAGTTTTTAAATTCACTTTTCTTAACAGAGTTGCCAAATTATAAAACTTTAACCTTATTTTTGTAAGGGCCGCTTGTACAAACCAAGTTTAAACTTCGGTTTAGCTTAACTGACTTATAACCATAGAAAGAACAATTTTAGACACTATCCATGTTGTAGTTGACAAAGTCTGTTTGTGATAAAATGTCAGTTTAGCTAAACCGAAGTTTAAACTTGGTTTGTACAACCGGCCCTAAGAGATAGAAAATATGTCTTTTTTTTAACAATTTTTCAGAGATCCCTTTAAAAATTCCCCTACAACCCAACGTACCATCGCATTTATGCGCCATTATTTGGACACCCAGTATAAGGCGACAATATCTGCCAAATCTTTCAGGCACTCTAGAATACAGAAGTTTAAATGGAACATCTTTTAAAGATATTTTTTTCTTTGAAATAAACACACTTTCTTATTTTAAATGGATGGCTCTGTATATTTATGCATCAATGAATTCGCTAGAACTAGAACTAATTACAATGAGTTATATTTTCATGATGGTTAACAACCTTAACAACTTGATATTTATATTTAAATTGACATAACTGTCAACTTTACTTTAAACTATGTCATGTCCAATGTTCAGTCCCAAATTGTTTTTTAAACTGTCAACAGGTAAGCGCATGAAGATTTTTTTTTAGAAAAAAACAACTTAGAAAAAGGATATCACTTATCAGAACCTTATTTTGTATATACACGCGTCGTCAAAATCTATTGGGACAAGACATATGTCTTAATACTCTTAATCAAAATTTTTTAGGTTGTGAACCATTAAACTAAATCTATAAATTTATGTGTAAAAAAAATTGACAGGATTTTTGGCTTGACAAAAAACAATACATTAATTTGTCACTTTTGCCCTAGAGTGCCTTGATTTTGACAGATATTGTCATTTTATACAGTGGCGCCATGCATCATTCCATCTCTGTCATACAAATTCTGTCATCAACGTAATAGCCAAAGTGTAAACAATTACAATAATGGTTGACAGAATCTGTATGACAAAGATGGAATAATGGTTGGCAGATGCATGGCGTCACTTTATAGAGCGACAATATCTGTCAAAAGTATCAAGACCCAGGTAGAGTATTGCCCAGGTAGAGTATTAAAATAATGCCCAATATACATCTGCCAAAAAGTCCCATACAATTTTTGCGACAAGTGTATTTTGAAAGTTTGGACATCATTGAAGATTTCTCTTCGGGGACCATTCAGTAGGTGACAGAGGATTTTTTTTTCACGAATCTTTTTAAAACTTCATTCATGGTTTGGCACCTGTTTGTTAAATTTGATGCAAATCCATCGTAATCCAATGTTACAAATTAATGGGGGCCCGTGCCACTCCACACCAAAAGTTTGAGTTAGAATATCGTTTTAACAACTCGACAAAAATTTAGCTTTTAATCAGATCAGCCGAAAAATTTCATTAACTCACGGGCTATGTCGAATTTAACAACGCGTCAGATAATGTGCGGTCCACAAATTATCACCTCGACTGTTGCCAATTTTTTTGGATCGCACGTTATGACGGAGTAAATCAGATGCAGGTTTTAAAATATTTATTTATATTAATCAAAATAAAACCACTTTTAAACTGCTGCAAAAATTCACAAAGTGTTCCATAAGAAGAAAGTATGTTTTTAAAGGACTCCCTGGGCAGTTATTAATATACAGGTCTAAAAAAATGCCTCATAAACGCGATGGTACATTGTTGGAGCATGTCTAGGAACCCTCGAAAAATTGTTAAAAAAATCTATCTCTTATACCCTTGGAGATATGAGACCCCAAAGTGCGAAACTTTAAACGCTTATATCTTGAAGATAACAGCACATATTAACAAAAGAAATAACCGAATAGCGAACACAAAAAATAATCTATCTAAAATTATTTCATTTGTTTATCTTTTAAATGGTCAAATTATATTTTTTAAACCAATTTAATTTTATAAAAATTTTATGAAATGAAGCTGTCAACAATGTCATTGCAAAAATGCAAAAATGTATGCTCAAGAATCTAAATGAACATTTAAAATGTATTTTACAATTTGTGTTGCCAAATTTATGCAACTTTGTTCGCATTTTTCTCGATAAACATAACGATGGATTTTTTTGATAATTTTCTAGGGATCCCTAAGAATGCCCCAATAGCGAACCATCGCGTTTATGCGCCATTTTTCTGACTTCCTGTAGGTTAATATTACTTAGATCTTAAAAAAATTTACTAACGTATAAACAATATTTTATTAATGCCCAGTTTTGCTGCATCTTTTAAACTATTTCTTAAATTGAAAAAGACATTTTAATATAAACAGAGTTTTACAATCACATAATAGACATTGTTTAAAATGGTGTTTTTATAAAAAGTTACTAAAAAATAGTTAAAAAGGTGCAGCAGTGCAAGCGGCCATAAAAAAAATACGACAAAAATAAAAAAAATAATGTGGGGGAAATTCATCCTGGGACATCCTATAGTTGCTTTAGAACGTATTCAAGCAAACTTCGTCTGGCGAGTGGCGCTAATTAACTCGGGATTAAGGCTAAAGCTGTTAAGATATTATTTTAGAATAGTTAGTGGCCACAAAATATTACAGAGTTATGGTTGTTTAAAAATTTTGGTTACATGTATTTATTTAGTGGCTTGAAATTTTCCTTGAAATTATTTAAAATGGGATAAAACACGAATCTGTTCTACAATGAGAATTGTCAATTTTAGATTTTGTCTAATAATAGTATATTATAGTATAATAGTATATTACAAGATGTTCCAGAATAGACAAAACATGACTTATTCAAATGTTTTTGGTTTAGGAATTACAGTCCTTTAAAACAGGGTAAACTAAAACAATGAAATCCAAAAAAATTAGAAATCAAATCATAGGGACTATCATTTAAGGTAACAAAAACAGGCATTTTAACCAATTTTGCAATTTGCCACTTTGAAATAGGCATAAAATTAAAACTTCTAACTAATGAACCTTTCTAGCAAAATTCACCATTTAAGAAATATTTTACAAAATGAATTATACCTTTAAAAGTGTCAACATTTTTGCAACTTATAGAAAAAATATTTTAAACCATCGACATAGAGACGTGGCGTGCGCGTGGTAGCGTCAGAGAGGACTCATAGATAATTATCTTTGCCGCTACTACTATACAGGATGTCCAAAAAATGGCGCATAATCGCGATAGTACGCTCTTGGGGCATGTCTAGGGATCCCTAGAAAATTGTAAAAAGAAATCCACCTGTTAGATTCATAGAGAAAAATGCAAACAAAATTGCATAAATTCAGCAACACAGTCTAGGAAAATACATCTAAAAATCCCATCTATGAGTCTAAAAATCACATCTAGAAGTCTTGATCATACACTTTTGCATTAGATTTTATTGACGTTGTTGTCAGCTTCATTTCATAAAAATTTTGTAAAATTAAATTGATTATAAAAATGTAATTCGACCATATAATAAATAAACAAATGGTTTAAGATAGACTGTAACTTTGTATTAAATAATTTGTTTCGTAAATATGTGCTGTTATATTCAAGATATAAGCATTTAAAGTTTCGCACTTTGGGGCAACATATCTCCGAGGGTATATGAGATAGATTTTTTTTAACAATTTTCTGGGGCTCCCTAGACATGCTCTAACAACGTACCATCGCGTTTATGCGCCATTTTTTGGACCCTGTATGTCGATACTATTCTATAAGTTTCTTGCAATATGGAGAATTTTTGGCTGTTTTTTTCTGACTTTTTCGTCATTATCAATTTCTAAAGTATGTGGTGGGTATTCTTGAATCAGTTTGTAAAAAATAAAAAGCGTTCAACTTTTGCGAGTACTTTCAAGTTTATGGGTAAACCATTATCAAGCATTAATCAAAAGGGTCTATGATGCAAAGTTATTATATTTAAATTTGAAAGACAGTGGCGCTACATTCAGATTTTTAAAATTTACTCAAAAATCTAATACCACATATATTTTTGGTTATTAAAATTAAATTTTTCATTGTACAGGGTGTCCCACATAAGGTGACTCATCCCAAATGTTTTTAGCTCGGTTTTTAGTTACACTGTCTTAAAGGAATGTAAATCTTAAACCATAAACATTTCAATAGGTTAGTAACATTTTGTCTTAAGGCATTGCTTTTAGGTCCTCTACACTATTAAAAGATCTGATTCTGTCATCAATTATGTTTGTAAGTTGTAATTGTTGTCATCTTTGCTAATATGTTGATGACAGAATCTGTATGACAGATATGAAAAGATGCATGTCGCCACTCTATAAGGCGACAATATCTGTCAATATGACATCTAGGCACTCTATTAAAAAATATGCAAACTATTAGGGAACACCTTGTATAACATTTTGCAGAGAATGGGTGGTATGCATAAAGTTTAAGTACTTGCTAATACTTCAAGTACTTGCTAAATACTTCAAGTATTTACAAAATACTTCCTATAGTTAGCACAGTAGTATTTAGTAAATACTTAAAGTATTTAGCGAGAGTACTTGAAGTATTAGCAAGTACTCAAACTCTATGCATACCACCCAATATATTAATTTTACCAAAAACAGAATGTTTAACTTATTACTCTACTAAAAATCGAGATTACCTTATCAGCGTTCATTGAGATTTGTACGTCTTGGTAAGTAATTTCCACGTGTCTTATATTCTTTACATAATTTCCAGCTAATTTCAATATATCAGCAGAAATGTATTCCAAAACGGCCACCAAAAATAGCGAGACTGAAGCATCGACCTTATACAGCAGCAATTCCTAAAAAATTGTTTAGATAAAAACTATGATGACTGTTGGGAAGAATAAAAAGAAATAAGAAAGATGATTATAAGCTAAAATAAAAAAAGGGAGTGACTAGAGAGTCTACCGGTAGGTCCTCTAGTCTGAAGGCTAAAGAGCCGACCTGTCGGCTCTCTAGTGTATTAGCGCTAAAGAGCCTACCGATCGGCTTAGCCTTGAGACTACAGAACCTACCATTTTATTACATCATCTTTTTTGTGCATTTTGAAGTTAATATTATATACCTAGAAATCATTATTTTGCTTATGAATCAGTTTTTACATTTTTATTACCAAAATTTTACCGCGGTTTGTTTCACAATCAATTTAATTATAAGTTAATAAGTTTTTCAGCAAAGTCGGGCAAATTTAGTCTTTTTGTTATTAACTTTGGTAAATGTGCTTTTGGTGGATATATTAAACCTTATTTATGTGTTCATATTGTCCTCCTGATGAACGATGAAGTCCTGTTTTTTTTGTCAGAATTATTCTCAGAATTATTTTTGTGACTCTTTAATGTAATTATGTATGTTGGTACTTTTATATTATTATACTCTTCGCAGACAAAGTCGAAGAGTATTATAAATTCGATCATAAAATCCTTTAACAACTTTTAAAAAATCCGTCCGTTCGTCTGCCTGTCACACTTTTTTTGTGGGTACGATATCTCAAGAACGACAAGTTCAATCAAGTTCAAATTTTCTGGAAAAATCATTTCTCATAAAAGTAAGAACCCTATTGTTTTTGAAAATAATCGGTATATAAAAGAGGGGGTACGGGAGCCCCCCAACTTTTAAAAAATTCATATTTATTGTTATTAATAAATTTATAGACATTCTTCATTTACAAGATCAAACGTACTTCTTTTCTTAATAAAAAAGTATTCCTGGATTTTTTTGTCAAGTTACTCTCTTAGGTTAAAAAAAAGAATTTCCTGCATTTCAGTAAAAAAAAAAGTCATCTTATAAACTCAATAAGATGGCTTTGAAAAACAAAAGAAAATTGCGTCGCGTTGAACTTTGCTACTTTTAAATCTTAAACGCCAAAATTGATAATTACATAACCTCTTCGCGCTGTCGAAATAACTTTTTTTTTTGTTCTTAAGTTAGTACTTTATTCTTTGCCCCCTTGAGACAGATTTTGAATTATTGATCAATAAAAAATAATCTATTTTTTTGCTTATTACCCACTGCGAAGAGTATCTTGTAAATTGTTTGAAAAACATTTTACAAAAAATCTTAAAAAAACGACAAATTTTCGAAAAGTATAAATCTTATCGGTTTCAACTTCTATACCCATTTCTAGTTATTTTTTATAATCAATTTGCCAAATAAAGTTTACTTTAATTAACAACGTGAACATTTTTTAAAAAGAAAAATCATATCTAAGAGTAAGGGAATTTTTCGAATTTCTTTTATATTGTAAAACAACGGTAGGTAAAGTTTAGTTAAAGTATTAAAACTGTAAATGTAAATTAATAATCTAGACGTTATGCAGAGATAAGGTATATAACTAGATTGAGGTTAAATTTGCGCGAATTGGCTAAAAAGACTCGCTACCATGTTATTTATCTCTCTTATTTTGTTTACATTCGGCACGCTATCGTGTCAGACACACATATTTCATTATTCTTTCTCTCTCATACAATTTAAATTGTGGAAAATCTGTTTTCAGAGTTGGCACGCCTGCCTTTATAGGTTTATGGTTAAAACACAACAAAATAAGCTGTCAATGGCAGCTTCAGTAGTGTCCCCATTGTTTTAGGTTGCGCATCAGTACAATACGCAATCTAGTTTTATTAATACTTTTAAGATAACTTAAAAATTCAATAAAATAATACTTTACTTAAGGTTTGGTGAGTCCATACCCTTAAGAAAAACTTCTTTAATAACTTCCCTGTTTGTTGTAGATCTTAGATTCTACCATTTTATATTAATAATGCACAAAAAATAAGGTTACTGTGATTTTCTGCGAAACCAGTACACCGATTAAAATTTTATTTTTAATAGTCGCTAGCACAGATATTAATGATATTATTATGTTGTTCTAATTTTTTTTATGAAATTCGATCTGTCCGTAACTGAAGAAAACTCTAGAAGTACCTGTATATATATTTTTTTTATTTTTACTTTTAATTTATTTTTTAAATTTGAATTTATATAACCTCGTTTAACAGCTTAAACTTTAAAAGTTAATTAATTAAGAGTAAGCAAACTAAAATGGTAGGTTCTGTAGCCCGAAGGCTAAAGAGCCGACCGGTAGGCTCTGTAATATCGGCTACAACACCTACTGGTAGGCTCTTTAGCACTAAGCACTAGAGAGCCGACCGGTCGGCTCTTTAGTCTTCGGGCTAGAGGACCTATCGGTAGGCTCTCTAGTCACTCCCATAAAAAAAATATTTGATATTCGAAAAACAAAAATTTTTATGAAAATTTGTCAAAAATATTGCGCGTCGGTACAAATAACTCTAATACAGGGGGTGTTCTGGAAGTTCTGGATATTTCAGGAGTGGTTCGCATAAGCTTTATGAAATTTTGTAAACGGGGTCACACACGTTTAAAAAACACTTTGCACATTTGGATTTCTTTATGGCACAGAACCCATCCTCGTGTGCAAAATGTGTTTTTTAAAACTTGTTGTACAAAATACTATTAAAAGTTTTATACAGGCTGTCCAATAAAAATCGACCTGTCTTTGGAAGTTTGTCAAAGGCTTTCCAGTTTTAAGGTAGGTGAGAAGTGACAAATTTTTTTGAGACACCCTGTACCAGACTTTAAAAAGATAATGCAACAGTTCCTGAGATACCTTTACTGGAAGTTCTCGGTGGGACACCGATCAGTCTCGTCTGATCTTATCAGCATCAAAATCTTCGTCAAAATTATGTTGTGTTTAAATTTAAAATAAAATAAAGTCTATCAATGGCTTTATGTGCCTTATTTTATACAAAACAAAATTTGGTATAATCATTGAGTAACATAGGACAAGATATAAATCAAATTATTTGCCTATACTACTGACTGTACAGGGTGGACCATTTATTTGACCATTTGGTATCTTAGACGTACAGTTAAATTCACATAAAAGTGGTACACTTTCAAATACTGTCAAAGTTTCATTAGATTATTTGGCCTTAATTTTTTAGTTTCCAGTTACCTCTTCACTGTAGTCATAAAATATGATAAAGCAACGAAACAACCATCATGAATACAACTAAATTATGGCAAAATAAAGGCCAAATTTTATTAAACAAATTTGACACAACTTTGACACTGTACCACTTTTATATGAATTCAACTGTATATGGATGACAAACATACTTGGGAAATTTGGTTTGCATTAGTTTGAAATAATGATCCATATTTTAACTTCCAGTTTAATCGGAAGTTGAAGTAACTTGCTTATTTTACATGGGACAGCCTATTTTTTATTATTGGTTTGGATTCTACTTTATATTAGAGTAAGTATATCGTTAAAATCCCATCTCAAATGTTAACCGTTATTTTACAAAAAAATATTTTAAATTTGTTTTTTCATTTGCAATCATTTTGAAAAATATTTATTGTTAGAAAACGAAAAAAGATTTTTACCACTTTTTAACGAAACAATGCTCAGTGTTTTTCAAAAGAAGATAATTTAAAAATTTCAAACCGGACGTGAAACATTTAAGATTCAATTTGATAAAAAAAAAAAAAGTGATTTTTCTTAAAAAAATTAAATGTAACCGGTATGGTTTAAGCTTATTTAATGTAATTTTTTAACCCCTTTCGATTGGTATTAGGATTCCCTATACCATTTTTGAAATATTAAATAGATCATTTTTTATTTCTATGCCCCAATTTTAACAATACTAAACCGTTTTAAACAAAAAACTAAGCGTTTTGTGCTGAACCATAGAACATAATAAAATTATAGTATTATTTAATATTTCGAAAACGGTTAACATTTAAGATGGGTTTTAACGGCATACTTACCCTAATTTAAAGGAGAATTTCAATAATAAAAAATAGAGTTTTACATATAAGCGAGTCACGTCAATTCCGGGTAAACCGGCAGTTGTAAAATTATGAAAATATTTTCAAAAGATAGATCATTATTTCAAACTTATGCAAACCAAATTTCAAATTTTTGTTCTTCATATACGTCTAAGGTACCAAATAAATGGTCCATACTGTATACATATACAATTGGTCTACTTCTAAGGTCTATTTATGGTTACTTTTTGGTGCCAATTTTATTTGCAATATTATATTAAAAAAAAAAGTCTTTTTTATGCTATTGAATTTTTTTCAATAGTGGACGATTGTGCACTATTTACTTTTGAAATTCTAGTTAAGGCTGGAACTAAGATCGAGATTCGAGACAAAGATAGAGTTTCAATATTCTAACTTGTAAATTGTTCGCTATCTTTCCCACTGTTTGTATCTTTTTTATCAAACTAAAATCTCTTCTAATAGGCCATGGTTTTAAAAATTTCTCCATTCTTGCAACTTATAGAAAAAGTATTATAAACCATTGACATAGAGACGTGGCGTGACAGCGTCAGAGAGGATTCATAGATAATCTACTGATTTGGAATATTTGAACTCTACCTTTAATTTCCATTTTTTAAATAGGTATAACAATTCAATTAGGTTATGATTAATTTACCTTTTGTAATAGACTATGAATTTTATCAACAGGCAGTAACAATACAGATTTCTTTTTACCACGATCTAAGGCTTCTTGTGCTTCCTTTAGTGCCCATTTATCTATAGGAGTTGGAAAAGTACTCTGCACCCTATATTCCACATCCTAAAATAAAAAAAAAGAAATGTTTAATTTTCAATACTGGTTACGGTGATTATTGCTAATTTTTGCAATATACTATTGCATGTGCATTCAGGAAGACATTATTTAAAAAATTAAACTAAATTAAGAATTTATTTAAGAAAATAAGGGCTGCTTAATACGCTAAATAAGTATCTCTAGTGGCGCCCCCAAAAACGAACTATCGATAGTCAAGTTCATAGATAGTGACAAAACTGGTGCTATGATCTTACGTCAACGCGTAGTCAAGTGTGCGATGCGGAACTATCGATAGTTACCTAGGTGGCGCGCACATCGATAAAATGAGATACTTACTTAGCGTATGGCCCATCTGACATTGAAGTTTCTCATCTGTCAATGTCAGATAGATCAATAAACTGCTGGAAAGTGTTTCATTCCTGTCAAGAGATAAACCATTTCTCCAAACAGAAATGAAATTTCCAGCGAGGTTTGAATACTATTTTATTCACAACCATATTTTTCTAAACAGAATAACGATTTTTTTTTTAAAAATGTTTTTAAGATCTTGCCTACGATTTTTGCTCGGAGGTGTGTTCGTAAATACTACTTTTTATTACTTTGGCACTACACGGGTTTTATCTTTCTCGGGTAAGAAAGAAACGTATTTATCTGTCTTTGTCTTTCTTACCCGAGTTATATTTCCGAACAAAGCTCGGGTGGAAAATAGTCCACTGTCACTAGAGTACCTTTAAAACAAAGTAGCGCCAATACGATGCTATTCTATGATATTCATTGTTTATATTTGGTTTAACCATTGTTTAACATAAGTTTATTCTATGACTTTTTGTCCATTTCACAGGAAGGTCTAAAATTTAAAAAGTTTTATTATCTGTGGTTAAAGATAGATTTTTAGTATTTTGGCATTTAAAACCGAAATAAAATTGTCAAAATGACAAAATGTAAGTTTGTGGCCATACTGTAAAGTGGGCAAAAGGTGTCAACCAATCAAAAGCTGCCTAGTATCGGCGTATCTTTTTATTAAGGATCTTTAGCTGTCACTTTCCTTTCGAAATTAAAATTTGTTTCTTTCAAACTTTTAATAAGTCAAAAATGTCAACATTTTATGGTTGTGAATAAAATAAATTTCTTTTTTTATATTTATGTACAAAATGGCAAGAGCTTATAAATAAAGTATCACTCGACCCACCATCAAATTTAGTAATTTTAAAGTGGATGGTAGGGTACCCCTTTTACAGGGAAGAAGTTGGATAAATAATTTTTGCACCAAAGTTTCTCCCCTGTGAAATATAAATCGGCCTGTCTAATAAAATTTTTTTAAAACCTTTCCGTTTTTGAGGAACCTACGTAGGAGGTGACAAATATTTGTTTAAACACCCTGTATATCTTTTAAAAGCAAATGTCAAAATTGAACCTACCTCCACCATTACTTAGCCATGGTGAAATCGACTTAATTAGTTAATGGAGCTTATTCGTACAAAAATTGTTTGGGATTAGGATATATGTCATACCACCCGTTGTTTCAGATGCTAACTGACATTACTTGTCTTTTTTATACTTATATCAAATATATTAATATATCGCTAATATATCAAAAAACAACAAACTGCCTATTTAAAACATTTAATGTACACCATTTTAAAGGTTTGTATAACATTTAGAGAGTGTTTCACATCTTTAATTAGATAAAAAGCAAAATAATGACTTATTTACAACAGGATTTCCGTGATTGTTTAAAATAATCCGCATCTTTTTGGATCCACGGATGTTGCATTAAAAGTAACTTTGTAATTTGTAAATGAGTCATTATGTTCATTTTTATTTTATTATGAAAAAGTTGTAAAAGACTCCGTAAATGTTATACAACCCTTTTAGCTGGTACATAGAATGTTCTAAGGTGACAATTTGTTGGTTTTTGGTATATTAGCGTTATATTTAATAAAAATATAAAATTGAGAAGTAATGTCAGTTAGCATCTTGAACGACGAGTGGTATGACATGTATCCTAGGTAACATCAACCAATTTTTGTACGAATACGCTCTATTATGCATCAAAAGCTATGATGTCGTACCTGCACTGTGTGTGGACTAGGTTTTGCACATAGCATTGCCAGAAGACGCAAACATAAATTTTCCACATATTCTAAAGCGTCTTCTCTGGCTCCGAGCGATGGATGTACTTGATCCAGGACCTGATAAAAAAAAAAAAAGATTAAAATAATTGATTACGAAAAACGTCAAAAGGAAAAAATATACAGATTACAGATTCCCCGCTTGGTAAAGTAAATTATGCCATTATTTAATCATATTCATAATGGTTGTTTCGTTGCTTTTCCATATTTTATGACAATGGTCAAAAAATTCCCAGAAATCAAGAAATAGGGCTCGTCAAGTGCTACGTCACAAGTCACAGATCCTTCTGTGAACTGTGACGTAGGACTAGACCGGATCTATCAATGCCAAATAAAGTTAAAGAAATTCGATAGTGTCCCAGTGTCTTGTAAAACGAAATGTACACCGAGCTTTGCAAAGCTCACGTTTGACCGAGTGCGAAGTTTGAAAGCGGGAGGGGAATGAGGCATTCTATCAGAGGAATGTATACTATTTTATTTACAAGAGGCACGATTGTGAATTGTACCTACTTAATATTGCAAAAAATTATGTTTAAAACAAAAACCCTGAAGATAAACTTGTTTAACTAAGGCTCTTAAAAGGATAGGAATAAGCAACAGTCGACATTTTGAGTCCACATGGCTATTTTTATGACTTTTGTCTGCAAGAAAAGTCATGTGAAAAATCGGATAGATGGTCATGTTGACCCAAAATGTCGACTGTTGCTAGTTCCTATCTTCTTAAGAGCCTTAACTGAGTGGGTGGCGCCAACAAAAGAATATTTTTGTTGAAAGTTTGACATTTCAACAATTAAATTCTCGATAAAAACATGCCTAACTAAAGTTATCTTTATTAATAATGCTCAAAAATTATGGTAAACGTTTTATTTAAATTTTTAAAAGAGATATTTGGAGTTATTCCGTCTTTGGAATACATGATCTCTGAGTCGAGATCTGAGTAAGAAATCCTTTTAAAAGTACTTAAACTGACAGAATTAAAATTCTAATTTTTCAATGTGGTACTGTTGTAACTAATTTACAATTTCAACAAGGAAAATGTCACATTTTTTGGCTGACCATAAGTGATTCGTAGCAAGGCATACTTCATTTGGGCATATACGAGCTGGCCGCGTCATAAAATTTAATGAGAGGTACTTAGGTCGAGCTGGCCGCATTTTCCTGCATATTTCATGGTGGAGCTGGCCTCGGCAGTTTTTCTACCTGCTGCCAAGTTTAGGAGGTAGAAAAGGAGTTGCAGTTTGGTAAAATAAGCACATTTGTTTAAATTTTCATTTTAGCAGCAAAACTTACCCTAATCTACCTAACCTAGAGTCCCCCTGTGGAAAAATGTCTCCAGTACTTTTAAAAAAGTCTGTAACGATAAATCTCAAAAATTTAAGTACTTCCAACGTTGCTGGCTTGTTTTAATAAAAATAAATGTCTGTATATTATCCAAAGGATTCTCTGTTTTATAATTTTCTAATATCATAACTCAATAAATCATCGTATACATAAATATAAATCTAGGTAAAAGGGAGTTAATGAGTCGCGGCCAGTACGACCAAACCAGAAAAATTGCGCGGCCAGTTCGACCAAGCACAGCCAGCTAGTAGTCTTTTCAGGTAGATGCGGCCAGTTAGTATTCTCCCCTTTATTTTATCAGGCCGGTGCACTCTTACGGTCACTTTTCGTGACGTCACGAATATTAGTCTGACTACTCGCCAAAGGTATCTCTAGTCAGCAATAAAAGTGAATTGCGTGTTCGATTTGAAGAACTATTTATGAACTGGCATGAACTTGCACCGCTATAGTTCTGTCAAAAAATCGAAAGTTCTTATCGAAGTATATCAAAATGGTTTTAAAAGTTTTATGTGGCTCCATTAAATCTAACAAAAGAAAACTCATTTTTTTCTTAGCAGCAATTATTTGTAGATAATTTAAATAATGTTATTAAAAAAACGTCTCAACTCAAGATGTCTAAATGTAAATGTTTAAACACCTTGGTCTCAACTAAACTAAATTTGGACACAGAATGCACTTTTTCGAATTAAACCAGCTCTGTGGTCCCAATCGAACACGAAAACGTCAAAAAGAACTCGACTAGTTCATATTTTAACTATTTAGTTCTTCAACCGAAAACCCTATAAGATAAAACAAAAAGATATTTATTAGCCCAATCATTCTAATAAGGCCCCCAGAAAAAAATCCCAACCAAGATCTACATACTTATGCAGGATTGTAGGCACTATCCTCAGAAGCATAAAAGTGAAAAATTCCCACAAAATTTCCGTGACGTTTAGCCCTCATCTTGCATAGAAGTGAGGAGTTAGTTTTTTGTTAATACCTAAACTATTCGACACTTTTGAAAAAAGTTTTAAAAATTTTTAGGAACATTATTTTAATAAGAATACAATCGTTTTTAAAAAAATAATAAATCACCAATGTGAACGATTTTATAGCACTTTGAAAATGTGTTAATTTGGTCCTACAGAGAACGCTGCAATCTATGCTTCAGGACTCATGACTAAGATAGACGATTATGATGAAATAAGGTGATTTTCAAAGAGCTATAGAATTGTTAATACATATTAGTGATACATTATTTTTTTAAAAATGATTGTATTCTTATTAAAATAATGTTCCTAAAAATTTTTAAAACTTTTTTTAAAAGTGCCAAATAGTTTAGGTATTAACAAAAAACTAACTCCTCACTTCTATGCAATATGGGGGCTAAACGTCACGGAAATTTTGTAGAAATTTTTCACTTTTATATTCCTGGGGATAGTGCCTACAATCCTGCATAAGCAGATCTTGGTTGGGATTTTTTTCTAAGGAACCTACAAATTTTAAATTGAATGATTGGGCTATATGTCAAGCCAACCAAAAATTAAGCTTTTTTTATTTTTTTGGATACAAAATAAACAAAAAAAAACTGCTAAGCAGCCTTTCTAAGTAAAAGGCGCCGAAGGAGGTGTGTTGACATGACATTTAAATTCCCATTGTTTTTAGTAATAATTATTATTAACCTACTCGTTTTAAGGCTGTAGTTAGGACTCCTTTCCATTTTACCAAATTTTCTTCATTGCTAAAATCATAAATATGTTCCGTGGCATTCACCGTATTCATATTTTTTTGGTGAAACAAGAACACATTAGATTTAACATTCAGCCGTCATTGTTCCAACTACTTACACAGACACAACACAATACAAATTAAAATCTACTGAATAAAAAATGAAATTAAGATTTACAATCACTTTCACGTTATATTGCACATTGTAATGTGTTTGTACACCTCAGATAATCATACATATTTTGACTAATTAAGCGTTTTGCTTTTCTAATAAATAGCTATCAGTTGACAGACGCCATGTTTAAATTTACATTCTACTATCTTTCTTGTTAACACGGTAAGGAATGCCTCTATCTCCCTCATTAGTTTTCCTCGGAACAAACGCGCATTCTCTATTTGTGTTTTATCTCTTTTTCTCATTTCTCATAAATAGGGAAGAAGATACAAGTCTTCTTTTTTATTGAATGCGTAAGTATTAGTCGAATATGCGCACTTTAAGTTATCAATATTATCCAACTTCAATAATAAGAAAAATGAATAAAATAAATGTATAGAATCAAAAGTAGTGTCCCAGTGTCTCGTACCTATCAATTTCATTTGCTAATTAACTAAAAATTGTCAATGAATTATATACTTTGTTTAATCAATAAAATGTATACCTATACCAATTGTTTTAAAAAAAGTTAATTTGGCGCATGCGGCAGGCTATGGATTGTAATTGTAAATGAAAATTTCATGTCGTAGATTGATTTTTTTGTCGGAACAACCGAACAAAATTAGCTGCGTTTTGTTGGTGTTGCTTAATTTAAAATAACCTTGATATAATTCGTTTTTTTTAACAATGAAAAATAAATTAAAATTAAATTAAAAAGAGTAGTTATAGTCCGAATATTTTTTTTGTCAAGTGGAAGCTGGAAAGCTGTCAAAATCACCTGTTTAGTTATAAAAGATAACCCAATGTTAACTGCTTCAGAATATAATTAAGAGGCTTTGAGGCTTAGCCCACGCGCTCCACCGTAAGATGCTACGATCAGTACCTGCTACGATCATACAGGGTGTCTCACTGGGAGTTTCGAGAAGAGATATCTCAGGATTCTTAAAATTTTTATTTTGTAGTTACAACCTTTTAAATAGTATATTAAAACATAGAGTTTTATAAGGAACGTTTTTTAGCACGCGTCCAGGTTTGAAAAAAGAGCCGCGCAGTGGCGAGTTTTTCAATGGACAAGTGATAAAAAACGCCTTATAAGACGAGTTTTTTATACTATTTTTTATATTTGCTTCATTTAATTCATTAAAAAGCATTTTTAATTTGAATTAAAAACTTAAGATGAAATTTTATTTTTTATGACCAACCTTAGCATAACATTGACATTTTGAAGTAAAAAATAAATTAAAGTTAGACATATTGAATAATGACATTTGCAAACTTTACTCATTAAATACTGAAAGAATAGGCGTTTTTGAGTAAATGTAACCATTGATATCGTTTCTCCAATTCTTCTAGTTATTCCCTCTACAACAAAACTATGTCCCCCGATTGATTATAATAGTAAAATTTGTAAATAAAAAGTTCCTTGCAAGAAAAGAATTCATCTTTTAGCATCAGGATAACCAACCAATAAAATAAAATTTTGGGTTTAATAATGAAGCAATTCAGAAACTTTAAAAAACCAAATTTCGGGTTTCATAATGTGCATATTATAGAACGCAAATATAAAAAAGTATTTTTTGCAATATCGGGACTAAAGTACATTAGTATTTTACTCCCTATTAACACTAACGACTAAAGTGCATCTTTTGCTCCCTAAGAATTACATTACTTCTTTAATCCCTAGGGACTAAAGTAAGTGGGCATTTTAGTCCCTGTATGGACAAACTATTTTTACCTTTATACAGGTGGTCACAAAATAAAAATTAATTTTACCTAATCTACTCGTGTTTAGTTCCGAAATTGCAAAAAAAAGCGTATATTTCTCGGGACTAAAGTGTCTTAATCCAAACTCTACTCGACGCTGGATTAAAAGAGTCACTTTATTCCCTAGATATATTATTTCTTGATTATTTTCCTTGAGGTGCCCCTTTGTGCCATACAAAATTCAAAAAACAATATACTTTTTAATAAAAAATAAAAAAAATTACAAAAAAAGTTTTATTTTATTATTTTGTTTTATTTAAAATAAATAAATCTTAAATTTTACGAAATATTTTCTAAAACAGAAAATATTTTATAATATTTTCTAAAATAAAAAAAAAATTTAGTACAAATTTTTATTTTTGGCACAAAGGGCGCCTCAGAAAGCCGTCTTAAGTTACATAAAAAAAAACGCAGCTAATCGTAAAAACAAAAACATGACACTGTCAAAATTCAAAATTTAGATTATGTTCCAATAGCATACCGATTAGTAGCTTGATCTCTCTCGCACTTGTTACATTTTGTACGTATCTTCTGTTCTTATCTAACCAGGATTTTAGTTCATTTGGTACGCAATTGGAATGCTACTTTAATTTACACCTAACCCTACTAATGCATGTGCGTGTGCGAGTTTTACTCAAATGCAAACAGTGGTAATAGGTAAAATTGTTATGAATTTAATCAAATATATTTGTTTGTGTTAAGATGGGCAGTAAACGTAAAATTGTAAAACAACATGACAAAGAAGAGAAGACGCTTCTAAAAGAATCGGACGAAGTAAGTGCCTCACTAAATTCATTTCACCAATTCACTTTATCACGTAGAAAAAGCCCTAAAAGAATAACAATAATACCCTTAATATTCATTTATATAATTGCAATAATATTTCAAAAAGCAGAATGCAACATAAAATTATCAAATGTGAATAATTTTGAAAACGGGTTGGCTTTTTCAAAAAAAATGTGGTATAATTTTTTCTTCGTATTAAACGTATCTTACCGATAAAATAATTTATTTTTTGAAAATTCAAATACAAAAAAAGTTATGCCCCAAGAGGGGGCAGGTGTCCCATTTTGAGGTTATGGAATAAATCTATGGGTTTCTCTTTGCGACCATTGTGTCGATCATAAAAAGTAAGACAATTATACCAAATTTTGTTTTTCTATGTTGTTTCATTTAATAGTAATGAAAAAAAACATAAAAATTTTGATTTTGGGAAACAGCCTGTATCTCGAAAACGGTGCACTTTTGGATATAGGTAAATGGGGCATAATCGAACTATTTTTGGATAAGGAATCTCGGGTTAAATTATTGAAACGACTTTCGGAAACACCCTGTATAATGTGTGCACAGTTTATTAAATACTCTTCGCAGTAATAAAAAAAAATTAGCCAGCTGGCACGGTGTCGGTCGATCACTCCACTGCCTCTCACCAAAGTGACCCTGGTTCGAACCGGGAGTGATCCAAAAATGAAAAAAGTCTGCGGGTAACATTTACTGATGGGATAAATGTTTCTAGTGATGCCTTCGCTCGGAGGACGAAGTGAAAGATGCGGTCCCGTGTGCACATGTGCACGCAAAAGAGCTCTACCCATCTTTAGACTTTAAGAAAGGAGAACCGAGAATTTTGTCATATGGAATACGACAAAATTTCTCAGTTGCGGGTAGTCTCACTCAGAGCATCGGTATTTAGCCATAGTTGCAGAAACAGACCGATGTAAAATAAGTTAATAAAAAAAATAAAAAAAATGTTTACGGCTTTTTTGGGACTTAGAGTGCCTTGAAGAATTGACAGATATTGTCGCCTTATAGAGTGGCGCCATGCATTATTCTATCTCTGTCATACAGATTCTGTCATGAACGTAATAGCCAAAGTGACAACAATTACAATAATGGTTGACAGAATCTGTATGACAGAGATGGAATGATGCCTGGCGCCACTCTATAAAGCGACAATACTTGTCAAAATCAAGGCACTCTAAGAGGCGCTAACCTACTCAACTACGCTACCGAGGCTATGAAAATTATGATCGATTATACGCTATAAAAATTTCGCTTTGTATTGTTTCATTTGTTTTATATTATTTAAAGGACTACTACGTTTTTCTTTTGTTTTCATTCTAAACGACGCATAAAGTCCCATTTTAAGTGCATTTTTAGCTATTGGGTGCGCAAATAATAACGACCCCTAAGTAGTCTATGAACAATATAAAATCTGTCAATTAACAATCCCCATGGCCTACTTATTTTTATTTGCTCACTCGATATTATTAATTGGTTTTTCCCATTAACACGTAGAGTTATAATATAAAAAAAAAATTTGATGAATTTTGATAGGCTTTACCAATATTTAATTTAACTTAAAATATTTTTCAAAATTAATTTTATAATAACTGCGTTGTAATTTTTTTTAACTTTGAAAATCGATCTAACAGATTTATATTTACCCGATTTTTTTCAAACACAATAGGGTTCTTCCTTTTGTGAAAAATGATTTTTCCAGAAAATTTGAACATGATTGGAATTTGCGTTCTTGAGATATCGTGCGCACAAGAAAGTGTGACAACAGACGGACGGACGGATTTTTTAAAAGTTGTTCAAAATTCGATGAAACGCACGAATCTACAAGAATTTTTGCTCTTCGACGAAAAATAACGATTTTAGGTTTGGCCCGATCGAATTTATAATACTCTTCGACTTTGTCTGCGAAGAGTATAAATAGTATAATAACGTGTGATCCGCAAAATTTCACCTCGACTCTTGCCATGAAATGTCAAAAGCATGACAGTCGACAATGTTTTAATAATGTAGAGATTTTAAAGTTTATTCTACTATGACAAGAGTCGTTGAGTCGAGTTAAAGTTATACAGTGGGAGGCAAAAGTCCCCCCCCCTGGCCTTAACTTTTGAACGGTTCGAGATATTGATTTCCAAAAAATTTTAGGTTAATTTACACAAAAAAAACTACCTTTTGACGAAATTGGTTTTTCAAAAAATAATAACCCCCACATAGGGGGACTATCTACTTAATTTTTTTAAATGTAAAGGGGGGTCAAGTGACCCCTTATTTGAAAGCTATTTTTATTTCTAACACAATGGTGTTTACCAATTTAAGATATATTTATTATTTTTTTGGCTAGGAGCTTCTCAATAAAGAGAACGATTTCCTTAATAAATGCAACAGTGAAAAAATAAAACTATTTGAAATTAGGTAAGGGTGCATGTTTTTCTTTAATTAAAAAAATATGTAATATTTTTTTGTTAAAATTTGTTATACCCTGTGTCCCAACATAAAATACTAAAAAACAAAACCTTATGCTTCTTAATAATTTTTTTTTTAATTAATTATATTTTTTAACCGTATTTTACTTCGTTTTTTTGAAAAAAAAATAATTTTGGTAGGTTATTTTAAAAAATGTGTTATAAAACATACTAACAAAAAAAAAAATTATTAATATTTTTAAATAAAAAGAAAACATACACCCCTACTTAGTTTGAATTCACTTAAGTCTTTTATTGTTGCATTTATTACGTAAAACAGGATTTTTGTGCTTTATTTTAAAACACACAGTACAATAGAACTACTGAATCAATCTAAAATTCGTAAACGTCATTGTCTTGGAAATAAAAATAGCTTTCAAATGAGGGGTCACTTGACCCCCCTTTACATTTAAAAAAATTAAGTAGATAGTCCCCCTATGTGGGGGTTATTATTTTTTGAAAAACAAATTTCGTCAAAAGGTAGTTTTTTTAGTGCTAATTTGCCAAGAATTTTTTTTAAATCAATATCTTAAACCGTTCAAAAGTTAAGGTGGGGGGGGGACTTTTGCCTCGCACTGTATTAATCGCACTTTATAAGACATATAATTTAATATGATACTCCTCGCAGTAATACAACAATCATAATATTTAATTAAAAAAATAATATTTTTTTTTAAATTACTAAGAAAAAATCCGCAAAAAGGCCTAACTATTAACTCCCTTACTGCCATCTTTTTTTTATTAGTTAAGAGTATAAATATTAATTTTGACACTGACGTTTAGGATTTAAATTTGGTGTTAGGAAGATACTGTGTTTCAAATGTTTTAACAAAGCCACCTAGACCGAAGCTGACTTATGTGACTCAGAACTATTTAATTTTGCCATTTTGGGCACAAAATAAAATTTTCTTTAATTTTATGTCAAAATTTTTTCTCGTAAATTGAAAAATAACGAAGATATGGTTTTTTTTTAGTTGTGGGGCTTGGGGGGTCAAATCAAAAATATTTCGAATATACTTTTTGTGAAGAATTAAAAGCGCTTTAATATTACTAAAAAACAAGTTTTCCTACTTTAATAATAACTGAAATATGATTTTGTAAAATTAAAACCTAATAATCGAAATATGATTTTTTTCTACTTTGGGGTACCGTTAGTTTCGTTTTTATACCACCCCATTTATTTTAGTAAAACTAAAATTTTGTACTACGTCAAATGCATTATTATTTACAAAAAAAGTTCATTTTTTTATTTGATAAAAAAAAAGTGAAATTTATTTACCATTGTACAAGGTGGGGCACTTAGAATGGAACCCCCCCTTAACTTTTTTATTCTTTTTCTTAGAAAATTTTTAAAAACGGCATTAGCTCCGTGTTAAATTAAAAATTTTAAATATGTAATTAAATTTTATGTAACCCCAAATCTGTACAGGGTGAGTCTCTATGAATTCCCCCCCCTACTTTTCTTAGTTGTTATTAATATTTTTTTTAAATTTAAAAATTCTTTTAACTCAGCAGATCCCTAAGTTTTTGAATCCAAAGTCAAAATTTTTGTAGGGCCTATAGTATACAGGGGGTAAAAAAAATATATTTTTTTTAAATGAAACACCCTATATTTCTTTATTTTTTCTTTTAGAACTTTTTACCCTGAATTCAAAAATATATAACATGTTGACGGTAAAATTAAAAATGGCGGAGTTATTAACTGTCAAAATTTATGTTTTTTAGTCATTTTACCCAAGTTTTTTGTGAATAATTTGTAATAAAACTGAAAAATCCGATTTGTATTCATTATTATGCTCTAAGCAAGAAAACTATGACTAATCAATTTAAAATAATTTTTTTTTAATTTTTATTTTATAATTAAGAAAAAATGATAAAAAACAATGAATTTTGACAGCTAATAACACCGCCATTTTTAATTTTAGTGTCAACATTTTATATATTTTTGAATTCAGGGTAAAAAGTTCTAAAGAAAAAAATAAAAAAATATAGAGTGTTCCATTAAAAAAAAACATATTTTTTTTACCCCCTGTATACTATAGGTCCAACAAAAATTTTGACTTTGGATTCAAAAACTTTAGGATCTGTTGAGTTAAAAAAAATTTAAAATTTTTAAAACATATTATTAATAACTGAGAAAAGTAGGGGGGGAATTCATAGAGACTCACCCTGTACAGGGTGTGGCATAAAATATATATTTCTCTTATGGAACTCCCTATATATTTTTCGATATTTTTGAAAAACTTCTTATGCTGATTCCAAAAATATATATATGTAATATATTTGGTTCAAAAAAAGCTGAGTATAAACGATCAAAATCTTCAAAAGAGAGCCTAAAAATGAATTGTAAAATAGTATATTAAAACATAGAGTTTTATAAGGAACGTTTTTTAGCACGCGTCCAGGTTTGGAAAAAGAGCCGCGCAGCGGCGAGTTTTCCAATGGACAAGTGATAAAAAACGCCTTATAAAACGAGTTTTTTATACTATTTTTTATATTTGCTTCATTTAATTAATAAAAAAAGCATTTTTAATTTGAATTAAAAACTTAAGATGAAATTTTGTTTTTATGACCAACCTTATAGCATAACATTGACATTTTGAAGTAAAAAATAAATTAAAGTTAGACATATTAAATAATGACATTTGTAAACTTTACCCATTTAATACTGAATGAATGGGCGTTCTTGAGAAAATGTAACCATTGATATCGTTTCTTCAATTCTTCTAGTTATTTCCTCTACAAAAAAACTATGTCCCCCGATTGATTATAATAGTAAAATTTGTAAATAAAAAGTACCTTGCAAGAAAGGAATTCATCTTTTTGCATCAGGAAAACCAACCAATAAAACAAAATTTTGGATTTAATAATGAAGCAATTCAGAAACTTTAAAAAATCAAAGTTTGGGTTTCATAATGTTCATATTATAGAACGCAAATATAGAAAAATTATTTTTTTTATATTAACAGTAATTTTATTGTTTGTATACTAAAATATTGAGATTTAATGTAATTCTTGCTAAAATAATAATCATAAACATTACTAGTAATCACACAGAGGGGGGTGATTTTAAACGCCTTTTTCAAGATTTCATGATCGTCAATAACTTAGCCATTTTTAAACCAAATATATTACTCATATATATTTTTGGAATCAGCAAAAAAAGTTCTTCAAAAATATCCAAAAATATATAGGGTGTTCCATTTAAGAAAAGTATATTTTATGCCACACCCTGTATAGTTTTGGGGTTACATAAAATTTAATTGAATATTTAAAAATTTTTATTTAACACGGAGCTAATGCCGTGTTTAAAAATTTTCTGCGAAAAATTAAGGGGGGGTTTCATTCTAAGTGCCCCACGAGACCCGAGACAATTCCAGCCTCAGGTTCGAATCTTTAACGTGCACGAGTATAGACCTTTTCCGTTGGTCCGACATTCATTGTTAAATTTGACATAAGTCATTGTGACACTGGTGGTGACCACCTGTATTACAAATGATTCATGTCAAATTTAACAATGAATGTCGGACCAACGGAAAAGGTCCGGAACACGGAACTTTACTTCGATTTCAAACGAAAGTGTCCTGAGATACAAATATCTCTCCACTAAACGTGACCTTTTTCATTTTTGATAACTTTCCATTTATTTGTTTCTTTGGTGAACGAAACTGTTTTTTAAAGAATTTAACGTTTGTTGTTGTTCCGTTTTGTGTAAATGAAAACCCTAATAAAGCGTGCTTTAAAAAATCTGTGGCAAATAGGAAAAAGGGTATAAGTGTTTTTGACATATAAAAAAATGAGTTTTTTATTGACGAATTCTAATAATAATATTTATATACTTACAGTAAAATCAGTCATACGCATTCAGCGAAATCTTTTTTTTCAGCTAACAATACATGATTGAGGTAGTATTGTATTATATTTGTAAGAATACGATTTCTATTCTGACATGCACAAATGACGTTTTTACACTTATACCCTTTTTCCTATTTGCCACATAAATGTAAAGGTCATTTCCGCTATGAAAATCCAAAATTCCTACTAAGATAGAATTTTATTTATGTAATATTTCTTCTAAACAGGAAGAAGATTTTTTAAAAGAATTAAACGGAGAAGAAGTCGACAGCTCAGACTCTGACAGAGACATTGAGGAATCTGACAATGAAGTTAACGAATTTGTTAAAGAACAAAGTGAAGAAAGCGATGAAGATATATCAGAAGCAGAAGATTCGGAAGAGGAACACTCTGAAGAAAATGAAAGTAGCTCCGATGATGATGAAGATAAAGAAAGTGATGGATCTGACGAAGAACAGAACTGTGACTCGTCTGAAGGTAGCAAACCATTTTCTGAAACTGAAGAGGAGAAAGGAACCCAAGAAAAAAGCAAAATAGTTAACCAAACAAGTAAGTTTTTGCACTTATATTTTATTATTAATGTTGTATTTCGAGTTCTATTTGCGATAGCGGAGCGAGCAATCAAAACAAAATAAATCATACGTTAGTAAATTAAAAACTGTTCCAATTCGAATGGGTACATACATTAAATAATCTATTTATATCGTGCGATCCACAAAATTTGACGTCGACTCATGCCATGCATTTGTAAAATTTTAATTTTTTTCATTGTTAAAACATTGTTGATTGTCATATTTTTGACGTTCCACAGCCAGAGTCGACGTCAAATTTTGTGGATCGTACAATATAATTGTTACACATTCTGTAGTATACTCTTCGTAAGAGAACTATTATAAGATAATAGGTTTTTTTAAATAAAACACATTTTTTTATTTATCTGCGAGGAGTGCAAATTATTAACAGGAAACACGAAGAATTTCGTTAACGAAGAGTATAAATGTCAGTTTTAACATTTAACATATTTGAGGTTATTTGCTTATTTGTTCTTACAGCTTCTATTTTTTCTTTGGTTGAAATATTTTTGGCATGGCCTTTACAAAAAATAAACCAACATTTGAAAAAAAATTTTTAGCTTGAATAATAACGGAGATTTTTGTGCTGGGGGTAATTAGGGGTTCGATAAAAAATTAAGATATACTTTTTTTGTGAAGAAATAAATTTCCTTTTTATGACAAATAATTTTTTTTGTAAATTCATTAATTAGCGGATAAATCTAAAAATCGCACATGGTGGTTTTTCTTAGAACCTCGTCCTCGTTAGTCATAGAGGAAAAATTTTAATTTATCTTTGCCTAAAAAATAATAGAGAATAAATAGGGAGGGCCAAACATTTGGGGGTCTTACAACAATTTTTTTTCCCAAAGATAATAATTTTAGTGATTTTTTATTTAATTGTCCAACATTTATCCTGCACAGTTATAAAAAAAATTATAGAAATGTCAAATTTTTGGCAAAGGGAGATTCTGGGGGGCTAACAGATATTTTGGGTGGGTCAATTGTCTTAATGTGTAGCAATAAACTTTAAATTGTATAATTTTGAATTTATAAATAGTTTTTTAAGAAATAATCAAAAATTATAAAAATGAAAATTTGGGGCACCAGTGGGGATTTTTTCTCAAAAAAAAAAATATGGAGCTAAAGACTAACATATTATTAATCATCTATCTGATTTTTAAACATTTATCATAAACAGTTATTTAAAAAAAATCCTACAAGCGTCAAATACAGAGGGCCCCCCTGGGGGGCTCCTGGGACATTCTCAGGGGGGTTCCATATCCAAATATTTTTTAAATATTCTAAGGTACATACGTTCCAAATTTCATGTTTCTACCTCAAAATGCAGATTACCCTTATTTTTTCAACCTTACGCACCTGACTAGTATATTTTCGAGTTTTTCTGATATTTCATATTTCAAAACTATTTTCGTGTATTTCCGCTATTTCCAGTTATTTTCGCTATTTCCAAACTATTTCCTTGGTTTACAAGGTAATTCTGGCCAAGTGAACAATTATTTCCGTTCAAATTAAACCCTCGTAAAACTACAAATTAGCAAAACTTTTTAGGATTGTAAACAAAGCAATCAAATATGAATACTTTGTTTTAGCTGATGGGTTGTTACAATTAGATGAAGTTAAACAGAACGCGACACCTTCAAAACAAGCTTGGCGAACAATAGCAGAATATGAAGATTACGATACTTCAGATGAAGAAGACATTCGAAACACTGTCGGAAACATACCAAAAAATTGGTATGACGAATACAAACATTTGGGATATGATTGGGACGGGGAAAAAATTGTAAAACCCGAAACTGGGGATCAACTGGACAATTTTCTTAAAAGAATGGAAGATCCAGATTTCTGGAGAACAGTTAAAGATCCTCAAACTGGGCAAAACGTAGTAATAAGTGAAGAAGACATTGAGTTAATAAGAAGAATTAGAAATCAAAAAGTTCCGGACTCAAGCTTCGAAGAATATGCTGTAAGTATTACTTGGGGCTGAGCTGGGTCTTTTTTCTTTTAGTTTTTAACTGACAAATAAATTTGGGTCTTTTCAGTGCTCGTTAAATTCATAACTGTCTGTTAAATTACCTAAGGTATTGCAGCTAATAATTTTGTTAGAAGTGTGTTAAACAAATTTTAAAAATACCACTTTTTAGCCATGGATAGAATGGTTTACAAGTGAAGTAATGAAAACTCCACTTCGCAAGTTTCCAGAGCATAAACGTTCTTTTTTACCTAGTAAAAGTGAAGCCAAGAAAGTTTCCAAACTAGTTCATGCTCTTAAGATGGGTTGGATTAAGACTAGGGAGGAACAAGCGAAATTGCGAACCAAAAAAGAACCACAATTTTATATGCTTTGGTCCACAGATGACCAGGCTGAAGAAATGCGCAGAATCCATAAACATATTCCTGCTCCTAAAAGACTGTTACCAGGTGAGTGACTTTATAGGATATCTTAAATTCGCTTTTTAGGTGCCACAGCCATGACATGGTTTGAAGAAAAAATGAATCGATTACAAATATTTTGAATTATATGCCACTTCGCGTTACCCGAACCCAATAAACTCGCAACTTAACTATCTTAGTTTTTCCAAACAGAATGTTCACAATTGAAGTACCTTTTGACAATTAACTCGATTATTCCGTTCCTGTTTTCTCCTGCGATCTAAGCTGTCATTTCCTTCTGAAAATCCCACGTTACCATGGACGACGTGTGATTTTCAATCTTGTCAATTTGAAGTTTGAATTTGAAGTAAATTAAAATTCATTTAAAGTGCAATAAATTTTGAAAAAAAGTTTTTCAGTCACGAAATAATCTTCCGAATATCATACGAGGAAAGAATTTTTCACGACAATCTTAAATTTTAATTTACTCAAACTTTGTTGGCATAAAGCAATTTTATTCGTCACATTGATAGAAAAAATCACTCGTCCTACGAAGTTTTTGTCAAAAATTTATGATTGTCGGCAATCTTCTTTCCTCTAATGATATTATCTACGACAATTACTTTTTCACTCGTACATATTAAAACTATGGAAACTAGCATCAGTGACGTCACCACTAATATGGCGCATTAACTAATTAAATTTTCTATTAAAGGTAATGCTGAATCATACAATCCCCCACCAGAATATCTCTTTGATGAAAAAGAAATTAAGCAGTGGAACAAGTTTAAAAGTACTCCTTGGAAGAGGAAGTTACATTTTATCCCTGAAAAATACGACTCGCTTAGAAAAGTACCGGCGTATTCTAGATTTATTAAAGAAAGATTTCTTCGATGCCTCGATTTGTATTTATGTCCAAGAGCGATAAAAATGAAGCTGAACATTGAACCCGAGACCTTGGTAAGATTATTTATTCACAATTACTCTTTAATATGACATTAGGGAACATGAAAGATTTTTTTTTATTCCTGTATCGATTCTCCACAAAAATTAATCATTGTTTATGTTTAAATAAGATCCTAAAAATTAACATTTGTCTAGAAAAAAAAATATTTAAAATTGGCAGTTCAAATACACTTTGTAGTATCGTGCACATTAAATTTAAAACGATCAATTTTAATATTGTATTGCATTGTAAATATGGTTAAAATAGTGGCTCAAAAATCTCAAGTTTTATGCGAAAGTGGACATTAGCAAGAAACATTTTTCTGATGTTTTACAAAGATTAGAACGATTTTGTTATCCTTAAACCAAATTATTTAAAAAAGCAAATATTTTCTTACTATTTTTCTCGCCTGCAGCACATTTTACATGATTTATTTTAATAAAATATACAGGGTGTCCACCGAGTAGCGGGGCGGGCTCTAGAGCCTAAAATTTTTTGTGCTACCCATTCATTACTGGCCACATTTTAAAAATAGTTTCATTTACACAGGGTGTTCCAATTTTCAGTAAACCATCTAACACCTATATTTTTAAATGCTATGCCCCCTTTTTTGTTGGTTTTTTAAAAGCCTTTCAAGAGGCTTCGTACAATAGTATAAGTTTGCTTTACCAAAAGATTATTGTCTTTACAAGATTTTGAAAATTCCAATATTGTAGGAAAATTCAATAACTATGAAGTGACACCATATCTCAGGATCGAAACAATCTTTTGGGAAATTTTAACATTTCTCCATGGGTGTAAAAATCTTTTAGAAAAAAAATCTGGTTGATATCTGCCTCAGGGATTTTTTAAAAAAATTGTAAAGTTTGTAAATTTTAAACTTGTTATTTGTGATTTTCTTAAATGGGACACCCCATATTTTTTTTCTTTAATTTACTCAAATTTGTTGTATCTTTTAATAAATGTGGTTTTTTTATTTTAAATTAAACGGTTTCAAAATTACCAACAACACAGTTCAAACAACCGCTATGGCCCATCTTATCACTCTTAAAATTGTTAAAATTTAAACAACTTGAATTATAAATTCATTTTATTACATAAAACATTTGGAACTTTTTTTATTTCCTTATAAAAACTTTGAATTTATAAAAAAATGTAAAATAGAACTTTGTCAACTTTTAGAATAAAAAAACCCACATTTATTTAGTATTTGACGCATTTATTGTCAAAATAACATTCGAAAACTGACATAAAACACCCCATTCACACTAGAGTAACATTCAAAAAATGAAAGGTGGCTGATAAAAAAGTTTTAAATTTTATGTGCCCGATAGTACGTGATGACGTCACCTTCTACCCTTTAGAAAAGGAAAATTTAAATTAGTTGTTCTTTTTGACTTAAATTTAAAAAATAATGAATAAATCTATTTTACTTTTAAATTTTGTTCAAAATGTGTTTATTCCAAAAAAACTTGTAAACATTTTATTGTGCCTCCTCAAAACAAAAATAAATTTAAATTGGTGCACCAAGCCGCTTGCTATTATTTGTTAAGTTAATATAAGTTAAGTTTGACGCACACAGTAATGCTTGTATTTTTACGATTGTAATAGTCCAATAGCGAATATAACATATAAGTAAACACGGACGCAACCAGCCTGGCACCACCTCTAGAGCCTAGCCTAGAGATTCAAACTCACAACGACGGGAAGCCTTCGATATAATCGCACTGCGACTATACCGTACGGCCCATGTACCTTTATTGCAATAATAAACGTCTAAAAATATCGTGCCGAAGTGGTGAAGAATGATGGAAATAAGGCCCAAAAGCATAAACACATTACAATTATGTTTAACTAGTCGGCATAATTTTTTTATTTCATTTTTAAGTGAAACAAATGACAAGCTCATGCTAGAGCCGCATGTATTTTTTGATAAACCCTCTTAAATTTGGTTTGAACAATCTTCTAAAATATGTTTCTGGCAATGCACTACATTCACATAACACCTAGGATAACTTCTTCGTTTTATTTTGTAATATAGGTGCCAAAGCTGCCAAGTCCACGAGATCTCCAGCCGTTCCCTACCACACTTTCAATTGAATATAAGGGCCACAGCGATATGATTCGAAGTATAAGTACAGACAAAATTGGACAATACCTTTTAAGTGGTTCTGATGATGGAACTGTAAAGATATGGGAGGTTAACACTGGCCGTTGTTTAAAAACTATTGTTTTGGAAGGAGTTGTAAGATGTGTTGAATGGTGTCCTAACTCGGCTTTGTCCCTTTGCTTAGTGGCTACTGAAAAGAAAGTTTTAATTATAAATCCGAATGTTGGTAAGTTGTACAGCATGTGAACCATAAAATTTAGATAAAAGTACAGATGTGCCAGTGGTATTTGACCAAGATTTTGACTAGGTATTTTACCGTTATTTGATCATCCAAATTAGGGGAAATTGGTCAAATTCTAAATATTTTTTTAATCTGCCATTTTTTGATAAATTTTTAATGTTGTTGTCTTAATTTTGCTATTTTTATTTACATAAAATTGGCTTCGAATTGGCTTAGTGGGATTTATGCGTTAAAATATAGTATGTAGATGACCATAATTTAATTTTTCATACGACATCACCAAGGGTTCTCTTCAAAAGTTTTTAAGAATTTGACCATACCAGAATGATTTGGTCATAAGGGTCAAAATCATAGAGGTGCGATATTTCAAAGTTGGTAAAAACCAAAAGTCAAAGTTGGGTTAGCGTTTTTATTTTATAGTTAATGTTAAATACTAGGTCTTCTTTTTTCGTAAAGGGCATAGCCAATTTATTTTTATTTTTTTAGTTACATCACTTTTAAGGTAGGCCTGTAATTAACTCAGCTCCAATGAATTTTTTTTATATTTAGCGACAATGTTCCAAACACCATAATGCACCGATTTCCGTAAAAACATTGGAGGTCGCCGACTTCCTTTAAGTTCTGCGCGTACCGAAAATCGCTCTAGAATGCAGCAGCGAACACCTCGCAATAAACTAAGACTTACACACGGGTTTTTGAATAGAATCCTCCAATGAACTTTTTTTTAAAACTAATATAATATTTTTACAAGTCTCTAAAACATCTTAGAATAATCAAAATTGGGAGTGACCAGCCTTCCTGAAGAATTACTAAGAAAATAATGTTAAAAATCACTACCTATGAAACTGATATGGCAACATTCATTAGGTAGATCTCGTAATTAATTGTCATATAAGTTTCAACCGTCGTGTGTCAATATTTTATACGATTTAAAAAATTGTTGTTACTGATTTATGTATTAAAATTAAAGAAAATCTTCACAAAGATATTATTTGCACCATATCTTTTGTGCGAAAATCTACTAGGTAGGTACCTACTGAGTAGTGAGAAATGTTTAGAGAAAATTGTATCAGCATGGAGAAATCTTCAAAAGGACATTTAGAAGAAAGCCTTTACGTTTAAGCATTGTCTTTCAAAACATCCTGCTTAGACATGCCTTGTCCTAGACCTTCATCATTTTTGAAAACTCTAATTTTTTGAGGCACTTGCTCGCATGCACGCATGCCTATGATATTCGGTTACACAAGGTGGAAAACTTGCCTCGTCCCATCCATGGCCCATGTAATTTCGGCTTGCTTTTTTTCTTGCAAGGTACTTTTTATTTACAAATTTTACTATTATAATCAATCGGGGGACATAGTTTTTTTGTAGAGGAAATAACTAGAAGAATTGGAGAAACGATATCAATGGTTACATTTTCTCAAAAACGCCTATTCATTCAGTATTAAATGAGTAAAGTTTACAAATGTCATTATTTAATATGTCTAACTTTAATTTATTTTTTACTGCAAAATGTCAATGTTATGCTATGAGGTTGGTCATAAAAACAAAATTTCATCTTAAGTTTTTAATTCCAATTAAAAATGCTTTTTAATGAATTAAATGATGCAAATATAAAAAATAGTATAAAAAACTCGTTTTATAAGGCGTTTTTAATCACTTGTCCATTGGAAAACTCGCCGCTGCGCGGCTCTTTTTCCAAACCTGGACGCGTGCTAAAAAACGTTCCTTATAAAACTCTATGTTTTAATATACTATTTTATATTTGCGTTCTATAATATGCACATTATGAAACCCGAAATTTGGTTTTTTAAAGTTTCTGAATTGCTTCATTATTAAACCCAAAAGTTTATTTTATTGGTTGGTTTTCCTGATGCAAAAAGATGAATTCTTTTCTTGCAATGTACGTTTTATTTACAAATTTTACTATTATAATCAATCGGGGGGCATTGTTTTTTTGTAGAGGGAATAACTCTCGGAATAACTAGAAGAATTGGAGAAACGATACCAATGGTTACATTTTCTTAAAAACTCCTATTCATTCAGTATTAAATGAGTAAAGTTTACAAATGTCATTATTCAATATGTCTAACTTTAATTTATTTTTTACTTTAAAATGTCAATGTTATGCTATAAGGTTGGTCATAAAAACAAAATTTCATCTTAAGTTTTTAATTCAAATTAAAAATGCTTTTTAATGAATTAAATGATGCAAATATAAAAAATAGTATAAAAAACTCGTTTTATAAGGCGTTTTTTATCACTTGTCCATTGGAAAACTCGCCGCTGCGCGGCTCTTTTTCCAATCCTGGACGCGTGCTAAAAAACGTTCCTTATAAAACTCAATGTTTTAATGTACTATTCTTTGTTCAAAAATTGTTATATCCTGGGGTTCCTTTTTAAAATAAAACATGATAAAAAAATTATAAACACCTAAAACGATTGTTTTAATAAAACGACGAGTATAACGACAATAAAAATAAGGCAAAATAAGGCAAAATAGAACTTAACAGATTAAACAGCAAACAAATTAATAAGATCCGATCGTTTTGACTTTTAATCGTTGAATTATTTCGATGACTTTTCGTTTTGAAAATTATGGGTAATAGGTACAATAGGTATACAGGGTGTTTCCGAAAGTCGTTTCAATAATTTAACCCGAGATTCCTTGCCCAAAAATAGTTCGATTATGCCCCATTTACCTATATCCAAAAGTGCACCGTTTTCGAGATACAGGCTGTTTTCCAAAACCAAACTTTTTATGTTTTTTTTTATTACTATTAAATGAAACAACATAGAAAAACAAAATTTGGTATAATGGGGAACATGAATGATTTTTTTTTATTTTTTATATCGATTCTCCATGAAAAACCAATATTGTTTGTGTTTAAATATGATCCCAGAAATAAATATTTGTGCAGAAAAAAAATATTTAAAATCGTTTAAAATTGGTAGTTCAAAAACACTTCGTACGTGATGACGTCAGCTCGTACCCTTCAGAAAAAAAAATTGTTGGTAACGTTTGTAGCTGTCATCAGTTGTCATTTTTGACTTAAATTTAAAAAATAATAAAAAAGACCATTTTACTTGCAAGTTTTGTCCAAAATGTGCTTACTCCAAAAAGAATTGCAAAAAGTTTATTTTGCCTCCTCAAAAATAAATTTAAATTGATGCGTCAAGCTGCTTACAATTATTTTTATCATTATTGCAACAATAAACGTCAGAAAGTAATGTGCCGAAGTGGTCAAGAATTCAAATTATATTTTTCCGAAACTCATCAATAATGAAAATAAGGTACTAAATAACATAAACAGATTACAATTATCCTTCTGCATGGGTTCAACTAGTCGTCATAATTTTTGATTTCGTTTTTAAGTGCAAAAAAACGCCAAGTAAAAATTTACACAATAAATCACACTGCTACTACTCGGGACTGGTAAACACTGCACTTGTCCAACTGGGACATTTTATCACATGCCTAAAAAACGGTAACAAGAAGCAAAAATATTAAAAAAAGCAAAATTAAAACTAACATTTTTTAAAACGTCAAATTATGTTTGACACCAGATTTCAAAACAACGAAAGTGCCAACATAATCAAGTTTGTGACGTCAGCTCGTACCCTAAAAAGTAGTGGGGGGTGTTTTTATGTACCCCAAAGTTTAAAAATTAATTTAAAAATAGTGGCTGACTTAAATAAATTAAAATACGCAATAACGTATTCCAACCATGTACCTCTTTAGCTAAAATGCAATATTTGGCCAAAATCTTTTACGTTCATGTTCCCTATTATCTTACTTTTTATGATCGACACAATGGTCGCAAAGAGAAACCCATAGATTTATTCCATAACCTCAAAATGGGACACCTGCGCCCCCTCTTGGGGCATACATGAAATTATAAAATGTAAATAATTTTGAAAACGGGTGGGTTTTTTCAAAAAAAATGTGGTATAATTTTTTCTTCGTATTAAACGTATCTTACCGATAAAATAATTTATTTTCTGAAAATTCAAATACAAAAAAAGTTATGCCCCAAGAGGGGGCGCAGGTGTCCCATTTTGAGGTTATGAAATAAATCTATGGGTTTCTCTTTACGACCATTGTGTCGATCATAAAAAGTAAGACAATTATACCAAATTTTGTTTTTCTATGTTGTTTCATTTAATAGTAATGAAAAAAAAACATAAAAATTTTGGTTTTGGAAAACAGCCTGTATTTCGAAAACGGTGCACTTTTGGGTACAGGTAAATGGGGCTTAATCGAACTATTTTTGGGTAAGGAATCTCGGGTTAAATTATTAAAACGACTTTCGGAAACACCCTGTATAACTAGGCTCCAAATTTAACTGTTTTTACACTGTTTTGTTTTTGGATGATCACCATCTTTTTCTGTGCATTTCGTTCTGTCCCACCTTAAACAAAAATTGTACCAAAAAATGTCCATTCCGGGAACGCAAGCATTTTTATTTTTTTATTGTTAAGAATTTTAGTGTGGCTTTTCATTTTTAAAGAAAAACTAAAATTTTGAAATTGTACTTTTGGAAAAAAAAAATATTTATTGTGTTCGCGGGAATGACAATTTTTAGAAAGCGTTTTAATTATTGTTAAAAAAATATTTTTGATATTTTGTTATAATTATAATGTACCTTTTGACTTTTAAAAGAAAATAAACTATCTAAAAAAAACTTTTAGTAAAAAAAATTTTTTTTTGTGTTTTTTGAATGGTCAAGTATGTATTTTTTTTTTAATTTTAAAAGCATTAATAATTTAACGAATAGCGTCTGTCAGTGCAAAAAATTGTATAAAATTTTAAATAATCTAAAATGAAGAGTTCAAAATGCAAATTATATAGTAAAGCGTTCTCGGAATGGACAGAAAAAAACGTTCCCGAAATAGACATTTCAATTTTTAGGTTGGAATAACTAAAGTTTAGGCTTTTTCTGAATTTTACTTTTAAGGTTATGTTAAAGTGTTTACACTTAGAAACGACAATAACAACATTTTAAGCGTTTATCATTGACCAAAAAAAAGTTGTGGCCGTTCCCGGAATGGACACCACTATTACTTATTCAGTTCTTACCTAATAATGACTAATTAACTAGGAACAATTTCACCACCACCAACTAGATGAATGCTGGACGCAACTTTTAATATGTATTACCGCGCTTTTAGCGCCTAAATATGAAAGCTATAAAATATATAAACAGCGTTCACTGAAAAGACACGACACCCTGGGGACACACTTTGAGCTAATCAAAAAAGGTGTTACTTAATTTTTTTTTGAAATTTTATTTTAAATAACATTTTGTTCAATATTTAACATTTATAAAAAAGAACTTTTTTATTTTTAAAATTTGTATTTTGCTTTTAGCAATCAAAAGTCTACTGAAATCTGAGAACGTTCCCGAAATAGACATTTTGACCCTCAAATATTTTTTTTAAAATAGGGGGAGTTACTTTTTCTTTTTTTTTTAAATGTTCCAAGTAGAAAAGAACTTTTGTTACCCATAATAATATTTGCTTTATACCATATGCTTATCGTTTCTATTTTAACATAGGGGGACCCACATCTTCCACCTCTATAATTTTGACCCATAGACACATCTCTACAAGTGGTACAGTCTATAGCAAACGTCATTTTGGCAATCCTTTTTAATTAATGTCAATTTTTTTATTTTATGTCATTTACTTCAGCATAACTTACAAAAACTCTACAAAAAAGCAGACCATAAAGACTAAAGTGAAAAATGTATGGTCAATTAAACATTTAAATCTACTTGTACATTCAAATTTGGTGCAAGTTATGTATGCTTATGTTGATTTTTTTTTTGGTTAATAATTGTAGTGCGTCTGTCACACACAACACAACTAAAAAATGTCAAATTTTTCTTTAAGACCTGTACGCAGTTGCTTTGCAATGCTTCTTCACCATATGAAGTAATGGCTAAAATTATATCAATTAATCTAAAATATATAAACCAAATGTCTTTTTGTTTGTTTTCTACGCTTCACTTGCCATAAAAAAAAACAAACTGTGTATGTTATTTAGGGGTCTAGGAGAATTCACCACCCACAATTTACCGCCGACAATTCATCGCCCACAATTCACCGATCCACAGTTCATCGATAAGACAATTCATCGACAAGTCAATTCACCGCCACACAATTGTTCGATGGGAGAATTCATCGCCTAGTATGAATATTAAATGAAATGATTTTAAACTAGAATGCTTTCTGATAATGTGTTGGTACATTTTTAGCATAACAACACCGAGAACAACACCTAGTAATATGTCCCTCAGTGTAATGCACACAATTTTGGACGCACTGTTAGGCACCGACATAGCTAGAGTTGTTTATATTTTCGTTTTAGCAGCAAAACTTAACCTAACCTACCTAACCTAATGTCCCCCAGTGGAAAGTGTCCCCCAGTGCTTTCATATAAGTCAGTCTAAAATCCTGAAATTCAAAAAAAAGTATGCATATTGGACTTTACCCAGGTAAAAAAATTCCATTACCTCTATCCTTTCCGTTTTTGAACATTTAAGTCTGCAAATATTCTAGGTAAATAAATATCCAAGAAATTTTAATAAAATCATTAGGTAATTATTATCTATAATTATTTTGGGGGCAGGCAATATTCTAGGTAAATAAATTTCTGTTATTTATTTTGTTTATTGAATAAACTAATATTCATACTAGGCGATGAATTCTCCCATCGAACAATTGTGTGGCGATGAATTGACTTGTCGATGAACTGTCTTATCGATGCACTGTGGATCGGTGAATTGTGGGCGATGAATTGTCGGCGGTGAATTGTGGATGGTGAATTCTCCGGATACCGTTATTTAGTTGTTCAATTCAGTTCTTTTGTGAAATAGATAACTTTATTAAAATCTATTTTTGGTACCGTCTTAACAAGTAAACAAAATAAGAAAATCTCGCAAAAAGTAACTAATAAAAGTATTTTTTTTAGGTGACCCTCTTGTGTGCTTGAAAACTGACACTATATTAAAAGAAGCTCCTGTTTCTGATGTTATAGTAAATGAAAGGGTACGAACAACAGTTCAGTGGACTGAGCCCGAAGAAGCGCTTTACAAACGTGGTGTTCGGATTATTTTAAATCATTTCAAGGAGGTTACCCAAGTTACTTGGCATGGTAAGAACCCTTACATCTCGTTTATCCTAGCCTAATCAGTGCACCAGTTAAACCAAAATCGTTTACCTCTATGAAGCGCCACTTTTCGGGGCCCCCGATCTAATCTTACCATACCAATTACCCATTTACCCTAATCTAACCCCCGTACCAACTTACCCTAACCTTGTTTTGGCTTGGTTTACATAGAATTATAATATTTGAATTTTTAAACAACATCGGGTGTGAAATTTTGCTTTGTTTTTTTTAACCCATAAACCTTCTTGGGTGTAGGGGTAACGGAACCAGTGATTGACCGAATTATGAAATTGTCAATTTATAATGGAGAAAAAAATATGTTTAAACGAATATTTTTTACAATAAACCGTGCAATAAACTTAACAGCATTGAACGGTCAGATCAGCATTAGCGACCATACAACATGGCACTTTTAGGTCACCTTTTAAAGATTTTGATCGTCAATATATCAGCCATTTTTAAACCAAATGTATAACTTATATTTATTTTTGGAATCAGCATAAAAGGTTATTGAAAAATATCGAAAAATATATAGGGTGTTCCATTTAAAAAAAGTATGTTTTATGTCACACCCCGTATAGTTTTGAGGTTATATAAAATTGAATCACATATTCAAAAATTTCAATTCAACACAATTAATGCCGTTTTTAAAAAAACTTTACGAAAAAAGGTAAGAAAGTTAAGGGGGGTTTTATTCTAAGTGTACCCTGTACAGGGTAAAAAAAATGGAACACCCTATATTTTTTTATTTTTTCTTATAGAACTTCTTATCCTGAATTCAAAAATATGTATAAAACATGTTAACGCTAAAATTAAAAATGGCGGAGTAATTAGCTGTCAAAATTCATTATTTTTTCTCATTTTTTCCTAATTTTAAATCAAAAATTTAAAATAAAACCATTTTGAATTGATTTAAGTTATAGTTTTCTTACTTAGAAAATAATAATGAATGAAAATCGTTGTTTTTAGTGTTATTACAAAGTTATTAAAAAAAAACTTGAATAATATGACTAATAAACATAAATTTTGACAGTTAATAACTCCGCCAATGAGAGCGTTCGAATTGCCAGCGGCTTTTTGCTTTTCGCTTAAGATTTTTTCAGGTGCCAGGTAAAATGTATTTAACTTATGCTGACTTACTAGGTGGAATGGTGTAAATATGTTTATTTTTATTTAATCATTGGCGTTCCATCTTTAATATACAACACTTTTATACTATTGGAATCCCTTTTTTAAAAACTTAATTTTATAATTGAACAAAGGTAATATATTATGACATTCAATGACAACTAAGCATGTGTCAAAAAATTCAGCGACAAATTTGCTTGCTAGATTGAGTCATAGAAGTGGATTAATCTCTGTAGATCTAGCACTCTAGTATTAGCACTTTGTGTTGTCATCAGTTGTCATTGAATGTCATAATATATTACCTTTGTTCAATTATAAAATTAAGTTTTTAAAAAAGGGATTCCAAGTTAAATACATTTTACCTGGCACCTGCAAAAATCTTAAGCGAAAAGCAAAAAGCCGCTGGAAATTCGAACGCTCTCATTTTTAATTTTAGCGTTAACATGTTATATATTTTTGAATTCAGGGTAAAAAGTTTATAAGAAAAAATAAAAAAATATAGGATGTTCCATTTAAAAAAAAATATTTTTTGTATACTATAGGTCCTACAAAAATTTTGACTTTGGATTCAAAAACTTTAGGATCTGCTGAGTAAAACGGGTTCTTAAATTTTTCAAAAATATTATTAATAACTGGAAAAGTAGGGGTGGGATTCATAGAGACTCACCCTCTACAGGGTGTCCCACGTAAGATGACTCAACCCCTTATTTCAGGAACTAAAAATGCTAGAGAATTTTTGTTTTCGCAGGATTGTTTGTAATGAACCAAATTTTTATTTTTAGTTATGTTTCACTCTACAGGGTGTTCCATTTACTCGGAACACACATTCACTTATTTATTTTAAATGGAACACCCTATATTTTTTTATATTTTTAAATACTCCAAAAAATGAGGATTATTTTGTTAAAATTCCGAAATCTCCAACTTTTTTAGTTTTTGCAAAAACAAAATTTTTCTGAAATTTTTGCCAGTAGCAGTATTTTTTTTAAAAAAATAATGCGGTTTTCATGGGTGATATTTTTGCATGAAATTTAAACAACGTATAATTAAGATGCTTAAAAAGCATTTTCATCTATATTTTGACCAAAAATCGTAACCGGAAGTGAAAAATCCGCCATTGAATATCGATACATTAAAGCCGTTTTATTTCTGAAAAATTAAATGCAAAGCTATATTTTTTTTGGCCTATTAAATTTATTTTTTAATTTCCTTTTATTTGATACCCAACTTCCCTATACCTATCTCCAACCCTTTTGGAGATACTCAATAAGGGTGTTTTTAGGAATCGTTTTTACTCCAATTATGTTTTATTTAAATTTAATTAGAAAAAGGCTAAGACAAGTCAATTATCCTTTGAAAGGGAACATGTAAGTGATATATTTTTTGTGATTGGGGTAAAAACTATTCGTAAAACTACCCTTATCGAATATCACCAAAAGGGTTGGAGATAGATATAGGAAAGTGGGGTATCAAATGAAAGGAAATTAAAAATTAAATTCAATGGGCCAAAAAAAAATATAGCTTTGCATTTAATTTTTCAGAAATAAAACGGTTTTAATGTATCGATATTCAATGGCGGATTTTTCACTTCCGGTTACGATTTTTTGTCAAACTTTAGATGAAAATGCTTTTTAAGCATCTTAATTATACGTTGTTTAAATTTTATTCAAAATATCACACATGAAGCGCAACGATTTTTAAAAAAAAAATACTGCATATTGCAAAAATTCTAGAAAATTTTTTTTTTTGCAAAAACTAAAAAAGTTGAAGATTTTGGATTTTTAGCAAAATAATCCTCATTTTTGGGAGTATTTAAAAATATAAAAAAATATAGAGTGTTCCATTTAAAATAAAGAAGTAAATGTGTGTTCCGAGTAAATGAAACACCCTGTAGAGTGAAACATAACTAAAAATAAAAATTTGGTTCATTACAAACAATCCTGCGAAAACAAAAATTCTCTAGCATTTTTAGTTCCTAAGTTAAGGGGTTGGGTCATCTTACGTGGGACACCCTGTACCTTTTTTATGTGAAATCGAGTGTACATTTTCATACATATTTTTTAAACTATTGAACGATGCCTCTTACTAAAAGAACATAAATTAAGTAATATTTTTTAAATTGCAGGTAAAGGTGATTATTTTGCATCGGTTATGCCTGACGGACAAAACCGTTCAGTCCTGATTAGCCAAATATCGCGCAGGCGCTCTCAACTACCATTTACTAAATCAAAAGGTTTGGTACAATATGTACTTTTTCATCCTACGAAACCGTGTCTGTTTGTTGCGACCCAAAGACATGTTCGCATTTATGATTTAGTAAAGCAAACACTCATGAAGAAACTTTTAACCAATAGTAAATGGATATCTACCATGGCAATACATCCCGCTGGAGATAATCTTTTGGTAAGTATTGATACTTTTGAACACAAAGTTCAGGAACAATATTTTTTTACAAGCAATAAATTAATAAAAAGTTGTAAAACCGCGTGTCATTTAACAGTGCACACAATTTTGTTTAACTGTGCCTAAAATGCAGGCATTCAGTGGTTCTTTAAACTGAAAAAATTCCTTCCTAACTCATGTAAAAAGTATTTTTCCGCCCTAGGTCCTGTTTTTAGCCCTTAGTCCGCAAACGGATTTTAAAGTGACTAATTTTTAATTGCATCTTAGGTTGGCACATATGATAGAAAAATGTTATGGTTTGATCTGGATCTAAGTACGAAACCCTACCAAACATTAAGATTGCATGGAACCGCTGTTCGAGGCGTTGCATTTCATAAAAGATATCCTTTATTTGCTTCTGGATCGGATGACAGAAGTGTTATTATATCTCATGGAATGGTTTACAAGTAAGTTTCTACTAAAAGAAGGCTATTTTATGGTTTTGTTAATATGTTTACTTAAAATTTCTCTATCAGCATGAGAAAGAGTGCGATATTTGTGCGACAATGATATTTATAAACTCGGCTACTGTGTAAGACAGTTATGTACATACTTAGCTGGTACACTGTACATTTCTTTTTATGTTACAAAAATTCATAGTTTTTTTAAATAATATTTTCCAATTCCAAGATCTCTTGTTAATATTGTCTTATGTTTTAGCGATTTGTTACAAAACCCGTTAATAGTTCCATTAAAAAGACTACAAGATCACGAGTCTTTTAACGATTTTGGAGTATTTGAAGTGATGTTTCACCCCTTGCAACCATGGGTATTCTCATCTGGGGCAGATAGTACGATAAAACTATATTCAAATTAAATTGTTACTTAAATTTTTTTTAATTACTATAAAAGATTATATTTATATACAATTAAAATGTCTTATTATTTTATTCGTCGCAGATTTGTTTAACAGTTGGGGTCTGTAAAAGGGGTTGCTTATTATTAATTTGAGAGGCTTCATAGGGAAGGTAAACAAATAAAAGGATACTTTTTTTTGCTAATAATTTAACTTGTTTTATTTTGTAAAGGATCGTTTTTTCTTTAAAAATTCGATTGACTTGAGTCAACCTGACGCATATCTGCGGGCTGATTACGGAATATCGCTTCGTACGAAACCTACATAAGAAGACCATTAGGTTTCGTACGAAGCGATATTCGGTAATCACCCCGCTGACCTTACTAAGGGTATAGTCCGTAAGTCATTTTGGTAAACCAAAGTGACAGAAAACGACTTGTTACACAATTCGTTGTCATTGTTACAACTGTTACCTTGGTTTACCAAAATGACTTACGGACTATACCCTTAGTTAAAAAAACTAAAAAAAAATCTTCTTTTTTTTGTTATTTCAACTTATTAAAGTTAAAAAAACAAAATAAAAATTCTCCTATGTGGTCCTTATACGCTTTCGTAGTTTTAGTACTTGCTAATACTTAAAATATTTACTAAACACTACTAGTACAGTAGTATTTTATAAATACTTAAAGCAAAGAGCATGTACAGGGTGTCCCACGTAAGATGACCCAACCCCTTATCTCAGCAACTAAAAATGCTAGCAAATTTTTCTTTTCGTAGGATTGTTTGTAATGAACTAAATTTTTATTTTTAGTAATGTTTTACTCTACAGGGTGTTCCATTTACTCGGAACACACATTCACTTCTTTATTTTATATATATATATATATATTTTTATATTTTTAAATACTCCCAAATATAAGGATTATTTTGGTAAAAGTCCAAAATCTTCCACTTTTTTAGTTTTTGCAAAAAAAAAATTTTTCCGAAATTTTTGCCAGTTGCAGCATTTTTTTAAAAAAATCATTGTGCTTTTCATGGGGGATATTTTTGCATGAAATTTAAACAACGTATAATCAAGATGCTTAAAAAGCACTTTTATCTACAATTTGACAAAAAATTGTAACCGGAAGTGAGAAATCCGCCATTGAAAATCGATACATTAAAACCGTTTTATTTTTAAAAAATTAAATGCAAAGCTATAATTTTTTCTGGCTCATTAAATTTACTTTTTAATTTCCTTTCATTTGATACCCCACTTCCCTATACCTATCTCCAACCCTTTTGGAGATACTCGATAAGGGTGTTTTTAGGAATCGTTTTTACCCCAATTATGTTTTATTTAAATTTAATTAAAAAACACATGATATCGATGGTGACTTTTGAGACAACTTTCATAACATCAAAACAAAGATTTTTCACAAAAGTCCCGCCAGCTCCAAAAAATTTAGAGGTTGATGTTCTATTTCTCTGCTTTAATCTTAGTTTCCATGGTTTTAAAAACTACGTGTCAAAAAGTTATTTTCGAAGTAATTATTAAATTAAAAACGTCAAAACGATAATTCCTTAATATGTACTGTTGTTTTCAAAATATATGCGTTTAAAGTTTTACACTTTGGGGCCTCATATCTCCGAGAATGTATGAGATTTTTTTGACACTTTTCTGGGGATCCCTGGGCATGCCCCAACAACGTACCATACAGGTGGTGCGCCAATTCTGGGACACTTGTATAAAAAGCAACGTAGATTTACCAAATTCATTATTTTGGGGTAATTTCTTGGGACCACTCTTCACATAATTTTTAATAGTACATTATTAACCAAGGTAGAGAAGAGTGTCATTATTGACCTAGCGCAAAGATTGTGTCCCGAGCCGCGCAGCGGCAAGGGACACAATTGCGCGTAGTCAATAATGACCTTCTCTACCGTGGTTTATATACTATTTTTTTCACTACTACAATTTCTTGAAAAATGTTAATTTAAAAATAAGTTCAATTTTTATCAAAACCCTGTATATGATTTTTACAAAAAATTAATCGAAGTTTCCATGGAAATGACAATGACGTTACATCAATCAAAACAATAAAAAGTTCTTCAAATGGGTGTTTTTTCCAAAATAACTCATAATTTGCACGTAAATGGAGTAAATGATTTAAATAATATGATGGTCACTGATAAGGAATTTGTAAATATAATGATAATGATAGAACACTGACACAGCTACAGAAAAAAGTTCGACATGTTTACAACTGTACAATTTTTTTTTTCGTTAAAATATTTGTGCAATAAAATGTTTTCAAGTATTTTAAAGTAGTTATGTTTTCAAAATAAAAAAATCTTCGTAAAAAACTCACAAAAACTGCTGTAAGTACCGTATTTATGATAAAACCTTGACATATATTTTGACATTTCATTATTGTACAGTGTACATAGACATGGAAATTATTATTGACCAAGGGAGAGAAACGTGATTTCTCTGGTATATAATCGGTCAAAAATTGCCTCTTCTATAGGTAGTAGTGAAAAAAATTATTTTTTTGCCTCTTCTATAGGTAGTAGTGAAAAAAATTATTTTTTTCACTACTACCTATAGAAGAGGCAATTGTTGACCGATTTTATACTAGAGAAATCACATTTCTCTACCTTGGTCAACAATAATTTCCATGTTTATGTACACTGTACAATAATGACATGTTTTTATTTTGCTGACAAGAGAAAAATTGTAGCTTTCAAATAAGATCCCACTTACCCAAAATGGCCATTAAAGATTATTGATGGGATTGTTACCCCGCTTGGGGGGTTGAAGAAAAAAATAAAGAAATATGTTGTTAGATGTTCTTCTCCAAAAGAAAATCGACCTGTCTAAGCATTTTCTTCTTAAGAAGTGTAAAATATGATTAAATTTAAAATTCAAACAAATAAAAATTTTGAAAAATTTTCGCACGATTTTGAAAATATTTTTTTTTTGAAAAGAGAAAAATTGTAGCTTTTAAATAAGACCCCACTTGACCCGTAGTGCCATTTGAAATTTTTGATAGGGTAATCACCCCGCTTGGAGGGTTGAACAAAAAAATTAAAAAATACCCTAATTAGATGTCCCCCTTCAAAACAAAAATGACGTGTCGCGGCAGTTCCTCCAGAACAAATTCGTTCAGGAAATAATGGGGGTGGAAACTTTTGCTTGGACCACCCTGTATAAACCACGGTAGAGAAGGTCATTATTGACTACGCGCAATTGCGCTAGGGCAATAATGACCCTCTTCTCTACCTTGGTTAATAATGTACTATTTGGGTGTATGGTGCCAGTGCATAGGGGTAGATTTTATATTCATGTATAACATACCAAAAGTCCCCAGCTCAAATCTGCTTGCTTCTTTGGGGTTTTAAAAAATAGTGGTCAGGTAAGATGACAAAGCCAAATGTTTACAAAATGACAGGTTTTACATCAAAAAAAGTTTTAGTACGTGTGATGCATCGTGCTACTTATTTTCACAGAACCAGAGAGTTTCTGTGAAAATAAGATGCTAGTTGGATTCATATCATATGAACTAACCCATCTAACTAGCACGAGAAGTAACAACTAATTTGCAGAGAAGTTCAATGATTCTGTGTTAGTAAGTTGTTAGTAAGGGGAATTAGTTGAGCTAGTCCATGTAATATAATCTTACTAACAACTGAATATCACAGAAACTTTTTGATTCTGTGAACACAAGTAACTAGTTAGATGCGTATCACACGAACTAAAACTTGTTTTGATCTAAAACCTGTCATTTTGAAAACGCTTTGGCTTTGTCATCTTACCTGACCGGTATTTTTAAAATCCCCAAAGAAGCAAGCGGGTTTGAGCTGGGGACTTTTGGTATGTTATTCAGGAATATAAAATCTATCCCTATGCAAAAATTTAGCCCTGGCACTAAAATGTCCGGGTAAGGCCCTCTATTTTAACCAGCTAACTGGACTATATATTTTTTAAGCACCAATGAAGTTTTTTAAAGTACTTTTTATTCCCACTGATGCCCTCCAACAATTTTCACTTCAATGGGCCAGTTTCACGGATCATTCTAAAAGCATCTTCCACTGACCAAGAAAACGCACCCAATTAAAATAGTAAGTGTGTCTGAGAAAGACAACCGTTAAACTCCGCTACAAACGTCAAACGTGGTGACTCGGACTGCACCTTAGTGGGTGGGGTTAATCATAAATGTAAACAAGACTAAAATTTTGTGTTATTCTTAGCCTCTTAGGCAAAACGTTAAAATTTGATTTGTTAACAAGAACAGTTTTGGGCAACTCGTCTCTTTGTCCAGAAAAATGTCTAGTGAATCTATTAAAAGTGTAAGTAGTTAATTTTTGTTTTATTTTGTACAGTATTAGTAAAAAAACTAGAGTGGGTTAAGATCAGTCTGAGGGTTAAATTTTTTTTTTTTTTTTTTATAAAATGCCGAACTTTTTGCCGACGTACGCATTTAGTAGGTTACTTTTCGCAGTTATGAGATAATGTTAACAAGTTAATAATTTTTGCATGTTAATTATAAAAAAATCTGCGATATGAACTCTATTAACAAACAAAAAAACAAAAATATACAGGATGTTTCCGAAAGTCGTTTCAATAATTTAACCCGAGATTCCTTACCCAAAGATAGTTCGATTAAGCCCCATTTACCTGTATCCAAAAGTGCACCGTTTTCGAGATACAGGCTGTTTTCCAAAACCAAAATTTTTATGTTTTTTTTCATTACTATTAAATGCAACAACATAGAAAAACAAAATTTGGTATAATTGTCTTACTTTTTATGATCGACACAATGGTCGTAAAGAGAAACCCATAGATTTATTACATAACCTTAAAATGGGACACCTGCGCCCCCTCTTGGGGCATAACTTTTTTTGTATTTGAATTTTCAAAAAATAAATTATTTTATCGGTAAGATACGTTTAATACGAAGAAAAAATTATACCACATTTTTTTTGAAAAAACCAACCCGTTTTCAAAATTATTCACATTTTATAATTTCATGTTGCATTCTGCTTATTGAAATCTTTTTGCAATTTTTTTTTCTTGAAAACTTAAAAGACTCCATACCACATTTTTTTTGAAAAAACTAACCCTTCAAAATTATTCACATTTCATAATTTCATGTTGCATTCTACTTTTTGAAATAAGTTGCAATTTTTTTTTCTGGAAAACATAAAACTATTATAAACTAGCGTAAACAAAAAAAAACTAGAATTGGCCCCACAATAGGACACTGGGCCCCCTTTTTGGGGCACCTGACCCCTATTTGGTGCTCACATATCTTTTTATTTTGTAAAGAAAAGAATACTAGGCGTTTGAAGATTTTATTACAGAAAAAGTACATCATTGTCATCATTTAAAGTCCGGTGCCCCAAAAGGAGGCCCAGTGTCCTTTTGTGGGGCAAATTTAAATTTTTTTTTTGTTTACGCTAGTTTATAATAGTTTTAAGCTTTCAAGAAAAAATAATTGCAATAATATTTTAAAAAGCCCCATAAAGGGGGCCCGATGCTCCAAAAAGGGGGCCCAGTGTCCTATTGTGGGGCCAATTCTAGTTTATTTTGTTTACGCTAGTTTATAATAGTTTTATGTTTTCCAGAAAAAAAAATTGCAAAAATATTTCAAAAAGTAGAATGCAACATGAAATTATGAAATGTGAATAATTTTGAAGGGTTAGTTTTTTCAAAAAAAATGTGGTATAATTTTTTCTTCGTATTAAACGTATCTTACCGATAAAATAATTTATTTTTTGAAAATTCAAATACAAAAGTTATGCCCCAAGAGGGGCGCAGGTGTCCCATTTTGAGGTTATGTAATAAATCTATGGGTTTCTCTTTACGACCATTGTGTCAATCATAAAAAGTAAGACAATTATACCAAATTTTATTTTTCTATGTTGTTTCATTTAATAGTAATGAAAAAAAACATAAAAATTTTGGTTTTGGAAAACAGCCTGTATCTCGAAAACGGTGCACTTTTGGATACAGGTAAATGGGGCTTAATCGAACTATTTTTGGGTCAGGAATCTCGGGTTAAATTATTGAAACGACTTTCGGAAACACCCTGTACAGGGTGTCCAAAAAATGGCGCATAAACGCGATGGTACGCTCTTGGGGCATTCTCAGGGATCCCTAGAAAATTGTAAAAAAAAATCCATCTGTTATATTCATCGAGAAAAATGCGAACAAAGTTGCATAAATTCGGCAACACAGTCTAGGAAAATACATCTAATAATTCCACCTATAAGTCTAAAAATCCTATTTATGAGTCTTGATCGTTCACTTTTGGACTAGATTTTATTGACGTTGTTGTCAGCTTCATTTCATGAAAATGGCCCAGAGAGGATTTAAGATAAGAGAGGCGACATACAGGATGTCCCAGAATTGGCGCACCATCTGTATGGTACGCTGTTAGGGCATGCCTAGGGATTCCAGGAAAATTGTTAAAAAAAAACCATCTGTTATACAGGGTGTTATTTTGTAGACTTTACTAGCGTTTTGCTCAGCTATGTGCAATTCGATTTCCATGAAATTTTCTGGAGTAACCATTTAAGAACTGTGCCTTCGACTGGTAAATACAATATTTTAATTGTTCTACTGGTTTTGCAAAAAATGACAGTAACTATCGTACTCATCAATTCTTATGTTAATAATTATTTTTTTTCGGAAAATCTAGATTATTTTACGTACATATCATTTTTTACATTTTGAATAAACCTTACCATTGCTTTATAATCAATTTAATTAATTTAAAAGTTTTCCTAACATAGTCGACTGATTTAGTCTTTTTTTTTAAATTAATTATTGTAGGTAAGTGGGCTACAGATTTGAACATTTTCTGTGTTCTTATTGTGTTGACAAATTATGACAATCGTGATTTATTGTTAATAACGTCAAATAAATGAGTGTCATAAGAGCAAAACAAATTCAACGCCTGCCTAAATAAAAAAAGAACCATTTTAGCCAGGTATTTTAAGAAACTTTATAAATTTATTCTAAAACAACGTACATTCTTAATTAATATGTAAAAACTGATTTAAATGTAAAATAATAAAGCTTTTTTAAAAAAATAATTATTACCATAAAAATGTAAGAAAAAGGCAATGACTCTCGTTTTCTGCAAAACTAATAAACCAATGAAAATTTTGTTTTTACCAGTCGAAAGCACAGTTCTTAAATGGTCACTTCAGAAATTTTCATGGAAATCGAATTGCACATAGCTGAGCAAAACGCTAGTAAAGTCTACAAAATAACACCCTGTATTCGTTGAGGAAAATGCGAACAAAGTTGCTTAAATTCGGCAACACAGTCTAGGAAAATAAATCTAAAATTACCATCTATGAGTCTTGATTATACACTTTTGCATAAAATTTTATTGGCATTGTTGTCAGCTTATTTCAAAAAAATTTTGTAAAATTAAATTGATTATAAAAATTTTATTTGACCATTTAAAAGAAGAAAAATTGGTGAAATGGTTTACGATAGACTGCAGCTTTGTATTAAACCATATTTTTCGTTAATACGTGCTGTTGTATTTAAGGTGTATGCGTTTAAAGTTTTGCACTTTGGGGCCTCATATCTTCGAGGGTGTATGAGATGAATTTTTTTTGACAATTTTCTGGGGATCCCTGGACATGCCCCAACAACGTACCATACAGGTGGTGCGCCAATTCTGGGACATCCTGTATAATTTTTTCCGCAACAACAGTATACTCCAAATTCAAAAAGTTTCGACAATCCAAGACGGTCCTAGAAGTTGTAAATGATTTCATTGCTGGCAACAACACTTTTTAGCGCGTTCTTAAAAACTAAAAAGTACCAAAATCGAAAAATCTACATTTATACAGGATGTCCGAAAAATGGCGCATAAACGCTATGGTACGCTCTTGGGCATTCTCAGGGATCCCTAGAAAATTGTCAAAAAAAACTCCATCCGTTATATTCATCGAGAAAGTTCGGCACACAGTTTGTAAAATACATCTCAAGAACTCATCTAGCATACATTTTTGTATAGATCCTTTGACAATTCAGTCTACTTGAATTGTCAAAGTATAGATCACATTTTTGTCAGCTTTATTTTATAAAATTTTTGTAAAATTAAAATGGTATAAAATTGTAATTTTACCATTTAAAAGATAAACAAATGTTAAAATAATTTTAGATAGATTGTGCCTTTGTATTTAGCCATTTCTTTTGTTAATATGTGCTGTTATCTTTAAGATAAAAGCATTTAAAGTTTCGCACTTTGGGGCCCCATAACCCCGAGGATATACGAGATAGATTTTTATTAACAATTTTCTGGGGTTCCCTTTACATTCCCCAACAACCTACCATCGCGTTTATGCACCATTTTTTTGACATTCTGTAGAATGCTTGAATACCCTTTCTTTTTACTTTGAAATTGACCTAGCTACTAAATTTTTATAAAAATATCGTGATGTATATCGAAATTAATATTATTAATATACAGTGTGTTCAATTGAGGATTAGACACCCTATAACTTTCTTAATAAAGCTAATATATTTTTACTAAAAAACAGGTCATTTTAGTTACGGAGGGGGACATCTAAAAAATATAAAATATTTTTTTTCTTTAACTCTCTGTCACCCACCAACCCCAACCTACAATTTTTAAATTACGACCGCCATCTTGCAATACCTCATTTAAAAGAGAAAAAAATAAGCTTTACGATGGCGTTAAGAAAACTAAAATCGGTGGACCCCTTTTTGAAATAATAAGAGGGCCTTTTTCTGACAATAACTTTTGATTGGTTTGTCATATTTATGACTTTTGTCTAAATTTTTGTAAATAACTGTGTAAAAAAACACTTATTTATAGCAGCAAAAGTTCTACGCAATAATTAAAACAATTTTTTTTTTTCTATTAGGGGGGGGATCATCTGACACTTTATTTTAAAGGTATTTTTATTTCCTATACAAAGGTTAAAAAAAAATTCAAAAAAAATAAGTTGGTTTCTTTTTTAGAACTTGTTATAAAAAATAAACCACAGGCATTTTGCAAAAATGAGATACCCTATAACAAGTTTCAAATGGGCACCATTAGACCATTGGTCTAACAAAAATAAAGCCAATAAGGTAAGCAATTTCTGCAAAATGCCTTTTCGTTTTCTTATTAAAATAAATTCTTGAAAAAAGAACCAACAAATTTGTTCTAAATTTTTTATAATCTTCGCATAGGAAATAAAAAGACCTTTAAAATGAAGTGTCACATGACGCTTCTTTCATTAAAAAACACAAAACATTTCTTTTGCCCCTTGTACAGAAGTTAAAAAAATAATTTTGTGTTCATAAGAACTAGTGTTTTCTTTAAATAATTATTTAAATGTATATAGAAGTTAATATCACAAACCGATCAAAAGTTATCGCCAGATAATGGCCCTTTAATTATTTCAAAAAAGGGTCAACCGATTTTATTTTTTTTAACGCCATCGTAAAGCTTATTTTTTTCTCTTTCAAAAGAGGTATTGCAGGGGTTGTAATTTAAAAATTGTAGGTTGGGGATGGTGAGTAACAGAGGGTTAAAGAAAAAAAATTGATATTATATTTCTTTAGATGTCCCCCTCCGTAACCAAATTGACCTGTTTTTTCTTAAAAATATATTTGCTATATTAAGAAAGTTATAGGGGGTGTCTAATCCTCAATTGAACACACTGTATATCCTGCCAACCCTGTTTCGATTCATTAGAAAACCCTAGAAATTTTGCATATAGACCACCCCAAAATAATTACAAAGATCCAAAAAAAAATATATATTTTTTAAAACAACCTGTATGTTCAGTATCTGTATGTTCAGTTCAGTACCTTTTAATTATTCAGAATTTATAAAAATTAGGATTCCTTATTATATGTGTTGACAAAAAGTAATGTCGCTATCTTCGGGGCTATGATAGTACAGTCAATCTGTATTTCGACAAAATTCCGGGTAGGGCCGCCATTATAATATATATGTTATAACTGGGGGTCCAAAATGTAAAACTCCAAATTGGCGTATATCTACCTGTCTTGGAAACGGTGTTATGGGCCCCCAAAGGGCCTCCAATTCGTTATGTAAGATCACGGAGGATCTGCGCCAAATTTTAAAACTGGATGTCAAATAAAGATTTAAAATGATTTTAATAAAAAATTCTTCTAAAAAAATTTCTTCACCCCATAAATAGCCCCCAAAGAGTATAAACAATCACGTTGGATTTACACTAAATTTTGCAAATAGATGGAAAATAAGATGCTAAAAAATATTTCGTAATTTCAAAAAAAAAAAATTTATGCCCCTCTTAAGAGCCTTCCTCGTTTTTGGTCTGAAGGAATTTTTTTTGGAGAAAAAAATATTAAGATAAAGTTTTTTTGCATCTTATGAAAACAAATAAATATAGAATTTATTTGCAAAATTTGTTAATCCAACGTGTTTGTATGTTACAGTTTTTATTACCCTTCGGGGACTATTTATGTGGTAAAGACATTTTTCTGACAATTTTTTTTAACGAAAATCATTTTATGACCTTATTTGACATCTAATTTCAAAATTTGGCGCAGTTCCACCGTGATCTTACATAAAGAATAAAAGGGGGCCCTGTTTCCAAGACAGGTAGAGATACGCCAATTTGGGGTTTTACATTTTGGACCCCCAGTTATAACATATTATAATAGCGGCCCTACCCGGAATTTTGTAGTTGTACCCTCATTATTTAGGACAAATTGACTGTAGAGTGCCTGGATGAAATGACAGATATTGTCGCCTTATAGAGTGGCGCCATGCATCATTCCATCTCTGTCATACAAATTCTGTCATCAACATTAAAAGCAAAGTGACAACAATTACAACTTACAAATACAATTGATGACAGAATCTGTATGACAGAGATGAAATGATGCATGGCGCCACTCTATAAGGCGACAATATTTGTCATTTCTTTCAGGCACCCTAGTATACGGCATATTATAAAAAAAAATCTGTCAATTGTGTAAATACTGAAATACCGCGTACTGCGCTTAACGTGCTTTTTTTAATGGAAAATAGCTGGGAAAAAATCAAGACATTTAGTAAAAAAAAGTCTTATGTGACGCAAACTGGTCATTTTGTTCCTATGTCTCGGGCATCGACATCTTGAGCCTCCTAGGATACTACGTCTATGCTCGAGCCTAATGCGAGTATGTTTTTTTTTATCACTTGCTAAATGGAGTCTGTAATACGGTTTATTTTTTAGTTTTCAGGTTTGGAAACACCAGGATATGTGGGATTTGCAAATTTACCAAACCAAGTCCATAGAAAGTCGGTCAAAAAGGGATTTGAGTTTACATTGATGGTTGTAGGAGAATCTGGTCTAGGAAAATCCACTCTTGTCAATGCCTTATTTTTGACTGACCTTAATCCTGAAAGAATTATACCAGATGCTGCAGGTAATAAATTACATATTTTACTACTAGCTATCTATGGAACAAGTCCTTATACGCCGTAATAGTGGTGACGTCACATAAAGCCAGCAAAGGCAAAAACCGGGTTCTTTCTGAGCCAAATAATAAATACACCATATTAGTGTGACGTCACTAAAGCTAAAACAGCCAATTGGTTTCATGGCTTTGACGTTTTGACAATTACACTTGTCGCCAAGGCCAAAATGACAATTACGAGAATTACTCCTTGACTCGTAGTCAAACTATGGAAACTAGCTTCAGTGACGCCACCACTAATATGGCGAATTGCAATAATGGTCCTTCTACACTAGTGCATTGCTGTCCCCAAAACCATAATTTGATATTTTTAGTACACATTTTTCTACATTTATATTATTTCTGTTCTTATTAATCAAATATTTTAATTTCCATTTTAATAAGATTTTTAATTTTTATGATTCATTGGATAAAATAGATAAATGGTATCTTGTTGGAATTCAGCCAACCACCGTACGAAAAGTGTCACTTTTTGTACAGTGTGTCCCAGATTGAATTGACCCCACTTTTTTCTCGGGCATTTTAAAGTTATTGCAAAATTTTAATGACCTATTGCTTGTAACTCATAATACATTTTTTAATTCTGAAGGCAAACAAAATATAAACCCTTAAATATTTGTTGTTTAAAAAAAAATGTATTTTATTTAAATGGAACGCATAGTATATTTTCAATTTATTAGAAACCTCTAAAAATTCTGCGTACAAAACACTTCTTAATTTTTAATTAGAATTTTAAAAAATCTAAAATTTTGAATATTTAATGGAAATCATATTTCTGTAGAACATCCACAGACAAAAGATTTACCTAATTTTATATGACATTTAATTTAAACTTCATGCTTACTTAGGATGACATTTTTTTATAGGTTTTAAAGAACTAACTAGAATGGGTGGAAGTCAAAACGCAAATGAGTAGCTCGAAGAGAATTCGGATTCGGTAGAAGTGTAATTTTATATTTTTTAAATCAAAGCTGAATCAATATTTCATATAATTGCTACACATTCTATACTATACTCTTCGCAAGATAACTATTATGAGATAATATTTTTTTTTAAATAAAACAATTTTTTTATTTATCTGCGAAGAGTGCAAACTAATAACAGAAAACACGAAAAAGTCCGTTAACGAAGAGGGCAAACGTCAGTTCTGACGTTTAACATATTTGAGGTTATTTGTTCTGACAGCTGCTTTTGTTTCTTTGTTTAAAATATTTTTGGCTGGTCTTCTTGACTGACGCGATTCGGTTTTTTTGCTACTGAAATAGTTTATTTTTTGTTTTTTTAACCTTACTAGCTAACTTTACAAAAAATAAATTGTCTATAAAAACATTAAAAGTCGACAAAGTACTTCTTGAATATTTATTCTCACATTTATTGCTGCCCAACTAGTTTCAGACTACATCCATCTTCATGGAGCTACTACAAGAAACGACAATTTTTTAAAAACTAATAGTAAAAACTTATCAAGAAGGACGCCACATGGGCTATCCTATAAAAGGTTAAAAACTTACTTGTCAAAAATACTACACGTTGAAAATTATAAAAACATTTAAGAGGGACATTAAGAGTTGCTTGAAAAACTCATATTTTGGCTAAAAGGCCCAACGAATACAAAACATTTAACAAAACTTAAAGTTATTAGGAAAGCGCCTACATTTATTACGCGCCATATTCTGACTTCTGACAATGGATGATGATGATGGACTTGAATAATGGTTTCCTAATCAATCAATTAAATTGTCTATGTTTTATGTGGGCATATACGAGGTGGCCGCGCTATAAAATTTAATGAGAGATGATTTGGTGGAACTGGCCGCATTTTACTGCATGGGTCATGGTGGAGCTGGCCTCGGTACCTTTTCTACCAGCTTCCATGTTTAGCAGGTAGAAAAGGAGCTGTCTTAGAAGTTTTGTGGATGGATGAGTATAAACACCAAACGAATTTTATTTTTATAAAATAACAACGATAACTATCAATATTTTATTGAAAAAATGATTTACATTGCAGTTTGGTGACATAAGCACATTTGTTTAAATATTCTTTTTAGCAGCAAAACTTACCCTAACCTACCTAACCTAGTGTTCCCCAGTGGATGTGTCCACCAGTACTTTCAACGTTGCTGGTTTGTTTTAATGATAAAAATATGTATATTATCCAAAGGATTCTCTTTTTTATAATTTTCTAATATCATAACTCAATAAAACATCGAATACAGAAAAATAAATATAGGTAAAAGGAAGTTAATTAGTCGCGGCCAGTACGATCAAACCAGAAATATCGCGCGGCCACTTCGACCATGCACCCTGCAATTAGGCGCGGCCAGCTAGTAGTCTTTTCAGGTATATGCGGCCAGTTGGTATTCTCCCTTTTATGTCGAATAATTTTTTTTGTAAACTTAATAATAGTCGAGCTACGATTTTTTGTTCATTTGGGTGGCCCAAATGGGGGCTTTTTAGTACTCGGATTCTTATCAAAAACAATAGGGTTCTTCCTCTTATAAGGATAGATTTATCCTTACAATTTGAATTGCATTGGAATTTTGATTATTTAGATAGCGTGTTTACAAGATTCGTGACACTCCACAGACCGACCGACCGACCGACCGACGGACGGACGGACGGACGGATTTTTTCAAAGTTGTTCAAAATTCGATGAAAAACACGAATCCGCAAGAACTTTTGCTCTAGGATGAAAATTGACGATTTTAGGATTTTTGTATCGATTGCAATATACTCTTCGGACCTAGTCTTGCGAAGAGTATAATAATGGTTAAAACTTGAAGTTAGGTTAGGAGTGTTAGTTTTTCAAAAAATCGCGCGCAACTGACATTTCTCACATTCTCTGTCACCTATGTTGACCAGAAAAAAAGTCTTCCGGCAGATTCCGCTGCTTCGAATAAAACGACATATCAGAATCTCTTATCTGCCGACAGAATCTTTCTTTGGTAGATAACACGCACCCTTAATGTCAAAAAACTACAGGGTGATCATGATATTAATTCAAAATTTTTATGCGTGTATTTTGATTATTTCTTATCCTAAGCAAAAGTTAGGTTAGGTTAGTTTTTCTGTATGTAGAATTTACAGGGCTTTCTAATGAAATAAAAATATATTGGTAGTTCCATTTAAAAAATATGTATTTTTTTAAATAACCTGTATATTTATTATTTAAAGGTCTAAATTTGGTTTGTCTTCAAAATTAAATTACAAGTTACAACAATAACTTTTTAAATTTTTTTAATAACTTTAAAGAACCTCATCCTGGATATTTTTCTATAAATGCGAACGAGGTTTTAACGACTAACACCTGATGGGTTTTTTTAGTTCTATTTAGTAACACCCTTTAAAGAAACAATTTTTATTCTAGTTTTTTTGCCTATAAAATAAACGATTTTAACGTGTGTTATTTTGTTTAAGAAAAAATGAAACAAACCCTTAAACTGGAACCGTCTACTGTTGAAATTGAAGAAAGGGGTGTAAAATTAAGATTAACTGTTGTGGATACCCCAGGATATGGAGATGCTATCGACAATACGGACTCCTTTTCTGAAATAATTCAATATATTGACGAACAATTTGAAAGATTTCTCGCAGATGAATCCGGTCTTAATAGAAAAAATATTATGGATAACCGTATTCATTGCTGTTTTTATTTCATTTCTCCGTTTGGTCATGGGTAAGTCACATTAAAACTTAATACGGAATTATTATATTTTTAAAAAATTGCACTTTGAATAAAATATACTAATGTCCTAAGTAATGTGGTTTTTTTTTTGTCAGACAGAGGACCACAAAAAACAAGAAATGTAGGGTAACAAACGTATTATAGTTTCATTTAAATCGGTTATTTCTTTGTGTCGAAAATTTGACTTTGAAAATCATTACAATATTTTTTTTGTCAATCAGGTTTTCGACACAAAGCAATGACCAATTTAAATGAAACCAAATTACCTTTGTATCCCTATTTTTCTATTTTTTAAAACCATAATTAGTTTTAATATGCGATGGGGTCCTCATGTAGATGTGTTGTTTAATAGAATTGACTCAACGGAGATGACTTATTCGAGTTTCTAGGCGCAATGATTAGAAGATCTATAAAATTGAGTGTATAGCCTTAAAAATTAACAAAAAATTAGAAATGGGTTAGGTCAGTGAGCCAGTTAGAGTTTTTTTATAAAATGCCGACATTAAATAGGATACTCCTCGCAGTAATCAGAAAAATTCAAATGAACAATAATTTTTTAAAATTACAAAAAAAAATCTGCGAAGAGGTTATACTATTAACTTTTCTATAAAAAAAAGATTTATTAGCGAAAAGCATAAATGCGTATTAATTCTGACACTGACGTTTGGGATTTAATTTGGCTTTAAAAAGGTGCTTTTGTTTTAATTTTTTTTTGCAAAGCCACCTTGACCGAACCTAGACTTACGTGACTTAGAGCTAGTGTCTACAAAAAACGTGACAGACGGACAGACAGACGGACGGACGGACGGACGGATTTTTTGAAAGTTGTTCAAAATTCGATGAAACGCACGAATCTGCAAGAATTTTTGCTCTACGACGATTTTTGACGATTTTAGAATTTTCAAAACAATCACAATATACTCCTCGTTTTTGACTTTGTCTGCGAGGAGTATAAAAAAATATAAAATATGATAAACATGTTGTAAATAGTGTTTGTTTAGCTTTTCCGCGGATTGCTTTAGTGTCAGTAAAAATGACCATGTGGATTATTTTTGGGGATTCGTAAATACAAACGTATACTTCTATCTTTTTGCTACCACTATGAGGCTAATTTCTTCGCTAATTTCAAGTCAGAAAAATAGCAAAGCAGTGCAAATTTGTGACTCGGTTGCTGCACTATTTTGTTTAAAAGTGAAGGTTTTTAGGAATAAAATTGTAATTTACGCATTAATAACTACAATTAACGGAACAAAATAGAAAATAAACTACCATTTTTATGCTAAAATATGTCGTTTTTTGATGTCGCAAATTTGCGCTACTTCGAAATTTATTGATTTGAAATAACTAGAGTTCCTAGAAGTCAAATTGACAGATATTATTGCTTTATATAGTGGCGCAACGCATCATTACATCTCTGTCATACAGATTCTATCATCAACATAATAGTGGAACTACATTCCATTCAAAATAAGGAAGTAGGTTTCAGTTTCCGGTATAGCAGGAAGTCGCCTAATTCTCTAAATATTTTAGAATTGTAGATTTTATGTGGGTCTCTAGATACACTTATAGCCCCATAGTTTTGCAACACCTTGCATAATTTTGGTTTTTTCAGCCTTAAACCATTAGACATTGAATTCATGAAACAATTACATAACAAGGTGAATATTGTTCCTGTTATTGCAAAAGCTGATGTTTTAACTAAAAAGGAAATGTCTAGACTAAAACAAAAAATAATGGATGAAATCAATGAGCATAAAATCAAAATTTATAGCTTACCCGAATGCGATTCGGATGAAGATGAAGAGTACAAGGAACAAGTAAGTTTTTATTATGGTTGCCCTTCACGCAGCTTCTAGAAGCTAGCTTCTTCGCTGCTATTGGAGAATTCAAATGTTTTAGGTATGCGCGCGCACAGGAAGCTAAAAAAAATCAATTCGTGCTTGATTTATTTTAACTTCTTCTGCGCGCACATACTTAAAACATTTGAATCCTCCAATAGCAGAGAACAAGCTGGCTTCTAGAAGCTAGCAAGAAGCTGCGTGAAGGGCAGCCATTAGAAGTACACTTACCCGAAATCCGTAAACGGAACTAGTTGAGTCGAGGCCGGTAGAACTGTAACTTAAGTTTATTTCTTACGTATAAATTAATTTTTTTTGTTAAAATTAAACTGTAAAGCGTTTCCTGAAAATAGTACACAAGGTACGAAACATAAAAACGAGTTTTTAAGCATTTCCTGAGGATGGTCTACAAAATCCAAAACATAAAACCTACTTTTAATCTATTTATACATATTTTAAACATTCACCTTGAGTTTAACCTAGTTTTTTAGAAAACAAAAATAGTATTGACCTGTCAAGCAATATGATCTTAACATGACCTTGAACTTTCATTTCTTGGTTATCCATTCTACAAGTTTGAGACCTCTAACTATTATAGAACCTATTTGAGATAATTGAAGTTAAACTCTTTAGCGTTTCGTGAGGTTGGTCAACAAAATCCAAAACATAAAAGAAACCTTTAATCCTATTATAAGCATATTAAACGTTCACCTTGAGTCTACCCTAACAGTTTTTTAATAACAAAAATGCTATTGCTCTTTCAAACGATATGACCTTGACGAGGCTATGTTTGTATTAGATTGCACGACATCAGTTCGCCGACATTAGATCGCGGCGATTTTACATCGCACGACATTAGATCGCAGTGATATTAAATCGCACGACATTAGATCGTAGCGATATTAGATCGTAGCGATTCTAGATCGCAGCGATATTAGATTGCACGACATTAGATCGCACGACTTTAGATCGCATCGACATTAGATCCCAGCGATATTAGTTCGAAACGACATTAGTTCGCATGAAATTAGTTATAATAATAAATACGAGATGGGGAATGCAAAGAAAGAATATAGATTCAGTTCAAGAAAATCAGGGACGTTCGGTGGCTGCCGCCTCCTCCGATAACTGTCATTAGGGTCAAAAAATGGAATCATTTTATTTCTGAAATTGACAATTCCAATAAGATAAATGTTACTTTTTTTTGTCAGACATGTAGCAGTGCCTACTTCATATTGTCAGGCCGACGCATTTTCTTGTTAATTTTTTTTTAATCCTTTAGGACTTATAATTCAGATGGTCCATTTTTGTGACGTCAGCAAAATGCATTTTTGTTAGTTTGTCCACTCGAGCAATAAAAGTGAATAGGCCAAAAGAAGGCAACTAATAACTCAAGGCAATCTGACGTTTTCCAAGTAAAACGACCGCGAACCGTCCCGATGTCATCGGGATCAGTCTACAGGGTGTTGCAAATCTATGGGTCTATTAGAAGTATCTGGAGAACCGCTTTACCTAGCGCTCTGATTTTTTTTTTATTAATTCTTAGGACATAAAATCTATAGCTCTAAAATATTTTGAAATTTGGGCGACTTCCGGTTATACCGGAAACTGACACCCACTTCCTTATTTTAAATGGAATACCCTATTTTTTATTACGGATTTGGATTCCTTTTTAAATTTAATGATAACTTTGTTAATATGACCATACCCCAAATTTGGGCCGTTTTCCTGGAAAAAATTATTTTCTCCAAGATTTGACTTTGAAAACAATTTATTTTAAAAACATGAATTAATTTTTCGTAGTAAAATTTAAACCACTTATTAACAAAGCCCAAAGGAATGTTTAACAAAAAAAAAATTAGCATTTTTGCTAACCGGAAGTGGAAATTTTTTTGGTTAAACTTAAGAAAATTAAAAGTAATTTTTCTCAAAAAAATCAAATGCAACTAGTATCTTTTTATTAGCCCAAGAGATAGCTTTTTTTATTTGCTTTCAATTGGTACTATGGTTCCCTATACCGATTCTTAACCGTTTTGAGGATACGCGTAAAATAAGGAAATTCCCAAGTAAAGCTCGTGCTCTTACATTACCAGGTACTGTTATAAGTGGTATTTCTATTACGATTTACCTTATTTTTATGCACACTTGCACAGAAAAACGAACTATTTCAGATTTTGGCTAACTTTCCTCCGCCCCCTAGACCTCCAAAACATCTCCAAAAAAAAATATTTAAATTTGAAATTTTTTAACATAATTAAAAGAAAAAAAATGGACTTATGCACAAACAAAAATGAACCATTTTAGATTTTGGTTAACTTTCTCCAGTCCCCAAGACCCCCAAAACATTTCCAAAAAATAAAATTTTCATGTTTTTACCATAATTACCAAGAAAAAAACGCACGTATGCACAATTAAAAAGCGCAACCACTTTAAATTGTATCTAACTTTCCCCCAATCCCCAAGCCCCCAAAACATCTTTTGGGTGCGTTTTAGATTTCTATAGGCTGTAAAACTTAAAAAATAAAAATATGCTAAATCGTAATGGAAATACCACTTATAACAGTACCTGGTAATGTAAGAGCACGAGCTTTACTTGGGAATTTCCTTATTTTGCGCGTATCCCCAAAACGGTTAAGAATCGGTATAGGGAACCATAGTACCAATTGAAAGCAAATAACAAAAGCAATCTCTTGGGCTAATAAAAAGATACTAGTTGCATTTGATTTTTTTGAGAAAAATCACTTTTAATTTTCTTAAGTTTAACCAAAAAAATTTCCACTTCCGGTTAGTAAAAATGCTAATTTTTTTTTTTTAAACATTCCTTTGGGCTTTGTTAGTGGTTTAAATTTTATTACGAAAAATTAATTCATGTTTTGAAAATAAATTGTTTCCAAAACAGTTGCGAAAGTCAAATCTTGGAGAAAATAATTTTTTTCAGGAAAACGGCCCAAATTTGGGGTATGGTCATATTAACAAAGTTATCATTAAATTTAACAAGGAATCCAAATCCGTAATAAAAACTAGAATGGGTAGAAGTCGAAATGCGTAGAAGTTACTCTTCGCAGATGATTAGCTCGAATAGAATTCGAAATCAGTAGAAGTCTAATTTTATATTTTTTAAGTCAAAGCTAAATCGAAATTTTATATAATTGCTACACATTCTATAATATACTCTTCGCTAAAAAACTATTACAAGATAATAGTTTTATTTTTAATTTTATGTAAATAAAATCTGCGAAGAGTGCTAACTATTAACAGAAAACACGAAGAATTTCATAAGCGAAGAGGATAAACGTCAGTTTTGACGTTTAACATATTTGAGGTTATTATTTCTATCAGCAGTCTGCTACTTTTGTTTCTTTGTTTAAAATATTTTTGGCATAGCCTTCTTGACACACGCGTGACGCGATTTGAACTTAGATGTTTTTTGCTACTAAAATCATTATTTATTTTGTTTTTTTAACCTCACAATCTACATTTACAAAAAACAAACAAACATTTTTAATAGAAAATTAAATTTTTATTAATTTTGAAAAAAATATTTTTTTTTGTAGATTGAATAATAACAAAGATAGGAGATTTTTTTGTGCTAGGGGGTAATTGGGGGGTCGGACAAAAAAACTAAAGAATACTTTTTGATGAAGAATTAAATTGTCTATATTTTATGTCGAATAATTTTTTTTGTAAATTTAATAATAGTCGAGCTAGGATTTTTTTATAATTTGGGGGGCTGAAAAGGGGGCTTTGCAGTACCCGGATTCTCGTCAAAAACAATAGGGTTCTTCCTCTTATAAAGGTAGATTTTTCCTAAAAAATTGAGTTTGATATCACTTTTGGTTTTTGAGATAGCGTGACCACAAGAAACGTGACCGACAGACAGACAGACAGACAGACAGACAGACAGACAGACAGACAGACAGACGGACGGACAAAAAATGAAAATCTTAAAAAGTCACGAAACGCACGAATCTGCAAAAATTTTTGCTCTACGACGAAAATTGACGATTTTAGGATTTTCTGATCGATTGCAATATACTCTTCGGACCTAGTCTTGCGAAGAGTATAATAAGGGTATTCCATTTAAAATAAGGAAGTGGGTGTCAGTTTCCGGTATAACAGGAAGTCGCCCAAATTTCAAAATATTTTAGAGCTATAGATTTTATGTCCTAAGAATTAATAAAAAAAAAATCAGAGCGCTAGGTAAAGTGGTTCTTCAGATACTTCTAATAGACCCATAGATTTGCAACACCCTGTATAGTGGTGTTTAGGATAATTGAAGTCTAACGGATGACTGAGAAATTAAGGCCATGTTATGGTAATACGTTTGAATAAAGTGACCAGAATAAATCGAAACCAATGCTGGACAAATTATCCACGTTGGCACTGTAAGGGTGGTCGGGGGGCGGTAACCTCTCTAAAAATGGGCGCCGCTGGCGAAACTTTTTGTAAAAGTCAAGGTCACATACAAGATGTTAATTTATCAAACTTTTTTCATAATTTCCTAGGTTCATACATTTGAAAATTGAAAATTCTGGACATTTTGCAGGACACATGCCCTGCTGGACACTGGTCACTTTCGGTTTGATAGGTCATTTTTATTTTAAATGTTAAGTGAATAGAATATTAAAGGTTCTTTTTATGGTTCAAGTATGATAAGCCATCTCCACTAAACTTAAATAAGTTAATGTCATCATATCGTCTGAAAGGTCAATACAATTTCTATTTCTAAAAAATTATTTTACATTTAAAGTAGATTGATTATTTGGGATATTTAATTAAAAAATGTTTCGGATTTTGTGGACCACTTTTACATGTCGATTTTACCAAAGAAACATGGAATAAAAATTTAAGTAAAAAATGGTCTTGAGTCGGTCAAATGTACCTTCCTCGACTGCTATTGTTACTTGTTTCTTGGTGTGGCGCCGCTTTAGAAGGGGTAAAGATGCTACACAAACCGATTTAATAATATTAACATTCATATACATAAATGATTATTTTAGGTCCGGCAATTAAAACAAGCTGTGCCTTTTGCAGTATGTGGAGCAAACACATCACTTGAAGTGCGTGGGCGCAAAGTCCGTGGTCGTTTATATCCGTGGGGAGTCGTAGAGGTAGAAAACCCTGAACATTGTGACTTTATTAAGCTACGTACCATGCTTATAACTCATATGCAAGATTTACAAGAGCTAACTCAGCAGGTGCATTATGAAAATTTTAGATCTCAAAGCTTAATATCAAAAGGCAGATCACCAATAAAGAGAAATACGTAAGCAAAATTTTTTTTTTATATTTAAGTATGGTACTAACATTGTTTTTTAATACTTTGTGTGGGGTTCTAATATCAAAAATTTCAAAAAAAAACACCAAACACTTGGATGGGGTATAACATTTTTTTGACACTTTGATCATTTCTTAGCCTAAGTTTCTTTCTGCCTAAGTTTATACGAGTTTATAACATTAAGAAGGGAGTGCTTAAATTATTTAAAACTTAAAATTGCAAGGTAGAGAAGCTATTAGCTTCTTATTAATAAAGGCGTTAGAAGTTTAGTTTTTTTATTAGAGCTTACATAATAAATGTTCATCTAATCGTATAAAGTATACAAAGTAATAATGACGTTACATTTCGATTTTTACAAAATATTATCTTCATTTTAGCATAATTGACGAAAAGAATGGTGTTGTTAATGACAAAGATAAAATATTGCAAGAAAAGGAGGCCGAATTAAGAAGAATGCAAGAGATGCTTGAAGCCATGCAAGCTAAAATGCTACAACAAAAGTAAAACTTCGTCGATAGATCTGTGATGTCTATATGTCAGATTGTGTTTATTGCATGTATTTGTAATATTTATTTTTGTGGTCAAAACAAGGTAATTATAATTTAAATCTTAAAATTAGACGTTTTACCGTATGTAGGTTTTTTAAAATTTTAAATAAATCCAAAAATAACTGAAAAACCTGCCTGTTATTGTGACCTTAATAAAATTTACATAAGTTTCCTTTAAAGATACTTAAATAAATAAGCTTAACTTCAACTTAATGTCACCAAATTGGTGCATTTATAGATTCATTAATTGAACTAATTCAGGCGCTATAAAATTAGGCAAACACATTTATCGGTATCCCTTCGAAATAAAAATACACTTTTAAAATTAATGAAATCCTTTAATTTTACAGATTTTTTTTCAAATTTTTATTTCTAATTCCTAAAATTTGGCATAGTATCACATGGTGCTGATAGATAGCACTAATGGGAACGACAGCAGAGGCCCGAGCATCTCGACTTAACACAAGATTAGTCTAATTCACAGAAATAAGCTTTAACGTCTCTCTTGAGAGGATTAAATTTGATCAACAAGTGTGCAAAAATTGACGCATTATCTGTATGCTACGTAGTTGGGGCATGCCTAAAGATCCCCAGAATATTGTTAAAAGAAATCTATTTCATATACATTGGAAGATGTAAGGCCCCCAAGTGCAAAACTTTAAAAGGCCATACCTTAAAATACCGGTTGAAGCAGTGTAACTGTTGTTACCCACTAGTGCCATCTATTGATACATTTCATACTAAAAGCCATTAACACTTTAAAAACTAGAGTGGGTTAGATCAGCGAGTGGCTTACAGTAATGAGCCGGTTAGATTTTTCTATACAATGTCGACATTTAATGGAAAACTCCTCGCAGTAATACGACAATAACTAATAAAATTAACAAAAGAACAATAACTTTAAAATATTATTTAAACAAATCTCTTATAAGAGAAAAATTAATTTTTTTAGCAAAGAGTATAAATAGGTATCAATTCTGACACTGACTTAGAAAGATGCTTTTGTTTTGATTTTTTGTTGCACAACCATTTTGACCGAGCCTAGACTTACGTGACTTAGAACTTTTATATAATGTTTGCTTATAATGTTTGTAACCCCATATTCAAGTAGCCAGGCTACTCCAAAGCCTAAGGCTGTCCGGATTAAAAACAAGGGGGACCTATAGCTTAACGTGGGTTCCGAACCACGAGGTTGCGAGCCTACTAGTACTAGTACTTGGGTGGTCACCCATCCAAGTACTAATCTAGCCAGACGTTGCTTCACTTCAGTGATCGTGTGATCACTGTCCAAGCGGCCTGGCCGCTCGCTCCGTTTATATATATCTATATAAATCCCTTTATAAAACCATTCTTTTGATCTTTTTTGTTATAAAAACAAAAAATACTTTTTATTATAGTACAAAATTTTATTTTCTTCCATTTTTATAACTTCATTAAAAAATAATAAAATACACTCGTCGTCATTTGAAGTGGATATTTTGAATTTATTAAAATAAAAAAAATCCTGACGCTTTCCAAAAAATATTTTCTTGCCAATGTAAGTCTACACTTAGTGTTCGTGTACACAAAAAATATCAAAGCAAAATTCTTTCAAATAACTCCACTACACCAATAACAAAAAAATGTTACCAATATCCTTTAACACAAAATTGAAATAAAAAAATAAGTCTTATCCAGAAACCTTCGTAGCTAAAAAAATTACACTATGTAAGGCTCCCACGATCTTTACGCATAAACCTGAATTCTTTTTGGCACGATCAAAATATGAGAAGAGATCATTTTTTACGGTGTAATGCCAACTCTTCGTAAGTCTTCTTTAAGCTCATGAGCAAGTTTTTGAGGGGTTTTAGAAAGACGATTTTGATCATAAGTTGTCTTTGAAGACAGATTCAAACATGTTTAATGGAATTTGGGTTGGTAGAAACTTCACTTACGGACGAAAGTAGAGGATATTTGCAGGGTAAGATCAGGGTTCGTCCTTTAAAAAACAAATTCATTGCCAAACTTTGGGCAAGAAGGTACATCAATTGGAAGAATAAACATAAGCCAATATTTCTGTGCATTAATCGTTTCATTTAAATAAGTTGAACGTTCTGTGCGAGTTCCTAAAGGGATTCCATCCCTGACCGATATTGAGCCACTATGAAATGCTACAGTTGGAGGCATGTAGGGTTCTGTGAATTGATTTTTTTATTGACGCCAAGCCAAAATATGGCTATTTGAGTTGGATGAAAACTCATATGAAATCAGACAAGTCCCCCATTGCTCCACATAACAATTTTGGTGGTCGCTCGATAACGAGTACTGGGCGGAATCTCTTTAGCGCTTCGCAGGGAGCTTCTAACTTTTTTCAATGAAACAATAGTTAATGCATAGAAATATTGGCTTATGTTTATTCTTTCGATTGCTGTACCTTTTTTTCCTAAAGTTAGGCAGTGAATTTGTTTTTTTAGAGGACGAAGCCGGATCTTACCCAGCAAATATCGTGTACCTGTACCTGTAAGTGGACAATTTTACTCAACTGCAGTTTCTACCAACCCAATTACCCAAATTTTATTAACCATGTTTGAAACTGTCTTTAGAGCAACTTATGATCGAAATCGACCTTCTCAAACCGCTCAAAAACTTGATAATGTGCTTAAAGAAGAGTGGGCATTACACCGTAATGTCATATTTTGTTCGTCCCAAAAAGGATTCAGGTTTGTGTGTTAAGGTCGTGGAAGCCTTACTTAGTGATATTTTTTTAGCTACGCAGATTTGGATAAGATTAACTTTTTTATTTCAATTTTGTGTTAAAGGATTTGGTAACATGTTTTTGTTATTGGCGTAGTAGGGTTATTTGGAAGAACTTTGTTTTGATATTTTTTGTGCACGTGAACACTAAGCGTAGATTTATATTGGCAAAAAAATATTTTTTGAAAAGCATGAGGATTTTTTTAATTTTAAGAAATTTAAAATATCCATTTCAAATGACGACGAGTGTAGTAAATTGAAATATAACGAAGATATGTTTTTTTTTATTGGGGGGCTTAGGGGGGTCGAATCAAAACTATTTCTAATATACTTTTTGCGAAGAATTAAAAGGGCTTTAATATTACTAAAAAACATATTTTCCTAATTTTTTTACTTTTACCCCCCCCTAATTCATTTTAGATTTCTTTCAAAAACAATAGCGATCTAGTATGTCATAAGAACAATGTTTTCTGAAAATTTGAACTTGATTGGACCTTTGGTTCTCAAGTTAGAGTCAAAAACATGACAGACAGACAGACAGACGGTCGGATTTTTTGGAAGTTGTTCAAAATTCGATAAATCTGCAAGAATTTTTCCCATACGACGATTTTTGACGATTATAGAATTATCAAAACAATCACAATATACTCCTTGTTTTTGACTTTGTCTGCGAGGAATATAATAACTTAATAAGAGACTCTTATTGACAATTCCAACAAGAGAAGTGTCACATTTTTTGGCAGACAAAACTTGATTCGTAGCAAGGCATACTTCATTTTATCAGGCGCACTTTCATGTTTATTTTCTTGAATCCTGAAGGCCTTATTTTTTAGACGATCCAGTTTTGTGACAGCTTTGGTCAGCAATAAAAGTGAATTGATGAAATCTGTCTTTTTAATATTTTTTTTACGATATTTCAAGTTTAATTTACTGTAACTATTTAAGAATCACTTATTATACTCCTCGCAGACAAAGTCAAAAACGAGGAGTATATTGTGATTGTTTTGAAAATTCTAAAATCGTCAAAAATCGTCGTAGAGCAAAAATTCTTGCAGATTCGTGCGTTTCATCGAATTTTGAACAACTTTCAAAAAATCCGTCCGTCCGTCCGTCTGTCCGTCCGTCCGTCTGTCCGTCCGTCCGTCTGTCACGTTTTTTGTAGACACTCTAACTTGAGAACCAAAGTTCCCATCAAGTTCAAATTTTCAGGAAAAATCGTTCTCATTAAAATCTAGATCCCTATTGTTTTTGAAAGAAATCGGAAAATAATAAGGGGGGCTGCCGCACCCCCCAAGTGAGAAAAAATTCATATTTCAGTTATCATAAAAATTACAGAATTTTTTTTCTTGTAACTTTAAAGCCCTTTTAATTCTCTACTAAAAGTATATTTAAGTTTTTTTTGTCCGACCCCACTTAAGCCCCCCAATTTAAAAAAAAGCCGTATCTTCGTTATTTTTTAATTTACAAAAAAAACTTAAGTCATAAAAATCAAAGAAAATTAAATTCTGTATTAAAATATATTTTTTGTTTTTTTTTTGTGAAGTTTTTAAGACAAAAAAGGTCAAAAAAATAGGTTTTTAGTGATAAAAAAGCTAAGTCACGTAAGTCTAGGTTCGGTCAAGGTGGCTTTGCAAAAAAAAAAATAAAACAAGTGCATCTTTCTTAAGCCAAATTAAATCCTAAACGTCAGTGTCAGAATTAATACGCATTTATGCTTTTCGCTAACAAAACTTTTTTTTTATAGAAAAGTTAATAGTATAACCTCTTCGCAGATTTTTTTTTGTAATTTTAAAAAATTATTGTTCATTTTAACTTTATTGTTTTCTGATTACTGCGAGGAGTATCCTATTAAATGTCGGCATTTTATAAAAAAACTCTAACAGGCTCACTAATCTAACCTATTCACTGACCTAACCCATCACTAGTTATTTGTTAATAATGGTGATCCACGAAGATTTTGCCTTTAAACGTGAATTGCTTGAGAAAGCAACCATACCTATCAAGGTCGAGGTATGGCTTGTTCTAATTAATATAAAAAAAAAATGTTAATTTTACAGTGGTACTTACCAGACCTTTTTATATAAATAATATGGATGCTACTGCTTTCTCAAGCAATTTGCGTTTAAAGTTCACATCTTGGTGGGTCAGCATAATCACTAAACAATAAACATCCATTTCTACAATGTCGCATGTTAATATGTACAGCTTTATCAAAGGACGGCTAGATTTTATTTTTTAGAAAAGGATTAGGCATTATCAAAGGACGGCTAGATTTTATTTTTTAGAAAAGGATTAGGCATTGAAATTATAACCTTATCAGAATTCTAACGCCGCGTTCTTCAATGGAATCGTCAGTTTAAAACAATCATGACATATTAGAACATTTTATTTACAATGAATTAAATTTAAAATATTGTATCGGCACATTTTTTATACGAAGGGTTCTTTAAAAAAGCCATTTATTTTTATAAAATATTGTTTTTACAGAGTGCTTAAATCTAACAGAATTAAAATACTAATTTCAAAGACAACTTTTTAATGTGGATCTGTAACCCCATCTGTAATCCATTTTAAAAGGGGCCCCAAATTTTAAAATGGATTTAAAATGACCATTTTTATTACCTTTATTGATAGTACAACTTTAATGATGGTTGGACAAATTGTTTGGTAAATATTTACGATTAAGTGTTTTTAGTCTACCTGTTTAAAGGCCATTATTTACGAAGGGGGGCACTTTTTCAAAAATCTGTTAAGTGGCTCACTCGATCTAGCCATTGTGTACGTTATTCTCTTGCTTCTACTTGTATTTTAATCTATTTATTTAATTTATTATTTTAACCTTTTTGTGTAATGTTTACCGATATTTGTGCTCCATGTTTTTATTTTTACATCTTTTATTATACTCTTCGCAGGCAAAGTCGAAGAGTATTATAAATTCGATCCGGCCAAACCTAAAATCGTTATTTTTCGTCGTAGAGCAAAAATTGCAGATTCGTGCGTTTCATCGAATTTTGAACAACTTTCAAAAAATCCGTCCGTCCGTCTTCATGTCACACTTTCTTGTGCGCACGATATCTCAAGAACGCAAATTCCAATCATGTTCAAATTTTCTGAAAAAATCGTTTTTCACAAAAGGAAGAACCCTATTGTTTTTGAAAAACATCGGGTATTAACCCGATTATATTAATAAAGCTGTTAAAATCCATTTTCAAAGTTAAAAAAAATTAAAACGAAGTAATTATCAAGTGAATTTTGAAAAATATTTTAAATTAAATTAAATATTGGTAAAGCCTACCAAAATTCATCAACATTTTTTTTATAACTCTACGCGTTAATGAGAAAAAGCAATTAATAAAAGCTAAAAATGCACTTAGAATGGGACTTTATGCGTCGTTTAGAATGAAAATAAAAGAAAAACGTAGTAGTCTTTTAAATAATATAAAACAAATGAAATAATATTGGGTGAGCGAATAAAAACGGCCCTTAAGTAGGCCGTGGGCATTGTCAAAATATTGTTGATTGATAGATTTTACATTGTTCACAGCCTACTTATGGGCCGTTTTTATTTGCTCACCCGATACAAAGCTAAGTTTTTATCGCGTATAATCGATCATAACTTACACAGCCTCGGTGGCGTAGTTGACTAGGTTACCGCCTCTCAGCCAGACTGCTCGGGTTCGAGTCCCAAGAGCGGTATAACTTTTTTTTTTATAAAACTGTTATTTTTTTAATTATTACTGCGAAGAGTATTGAATAAAATGTGCACACATTATATAAAAGAGACACCCTTGATTTTCAAAAAATCTACGATGATTAACTTCTAACCCGTTTTAGTTTATACAATGTTTTTAAGACAAAAAACCATCTTTAAATGTAAGTACCTATCTATAAGTGTTTATTTTTAATAGTTATTCTTACTTCCGCAAATTAACATTTTTAAACAATGTAACGTTATTATATATATAAAAAAAAAACTTGCCTTACATCATATCTTTTCTAAGTACCTACATACTAATTTTGTATTGTTCTTGATAGAGTCCTGCAGAAGATATCAAATATATAGAAACGTCGACCATTTAAGCACTTGGTTTTTCTGATGGATCCTTTTCCCGCTACCTTACTTTCAATTAAATTATTGGACCGCCATCTACATCATCATTTTGTATTAATTATTTTCCTTCTATTATTATTATTGTTTTTAAAGCAAAGGGTTTATACATATTCAAACTTCAACAAGGCCGAAGTACTTCTCACCTCATACACCTCTTGATCCAGTTTTGACAATAGTTTTTCAAAGTCTGACGGAGACCAAACAATATGCACACAATTAAAATTAGACCGAGAGGTGAAGGTATGCAGGAGAAAAGTGCGCGGATCATGTTAAAGTTGCACATGATTTATCCCCATGCGTATTTTAACCTGCTCGGCAGGGGACGTCTTCAGAAACAGACATCTATTTATTTCTATGATATTCTTAAGAAATTAGGAAAGAAATCTTTAATACCTTACAGTTCCGCTTTGGATCCTTATAGAAAGACTTTTTTGATGTGTAATGCAGTAGTTGTCTATTTCTTGTATTCTGATGAACGAAACAGCTGTCAATCCTTTTAGCTTTGGCAGAAACCTTTAAGAAATAAGGACATCTTTTATAAATAGGTTTAAAAAAAAAACAGCGAGGATGATTTTGATTGGTTTTTAATTGACGTAACAATAAATTGTAACATTATTACTTAGATGAATATTTACAGTCTTATTATTAATACAACTAAAGATATAACTAAATATACTATTGATAACATGTTGGTCCCACTTCCACATAGTTTTATTTCACTTTCCTGGAAATTAAAAAGGTTCCGTTAGAGTACATAAAGCTTACTCAATTAAATGAAACTGAACACTTACATTAACATTTTTGTTGATACAAGTCATGTAATGTCTTCTAACAAATTTATCATGTTCCAAACGATAACAATGTAAACTCATGTTGTAGTTAAATTGTGTAGGTTCGGGGTCAGGAATAATTTCTTCATCATGTCGCATGCATAAGTTATTTATCACAAGAAGAATCATGTTGCTATTTGCCACAGGTTGGACTACAAACGGTCTAAAAAAGAGCGAGTGTAAATCAAAATTGATTAAAAACCAATTGCTCGAATTACAATTGTCACATTTACATTACATTGATAATGGCCTGTTGTGCCGCCGATTTTTGTTTGCTCACTCGATATAAATATGAAGATATAAAAACCTAATACAGGTAGTGAGTAATAATTCATTAAAACAAAAATTTCTGAAAAGTATTTTACCTTACACAATCTCTGAAAGACATATTGTAGGCTGCCTCACTGTGATTTTCGTTTACTAAACTGTAGATCCACATTTCATTGTCACAAGGCTCGGGTTTCGTTTTTTTAATAAGCAATCTTTGATCAAATTCTTTTTCATTAAATTTAGAAGGAGGCATTTCATTTACCTTTTCTTCATGATCTTCATACTCAGATTCCATGTGATGTTCATTTTCAATATTAGAAGATGGGCTTACGTTATATAGAGGAATGTATATTTCATTTCCAAGAATAGTTTTAGTATATAAAAGTGTGGTAGTAATAAACCAATGAATAATTTGCATAACTTGGGATAGTGGCTAAAAAAAAACATGTGCATTAAGGTTAGGTTAGGTAATAAGCCTGCGGTTTACCCTGATTTTTACCCTTGAACCCATACAAGTCTGGCAACCGCACCAAACAAATTTTAATCGATAATACATGATAAGAGGCATTTTCTATTAAATTTTTAGAAAATTTTATTTGTCGGAACATACTAAAAAAAATAAAAAGGCTAATTTTATAATCGCAAGAATTTTATAAAATTGTTCACTTAAATCACAGAATTTCGGTTAATTATTAATATTTTTTAACGGGATTTTTTTTTAAATCTTTGGACCTTCCTTCATATTACCGTTAAAAATTATTTAAAGTATTCCAAAACAAAATGGCGAATTTTTGAAAAAAAAAACATTTCTTTAAGACTTGGGTTTCAATTTCATGATAGATTTCTAATCTGTGCTCCTAGAAGCTCGTCATCTCCGTTGAGCTCCCGTCAATTCTACTAAGTAGAACTTATGAAATTGAAACCCAAGTCTTAATTTTTTTTCAAAGTAGTGTTATGAATTTTTTTAAATCGAATTTTTATTTCATCTACATAAAAACTAAATACTTGAAGATGTTTTTAGTAGAATTTTAGATCTTTCAAATCAGATTCAGATTCAATTTTTATATTTGGACGTAACACCTATGTTGATGTTGAAAAAATTCGCCATTTTGTTTTTTTAACTTTTAATTAGTTTTAATGATGTTATGCCATAAGGGAGGATCTTAATACAGTGCGAGGCAAAAGTCCGCCCCCCCACCTTAACTTTTGAACGGTTTGAGATATTGATTTAAAATTTTTTTTTTACAAATTTGCACTAAAAAAACTACCTTTTGGCGAAATCGGTTTTTTTTTAAATAATAACCCCCAGATAGGGGGACTATCAACTTAATTTTTTTAAATGTAAAGAGGGGTCAAGTGACCCCTCATTTGAAAGCTATTTTTATTTCCAAGACAATGACGTTTACGAATTTTATATTGACTCAGTAGTTCTATTGTACTGTGCGTTTTAAAATAAAGCACAAAAATCCTGTTTTACGTAATAAAAGCAACAATAAAAGACTTAAGTGACTCCAAAGTAAGTAGGGGTGTATGTTTTCTTTTTGTTTAAAAATATTAATAGTTTTTTTTTTTTCTTAGTATGTTTTATAACAAATGTTTTAAAGTAACCTACCAGAATTATTTTTTTTTTCAAAAAAATGAAGTAAAATAGGGTTAAAAAATATAATTAATTAAAAAAAATATATTTAGAAGCATAAGGTTTTGTTTTTTTGTATTTTATGTTGGGACACAGGGTATAACACATTTTAACAAAAAAATATTACATATTTTTTTTAATTAAAAAAAAACATGCACCCTCACCTAATTTCAAATAGTTTTATTTTTTCACTGCTGCATTTATTAAGGAAATCGTTCTTTTTATTGAGAAGCTCCTAGCCAAAAAAATAATAAATATATCTTAAATTGGTAAACACCATTGTGTTAGAAATAAAAATACCTTTCAAATGAGGGGTCACTTGACCCCTCTTTACATTAAAAAAAACTAAGTTCATAGTCCCCCCATCTGGGGGTTATTATTTTTTTATAATCCAAATTTGTCAAAAGATAGTTTTTTTTTGTGTAAATTAACCTAAAAATTTTTGGAAATCAATATCTCGAACCGTTCAAAAGTTAAGGCCAGGGGGGGGACTTTTGCCTCTCACTGTATACTTTTTCCGTTACAGAAAACATTTTCGAGTATTTAGTTTTAATGTAACTAAAAAAAAAATCGATGCAAAAAAAAACAACTTTTGCATTTGAAAAAAAGTACAAAAATCTGCTTATTATACTCTTCGCAAGACTAGGTCCGAAGAGTATATTGCAATCGATACGAAAATCCTAAAATCGTCAATTTTCATCGTAGAGCAAAAATTCTTGCAGATTCGTGCGTTTCATGACTTTTTAAGATTTTCATTTTTTGTCCGTCCGTCGGTCGGTCGGTGTGTATGTATGTCACGTTTCTTGTAAACACGCTATCTTAAGAACCAAAATTCCAATCCAATTCAAATTTTAAGGAAAAATCGACCTCTATAAGAGAAAGATCCCTATTGTTTTTGATAAGAATGCGAATACTACAAAGCCACCTTTTCAGCCCCCCAAATGAAAAAAAAGTCGTAGCTCGACTATTATTAAATTTACAAAAAAAATTATTCGACATAAAATATAGACAATTTAATTCTTTACCAAAAAGTATTCCTTAGTTTTTTTGTCCGACCCCCCAATTACCCCCCAGCACAAAAAAACTTCCTATCTCCGTTATTATTCAATCTACAAAAAAAATATTTTTTACAAAATTATTAAAAATTTAATTTTCTATTAAAAATGATGGTTCATTTTTTGTAAAGTTAGATAGTAAGGTTAAAAAAACAAAAACTAAAATATTTTAGTAGCAAAAAACTTTTAAGTCCAAAACGCGTCACGCGTCGGTCAAGAAGGCCATGGCAAAAATGTTTCAAACAAAGAAACAAAGCCAACTGTCAGAACAAATAACCTCAAATATCTTAAACGTCAGAACTGACGTTTATCCTCTTCGTTAACTAAATTCTTCGTGTTTTCTGTTAATAGTTTGCACTCTTCGCAGATTTTATTTACATATTTTTTTTTATAAGAAACTATTAATTATCCTGTAATAATTTTCTCGCGAAGAGTATCCCATAGAATGTGTAGCAATTATATAAAAAATTGATTTAGCTTTGATTTACAAAATATAAAACTACACTTCTACCGATTCCGAATTCTACTCGAGCTACTTATTTGCGAAGAGTAACTTCTACGCGTTTCGACTTCTACCCATTCTAGTTTTTTTTTTAAATTCGCCATTTTATTTTGGAAAACTTTAAGAAAGAACGTTATTATACCAATAAGTAAAGTCGATCCTAAAGTTTATAAAAAAAAATCCCGAATAATAATAACATTTAGCTAAAATACTGCGATTTAAGTAAGAAATTTTGTAAAATTCTAGCGGTCCCAAAATATCGATTTTTATTTTTTTTTGAGGACAACAAACCAAATTTAAAAAAAAAAGTTAGCCCTGCGTCTAATCACATTCTATCGATTGGCATAGGTTTTAGCCGGTTGCCGCACCGTATCGCTTTTTCGATTTCTAGAGCACTATTTGAGGGTGAACCGCAGGCCTATTAGGTTAGGACTATAATTTAGGGAGCCAGCCGCCAGTATGTCGATAGATGAACTTCGCTTCCCACTTCCCCACTGTTAAAATCTTATGTAGGCTCGTACGTTTGGACAGTGATCACACGACTGAAGTCATCAAGCAACGTCTGGCTAGGTTAGTACTTGGATAGGTGACCACCCAAGTACTAGTCGAAAGGCTCGCAACCTCGTGGTTGACTCACGTTAAGCTATAGTAGAGTGCCTTGATTTTGACAGATATTGTCGCTTTATAGAGTGACGCCATGCATCATTCCATCTCTGTCATACAGATTCTGTCATTAATTGTAAGTTGTAATTATTCTATAGTCACGCTAATTATGTTGATGACATAATATGTATGACAGAGATGGAATGATGCATGGCGTCACTCTATAGAGCGACAATAACTGTCAAAATCATCGAGGCACTCTAAGTTATAGTATTGTTCTTAATCCGGACAGCCTACAGCTATAGACCTTTTCCGTTGGTCCGACGTTCATTGTTAAATTTGACATAAGTCATTGTGAACTCACTGGTGGTGACCACCTGTATTACAAATGATTCATGTCAAATTTAACAATGAATGTTGGACCAACGGAAAAGGCCTATACGCCTAACTTCCTAAGTTAAGTATGTAAGGGGGGTTTATGTGTCCCCTTATTTTGAAAAGTATTTTTGTTTTAATTCAATGGATTTAAGATATAGGTATTTGTTAAAAGAAAAAAAGTAAAATCTTAAAATTAATCGATTATTTATTTGAATAAAAGTCGTGAAAAAAGTTTAATATAAAAAGTTGTTTATTTAATGAAAGTAAAATAGTGATTGAATATAGTTGCAACATGAAATAAACTTGTACTGCTGCTAACTATACAGGGTGTTACCAAATAACTAGGAAAAAATTCAGGGGGTAATTCCTGGACACATTTTAAGTAAAAATGTTCATTTAAACATGTGTCCGAAAATCCTTCTTTTCTGAGATACAGGGTGCCAAAGTTTCTAAAAAAAAACTTTTGTTTTAAGATTACCAAGAAACTTAACCAGATATTTATTTAAAATTTAGCACGGGTAATTTTCTTACTATTAGGCATAAAGTCGGGAAAAAAAAAAAAAATTATAATTGGAAGGGGCACATTTGGGGGTACCATGGGGGTTGTTCACCCCCAACTTTTTTGTGTGTTACTTTTTTGGTATTTTCATAAAACAATTAGAAGTTCTAGAATATGATATTTAAAATTAATGTCTTGTTCCTTTTTCATAAAACTAACCGTTTTCGAGAAAGAAATTCATTGCCCAAAGGCAACAAAATTTCTTTTTTAAGTTTGGCTTTTTTATGTTAATGAAAATAAAACATAGTTAACACTGAAGGATTAATTAATTTCTTGTTTTTATTATTATTTCAAATAAATATCTGGTTTAGCTTTTTAGTAATCTTAAGATTAAAATTTTTTTAGAGAAACTTTGACACCCTGTATCTTAGAAACGAAGGATTTTCGGACACATGTTTATATGAACTTTTTTTCTTAAAATGGGTTTAGGAATTACCCCCTGAATTTTTTTCTAGTTATTTGGTAACACCCTGTAGAGATACGAGTATAGTACAAAATAAATCTAACGCAGCCTACTTCTAATTAGTTTATTTTCGCCGCCCGGTTGAACAGTGTTTTTTTTTACATAGCTATGTAAAAAAAACACGGTTCGATCGTGCGGTTTATACGAACTGCAAAAACGCTAAGTGTGGCCCGGCACTTTTAGGAAGCAATTGGGATGCTTTGAGAGAGGAACCAACGATTTTGGGCTAACTGACGTACACGGGAGACTAGGATAAACGAAATAATGGACCCAAAAGGATAAAGGGGTTACCAGGATAAAGGGAATAATCGGGATAAATGAGTACCAAGAAAACTAGAAAAATACATAGTAAATAAAACATTTTTTACTTTTTATGGCATTGCATCGCATGTCGAATACTTGCTAAAGTGTGATTTTTTTAAAAATGTGTGTTTATATAGTAACTAATAAAATAAAATATTACCAAGAATAAAACTCACCGTTAACAATGTAGTCGCAGGACTTGTAGTTTCTGGTCCTTCTGGACACAAACCTTGATAATCAAACATTCTAGTAACTTTATATATTTGTTCATTTAATAATTGCTTCATAATGTCTGGTCGCAAGTGGCCAAAAAACTGACCAGTATTACCAGGCTCGTTACTTACAATAACGTAACCATTATCATCTATCAGAAGACAATGAAGCTCCTTGGAATCACAAGTTCTCTTGCAAGGAATATTTTCTCCACACTAAAATCAGAGTAATAATTAATATACCTATCAGAAATTTAAAAATTAAAGAAAATTTGGTAGTAGAGTACCGATTCTCATTTGCTCGTTTTACGACCCACGACTGTCTTTATAAAGAGTGGTCCAACGAAATCGAACCAGAGGAATTTATAACTTTTCTGGTTTAAATTAAACAAAAACCTTCGGTTTTAACACAGACTGTTTTTTTTTGCTCTCATTTTTTATTCAGAATAATATGAATTTTGAAATATTTGTTATTAAAAATTATATAATTGTTATAAAGAAAAGAGAATGATTTACGCAATCGGAATCATTTAATAGCCATATTTCGGGTATATGGGAGGCTATACATATACTATACATAAAACGCAGCTATCGTCTTCGAAAACGCATCTTTGTCTTCGATACTTTATTATTACACAGTTTTTGGTGTAGACCCAGAACTTCAAAACCGACCCACAAATCATCTCCTCACAACTCACAGATGACCCAACTCATAGACGATCCAACTCGTCGACGACCCAACTCACCGACAACCAAACTCGTCGACGAACCAACTCATAAACACCCAATTCATCGACGTACCCAACTAACCGACACTCAACTCTTCAACTTACTCAACTCATCGCCACTTAATTCATCGACAGCCAACTTATCAATTGCGCCTTACTGTCGGAAGATTTTTTTTAAACATTAACCCGCACGTTTAATTGGTATGTTCTTTTATGCCCCTAACTTTTGAATGCTTTTGTCCCTTATTGGTTAGTTGTTGAGAAGGCAGCTGGGCTGTTATTAAAATTAATAAAGACAATGGTAGAGCCTAGAACATCTATTTAAACTTAAGTTTTAGTATACTAGTAGGTGGGTGGAGATTTCAGTATAATTAATAATTTTTATTGAAGGACTAAAGATTAGAGATTATTAGTGAATATCTTTCTAAGAAGGCGAATGGGTTCCTTAAATTGAAACAAAGTGGCGACATTCATTTAGGTACTTTTTTGGCACTTTTAAGATGATGCTTTTTTTAATTGTTAAAAAGTATTAAATTTTTTGTTCATTTTTGAGCTGTTTGGTAAAAGCAGTGCGATTATTGCTTTAAAAATGTAAAAACCAATTGTTGTCTTTATTGGCTATGCTATAGGTTTTATTTTAAGAATATTCCTAGACGAGTTGGGTTTCGACAACTTGGGTGTCGATAATTTATGTCGTCGACGAGTTGGGTCATCAATGAGAAGGGTACGTTAATGAGTTGGGTGTTGGTAAGTTGAGCCGTCGACAAAATGGGTTGTCGACAAGTTGGATGCGTCGTCGAGTTAAGTCGTCGAGTTTGGTCCTCGGCGAGTTGGTTTGTCGATGAGATGGTACTTAACGGTGCTTAACTCCACTCAAATTAGTGCATTTAGAGATTCTATTTAACCAATTCAAGGCATGCAATTTGATCTAACTGTCATAAGTGTTAAAGTAGGCCATGCCTGAGTATATTTAAGAGACCTTATTCGATTGACTTTACATAACATTAGTCAAATTAACAAAAAAAACCTATAAAGTATTCCTTAAGTTAATTTTATCTATAAATGAGAGTTTAGCTTTTGTATAATTCATTTAATTTTGTGCTAATGCGCGATTCGGTAATTCTATACTACTATAAATCAGCCTTTAGGCTGTAAGTTGTTAGCAACAAACTAATACAGTAATACATTTGGTCGGCAAAAAAAAATCTGTACCTACGGGGCGATTGTAGTACCTATTGATTATTGATATCTATAACTAAATTATTTCCGGTCTATTAATTCTACGACAATTTTTTATTCTATTTTTTTCAATTAAGTAATTTCTCAGTAAAAACGATAAATTTTTAAATTAAGTGTGTAGTACTTATACACCTTATGTAAAAATTTGCAACGATTTTGCCTCTACAAGTCAAAAAAATTGTGTAAGGAAGGACGACTGTAAAATTAAAGCAATTTGTTATGTATGGCGGATTTTTTTAAGTAGGTATACCATAAATTAGTCGCCAATTTCTTAATAGTATAGGAGCTATCAACATGAAAATCCAGATCATTAACGGTGTCATGAGTTTTTAATATTACATAATATTTAATATTACTTTTCTTAATCCAACAAAATGGCAGTCCAAACAGGTAGCGTTTTTTTTAAAAGGTAAAAACATCATAAGTGGGATGTTTTTCTTCCTACAATAAAATTGATTTTTGCACCTTTGAGCTATAGCCTGCCAACCCTTTATGATGGGTTAATCGCTTTTCATATGTGCTTTCCAAGGACAGAAAACTCTGTAATAAAAATTTCTTATTTTACGCATAAAAGTCTACAGATTTGGCAAAATTAAAAAATTTCACTTCATAAATGTCTGGCAGTGTTAAGGCTCATATTTGCACATAGTATTTTATTTCATTAAAGAAAAAATATCCTACTTATGATGTTTAAAAAAAACATAACGCGCTACCTGTTAGTGCTGCCAGTGTATTGGACAAAAGTTAAGAAATATTAAATATAATGCAATGAAAAAAAAAAAATTATGACAACGTTCGATGATGTGTGTTTTTGGTTGGCACTCTCGTGCTATAATAACTACTTTTGTGTTAAAATTATAATACAAAACACAATACAATTAAAAAAAAAATGGTTAACTTACTTTCTGAGTGGTATTCATAAAAAACTCATACAGGGCACTGTGGTAAAATTGATATCCTACCACTGCTGCAGGGGCTTTGCTGCCTTTGTCTTTACGAAAAATACCATGACTAACTGTTACGAGTGTCTCTTCATCAGCATCTGAATAAAAAAACGCATTTGATCGTATACAGGTGTTCCAAAAGTGGCAGTTGTATGTTACGTTGTTAGGCATGCTTTGGGATCTAACTACAGTCAATCTGTCCTAAATAATAAGGGGACATCGACAAAATTTCGGGTAGTGCCGCCATTATAATATGTTACAACTGAGGGTGTAAATGTAAATCCCCAAATTAGCGAATCTCTACCTGTCTTGGAAACGGAGTTATGGGCCCCCTTTAATTCGTTGTGTAAGATCATGGTGGAACTGCGGCAAATTTTGAAACTAGATAAAAAATAAGGTTTTAAAATGATTTTCGTAAAAAAAATTGTTCACCCCATAAATAGCCCCCAAAGAGTACCTAACATCCTATCACGTTGGATTACCACCAAATTTTGCAAATAGATACAAAACTAGAATGGGTAGAAGTCGAAACGCGTAGAAGTTACTCTTCGCAAATAAGTAGCTCGAATAGAATTCGGAATCGGTAGAAGTGTAGTTTTATATTTTGTAAATCAAAGCTAAATCAATTTTTTATATAATTGATACACATTCTATGGTATACTCTTCGCAAGAAAACCATTATAGGATAATGAATAGTTCCTTATAAAAAAAAAATTATGTTAATAAAATCTGCGAAGAGTGCAAACTATTAACAGAAAACACGAAGAATTTTGTAAACGAAGAGGATAAACGTCAGTTCTGACGTTTAAGATATTTGAAGTTATTTGTTCTGACAGCTGGCTTTGTTTGAAATATTTTTGGCATGGCCTTCTTGACCGACGTGTGACGCGTTTTGGACTTTGAAGTTTTTTGCTACTGAAATCTTTTAGTTTTTGTTTTTTTAACCTTACTAGCTAACTAACTAACATTTTTAGTAGAAAATTAAATTTTTATCAATTTTGTAATAAATATTTTTTTTGTAGATTGAACAATAACGGAGATAGGAGTTTTTTTTGTGCTAGGGGGTAATTGGGGGGTCGGACAAAAAAACTTAAGAATACTTTTTGGTGAAGAATTAAATTGTCTATATTTTATGTCGAATAATTTTTTTTGTAAATTTAATAATAGTCGAGCTACGATTTTTTTTCATTGGGGGGGCTGAAAAGGGGGTTTTGCAGTACTCGGATTCTAGTCAAAAATAATAAGGTTCTTCCTCTTATATGGATCGATTTTTCGCTAAAATTTGAATTGGATAGGAGTTTTGGTTCTTAAGATAGCGTGTTTACAAGAAACGTGACATACACCAGACCGACCGACCGACGGACGAAAAAAAAATGAAAATCTTAAAAAGTCACAAAACGCACGAATCTGCAGAGTAACCCAACTTATTTGAGAAACTTCAACCAAACCATACCGTAAAAAACTCTCTGCACTTAGTAGACTTGATTAAAGAAGTCAATATTCCAGAAAACGCTATCCTTTTTTCGTTAGATGTTACCAATTTGTTTACGAACATACCTATGACTGAGATTTTGGAAATAGTAAATGAAAAGTTAATAAATAGTTTATTGTCTGATAATGAAGACATGGAACATTCGAGCTTATTATAAATTTGCGCTGATCAAAACTTTTTTCAATTTTGCAACATAACCTACACACAAGAGGATGGTCTCCCAATGGGCTCGAATCTTAGCCCCTTACTAGGGAATGGGATAAGGTTCAATTTGAGTTGGAAAAATTCCCCTTACATATTGACTTGCAGATGCTTCCACCTAACAACCAATAAATGGAAAAATAAGTGGCAAGAAATTGATGATTTAACCAACAAAGAATTGATTGAAGATCCAACGAAGGTAGTTCCAGGGTTTGATCAGCCCAGACAAGTTTGGAGTATGGTTAATCGCCTTAGAACGTGTCACGGACGTTGTAATGATATGCTTTATAAATGGAATGCATTACCTAGCCCGCTTTGTGAATGTGGTGCATTGCCAGAAACGATTAAACATATTGTAGAAGAATGTCCAAACACTAAATTTGAGGGTGGTTTTCAAGAAATACACCAAATAACTCCAGAAACTTTGAATTGGATATCAACCCTAAAACAGCTGTTACTTTTTCGCTGTGATTTATTGTACCACCACAATTTTGACAACACTGGTATGCCTGAGTTCATTCCATGGTTTTTCTCGGCCGCGAAGTAAATGCTTTACCAGAAGAATAAAAATCGGCCATGGACGTGAAAAAATGAACATCACTTATACCTTTTGGAAATTAAACATCTTCCATTTACACTGGAACACAATGATTCTAAGGTGGTAATAAATTTGTTGGATTTAAATATAAAAAATATTAACAACAAACATACCTTTGAAATTTATAGAAAAACAACTTAGCCGGGAGTTGTTATTAACCATTGTTCGAATCACGCTTATCAACACAAAACGGCTGCGTTTCATAGTTTTCCTAATCGGGCAGTCAACATTCCTATGTCAGAAAGTTCATTCAAAAAAGAGATTTGCATAATTAAACAGATAGCTAAGGATAATAATTACCCAGAATCTCTAGTTGACAAATTGTTAGAAGAGAAGTTACATAAACAGTTTCTAAAAGAATCATTTAATTTGTCAAATATTGAGCCTGACAAAAAAGCTAATAAGTTTTACGCTCTACCCTTTATTGGACCTACCTTGTACAAAATTGCTAATATTATCAATAATGATGATGCTAGAATAGTTTTTAGCTCATTAAATAACCAATCACTACTCAGGAATCTACAAGCTTAAATGTTCAACATGCAACGCTAAATACAGGGTGTTATTTTGTAGACTTTACTAGCGTTTTGCTCAGCTATGTGCCATTCAATTTCCATGAAAATTTCTGGAGTGACCATTTGGGAACTGTGCTTGCGACTGGTAAAAACAATATTTTTTCTACAAACACTACAAAAGTTGACATTCTATCCCTGTCAGAAATTGTAGAAATGTCACATTTTACCCCGCGGGATGAAATGTTCTTTTACCCCGTGTGGTAGAAGTAATAATAAGCATAGAACTTTCTCTTTGTTCTTAATGTAGGTTGCTAAGTATACATTTTGACAAATGTCTAATTACCTAATGAAAAAATAATTTAAAATTCTAATTTTAATTCTTTATTTAAAATAAGGAAAATTATAACAATTTTAAATTATGAATTATAAACTAATATAGTATTTTAACTTTTATTGAGTAACATTGAAAGAAAAGTTACAATTTGAAAAACTACAATTACCAAAATACTTTAGTTCATTGGGACATTTTATGTTTTCTATTTTTGTTTGGTTTATAATGTTGGGTTGGGCATTTCCGTTACTGGAGCTCGGTGCAATAACGGTATCCTCAAAGGGTTCATTTGATCCTTCATTTTCCATTTCATTGGACGTGCCCAATACTTTTTGGGCAATTTTATTTCTTTGGAAGGTGGAGTCATCTACATATTGCTCCGCAATAGTAGATGACTTCCACCCTCCATGTTTTTTTAAAGTTAGGAGATCACCTCCAGATTCCACCAACATTGTGGCGGATGACCTTCTAAATGCATGTCCCGTGTAGCATTCTGGATTAGATAATTTGAGGTAGCCGGCTACATCTTGCGGAACTTTATAAAACATATTTTTTCCTAATACTTGGTTGATACATTTTCCATTTCGGTAGGCGTAAAAAAGTCGGTTATCTTTAGTATTCTGGGGGCGCAAAACAATGTAGCGCTTGTAACATTCCAAATAATCTCCATTTATTATAAACTTGCGGTCGACATTGTTTTTTGTTTCAGTAATTTTTACAATAACACTCTTTCCTAAATCTTCCAAATCATTTATGGTTAATTTGCTTAATTCGCCAGAACGGCATGCGCCTGCAATCCCGAATACTAGAATTGTCTGAAATGTTTTTTTATAAATTATAAAATTTCAATAATTTTACTATTCTTACCTTTGTTAGTAAATATATATTGTCTGGTGCCTCTTGTATGAATGTATCTATTTGTTCTCGCGTAAAGGACTTGGATTTTGTGGGTTTATATCCTTTTGAATTTTGCTTTAAATATGCAATTAACTTCATATATTTCGAAATGTTTACATTATTTTTTGCTATAAGTGAGCTTTTTACCATGGAATATTTGGACCACACAGTGCTTGGCTTCATTGTCGATGATAATTTTGAAAAGTATGCCAGCACAACCCTCTCAGAAAATGAGTTGATATGGTTTTCTTGTTTCCACTTTATAAATTCATTATAGGCTTTCTCATACAAATTTTTTGATTTGGGAGGTAATAAGTGTAAGCTTGCCGCATTTGCAGCTTCTTGTATATCCGGGGGCGTACACGCAAAGTCGCTATCACTACTATTCATTTTATTTATCTTAATAAACGCGTCAAATACTTTAGTGTACAAGTACAAACAACTTTGACACTTTATGTCACACGTTTTTGTGTTATTCAAAAACAGAATTGTCATAGTAACAGGCGACATGATGTTAAAAAAAAGTAAATCTAAAAATTTGTATTTAAGGACAGCCTTATTGACAAAGAGAGACTTATTTCATTTCAAGATGAAAAACGTAAAGAAAATAATATTTGGGATAGAGATTTAGATTTTTCTCCTTAAGGGACTAAATTTGTAGTGTCACAACTATAACCGTCACTTTTACATTTTTGGCAGATCGAAGTTTTATTAAAAAAAAATTCTTATTTTGCAGATAAAAAAAATAAGCAGAGACAGTGAACCGAAATTCATGTTTTAAAGCCAATGTATTTTAAGTAAAAAGATACAAGGGACAACATCTTATTTAGTTCAGCAGAAATAAAGCTTTTAAAATGGACAATACCTAAAGTTATTCTAAAGAAACCTAAAGAAGAGAATTTTTTAACAACCATATCACCTTGAAACTTATACTTTACGGAATAAAAGTGCATTTTTAACAACATTAGATGATTTATATTTTTAATCTTACATACTTTAATGAAAAAAAAAAGCGCACCGACCCCCAGAAACGCTTGCGTTTGAGTCCAACGCTCTACCATCACGTTATTTTATTTAAATTTGAGTAATTATGCTATTTTAGATCATGATTTTCAAAAAATCAGATGCCCAGTTCCAAAAGGGACGAATGTTAACGAAATCTTAAAGCAAACGTCCCGTACGTACATTCGCAGACCAAACTATTATATCTTTTAAAATAAGTTCTTTTTTATTCTTCTAAGGGAGTTCACACATGAGTCCATAAGTTAAAATTGTCTTTCTAATAAGGGAAATCGAAAACTGTAAAAATAAATTGCACTGAAGGCTGAGTTGAGTTCTGCTGAGGTTTTTAACTTTTTCGAGTATTTACAGATGTCGCATTGTAAAAAATATTACGTGTAGGATCACTTTTTATATTTTTATCGATTTAAAAATACTTTTCACGTTGAAAATGTATGCATTTTACTATTTCATGGGTTTGGACATAACACAAATTCTTTTGAAGTAGAGTTGACAATATTTGATAAAATTTCCAGTACGTCAACAGTATATTTTTCAGTAAATTTTTGAATTTTTTTCAAATTTCAATTGACTTAATCTGAAAAAGTTGGGCATGGATATGAAAAAATATGGTACCATTGTGATTGTATTTAAAATGCCCAGACCCGAGTACATTTTGTTTTTTGATAAATTTATTAGTTGGTTCATGATAAGCAAAAATATAATCGTCTCCCAAAAAAACGATCATATTTTTGCTTATTACGAACCAACTAATGAATTTATTGAAAAATAAAATGTACTCGGGTCTGGGCATTTTAAATACAATCACAATGGTACATTATTTTTTTATATCCATGCCCAACTTTTTCAGATTAAGTCAATTGAATGATCTAAAACAGGGCTTTCAAGAAGGTCATTTTTATTACACAATTACTCTTTAACGAATAATATTTCGGGCATTTGTTAAGTACCCACAAAATGTTTATTAATTGGAGAATTCAATTCGATATCAAAAAACATTGTACATGCCCCACATATTTCTGCAGACTCAAATGAACTTGGGGCTGCACTGCGGGAATGAGATGCAAACATATCGCTTTCCTTTGTAAAATAAGGCTGTCCTTAATTATTTAATTTAACACTTCTTTTGCCAACCATTATGGCTGTAAATGTAGAAAAAAATAGTGTATTGCACTCGGGATAGAATATAGATTTTATCCCTCAAATATTTTTTGCCCTCCGCTTCGCGTCGGGCAAAAAATTCCTTCGGGATAAAATCTACTTCTTCTATCCCTTGTATAATAAATATCTATTTAATTGCTCTATTGGTTTTGCAGAAAATGACTGACATTATCATACTCATAAATTTTTATGTTAATAATTATTTTTTTCGGAAAATCTGGATTATTTTGCGTACAAATCATTTTTTAAATTTTTAATAAGCCTTACCATTGCTTCATAATCGATTTAGTTAATTTAACAAGTCTTTCTAACATAGTCGGCTGATTTAGTCTTTTTTTTAATAATTATCTTAAGTAAGTGTGCTACAGATTTAAAAATTTTCTGTGTTCTTATTGTGTTGACAAATTATGACAATCGTGATTTATTGTTAATAACGTCAAAAAAATGAGTGTCATAAGAGCAAACAAATTCAATTGCCTAAATAAAAAAAAGAACCATTTTAGCCAGGTATTTTAAGAAATGTTATAAATTTATTCTAAAACAACGGACATTCTTAATTAATATGTAAAAACTGATTTAAATGTAAAAGAAATCAGATTTTTCGAAAACAAATAAATATTACCAGAAAAATGCAAGAAGAAGGTAATGACTGTCGTTTTCTGCAAAACTAATAAACCAATTGAAATTTTGTATTTACCAGTCGCAAGCACTGGTTTTAAATGGTCATTCCAGAAATTTGTATGGAAATCGAATTGCACATAGCTGAGCTCATATTTTAAACACTGGGCATCAGTTTGATCCTAACAACTGTTTAGTTATTTTACATGTAGAAAACAAGGGAATGTTTCTTAACCAATTTGATAATCTTGAAATAAACAAGCTAGGTAGATCTAATAACACTGTCAGGTCACTAATAAATACAACAATTTTTTTAATATGTTTAAATTTTGAAGATGTAATGTATAATAATTTTTTACTAAATTACATTACATCTACTTTATTTACTTATATTCTAATTACCTTGTATTGTATTTTTATATCACTAAATATTACCTAACCCTATTGTAAACTACGCTCATGTTTTTCCTACACAACTTTGCTATTTTTGAACCGCACGCTACTGATGTTTTTTGATATAAGTCCTTCATCTGGCCCTATTATTGCGCCCTGATATGTACACTGAATTTTACTTTGGAACATCAGTAGGCATTATTTTGGGATGCCTCCACCGTGCGGTGGACTGGACATCTGGCATCATGTGACTTTGGCCGCCATATTGGATTTTATGTCAAATTGATATAAATTTTTTTCTCGGTAACAGCTGGTCCGATTTAAATAATTTTTTTTTTGTTGGATTTCTTATTTTATAAAGAACAAGATACTTTCTTAAGAATTTTTGATTTTAATGTAACAACTGATATAAACGCCCAAAACTTGATTCGAAAATATGCGATACTACAAAATGGCCTATACTTTTTTTAATAAATAATAAAAGTAGGTATATTTAAAAAATAAATTTTATACAAAAGTTGTTGTCCTATTCAAAAGCCATCATCCACTTTTTAAATTTTTACAATATCTCTAATAATAAAGGTTGCATGGCCCGCTTTTTCAAAAAAAACACATAAATTTTGAAATGTTAAAAACGGCTAGAATGTTAAAATAAAAAAAAATTCTTAAGGAAGTATCTTGTTCCTTATAAAATAAGAAATTCAACAAAAAAAAATTATTCAAAATCGGACCAGCCGTTACCGAGAAAAAAATTCAGGGTTGGGAACGATTACTTTGAAAGTAATCGATTAATGATTACGATTACTTGTAATCAGTGAAGTAATCACAGATGATTACTTGCGAAGTTTTGTCTAATGTAATCGATTAATGATTACGATTACTTTTAGAAATATGTAATCATGATTACGATTACTTCAAAAAAAATTTGATTACTTTCATGATTACTTTTTTGGCGCGAAATTCAAAATTATTTTAATTTTTGGCGCTAAGTTTAAAAAAAATTATCTAGTATATTTGTGCAACGTCATCTTTAGAATTCTTAGGTCCATTCTATTCACCTACTTTTAGCCAATCATGTCAGTTAAAATTTAAAATATCCATCAGTTAACAGGAACGAACGGCATCAGACACCGAATCGACGCACCACGCGGAACAAGAAGGAACAGTCGACAGAAGTGAGGACGCGGCGCCCTCTAGCAGACATTATTTTTATTTGCGACATTAGAACGTGACACGTTTCTTTATTTACTATAATGTATAGGTACCGTCTAACAAACTGTGGAGGTGGCACTTAAAAATAAGGCTGCAGCTGTTTTTTCATTCGTTGAAAAATGCGGTTCACAAAAGTAATCGATTTCAAAAAAATAAGTTTAGAAAGTAATCAATAAAACCATGATTATGATTAATGATTACAAGGAGAAAGTAATCATGATTACGATTACATTTAAATTTTTTAAAAAATGTAATCGATTATGATTATTGATTACTTCAAATGTAATCGATTACTGTAATCGATTACTTTTAGAAGTAATCGTTCCCAACCCTGAAAAAATTAATGTCAATTTGACATAGAATCCAATATGGCGACTAAAGTAACATGATGCCAGATGTCCCCCGCACCGGTGGAGGCATCCCAAAATAATGCCCAATAATATTCTAAAGTCAAATTCAGTATACATATCAGGGCGCAATAATAGAGCCAGATGAAGGACTATATATTGTTTTGTCGATAGTTTGCTCGAAGTTTCTTAAATAAGTTGGGTTACTTTTTGAAAAACAATACCGGTTACTATCAAATTAATATGACTTTAAAAATTTCTTCAATTTTGATTGAAATTAGAATATTTCTCTCAAATACTTTTGTATTGGAGGGTGCAGATGTTTATTAACTCATACTTTTGGATATATGCTACTTCTAAGCTTAACAACTCTTGAAGCATACTAGTTGTAAGTAGTTTTGGTCTATATTTTTCCTAGTTTAGTTTTAAGTATTCTATCATTGTATCTTGTACTGAAGATGGATGTAATTTAAACGCTCGAAACCGGTACCATTAAAAAGGAACTTAGAAGAATTGGACTTTTATTCCTATCTTATATTTCTCTACTACTCTACTCCTACCTGGCATTTCTATTTCTACGATACAAAATAAGATGCTAAAATATTTTTTCTTGATATATTCTCTCTAAAAAAATATCTTCATTACATAAACGAGGAGGGCTCTTACGAGGGGCAGACATTTTATTTTTTAAAAGAAATAGAGAAATATTTTTTAGAATGTTATTTTGCATCCATTTGCAAAATTTTTGGTGTAAATCCAACGTGATTGGTAAAAGTCTTTGGGGTGAAGGAATGATTTCAGAAATTTTTGGACACCCAGTTATAACATATTATAATGGCGGCCCTACCCGGAATTTTGTCGATGTACAAATACGGATTGACTGTACTTTGACTCTTTGAAAATTAAAAAAAAAAAACATCTTTTTATACAGGGTATCCAAAAAATGGCGCATAAACGCGATGGTACGATGTTGGGGCATGGCTAGGGCTAGGGAGCCCCAGAAAATTTAAAAAAAAAATCTATCTTACATACCCCCGGAGATATGAGACCCCAAAGTGCGAAACTTTATTAGCTTATATCTTGAATATAACAGCACATATTAACTAAAAAAATGGTTTAATATAAAGCTATACAGTCTATCTTAATCCGTTCCACCATTTACATTTTTATAATCAATTTAATTTTACAAAATTTTCATGAAATGAAGCTGACAACGACGTCAATAAAATCTATTGCTAAAGTGTAGTCCAAAGTCTAAAAAAGTGTATAATCAAGACTCATAGATGGGATATTTAGATGTATTTTCATAGACTGTGTTGCCGAATTTATGCAACTTTGTTTGCATTTTTCTTGATGAATATAACAGATGGATTTTTTCCCTAAGAATGCCCCAAGAGCGTACCATCGCCTTTATGCGCCTTTTTTTGGACACCCCGTATTTGAAGAAAATACAGAAAGTTTAATTGACAACTCTGTTAAAAAAAAGTGCATTTATAAATCCTTTTATTATTCTTGATCGTACCTTTTTTCATCAGATTTTTTGAAATTGTTGTAAGCTTAATTTCATGAAAATTTTGTAAAATTAAATTGATTATAAAAATGTTCTTTACAAACCATTCAAATGTTAAACAAAAAGTAAAATACTTCTAGATAGGCTGTGTCCTTATATTCGACCATTCTTTTTGTTTATATACAGGTAAAGGAAAAATATAATATTTCAATAATGAAAAATACTGGTCTACAGAATAAGACAGGTCTCATTGGATTGTTTAAATTTAGCTAAGAAGTAAAAACCGTAGTTCCCCTTTTATGACAGTTGTTGGACTTTCTCAGCTAGCATCGTGGTAACCAACGTTACATCGGCTCGTAACTCTTCCCTCTACGTGTCTACAAAGGAATGAAAGCATGCTTAGTATTGTATTAAGACTGACAATATAATCGGACTAGGCAAACAGAAATGGAATGAAAACTTTATGAACGGATGTATATCACAGCCTAAACTCTCATAAAACAACCAAATTCATTCCCTGAGCATGTATAGGATGAGAATCAAAGAAGGTCCTGTAGCCTCTACAGATGATCTCTAGAAACCACAAGATACAAACTAACTCGGCTTATCACACTGTCCATAGTTTAAAGATGGTCGGTAAATGTAACCAAGTTAGATCCCACCAAGCCAAGCTTTTTTATAATACCAAAAGACTATATTGTATAATATCCAGACTTCTATTAGGCACAAACTAACTCGGTTCATCACACATGTCCATCGTCAAAGGATGATCAGACCTCATAGACAGTCAAGTTCTCTAAACGTCTCAACAGGTATTACTTCCAGTACCACTAGATGCAAACTAACTCTACTACTAAACTCAGCTTATCAGTTATCACACATGTACATTGTCTAAGGATGGTCGGTAAATGGAACCAAGATAGATCAGACTTCGTAGGTTCCTGCTTCTATACATGTCAAGTAATATCTTTGCAAAGACAATCGGATCATCCTGTTTACTTTTTTTTTACTTACTACACACCTATGAAAGCTAGGTCGGAACAGAAGTTCACACAGAATTATAATTCGGTATCGTTCTTTATGAATGAATACCACTTGTAGCATCGCATTTCTGGTGTTAGACGTCACTATTTTCAAAGATAAAAAAATGTCCTTTTCTATCTATGGTCTATGGATGTCCACCATCTTGACAGCTGACATACTAGACAAGTTCCAAAATAAGACTTGTCAGACATTTATTTGTTGTTAGACAAATAATAGAGTGCCTTGATAATTTTGACAGTTATTGTCGCCTTATAGAGTGACGACATGCATCATTCTTTCTCTGTCATACAGATAACGTCATCAACGTTATAGCCAAAGTGACAACAATTACAACTTACAATCACAATTAATGACGTTATCTGTATGACAGAGAAGGAATGATGCATGTCGTCACTCTATAAGGCGACAATAACTGTCAAAATTATCAAGGCACTCTAACAAATAATTTCGCCCAGCGATTGTTGAGTTGGCTTTGGCACATAAATGTTGACAGAACTATCTGACGTAAATCAAATCTAGTTTTGGAACTCGTTTACTCATTTCGGCTTCTTATGTGTTCGACGTTACACTTGGAACCTGAAGACCCGAGAAGCGAAATAAACATTGATTTGGCCCACAAAAATGATGTTGAATACGTGGGTAAGTAATGAAAAAAGAAAGTGGGGTTAGAAAACCCAAAACCTCGTGATGAATGATTCGTTATGCTCGGATTTGAAGCCTTTATAGGCAATGGCTGTCACACTAAGAAAAAAATAGGGCCAACAAATTACTGTCTTTAATTGTGCAAAACACTGGACTTGCATGCAACCGTTATTCAGGCGTTCGCTCAGAAAGTAATGAGCAATCTTAGCAGTTGCTATGTAAATTTGGTTTCACAAGACACTGGGACACTGTCAGGTGTGTCGTTTCCTAGAGTGCCTTGATAATTTTGACAGTTATTGTCGCCTTATATAGAGTGACGACATGCATCATTCTTTCTCTGTCATACAGATAACGTCATCAACGTTATAGCCAAAGTGACAACAATTACAACTTACAATCACAATTAATGACGTTATCTGTATGACAGAGAAGGAATGATGCATGTCGCCACTCTATAAGGCGACAATAAGTGTCAAAATTATCAAGGCACTCTATCGTTTCCTACTAAACGATTATATTTAGACTCATTTTTAACAACAAGAACCCTATTTGACCAATATTTTAGCCAGAAAAAAATATTTTAAAAAAAGTTACACTGAATTTAAACATTGTAGCAGAAATTAGTTTGTGTATGTGGTTTTTGCAGTTTTTGTAGCAGATTTAGAATTCTTAGATATAATAGTAGATATAATGTCAAATTAAAGACAAAGATTATTTAATTTGCCACCAAAATTCGCAAAATCTATGGTATAGACTAATTTATTTAAATGCAGTGTAACTTTTTTTTAAATATTTTTTTCTGGCTAAAATATTGGTCAAATAGGGTTGTTGTTGTTGTTAAAAGTTAGTGTAAATATCATTTAGTAGGAAACGACTCATCATTTCTTTATTTAACTCAAAAGAGCTTCATCAAAAACCCCCTTATTTAAAAAAAGAGGGGAGGTCTTTTCAGCTCCTAAGAGATGAAACAAAATGTTTTCCTTCTTAAATCGTGTAATGAGTGCTAAAGAATACATTTTTCAAATAAAATCTTTTCATCATTAAATGTTATCATTTTAGGACCATGCCAAAAAATGGGGCAACGACTTTAGTCTAAGCCCTCTAACTCAATAAGGGTTTATCGTACAAGTTTCAACCAAAATCCAGATGGTGGACAGTTTTAAGCTCAATAATTTTGGTAATAACTTTAAATAGCATTAGACGCACAGAAAAAAAGTTATTGGCCAAGAACAGTTATTTGCGACTTTTGGGCCCAAATATCTCGTGACGCCGACGTGCTCAGCACGGTGATTTTTAAGACAATATATATATTGAGAGATTTAGGGTAACATTTTTCGTCAGTTAAGTCATCGACCTCAGACCAAAACTGATTTGTCACGTTCAGTTCGTGAGCGCTTTTCGCTATTTTATTAAGCGATTGTCAATAAAATGCCATTTTTGATTGTAGCAATAATAAAATGTGTCAAAAAATCGAGCAAAGAGCGTAAACCGGCTCACGAACTGAACGCGACCATTGACTTATGGGACATTTACAACAAAGTATGAAAAATTTGATCACATGAAAAGGAAACTTATAACTATTATAATAATAAAAAACTGTAACTTATTAAGCTACATAATAGCTAATAAAAGTTATATAACAGATCGTAACAAAATATTTAATAATTTGTTTAATATTATAGCTGTTTTTTTGTTTAATAATGTCTTGTGCATATTTTATATTAAAATTGACTAATTTTTTTTATAAACCTGTGTGTTTTATGCACCATGCGAAATTTATAACCGCTTATTCTTTAAGGTGCTACGACCAGCAGCCTACTTTAAGAAGGTCCCCGTACTTTTCACATGCATCTTAGTCTAATTTTAATTGTTTGATCTCTGTCAGACTTCAAAAAACTACTGTCAAAAACGTCAAAACTGAACCGAGAGGTCTATGCAGGTGAAAAGTGAGTCGGTCTTCTTAAAGTAAGCTTGTGATAAACGCGATTTAATACTTACCTATGTGAAATGGTACAGAGTACACATAATTAATGGGGTCAATATAATGACTTTCTACAGCTCTTCTATACCATACTTCATCAATTGCCTTGTTGTGAATAATATGGAAATGTCTGAAAAAAATTTAATTAATATAGCCAATGTAAAATGGTTGAATCTAAGATTCACTATCGACCCTAAAGGCGGGACGCCAAGTTATAAAAGAAGTCCTTCTTTATTTCCTAAAGGTATGCACCTACCAAACCTGAAGTGATTGACAGCTGTTTCGCCCTATATTGGGGCTCATCAGAATCACGTATCAGGGATAGTCGATGCATAACTTTAAGAAACTAAGATACTTGTGTATTTCAACAAATATCGAAAGAAGGACTTGAGATGTTACCGCCATCTGCCGAAGCAGAAGTGACTCACACCAAGGCAGCCTAGTCATGTCCTGCTTGTGCAGGCACTATGAGTAGGTCAGCTTGGTGATAATAGGTGGCTAAAGCCGCCAGTGTCCAAGGTAAACAACAGCCGCGTGAACGGTCAAGATCTGATATAAAATGGTGGAATCTAAGATTCACTATCGACCCTAAAGGCGGGACGCCAAATTATTTATTTTTTTAATATAGCCAAAGCACATAACCTTAAAATTTGGAACGCTTTCATGGAACGTTTAAGGGGAACATTTTTTGCAATATATACTATATTTAGCTCAAATTTAAATGTTTTGAACTCTATAATTGAAAAACTGTCCAAACATTAATTTTGATTTTCGACTTCTACCCATTTTAGTTTATTAAGGGTGCGTATTATTTAGATTTTCCTAAAATGAGGAAGATTCTGCCGGTAAATGGATAAATAAAACAACATTTTTCAAAAAATAGAGAAAAGAAATTTGCGTTTCGGCGCCTACTTGATAATGGTTAAAGTTAGGTTAGGAAAGTCAGTTTACAAATAATCGCGCGCAATTGGCATCTCTCACATTTTCTACCACCTATGCTGATCGCAGAAAAAAAGTCTGCCGACAGATTCTGCCGCTGCGAATAAAACGACAAAGCAGAATTCCTTCCTTTGGTAAATGATACGCACCATAAGTAGAAAGCGTTACAAGAAGTCGACTATTTAGTATGTTTTAAGTAGTTTACTCGATAAACTAGTTTTTTATGTTTATTGACTTTTTTCGTTCCTTACCCAAGTTGACGGTCGATACATTTACATAATCAAAAATAAAAGAAGAAATGAAAAATAAGAAAATACAAAGTATTTCTTAATTTTAATTTCCGCTTATAGACCTTTCTTGACTTCGACCACCTTCACGGTCGTTATACTTGGAAATAGAATGACCACCATCATCACAATGACTCGAGTCAATCTGACGCATAGGTATCTGGCGTTTCCACAGTGTATAACGACTGCGAAGGTGGTCAACGACGGAAAAGGTCACCAAGGCTGTTTTATTAAAAAATACCACACAGAACTAAAGTGTAACAAGTACACATTTAGTACATCAATCGGTACTTTCGTAGCATCTTAGTGGTAGATCTCTCTGGTGGTCAAATACAAAAAGACCCTGCATTATGCAAGTGCGCCAACAGTATACGCGTTTCATGTTTTGGGTACTTACACAAATGTAGATTCAATCTATAAGCCAAATTTTAACTAGTTTCGCTCAAGCGAGCTGAAGAAATTGGCATCAAGCCAACCAAACATATTTAGTAAAATTGAAGCACCAGACTTTTTTTTTAAATAAAAGTGTCGATTGACCGATGTTCTGAGACATGTCGACCGACAAACGGAAAGGGTGGACATAGTTTTCCTAAAGTGTTTAAGTTACCTTCTTCTAGTCTCCTGTCGATTCGACGTTTATCCGTCATATGCACTTTTTTATCTGCTTTTATATATTTTTTAACAAAATGTATTTCCCACTTTGACTTTTAACCATAAAGTTTCGGTTTCACATTCACACAATACTATTTTGTATGTATGTATGTATGTATGTATGTATGTATGTATGTATGTATGTATGTATGTATGTATGTATGTATGTATGTATGTATGTATGTATGTATGTATGTATGTATGTATGTATGTATGTATGTATGTATGTATGTATGTATGTATGTATGTATGTATGTATGTATGTATGTATGTATGTATGTATGTATGTATGTATGTATGTATGTATGTATGTATGTATGTATGTATGTATGTATGTATGTATGTATGTATGTATGTATGTATGTATGTATGTATGTATGTATGTATGTATGTATGTATGTATGTATGTATGTATGTATGTATGTATGTATGTATGTATGTATGTATGTATGTATGTATGTATGTATGTATGTATGTATGTATGTATGTATGTATGTATGTATGTATGTATGTATGTATGTATGTATGTATGTATGTATGTATGTATGTATGTATGTATGTATGTATGTATGTATGTATGTATGTATGTATGTATGTATGTATGTATGTATGTATGTATGTATGTATGTATGTATGTATGTATGTATGTATGTATGTATGTATGTATGTATGTATGTATGTATGTATGTATGTATGTATGTATGTATGTATGTATGTATGTATGTATGTATGTATGTATGTATGTATGTATGTATGTATGTATGTATGTATGTATGTATGTATGTATGTATGTATGTATGTATGTATGTATGTATGTATGTATGTATGTATGTATGTATGTATGTATGTATGTATGTATGTATGTATGTATGTATGTATGTATGTATGTATGTATGTATGTATGTATGTATGTATGTATGTATGTATGTATGTATGTATGTATGTATGTATGTATGTATGTATGTATGTATGTATGTATGTATGTATGTATGTATGTATGTATGTATGTATGTATGTATGTATGTATGTATGTATGTATGTATGTATGTATGTATGTATGTATGTATGTATGTATGTATGTATGTATGTATGTATGTATGTATGTATGTATGTATGTATGTATGTATGTATGTATGTATGTATGTATGTATGTATGTATGTATGTATGTATGTATGTATGTATGTATGTATGTATGTATGTATGTATGTATGTATGTATGTATGTATGTATGTATGTATGTATGTATGTATGTATGTATGTATGTATGTATGTATGTATGTATGTATGTATGTATGTATGTATGTATGTATGTATGTATGTATGTATGTATGTATGTATGTATGTATGTATGTATGTATGTATGTATGTATGTATGTATGTATGTATGTATGTATGTATGTATGTATGTATGTATGTATGTATGTATGTATGTATGTATGTATGTATGTATGTATGTATGTATGTATGTATGTATGTATGTATGTATGTATGTATGTATGTATGTATGTATGTATGTATGTATGTATGTATGTATGTATGTATGTATGTATGTATGTATGTATGTATGTATGTATGTATGTATGTATGTATGTATGTATGTATGTATGTATGTATGTATGTATGTATGTATGTATGTATGTATGTATGTATGTATGTATGTATGTATGTATGTATGTATGTATGTATGTATGTATGTACACTCAACGGCAAAATTATTAGATCACCTAAGAAATTCGCTTTAACATTTTTGCTGACGGATTTTTTTGATTGAATTTTATTTTTTTAATAAACTGCAAGAATGCTTGTTTCATTAACATAAATTTGAAATTAATATCCCAGTTATTTCTTTTGATAAAAAAAATTAAAAGCTTCGATGTTTTTATTGAGTTTTCAGATGAGAGTTAATCTTGTCTTTACCGGCTTTAATAAAAAAAATTATGGTAAAAACTAAAAAAACTAAGCTCAGTGGTCAAGTTAGACCGTCTCTATCTGAGAAAAATTTGTAACACTGGTAACACTATGGCAAATAGGCAAAGTCAACGATATTTCTCAAAATGGATTAGTGTGGCCCAATTTGAGGTTTCACAGATTTTAAGACGACATTAGGAGACAGTTATCCATTCATGAAGAACAGTTCAGGATGGTAGAAGCGTTACTGATGTCAAGCAGGATCCCTACGTTGTTTAGAAGTTTTTTCAAATCGCGCGAAAACTGCTTCCCAGCTCCATAACTTGGTCAGGCAGACTTATGATATCCAACTAAGCAGTGATATGGTAAGAGCACGTTCAAGAGAACAAAATTTGACTTTAAAAATTTTAGCCGGTCCACCAATTTTGACGGTATCTCCTCCTAAAGAAATGCCTTCCCAAAAAGTAAAACCTCTTGAACCATGACTTGGGCTATAAACAAAATTAAGTTGGATATAAAGTTTTTAAACTTAATGACAAACTTGTACGCTCGTATCTGAATGATACAGTAAACATTTTCACTCATTACGGCCCCAATCAGCCCACACAGCCTCTTTACTACTGACGTGTATCTTTGCAAATTGAAGACACGCTTGTTAATGGGCTACGGCCAAAGTTGATCAACCAGCTGTAATTTTTAAAGTTAAATTTTGTTCTATTGAATGTGCTCTTACCTTATCACTGCTTAATTGGATGTCATAAGTCTGCCTGACCAAGTTATAGAGTTGGGAAGCAGCTTACGCGCGATTTGAAAAAACTTCTAAACAACGTAAGGATCCTGCATGACATCAGTAACGCTTCTACCATCCTGAACTGATCTTCATTAATGGATAACTGTCTCCTAATGTCGTCTTAAAATCTGTGAAACCCTAAATTGGGCCACATCAACCCTTTTGAGAAATATCGTTGACTTTGCCTATTTGCCATAGTGTTACCAGTGTTACAAATTTTTCTCAGATAAAGACGGTCTAACATGACTACTGAGCTTAGTTTTTTTAATTTTTACCATAATTTTTTTTATTAAAGCCGGTAAAGACAAGATTAACTCTCATCTGAAAACTCAATAAAAACATCGAAGCTTTTATTTTTTTTTATCAAAAGAAATAACTGGGATATTAATTTCAAATTTATGTTAATGAATCAAGGATTCTTGCAGTTTATTAAAAAAATAAAATTCAATCAAAAAAATCCGTCAGGAAAAATTTTAAAGCGAATTTCTTAGGTGATCTAATAATTTTGCCGTTGAGTGTATGTATGTATGTATGTATGTATGTATGTATGTATGTATGTATGTATGTATGAAGAATGTTAAAATTGTAAACGCAGGTTAGGTACAAATGTTAAAAATACTAAAGTTGGAATGCTAAAATTAAAAGTATTCCAAATAAATTTCAAATTTTGGTTAAAGTTTAACATTTGTCATGCAGAATAGACATTGATGATGAGTATTTAACCAAGTTTTGGCCGAATCAACTTGAGTCTTGACAAAAATAGCGTAATATGTAGGCTTGAAGAATGTAACAGCAAGTATACTTACGTAGTTTTGTCATTTTCATTAATCCTATCCCTGTTCAAGTTTTGTGGAAACGACTGATATCTGGTCAGACCACTATGAGTTGCCATAAAAGCAATAATGATCTTAAAACGTCGAATAAATTCCGGTCTGCATGAAAGAAAAAAATATGCCTTAATAAACAGTCTCTTTTAGAGAAGAAAGTCCAAATACTTGCTGTCATAATATTTGGCCTGAAAAAATAGGAATTACATACACAATAAAAAAATTATTGTTTGTGCCGCTTGTTTAACATACATTAGCTCGATTAAAGTGTTAACCTGGGTCCAAGGTCGTATTCAAGGGGGGGTTTCGGGGTCATCCGTCCCAAAATATTCTATTTTTTTTTTGCTTAAAAATATTTTTTCGCGGAGCCCTTCATGTAAAACTTTAAAAAAACTATGTCTAGGAAAAAAGCTATGACGTTTTTAAATGTCAATGTTTGTATTAACATTACATGGGAGCTCATCTCAAACTTGTAGGATGGATGAACAAGAACAGGGGTTTAAGGTCATCTCTTTTAACAGGTCAATAGCATAATTTTTTTAAAAAACTTTGTAAAGTTAAATGCAAAGTAAATGTTGAACATGTTTTTAAAAACATAAAAGATTGTTTATTTACAACTGCATATGAAATAACGACATTTCTAACTTTTTAAAAGTTGGAAAATATCATATTATTAGTTTTATTAAGCTGTCACTTTTCACCCAGGCGAAAAGTAACTACTTTTCGCCTAGGTAATGAAAAAATGTCTCAATAAGAAATAGGAATTTTTTTGTGGAAGTAAATCCTCTTCGGCCTTTTGCACACACTCTTTAAATTCTGTACATTCGTCATCACTATCCGACATTATGGTTTTTTTAATATTAGTTGGTTTAAAATAATGCGAGAAATGACGTTTTTTGAAAATTAAAAATAATTATTTGTTCACTTCGATGCGAGGGGTTAATTTATAAGGAACTCCGTGTACACCTAAAAAAATAACTCCTAAAAACTCTTAAAAAACTCCCAGTAACTCCTAAAAATCCATGGAACTCCTTAAAAATCCTTAGAAACTCCAAATAACTCTTAGTAACTCCTAAATAACTCCGAGTAACTCGTGAATAACTCCGAGTAACTCCTAGTAAATCATTTAGTCAAATTCGCGACCTGTAACTAATAACCAGAGCTTCCCCTTATCGCGCATAGATGGCACTTAAGTCCAAATTTTTTTACAGATAACTTTAACCCGTTCTAACCTAAAAATAAGTCTAAAAGTGTCAAAGCATAAAACGATTGTGCGCGGTGTGAAGTTTTAAGTTAAATCAAAAGTAAAATTTAATAATACAATAGTTTTATTGGTAAGTACAATAACATTTCAGTTCATTTAGTTTTAAGGGGTGCTAGTTTTTTGTTCTCATCAAAAGAATTCTGTTCCGCTGCGTCTCGTCAAGATATGCCCTTCACAAGGCCCTTCAATAACAATTTACAAAACTAAGAAAAAACTCGGGAAAAAAACTATTACATTATATTCTTCTTGTATCCATTTTAAATGGGCAAAAGTGAGTAATTAGCAGCTATTGTGATAAATTTCAAAATTTAGTTTTGCTTTATTTCACTACAGTTTGTTCAAATTTGGTTTATTGGATCCAGACCTCGGCTAAGTTTGTTAATGGGCCATTAACACTTTCAAGGGGGGCTAGGGGAGCAAACACATGAAAAAATTTGCTGCAGTTAAGTCCTTAGACCTATCTAGAGGAGAGCTTTCTCCGGCACGTAGATTTAGGCAATTTATTTTCACTCTAAGATGATTTTTATTCAACGACCTTGAAATGCTCCTATGACCTTGACCAACGAATTTATTTTTTCATGATTCTGTTATTTTTTAGGTATTTTTAGAGATTTGGGTTCATGACCTTGACTTGAGCTTGACGTGACCTTGAAGATTTATCACTAATTAATGATCCAGGCAATTTGTTTTGACTCTACGATGGTTTTTATGCAATGACCTTGGAATGCTCGGATGACCTTGACCATCGAACTCAATTTTTCATGATTTTCATGATTCTGATATTTTTTTAGCTGTTTCTAGAGATTTTGGTGCATGACCTTGACTTGACCTTGATGATTTATCACTAATTAATGATCCAGGCAATGTTTTTTGACTCTACGATGGTTTTTATGCAATGACCTCAGAATGCACGGATGACCTTGACCAAAGAATCGAAGTTTTCATAAATTTCATGATTCTGTTATACATATATAATAAGGCGCTGAAATATTTATAAGTTATTTTCGAGGTATTTTTAGTTAGGTCAGTCTTTTACAAACCTTTAAGTAAGTTTAAACGGAGCAATGAATAAAGAGTGTATTTAACTCAGTTTTTACAATTTTTTCGAGCATTTTTTATAACTCTGGGGAATGATTTTTTAGCTACTATAAAACAATTTGGTCCAAAAATTATTATCTTGCCCCAGTATAGAATTAATCAATAACGAATCTTTTAATTAGAGACAACGTAAATGGCAAGCGTGAATCTGGACCCGCCGGCAGTCTCAATGGAGTTTTTCGAGGAGTTTGAAACAGACCTCGGAATAAAATTAGAAGAGTATCTAAAAAAACAGTTAATTTTTCACAATTTTAAAAGTTACTCATTATTAAAAAATTTGAATATTGAAGAAGATTTGCCCAAAATTGAAAAATTTGCAAAAACTACCCTATTTGAACTTATTGATGACCCCGATGAGATAATAAAGTATTATGGGCCGTTTTATTCCAAGAAGCCACATTTATTTCAATTTGCTGTTGGAGACTCTCATGCATTACTTCAACTTAAGAACTATTCCACAAATAAAATTATATCTTTAAATGCTGCGAAAACCAACAAGATAGCTAAAGAGATAGCTAGTAAGAAGAAAATAAGTAGTACTAATAATCTCCCAAAAAATACATCAAACCTTGCAATCAACTTAACCGAAGAAAACAAAAAATTTAGAAAAAGAATCAGGGATGGTAAGTGAAAAAATAAGAAATTAGCTCGGAAATTAGTAATAAGTCGATAATAAGTACTTATGCTAAGGGACTCGCTGAGTCACTTAAATGATTAACGGTAGCGTTTTAAGAAAGGATGATGCGAGGGATGATGCAATATTTACGTAGTTTTAGTTTGTTATATTCACATTTGGGTACAAATATATGTTTTTTGAAAGTTGTTACGAGGGTTTTTTTTGTTTTTTTTTGTTTGTAACTCGGTTTCTGATAAATAAATATTAAAAAATATAACCAAAGAAACTCCCAGTAACTTCCAATAACTCCAAGTAACTCTTAAGAAATTCTAGTAACTCCGATGAACTCTTAAAAACTCCCAGTAACTCCTTAAAACTCTTAGTAACTCATGAAAACTCCCAGTAATTCATAGGCAACTCCTAGAAACTCATAGGTAACTCCTAGGAACTCCTAATTTGTGTACACCAAATCTCCAATAAATTAACCCCTCGCTTCGATGTCAAGTAATTGTATGTAACCAAGGTAATAAATTTATTAAAAATAATCATGTTAACTAAGATGTTAACAATGAATAATATTAATTTGCAAAATTAATGCTTTTTGAAATTAAATATAAACGTAAACAGTTGTAAATAAAATAGTATACTAACCTCGGTGGAAATTTCCTTTCTGTCTCGAGAAATGGAACCCTTTCCACCACTTTATCAAGGGCATGTCAAGGTCATATCGTTTGAAAGGTCAATTGCATTTTTTTTATTAAAAAAGCTGTGTCAGCTTAAGTGCAAAAGTAAATGTTGCACTTGTTTTGAAAAACATAAATGATTGCTTTTATGTTTCGGACTTTGTAGGCCATCTTTAGGAAACGCTTTACAGTTTGACTTTGATTATCTCAAGCACCATGTGTTCAATAAACATGTAATTTATGTATTTACGCCAGATCTTAGTCACGAAATAACATTTAGGAATTAAATTTTTATTTTCTTTATGAGTGCAAAAATCTTAAAATTTAATTTTTGAATTTTTTTTTAAATTTAATTGAATTTATTGTACATATATCCTTATAGTACGGCAGGTAGCGCCACTTTGCATAACATTATACGTACAAAACTGATTCCTTCCTATGTTATAGTATTAGTATTGTAAATATTCGAAATGATAGTCTACCGCCTCCTCGATGTTGCCAAAATTCACAAAATTAAATAAAAGTTGTAAAAATATTTGTGTAAATGTCTTATAAGTACAAAGCTGAAACTTTACACGGTGATAAAGGACACCTAAAAATAAAAGAAAATGGTAGTCTACCGTGTTGCCATCAACCGTCTACCAGTCGCTAAAGAGGTTGAAAATTCAAAGTTATTTTACTTACCAGTACGGTCTTTTACAAGGCTCTTAGATTATAAAGAAATAGTTTATTTAATAAAACAGTAAACAATTCTCAAAAAAAGTTAAGTCTACCGAAAATTCAAAGTTGCTAAAGTCTTGGTAGACGCAAGAGAATGTGTCACGCAAACGTTGCGAGTGCTGTAAATCGTATTGCATATATTGGCATTTACAAATTTAACAAGGCTGAAGCATTACAAGCTTGTAAAACAACTAAAAAATAAAATCTACCAAATACACAAAATTATAAAAAAAATGGGTCTATCGAAAATCCAAAGTTGCTGAAGCCTTGATAGACGCAATTAATTGCACCGCCTTTCGACCGCATCAGCGCGCAGCTAACTTTAATTATAATATTAGCATTAAATTTATTTAAAACCTTAACACTTTGGGAGCCTTAATATAAATTAAAAACCCCTGCATCATAAAGAAATTGTTCTAGGCACTCCCCTAATTTTAAAAAATAATTCAATTCGCGATAATATAATAATCGAAAATATTGGGACACTTGCGAAACGAGTGTTTCACTACTAGGAGCAAAGAGTGTCATTATTGACTTTTTATAAGAACCCTTCAAAATCATTTTTTACTACCTAGGTAAACAATTTTGTTTTTACTACTACCTATAGAAGAGGCAATTTTTGACCGATTTTATATAGAAATCACATTTCTCTCCCTTGGTCAATAATAATTTCCATGTTTATGTACACTGTACAATAATGAAATGTCAAAAGATACGTCAAGGTTTTATCATAAATAGAACGGTACTTACAGTAAGGCACTAGATAGATAGGAATGATCACGGTCCAGCATTTTTGGTCCATAGCAAAGTAAGTTTTAGTAAAGTAGTAAACTTGTCCTTAAAAATGACATGGACGTAAACTAACGTCAATGTTATTTTGGGTCCATAGCAAAGTAAGTTTTTAGTAAAGTGGTAAACTTGTCCTTAAAGATGACATGGACGTAACGTCAATGTTAAAATATTCAAATAAAAATAATTTTTATATTTGCGTTCTATAATATGCACATTATGAAACCCGAAATTTGGTTTTTTAAAGTTTCTGAATTGCTTCATTATTAAACCCAAAATTTTATTTTATTGGTTGGTTTTCCTGATGCAAAAAGATAAATTCATTTCTTGCAAGGTACTTTTTATTTACAAATTTTACTATTATAATCAATCGGGGACATAGTTTTTTTTAGTGATAGTTGATGATAAAAGAGTTTGGACGCTCAAAGGAGGGAAATAGCGGAAGTCTCTTTCTATATTGCATTTTGGAGCTCTCGATAGCTGGTCCGAAAATCTCCCTTGAAAAATCTGGTAACTTGGTGTAAAATCTGCCAAATTTTTCAATATAGGTTATGTAACAAATCAAAGTAATTCATTGGCGTACTGGAGAAAACCATATTTTTTTTAAATCTTGTTTAGGCTATTTTAAAACAAATTATGCTAGACTATTCCGAGGAAGCTTTATATATTAATATTGAAGAAATATACCACGATGGCATTTTTTTAGATTTATTTTTTAATGTTTATTTTAATAAAAATACAACATTATTGTTTTATAAAACCAATATGGATTAAAAAGTTCACGATTTTGTTTCTTCGACCAACAGAAAGTTATTAGTTTTAATAGATAACTAAGTAATCCTCCAGAATAGCCCCAAAAGTAAAATAATCTGAGGTAGAAAAACCAGGAACTAGTGTCATTCATAATATTTTGGACTGAATATTCTTAAAAATGATGCATCGACGGTTATTCAATAACCACATTATTTTCATTAGACTCTTTCCAATATTTTTGTCCTTCCAAAGTTTGTTGAGACTATTTCTTCCACAAGACAAATTTCGTGAGATGACCTCTTGCAAACATCCAATAATCTTCATCGCACGCAAATGCCTCCAAAATTATTTAATACTTTTAATCGAGAGCCTTTAATTTTTCCTAAAATTTTACTTTATTTTGTAATTTGCTTATTATACTCCTCGCAGACAAAGTCAAAAACGAGGAGTATATTGTGATTGTTTTGAAAATTCTAAAATCGTCAAAAATCGTCGTAGAGCAAAAATTCTTGCAGATTCGTGCGTTTCATCGAATTTTGAACAACTTTCAAAAAATCCGTCCGTCTGTCCGTCCGTCTGTCCGTCCGTCCGTCCGTCTGTCCGTCTGTCCGTCTGTCACGTTTTTTGTAGACACTCTAACTTGAGAACCAAAGTTCCCATCAAGTTCAAATTTTCAGGAAAAATCGTTCTCATTAAAATCTAGATCCCTATTGTTTTTGAAAGAAATCGGAAAATAATAAGGGGGGCTGCCGCACCCCCCAAGTGAGAAAAAATTCATATTTCAGTTATCATAAAAATTACAGAATTTTTTTTCTGGTAACTTTAAAGGCCTTTTAATTCTCTACTAAAAGTATATTTAAGTTTTTTTTGTCTGACCCCACGTAAGCCCCCCAATTTAAAAAAAAGCCGTATCTTCGTTATTTTCTAATTTACAAAAAAAACTTAAGTCATAAAAATCAAAGAAAATTAAATTCTGTATTAAAATATATTTTTTGTTTTTTTTTTGTGAAGTTTTTAAGACAAAAAAGGTCAAAAAAATAGGTTTTTAGTGATAAAAAAGCTAAGTCACGTAAGTCTAGGTTCGGTCAAGGTGGCTTTGCAAAAAAAAAAATAAAACAAGTGCATCTTTCTAAAGCCAAATTAAATCCTAAACGTCAGTGTCAGAATTAATAGCATTTATGCTTTTCGCTAATAAATCTTTTTTTTATAGAAAAGTTAATAGTATAACCTCTTCGCAGATTTTTTTTTGTAATTTTAAAAAATTATTGTTCATTTTAACTTTATTGTTTTCTGATTACTGCGAGGAGTATCCTATTAAATGTCGGCATTTTATAAAAAAACTCTAACAGGCTCACTAATCTAACCTATTCACTGACCTAACCCATCACTAGTTTTAAATTTTGACGTTTCTAAACGAAAAGTTTTCAAAAATTGTAAAACGTCAAATTTTAAAATAACTAACAAATACAAAATACAGTAACATTTTAAGAAGAATTAAAACGCTCTCGATTAAAAGTATTAAATAATTTTGGAGGCATTTGCGATAAAGATTATTGGATGTTTTGCAAGAGGTTATAGCACGAAAATTGTCTTGTGGAAGAAAAAATCTCGACAAACTTTGGAAAGACAAAAATAGTAAAAAGAGTCTAATGAAAATAATGTGGGTATTCTATAACCGTCGGCGCATCTTTTTTGAGAATATTTAGTCCAATTGTTTAAAGGAAGCCATTTTTAAGAAGGTCCAAAACCAGAGTTTTATGAATGATAATAGTTTTATTTTGGTTCATTTTGACAAAGTAAATTGTATCCTTTTCAATAAAATTGTAAATTTTTATCAACGTTTATCATATCACGTAAGTTATACTAATTTTAAATTAAGCTTCTCAGGTTCTAAGTTGTTTTTTTTTAATGAGTTTCTTTCAAAATATAAATTAAATAAATTTAAAATTAAATAAAAAAATGGTACGCATATGTGCGACATTTCTTTCAAAATTTGAAAGATTTCAAAGTCACTGAAAAAATGTACAGGATTGTCAACCTTACAACAACAAAATTACCATATGGGAGTTTGACGTCTGTCAAGAGTGGCTTCACTCTATTATATCAACTCACTCTAGTTTTTTTGTAGAGGGAATAACTAGAAGAATTGGAGAAACGATATCAATGGTTCCATTTTCTCAAAAACGCCTATTCATTCAGTATTATATGAGTAAAGTTTACAAATGTCATTATTCAATATGTCTAACTTTAATTTATTTTTTACTTCAAAATGTCAACGTTATGTTATAAAGTTGGTCATAAAAAAAAAATTTCATCTTAAGTTTTTAAATCAAATTAAAAATGCTTTTTAATGAATTAAATGAGGCAAATATAAAAAATAGTATAAAAAACTCGTTTTATAAGGCGTTTTTTATCACTTGTCCATTGGAAAACTCGCCGCTGCGCGGCTCTTTTTCCAAACTTGGACGCGTGCTAAAAAACGTTCCTTATAAAATTCTTTGTTTTAATATACTATTAAAAAATTAAAACAACATGAAACTAGACTTATTTTCGCTTTATATTGTTGCGCAAAGATTTTACGATGAAAATATTATACTCAAAAAGTGTGAATGGCTTACTTTTATTCAAAAAATATTTTAAAAGGGTATACCGTTCCAAAAATACAGCTTTTTAAGTAAGGTTGATTAAAAATGCTTATTTCAAATTTTAACAAATATCCACAGCCCCATATTATAATGCTTTTTCGACGATATGAGCTAATAATTTAGTAACAAACGGGCTCCTGAGTACTGGACCAGTAAGTGCACAATCAATGAAGGTAATCAAAACAGTTATTTTAAACCAATTTGTAAATTTAGGGCTCCTCCCGAATATGGAATATGGAGACGAGTTCCAACTGGTTCTTAATGCGGGTTTCCAAATGTTTATTTAAAGATTTCACACTTTTCAGCTCGCTTTTTAACAAAACCATCAGGGCATCTTTTAACGAAAATTTTTGCAAATTACTGTCCGCATCCACAAAGCTACTTTCGTCATTTAATAATAATAATAATAATAAATAATGTTTATTGAAAAAAAAAGGTTGTTTCCGAACAAGTAGTTAATTTTTTTTTTACTGCAACCTTGTCTCCTTCTGTAGGAACATTTTCGTTTAGAAGAATGTCAATTAATCAGTTTTTACTAAGTTCCTGCGAACATCCAATCTGCACCATTTTAACTCAACTCAAAAAGCGAAAATAAGTCTAGTTTCATGTTGTTTTAATTTTTTAAATTATTTTTATTTGAATATTTTAACATTGACGTTACGTCCATGTCATTTTTAAAGACAAGTATACTACTTTACTAAAAACTTACTTTGCTATAGACCCAAAATAACATTGACGTTAGTTTACGTTAAAGACCCTTAATAAAAAGATACGCCCATACTAGGCAGCTTTTGATTGGTTGACACCTTTTGCCCACTTTACAGTATGGCCAAAAACTTACATTTTGTCATTTTGACAATTTTATTTCGGTTCTAAATGCCACAATATCAAAAATCTATTTTTAACCACAGATAATAAAACTTTTTAAATTTTGGACCTTCCTGTGAAATGGGCAAAAAGTCATAGAATAAACTAATGTTAAACAATGGTTAAACCAAATAGGAGTTTACTTGATAAATAGTTAAACAATGGATATCATAGAATAACATCGTATTGGCGCTACTTTGTTTTAAAAGTACTTTAGTTTACGTCCATGTCATTTTTAAGGACAAGTTTACTACTTTACTAAAACTTACTTTGCTATGGACCAAAAATGCTGGACCGTGATCATTCCTATTTATCTAGTGTCTTACTTACAGCAGTTTTTGTGAGTTTTTTACGAAGATTTTTTTATTTTGAAAACATAACTACTTTAAAATACTTGAACACATTTTATTGCACAAATATTTTAACGAAAAAAAATATTGTACAGTTGTAAACATGTCCCACTTTTTTCTGTAGCTGTATCAGTGGTGTATCATTATCATTATATTTACAAATTCCTTATCAGTGACCATCATATTATTTAAATCATTTACGCCATTTACGTTCAAATTATGAGTTATTTTGGAAAAAACACCCATTTGAAGAACTTTTTATTGTTTTGATTGATGTAACGTCATTGTCATTTCCATGGAAATTTCGATTAATTTTTTGTCAAAATCATATACAGGGTTTTGATAAAAATTGAACTTATTTTTAAATTAAAATTTTTCAAGAAATTGTAGTAGTGAAAAAAATAGTATATAAACCACGTTAGGGAAGGTCATTATTGACTACGCGCAATCTTTGCGCTAGGTCAATAATGACCCTCTTCTCTACCTTGGTTAATAATGTACTTTTTTCACTACTACCTATAGAAAAGACAATTTTTGACCGATCTTCTACCAAAGAAATCACATTTCTCTCCCTTGGTCAATAATAATTTTCATGTCTATGTACACAGTACAATAATGAAATGTCAAAACATATGTCAAGGTTTTATCATAAATAGAACGGTACTTACACCAGTTTTTGTGAGTTTTTTACGAAGATTTTTTTATTTTGAAAACATAACTACTTTAAAATTGAAAACATTTTATTGCACAACAATTTTACCGAAAAAAAAAATTGTACAGTTGTAAACATGTCGCACTTTTTTCTGTAGCTGTGTGAGTGTTCTATCATTATCATTATATTTACAAGTTCCTTATCAGTGACCATCATATTATTTAAATCATTAACGCCATTTACGTGCAAATGATGAGTTATTTTGGAAAAAACACCCATTTGAAGAACTTTTTATTGTTTTGATTGATGTAACGTCATTGTCATTTCCATGGAAACATCGATTAGTTTTTTGTAAAAATCATATACAGGGTTTTGATAAAAATTGGACATATTTTTAAATTAACATTTTTCAAGAAAATGCTAGTAGTGAAAAAAATAGTATATTAACCACGGTAGAGACTACGCGCAATTGTGTCCCTTGCCGCTGCGCGGCTCGGGACACAATCTTTGCGCTAGGTCAATAATGACCCTCTTCTCTACCTTGGTTAATAATGTACTATTTGTCTTCCTAGGGAGACAAAATTCTATGTCAAAACATATGTCAAATATTTTTCGCAAATAGAACGGTACTTACAGCAGTTTTTGTAAGTTTATACGAAAAATTTTTTATTTTGAAAACATAACTACTTTAAAATACTTGAAAACTATTGCACAAATATTTTAACAAAAAAAAAATTGTTCAGTTTTAAACATTTCGCACTTTTTTCTGTAGCTGTGTCAGTGTTCTATAATTATCATTATATTTACAAATTCCTTATCAGTGACCATCATATTATTTAAACCATTTACGCCATTTACGTGCAAAGTATGAGTTGTTTTGGAAAAAACACCCATTTGAAGAACTTTTTATTGTTTTGATTGATGTAATGTCATTGTCATTTCCATGGAAATTTCGATTAATTTTTTGTAAAAATCATATACAGGGTCTTGATAAAAATTGAAAATATTTTTAAATTAACATTTTTCAGGAAAATGCAGGTAGTGAAAACAATAATATATCAACCACGATAGAGAAGGTCATTATTGACCTCGCGCGATTGTACAATCTTTGCGCTAGGTCAATAATGAACCTCTTCTCTACCTAGGATGATCAAGGGCGTATCCAGGTGGGGGCCTAGGGGGCACGTGCACCCCCCCCCCCCCCCCAAGAAATTTCTTTTTTTTTGCTATAAGGCCAATTTGCATTAAAAACCACTAGCTCTATCTGTTGACAATTGTGGTAACTAAGAATTATATTTCGATTTAAGAACAGCATGCGCGATGCGGCTGCGCTAGCGCTTCATTTGTGAGTCTATGAATTATGGAAAGTGAGGTTATAAAACGTTAATTGGGTATTGTTTTTGTTAATACCTAACAAAAGTAAAAGAAAATGTTTTTAAGAACATTATTACTTTCTAAAAGCTTGATATTAGATAACACCGAACAATTGGCAAACCGAACAGTGCAATTTTACTAATTTTAGTCGAATTTATATTTTACTAGGTGAGTTATAGTACTATTTTTATTATAAAACTAGAATGGGTGGAAGTCGAAACGCGTAGAAGTTACTCTTCGCAAATAAGTAGCTCGAGTAGAATTCGGAATCGGTAGACATGTTTTTTTTATATTTTGTAAATTCTTTTATTTACAAATTAATTAATTAATCAATTTTTATTTAATTGCTACACATTCTATGGTATACTCTTCGCAAGAAAACTATTAAAGTATAATTAATAGTTTCTTATAAAAAAAAATTATGTAAATAAAATCTGCGAAGAGTGCAAACCATTAACAGAAAACACGAAGAATTTATTTAACGAAGAGGATACACGTCAGTTCTGACGTTTAAATATTTGAGGTTATTTGTTCTGACAGCTGGCTTTGTTTCTTAGATAGGAGGTTTTTTTGTGGTGGGGGGTAACGGGGGGGTCTGACAAAAAAACCAACGAATACTTTTTTGTAGAGAATTAAATTTCCTATGTTTTATGTCGAATAATTTTTTTTGTAAGTTTAATAATAATCGAGTTACGATTTTTCTTTCACTTGGGGGGCTGAAAAGGGGGCATTATAGTACTCGGATTCTTGTCAAAAACAACAGGGTTCTTCCTCTTATAGGGATCGATTTTTCCTTAAAATTTGAATAGGATTGGATGTTTGGTTCTTGAGATAGCTTGTTTACAAGAAACGTGACATACACCAGACCGACCGACCGACCGACGGACGGACGGACAAAAAATGAAAATCTTAAAAAGTCATGAAACGCATTAATCTGCAAAAATTTTGCTCTACGACAAAAATTGACGATTTTAGGATTTTCTGATCGATTGCAATATACTCTTGTGAAAAGTATAATAAGGAGTTACTTTTGAAATATACCAACATTCAACAAGCTTAACTTATTACCTAATAGTAGCTAGTAGCTATTAAAAAGTACTTAGGTAACAAATATGTGAGCCTTCTTGTCTTTTAGCTTTACTTATTATTTGTACTGATTGAGATTAACGATGCTGTAAATAGGTCGAAATTTTTTCAGAGGATAGTTTCTCCATTTATTAGAGATTTTTTAAGGCTTTATTTAATCAAGTTTTATTTTTTCTAGAAATTTTTAAAACTCGAGTCTAAAAAAAAAATGGACAAATTTCTCATAAAATTACCACAAACCAAAGAAACAAAAGCACTTGAACCATTACCTAAAAGACAAAAGATTTTGGAACCTCAGCCTGCTTCTAGCAGTTCCACTGCCAATATTGAAAATAAAGTACAAAACTTTAATAGTGCAGACATAGGACATTATTACAAAAAACAATCTGTGATGGACAATGAAAAATTTTTAGTCTTAAATAACGCATGGGCTCCTACCAAAAATTATAGTTTTCCTAAATCTCTCGAAGGAACAAAAAACAGATGTTTTCAGTTTGGTTGGTTAGAAAAATTTACCTGGATAGCCTATTCCAAAATTTTAAATGGCGCGTTTTGCAAATTCCGGTTTTTTTTTTCCAAAGATAAAGCTTTGAACCAAACCCTTGGCATTTTAGCAAAAGATCCGTTGTTGAAATGAAAAAAAGCGTTGGAATTGTTTAATAAACATGAAAAAACCGACTATCATTTTAAATCTTTAGAAGCTGCAGAGTTTTTTATAAAAATTTATACTAACAAAACCCAAAATGTTGCCGTTCAAATGTCTTCATTTCTCCAAGAAAAGATACTGAAAAATAGGTTAACTTTGAAAAGTATAATCGACACTATAGTGCTATGTGGCAAACAGAATATAGCTTTACGTGGGCATACAGAAAATAAATTTGAAATTGATAACCAAAGTAATGACGGAAATTTTAGACAGCTCCTTAGATTTAGAATGCAGGTAGACGATACAGTTTTAAAAGACCATCTAGAAAATTCCCCTTTAAATGCAAGATACATTAGTCCAGTTGTTCAAAATCAATTAATAGATATCATTTCCCAAACTTTAACGGACCAAATTATTGCAGAAATAAGTTTGTCGCCATACTTTTCCATATTAGCCGATGAGACAACTGACGCTTCAGCAATTGAACAAATGACGTTTTGTGTAAGATACCTAAAAAATAACCATATAGTGGAAGCTTTTGTTAAATTTTTACCCCTAAAAAACACCACTGAGGAGAACATAGCAGACAAATTTGTGGAATTAATTAAATACAAAAAAATTAAGAGGACAGGGGTATGATGGGGCCGCTAACATGTCAGGAAAATTAAAGGGGGTAAAAACGCACATCCAAAGCTTATATCCATTGGCACATAACACTCACTGTGCGAGCCATGCCTTAAATTTAGTCATAATGAGTAGTTGTGAAATTGGTCCTATAAAAAATACCATAGGCACAATTAAAACCGTTACAACATACATAAGAGATAGTCATATCAGAAGAAACATATTTGACGAGAACTTGCCCAATGACTCTAAACAAAAAATGTCAAAAAAATGTGTGAAACCCGTTGGGTTAAGAGGCACATCAATAATTTTATAGGATTGTTTCCAACCATCTGCGAAACATTAAAAACCCTAAGCGAACAAGTAAAAGGAAATGCAGGCATATACCTAAAAGCAATATTAAGTTCTGAGTTTTTGGTGGCAATTAAAATTATGGAGGTTGTTTCTGGTCATTTATTATATTGCGATTTATATGCTGCCTTTAAAAAAATAAAAATTATTGAAAACATTTTTAAAAATTATAGAAATAATTGCGACCAGGAGTTTTCCATGTTATATAAAAATATCGAAAATTTTGTGAATGAGCTGGGTGTTGAAATTGAGATACCTAGAGTGTGTGGACGGCAAACAAAAAGATCTAATGTACCATCTAAAGATCCCAGTGATTACTACAAAAAATCAATATTTATACCTTTTTTGGACTACTTTTTAGGTGAGTTGGCTTCCAGATATTCATCATTATTAGAAAAAGTTGCGTCCCTTCATTGTTTTATCCCTTCATCACTTAAAAAATTATCTGCCAGTGATATAAAAAAACTATTATTAGTCATTGAAGAGCCCGATATAGATAAAGACCTGCTACATTCGGAAGTCTTAAGATGGCTTTCAAAGTGGTCTAACCAAGAGTCAGTACCTGATTGTGCCCTTTCGTCGCTTCAGAATTGCGATCCTATGTTTTATCCCAATTTACACAAAATTTTGCAAATCTATTGCGCTCTTCCAGTAACAACGGCAGAGGCCGAGAAAAGTTTTTCTTCGTTGAGTCGACTTAAACATTGGTTAAGGACTAATACTGGTGAAGAAAGACTTAATGGACTGGCCCTTCTACACGTTCATCATGATAGGCTCATAGATACTGAAATGGTAATAACCAAATTTGCCAATAGTGGGTTAAGACGTTTGGAACTGTTATTCTCTCAATAACTAGACTAATGAGAAAAATAATTGTACTAGTTTGTTTAAAATATTTTTGTTTTTTTGATAAAATATTTTTTTTTTCTTTAATTATTTCTGTTATTTGCGTTTTTTTGGTCGAATAAAATATCCAGATACATTTTTTATCAAATATTATGAAAAAAATAAGTTTTAAACTAAAACAAAAAATAAAACGATGAAAATGGTTTTCCTAAGACATTTTTATGGGCAGGTAAAAATTCTTTAATGTCAGGAAAATGCATGTTCTTGAAATACAAAAAAATTTTCGCCTGCGGCGCCATTTGCGGGGGGCTACTGGCCCCCGGACCCCCTGCAGCGATTCCGGCAGATTTTTGAAGGTGCCCCCTCAGGCTTCCGTCCTAGATACGCCCTTGAGGATAATAATATACTATTTAACGTTGCTGGGTAACAACTTTAAAAATCTTAGTGTACGAAGTAATTTTCTTAACGTTGTCTTAGCAACATTTAAGAAAATGTAGCTTTGACAAAAAACTGACACTAAATTGATGTAAAAAAACAAATTTTTTGACGATTGAGAAAAAAATAATAGTACATTATTAACCAAGGTAGAGAAGAGAACTAGCGCAAAGATTGTGTCCCGAGCCGCGCAGCGGCAAGGGACACAATGGCGCGTAGTCAATAATGACCTTCTCTACCGTGGTTTATATACTATTTTTTTCACTACTAGCATTTTCTTAAAAAATGTTAATTTAAAAATATGTTCAATTTTTATCAAAACCCTGTATATGATTTTTACAAAAAATTAATTGAAGTTTCCATGGAAATGACAATGACGTTACAATCAAAACAATAAAAAATTCTTTAAATGGGTGTTTTTTCCAAAATGATGATGGTCACTGCTAAGGAATTTGTAAATATAATGATAATCATAGAACACTGACACAGCTACAGAAAAAAGTGCGACATGTTTACAACTGTACATTTTTTTTTTTTCGTTAAAATATTTGTGCAATAAAATGTTTTGAAGTATTTTATAGTAGTTATGTTTTCAAAATAAAAAAATCTTCGTAAAAATCTCACAAAAACTGCTGTAAGTACCGTTCTATTTATGATAAAACCTTGACATATGTTTTGACATTTCATTATTGTACAGTGTACATAGACATGGAAATTATTATTGACCAAGGGAGAGAAATGTGATTTCTCTGGAAGAAGATCGGTCAAAAATTGCCTTTTCTATAGGTAGTAGTGAAAAAAAACATTTTTTGCTAATATAAGCAACGCTTAAAGCTTGGTAGACTCTTACATTTAGGATTAACATTATACGAAAAATCATTGGAAAAAAAGATCAGCTTTGTATTTATAGGCACAAAATTTGTGGCAATGCCTCCAGTACTATTAATAAACTGTTGGAGTTTTGTTTTAAATTTTAGCTTTAAAATTACCAACAGTGTTAACATAAACGCTTAGCTCTCTTAAATTGTATTTTATTACATTAAATACATTTAAAAATTCTTTTCTTTTTTTATAAAAAGTTCTAAATTTATTTAAAAATTACAAACAACTTTTAAAATAACAAATTCAAGGTTAATTATGTGCATCAAATTTCAGTAAATTAAAAAAAAAAGTATTCGTCCTAAACTTTTGTACTTACCTTGCCTAGTAAATTCATTTTTTAAAATCAGGTAATGTGATGACCAAATAACAAAAATTGACATTAATTAAAATTAAAAGGCAGGACCGAAATTATGTTAAAGGGGGCAATTTTAAGATTGTATCCACTAGTTATTTTTATGCCTTTAAAACCAATGTATTTAAAACTAAATTTTATACGGTAATAAGTAATTAAAATTAAATAAAATAAAAAAAAAAAGTTTTGGAAGAAAAGTTTCATACATTACCTTGAAATTAATGTCATCAACATTGCTATAGGTCTTAATAAAAACAAAAAAAAAATTAGTCACGTATATCAATAATTCCAAGAATAAATCCTTATGGCTGGCTTAAGAATAAAACAAAAAGTATGTTTTTAAAGATAAACTTACCCTGTTTCTTGTTTGGACGTTGTCGTAATATTTTGGTCAAACCAACTTGTTATTTTGGCATCTGCGACAAGCTTTGTTACTAATTTTCTGTCACCTGTAATATAAATGATTACATTTTTTATTTTAATTAAAGTTTAGATCAGGACACATGTTTCTAAAGACTATTTTGTTAAATTTTCCATATGCAAATAAATAACAACAATTTACAATTTTATTTACGATTATCGAATTAAATTTATAAAACTAATGTTTATTTTACTGTAAAGGTCTAACTTGATTATTTGTGAACAAACATAAATCTGTTTGTATTTTGCAAAGCGTATCCTGCTCATAGAATAGTATCCTATAGAACAGTTTTGGACGAGTGCGCATTCAAATTTCGTGCGACTACATTGAGCCTTCTCTTTTGATCTACAATTGTCGCCAACCGTCAACAAATTCCCCAACTTTTAGTTTTATAAGGCATGCTAACCTTTAAAAAATCTGGTTTCAGGTATACCAACCGCTTAAAATTCCCCAGATACGTATCCGACTTTTGCTTTTGCGTTATTTATAGCGACAATAATTGTTTATTTTAAATAATTTTGACAAAATATGACTTAATTATCACTTAATTATCACCTAACATTTTAGAAGTATATATAAGTTTTAAAATTCGCGCCAACAATCGTAGATGAAAATGTAGGATCGAAAATTGGGACAAACTGTCAGATTAAAGACCTGTCTATAGGATACTACGTCTATGATCCTGCTTAGTTAAGGTTCGAATATACAGGTTGTCCCAGAATTGGCGCGTCACCTGTATGGTACGCTGTTGGAAAATGTCTAAGGATCCCCAGAAAATTGTTTAAAAAATCAATCTTTTTTTTATCTATGAAAAAAATAGGTAACATGTTCGATAAATTTGGAAACTCTATTAAGAAAAGGGCATTTTAAAACCCATCTATGATTCATGATAATACTTTTTTGCATAAGATATTATGGACATTCTAATCAGCTTCATTTCATCACAATTTGGTAAAATTAAATTGATTATAAAAATGTTATTTGACCAATTGGGCATATACGAGCTGAACGCGTCACAATTTAGTGAGGGGTACTTAGGTCTAGCTGGCCGCATTTTTCTGCATGGGTCATGGTGGAGCTGGCCGCGGCACTTTTTCTACCTGGTGACATGTTTACCAGGAAGAAAAGAAGCTGTGATGGAAGTTTTGTCGAAGGATGAGTAGAAACACCAAACGAATTTTATTTTTATAAAATAACAACGATAACTATTAATATTTTTTTAAAAAAATGATTTAAATGCAGTTTGGTGACATAAGCACATGTGTTTAAATTTTTTTTTTAGCAGCAAAACTTACCCTAACCTACCTAACCTAGTGTCTCCCAGAGGAAAAATGTTCTCCAATGCTTTTAAAAAAGTCTGTCGATAACGATAAAACTAAAAATGCATGCATTGAGTACTTCCAACGTTGCTGACTTGTTTTAATGATAATAAAAGTCTGTAAATTATCCAAAGGATTTCCATGTTTTATAATTTTCTAATATCATAACTCAATAAAACATCGGATACATAAAAATAAATCTAGGTAAAAGGAACCTAATGAGTCGCGGCCAGTACGACGAAACCAGAAAAATCGCGCGGCCAGTTCGACCAAGCACCCTACAATTAGGCGCGACCAGCTAGTAGTCTTTTCAGGTAGATGCGGCCAGTTAGGGTTCTCCCGACCGATTAACTTAATTCTTCTTGAACCCCCGTTAGGGGATTAAAAAAAAATATATGTTAGTTAAGTGTCTCCCTGTGAAGCAAAATCGACTTGTCTCGGCATTTTTTTCACAACAAACTTATTTAGAAAAAAATAATGGGGGTGGATACTTTTCCTTAGACCATCCTGTATATATATATAACGACAAGTCGGAAATTTTGTGGCGTCCATAATTTTTAAATAAAGTGTGATTTATAGTTAAATTAAATTAACTTAACGTCACTCATAGCTACTTAACTCGACTTAACTAGACGCGACCAAATTAATGCATTTATAGTATAAATTTACAGGTTCATTTAGAACAAATTAATTTAGTAAACGCCATCTATCGGTAAATGTTAGAATCGTATTATTTACCGACATTCTTCGATTATCTTTGTAATTTAAATAAATTAATGTAAAAAATTTTTTAAGAATAAAGCTTTTATTTAAATGCCCTAAAATGAAAAAAATAAATTTTTCCAATTAAATCAAACTCATCAATTTGTCACATTATACACTTTTTATGATATAAATGCTTGTCGCGAGATTCTGCATTTATGTAGATTTATTTTGTAAAAACAGTTTTTCCTTCTTCAGAACCATAAAAACATAGTAAATTGTGAAAATATCTTTGTTTTATTGCAATGGTAAATCTCGCGACAAGCTTTTATATCATAAAAAGTGTATAATGTGACAAATTAATGAGTTTGATTTAATTGTAAAAATTTATTTTTTTCTTTTAAGGGCATTTAAATAAAAGCTTTTTTCTTAAAAATTTGTTTTACATTAATTTATTTTTTAGTTTTAGCTACAGATGTTTCTTAACCATTTCATTTAATAGGCCATGGCCTATTATTTGATACCCATATCGGAAAAAAGTTAAGAAAAAGATATTCTGCCATTTTGTTTCGGCCGCCATGTTGGATTTTGAATTTTCACATATTTTAATGTATTCTACTTGTCATAACCTTTTATTTGATACCCAAAGATAAAGAAATAGTATTTTTCCTAACAAGTGCGGAAGGTGATACTTTTCCGCACGCGGGCACACGCGCCCAAGTGCGTAAAAGACACCTTCCGCACGTGTTAGGAACAATATTTTTTCTACAAGCGTTGAATACAACAAGTAATAAGCTTTTATTTTCTTATTTTTAGAAAAGAAAAATAGTTTTAGGTTTTTTTAAGTATCCTGTATATCAAAAATATATTGTCATAACCATAGTAACCGAAGAAAAAAATGGTTGAAATTTATATTGTCATTTTAAATAAAATAAAGCCTCAAAAAATCAAAAACCCCTTAAAATCGAAAGCAAAATGTGTTGGTTATTAAATAATGAATAAATAATACATAATATTAAGATTGAACAATACATTTAAGACGCTTCGATTAAAAAACAAAAATAAATAAAAAATGTAAAACCGTCAGCTTACGTCTGTCACTTTGTCGCACGCAAATGCGTGCGGAAATATCTATTTATACAACAAGTAAGGAAACGATGGTCATTATTTCACGAATGCGAAGTTTTTGTAAGAGCATAAGTGAAATAATCACTGTTTCCTAACGTGTTTTTAGTACTTTATCTACTTCCGTTAGGTAACAGCTCCTTTATCTTACTCATTTAAGTTAGCTAATGACTTACTTTATTTCACGGAAATAAAATGAGTTAGGTAATGAACTCATTACCTAACGGAAATCATTTTTTCACGCAAATTAAAATAACATTTAAATAACAAAATACATAACTTTATTGTTTATTGTAAATATTTATAACGCAATCATGGCAATTATTTAAGTTTAAACCTGATAGTTGATTAGATGATGAAGTTGAAGGCGGCGAAACTAGTTCTGTTTTTTCGATTTGGTAAGGTGTATTTCCTGAAGAAGACGGCAAAGGGGCTACCGCATTATTTTCGATAAAGACGTTTGATCCAAGAATCTGGGCCGCAATGTTCTTTTTCATGGTTATGCAGTCGTCGACATAGCCTTCCGCTACGACGGTTGATTTCCAACCGCCGTGTCGTTTTAATGTCAAAATATCCGCTCCCGAATTTGCCAATAATGTTGCTGATGATCTGCGGAAGCAGTGGCCTGTATATTGCTCTATATTTTCTAGTCCAAGAAATTTTGCTATATTTTTAGGCATATCGCCAATGGTATTAATGCCTACAGGTTGCTTAATACATCGTCCGTTTCTGTAGCAAACAAAAAATCGCCGATGTTCAACATTACATGGTCGCAGACTAATATATTTGCGAATAATTTCGATTAGGTTGATTCCAGCAATATCTCCTTTTGTAATCACAAACTCTCTTGGGCGTTTTGTTTTAGTGTCTGGTAATAATACCTGGATGTACTCATCTTCATCCTTTACACAGTCCAGAAGTAAATTGGTTAGTTCTTCCCGTCTACACGCTCCTGATACCCCAATAATAAATGCAACCTTAAATAAAAAATTAAATTAAAAATTGTCGTTGATTGTTATACTTTTATGTTTACCTTCGTCATTAAATGGATCGTATCTGGAGCATTTTTCAGGAAATTTTTAAAATCTTCCTTTCTTAAAATTTTTGACTTTTTGGCTTTGTAACCATCAGCTTGTCTCTTTAGGAAGGCGATAAGATTAACGAATTTGCTAATATCAATGTTTTTACGCAAAGATATCATGGTTCTTAGCATTGAATAAATGATCCACATTGATGATGACTTCATTACCTCAGATTTTTGTTTGAAATACGCTAGAAGCACCTTTTCATTTATGTATTGCACCTTTTTTTCACTGCACCAGAGATCAAATTTTGAAAAAGCCAGCTCGTACTTTTCTTTTGACTTTTAGACGAGGCATTAAAGAACTAAAAAGCACAAAACCTCTAACTTTGGATCGCCAAGATGGATTCCGATGCGGTTTTGAGCAACAGATTATAAAAGGTGTCTGGAAATTTTGTGACCATTTTTTATTTGGTGCAAATTGCTCCATTCCATGTTTTTAAGCAAAAATGTACCCCTTCTTTAAACTAGTGAAAAGTGTAGATGTAGACCACTCATCTATGACCCTTCACCACAAATTTTTGACTTAACATCAAATTCAACAATTAAAACAACAATATTTAAAAAACGTCAGTTTAAAATTCGTTGCTTTTGCTTATAATATTACTTCCTAAACTAGGCCCAAAATCAGTTTAATTCGGTTACTGGTGGACTTTCGAGATCACAAATGTGATGTTAAAATAATTGTTCATTTTCTCTGAAATAAAATAAGAAACAATTTAATTAAAAGGATGATGTTGGAATTGCTGGGGATCAGGTACCCCTGCCCAAGCTGCTTGTTTTCCAAGGCCTCCAGGGTGCGTACTCCGTATAGGGATCTCTATCGCAATCGTGATCCATCGGGATTCGGATGCAAGAATTTTGCAAAAAAAAGGTGGGTTACCATTGCCCGATTCACCACGAATGCAATAGAGATCCCTATTTCAAATACAGAGTCCGGACCCAGATCACTTTTGGGGCATTTATTTGAATTATTGCTTCTGTAATGCTTCCAAACACGTTGAATTTTTTTCAGAATCGATTATATGAAATGAAAAAGAATAGAAATTATGTTTTTTCTAGTTTTTCTTTTGTAGAACGTTTTTGTTACGTAATAGAAAGGGGCATAAGTTCCTCTTCTATTTATAATAACGAGACTAAATAAAAAACGTATTCCATTTAATGTTACATTTTAATTTTAACTTCGTAAAATAAATTTCCTAGAGAACCTTACCATAAACACTTTTTTTTTATTTTAAAAATTGGCGACCTAGACTCGGTGACTCTGTAGAAGGAAGTACACACATCAAAACAATCCAGGGGACAATACATTTTTCTTAAACTGTAGGTTGGTAATTTGATGTTTAATTGTTTTTACCATTATAGTATTTTCTTTGCAATGCCACTGAATTAAATTAATGAAGAAAAAATAAACAGGGATAACATCGTGGACTTTAATATCAAATTCATTTTCGATTTTTTGCCTAAGCCCATCTTGCTTTAATGTTGATATTCTTACAACGTTATCAATTCTTTTTTTTAATACTAACAACATCTTCGTTTAAATATTACGGCCCAATTTAGCATATTTTTGCATAAAACGCAAAAATTTTGTTTTGCATCTGCATCCATTATTCTAAAGAAGAATGACAAAAATTAACCTTTCGACCAATTTCAACATCTTATTTACTTACCATTTCTGTTCTTTCTTACTTTTAAAAATATTTTAAACTGACGTTTTTTAAATAAGTGTTGATTTTAATTGTTGAATTTGATGAAGTCAAAAATTTGTGGTCAAGGGTCATAGATGAGTGGTCTACATCCACACTTTTCACTAGTTCAAAGAAGGGGTACGTTTTTTGCTTAAAAACATAGAATGAAGCAATTTGCACCAAATAAAAAACGGTCACAAAATTTCCAGACATCTTTTAGAATCTATTGCTGAAAACCGCTTCGCAATCGATCTTGGCGATCCAAAGTTAGAGGTTCAGTTCCTTATTGCCTCGTCTATTTATAGGCAACAATCCATTCATCGCTAATGTAGCTGCCTCTTCTATCTCTTTGGAAATAAATTCCTCATCGGTATCGCTCATTTTAAAGAAAGTTTGCAAATTTTTTTTTTAAAACTGTGGTTGTTATTGTAAACAATTGTTTAAATTGTCTTAGTAACAAGCAAGTTTAGTCTGTGGTAACAAGGATATGATAATTTGATTTTGATTTTTTTTTTATAACTTGACAGTTGTCATTGTCATAATATTATTATACAGGATGTTCCGTCAGGAATTCAACAATATTTTTTTAAATTTTATATTTTATTATGCGGTCGTAGATAAAATATTGTATAAAACACGTAAGGAAACGGTTATTATTTTACTTATGCTCTTACAAAACTCGGCTGACGCCTCGTTTTGTAAATTTCGCATTCGTGAAATAATGACCATCGTTTCCTTACTAGTTGTATAAATAGATATTGCCGCATTAGTGCGAAAAAGTCACACTTTGCGTACTAAAATGCGTGCGGAAAAGTGAACTTTTTCGCACGCTTGGAAAAAGATAATTCGCCATTTTGTTGAGCGCCCGCGCCATGTTAAATTTTGAATTATGTTATATATTTTAATGTATTCTACTAATATTTTTATAAATTTTACGATGTTTTATTATTATTATTAATTGATGGAAGACGACAGCCAACGTTTGGCTCATCATGGACTGGAATGGAATATATTGCAGTCCAAATAGTCGTCACTTAGATGCCCGGACCATGTCCCTAGGACTCTCCCGGGTTTGCAAAAGTTGCCGCCACCAATACCGAACAACGTATTGTAATTTTCTTGTAACTTTAAGAAGAATCATACGAATATATATACAGTGCGAGGCAAAAGTCCCCCCCCCCCATCTTAACTTTTGAACGGTTTAAGATATTGATTTAAAAAAAATTCTTGGCAAATTAGCACTAAAAAAACTACCTTTTGACGAAATTTGTTTTTCAAAAAATAATAACCCCCACATAGGGGGACTATCTACTTAATTTTTTTAAATGTAAAGGGGGGTCAAGTGACCCCTCATTTGAAAGCTATTTTTATTTCCAAGACAATGACGTTTACGAATTTTAGATTGATTCAGTAGGTCTATTGTACTGTGTGTTTTAAAATAAAGCACAAAAATCCTGTTTTACGTAATAAATGCAACAATAAAAGACTTAAGTGAATCCAAACTAAGTAGGGGTGTATGTTTTCTTTTTATTTAAAAATATTAATAATTTTTTTTTTGTTAGTATGTTTTATAACAAATTTTTTAAAATAACCTACCAAAATTATTTTTTTTTCAAAAAAACGAAGTACAATAAGGTTAAAAAAAATAAAATTAATTAAAAAAAAATTATTAAGAAGCATAAGGTTTTGTTTTTTTGTATTTTATGTTGGGACACAGGGTATAACACATTTTAACAAAAAAATATTACATATTTTTTTTAATTAAAGAAAAACATGCACCCTTGTCTAATTTCAAATAGTTTTATTTTTTCACTGTTGCATTTATTAAGGAAATCGTTCTTTTTATTGAGAAGCTCCTAGCCAAAAAAATAATAAATATATCTTAAATTGGTAAACACCATTGTGTTAGAAATAAAAATAGCTTTCAAATGAGGGGTCACTTGACCCCCCTTTACATTTAAAAAAATTAAGTAGATAGTCCCCCTATGTGGGAGTTATTATTTTTTGAAAAACCAATTTCGTCAAAAGGTAGTTTTTTTTGTGTAAATTAACCTAAAATTTTTTGGAAATCAATATCTCGAACCGTTCAAAAGTTAAGGCCAGGGGGGGGGACTTTTGCCTCTCACTGTATATATGTATTCTACTGAGAAAAAGGTCATCCGCCATTTTGTTATGGACGCCATATTAAGTTTTTAGGACTAAAACCATCTTGTATTGTCACCGGACTTCTACATGTGTACAAAATTTTATAAAGATTGGTCAAGTGTAAGTGTTTCAAAATCGAGTTGCAAGATTTGTACTACACAAACACACATAACGTGCGATCCACAAAATTTGACGTCGACTCTGGCTGTGGAACGTTAAAAATATGACAATCAACAATGTTTTAACAATGAAAAAAATTGAAATTTTACAAATGCATGGCAAGAGTCGTCGTCAAATTTTGTGGATCGCGCGATACATACATACTTACATACATACATTGCGAGTTAAATAAAAGCTTTTAAAAATTCGGAGTGACTATTCGTACTCGCCAAATGTACGAATATTGAGCAGGCTATTCATACTCGTGCGAGTATGAATAGTCAGTGGGTTATACGTACTTGCCTAATGTACGAATAGTGAGCAGGCTATTCTTACACGCGTGAGTATGAATAGTCTGTGGGGTATTCATACACGCCTGAGGTACCGTAAACCGTTAAACTTTGAGTAAGACCATGTGAAACCTAGCCGCTAACCAAATAAGGGAGAAAATCATTCAAAGGTTAAAGGTATAAAAGGTCAGGCCAATTAAACGTTAGAATTTGTGTTTTAAAAAATTAAAATACAACATAATTTAACCTAACCTAGCCCTAGACCACTTAAGACTGGGATATTTGTGATGCCAGGAAATTGTCGGGGAAAGCTGATTCTTTTTTTACACCACTCCAAAAGGAGACATATTTAGTTTACAAATCGTAATTTATCTGATTCTATACACATTAGGCTAGTGGTGTGTGGCGAATTATTATAAAAGACTTAATCGTAACAAAATAATTAATCTTTAAAAATGACTTACTTTTTCGCCTCACGCCCGGCCCCCGCGCCCGCTTCGACCACCGGTCAGCACTCGCGACACGTAAACAAACACAAATCACCCGATAACAACATACCTATGAGTCAAGTTAAGAATATGGATTTCTCAGGAATAAAGGTGCCTACGAACCCCCCCGCTAATCTACGTGGTTCTTACAGAGAAGCAGCCCTTAAGCCCAAGAAGCGTAAGAACAATAATGTTGTAACCGTCGGACAAAAAAGTGCCACCGAAAATAATATGACACTTTCCGCGATTCCTAAACATGTTTTTATTCATGTTTACCGGTTACACCCCTCAAACAACAGACAAAGAATTTAGTCTACTCGCCGTATAGAAGGAGACCAACTTTTTTTTGAACCCACTGGCACACCAAATTTAATCGAAAGAGCTTTTTTCTTACTACCGAAAAAACTTGGTGTGCCAAGCCAAATCATGGGCCTAACTGCGGTAGACCCTTTTAAAAAAGATATTTTAGTGACATTTTCACATTTAATTTTGGGCAAATACAGGCATAAGGTGAACTCTGTGTGAATGGAGATTGTTAGGACTAGTTTTATCTTTTAAATGATATTTTTATCGTTCAAATTGGTCCAGTGGGGCTCACAAAATTTGCAATTAAAATTAATTGCCAAAAAGCTGACGTCTTCCAATTTTGGGGCGAAAAAAGGGCTGTTTAGAGAGAAAAATAGTGAATTCTTTTAACAGTATTTAAAGAAGCAACTAAATTCTTTTCCAAAAATAGCACAGAAACATTCTACCACCTAATATTAGTTCTAAAATCTGCAAAATATAAAAAAAAGAAAGTTACGTCTGAGTTATGCTTACTTTTTCTTAGTAAGGACGACTTTTTTCGTGTTATTTTTAACACGAACACATATTGTAAGCTAAAATTTTGTGATCAACATTTGTTTTTATCTTTTTTTCACTGCCTACATTTATTAATTAAACGTTTGTTTTAATGTTAATTGCAGTGAAAAAAAGATAAAAACAAATGTTGATCACAAGATTTTAGCTTACAATATGTGTTCGTGTTAAAAACTAAAAAAAGACAAATAGAGTCAAAGAAGTTTGGGTCATTCCGCCAGATATCAACAAATATTAATTTATTTTGTCGCTCGGTGTTTCTGCTTTTTCTCCATATTTTGCACATTGAATTCTACTAGTGTAGAGATGAAAAAAAAAATTATATTTTTTTTTCAATCATTCAAGTTTTTTATGGAGGTCCTTATGAAATTTGAGTTTGTTTGGATTTTAAAATTATGTAAAATAGTCATAACACAAACAATTGATGTTCTACTTAAAGAAACGTAATTGTGGACCCATCATGTTTTTTAATAAAAATATTGAATCTTCTAGAAGCATAAACGGGACGAAAAACTACATAGTCATTTTTACGTAAATTAAACATATTTAGATCGCCTCCAAAATGGGCAGGTTGGTTGCATTTTTGGATTTTTAACAGGTAATTAAACAATAGACTTTTTGCTTTATTCTGTAAAAATTTTAACTTTGTACTATACATTTTATATACTTTCGCAACTTGTCTATTTTTAAAATTTTTAAAAGTTTACGAGCTCGTAACTTTTTTGGGGGAAGTTGCAGATTTTTGCCAAAAAACATTTGGTGTAGAGTTAGAGAAGCATTAATCCAAAGTTTTGAGCTGTGGTTTTGCATATTAAATAAATTACAGGCTACCAAAAAGTGGAATATAGGGAATTAACACAGGTTCAAATCTATCTTCAGGCTGATGGAAATGTTGCGCTATTTTTAGAATAGTTTAACAAGTTAGCTTCTATTTTATTAGTGACACCAGTATTTTTAAAACCTGAGGTAGGTGTGCCTAAAATACCCACCCTTATCGCTACCCTAAAATCTACTTTTTTCTTATAACCATCTAAGTGGATTAAAACAAAAACCACAAATATTTTTTTTTCATGTATAGAATAAGCATGGACATATAATGTTAATACTAGAATTTTGACTTCCTACAAGTTCTCCCAACCGAGATACAGATAGCCAAATTTGGGATATTGTTAAATTTTAAGCTACTGTATTTCAGTAAACGTTAAAACCTTAAAGTTAGAAATTTCACCAATTAATTAGTAAGCCATAAACCTTTAAAATTTGGTAATAGTGCCTTTCTAAATTCTCTGGTTCAGTAAATATTGCTATGCCAAAATTGGAAAAATTTGCAATTTTTTTCAATTGGATTAATTAATACAAAAAACTTATTTTAGGCAATTTGTTCACATGTCATTAATTGGGTGATTGCATTAAATGTAATAAATCCCCAATTTTAGTTCATTTCTCTAAAGGAAATGTACTATTGTAATTGCAATTTCTGAAAATCGATGTTTTTTGCAACTGTGCCTAAACGAAGCAAGATACGTAAATGTTAAGGGTGTTGAAAAGATGCTACAAAAAATTACCGATCTTTTAATACTAGAATCATCTCGATCGGACCATCCACTGGGTTGTTATTAAATATCACTTTGGTGTATGTTAGGATGGATGGATGTACGGAGCAAAAAAATTCTTTAACTATAATTTACTCAACTATGGTACTAGATACAAGGTTCAAACTTGGCATAAGTAAATACCAAAGTCTTGTAGTCAAGATGACCTCAAGGTCATATTGACCACTGGTCAAGTTTAGTAGATATTGCATGCAAAAAAAAATCTAGCCCAAAATATTGGATTTTTTTTGCCTAAAAATATTCTTTCGCAGAGCCCTCTGTGTTAAAACTTTTTAAAAAAAATTCTATGTCTAGGAAAAAAGCTATCACGTTTTTAAATGTCAATGTTTGCATTAACATTGCTCCAATACTACAATAGTAAGAGGTCTCAAACTTAGAGGATGGATACACAAGAGACAGAGGTTCAAGGTCATGTCAAGGTCATGTCTTTTTAAAGGTCAATAGCATTCTTATTATTAAAAAACTATGTCAAGTTAAATGCAAGGTACATTTTGGACATGTTTTTGAAAACACAAAAGGTTGTTCTTATGTTTCTGACTTAGTAGGCCATCTTTAGGAAACGATTTATAGTTTGACTTCAATTATCTCAAATACCACAATAGTTAAAGATCTCAAACTTGGAGGATGGATAACCAAAAGACAAGAGTTCAAGGTCATGTCAAGGTCATATTGTTTGAAAGGTCAGTAACATTTTTATTACTAAAAACCTACGTTAAGGTAAATGCAAGGTAAAGTAAGTTGGACATGTTTTCGAAAACACCAAAGGTTGTTCTTGTGTTTTGGACTTAGTAAGCCATCTTCAGGGAACAATATAGTTTGACTTCAATTATCTCATGCACCACAATAGTTAAAGGTCTCAAACTTGGAGGATGGATAACCAAAAGACAGGAGTTCAAGGTCATGCCAAGGTCATATTGTTTGTAAGGTCAATAGGATTTTTATTATTAAAAAACTATCTTTAGTTAAATGCAAGGTAAATGTTGGACATGTTTTTAAAAACATAAAAGGTTGTTCTTATGTTTCGGACCTAGTAGGCCATCTTCAGGAGACGATTTATAATTTGACGATTAGTCAAGTCAAACTTAAAGAATGGATAATTAAAAGACAAGGATTCAGGGTCATGTAAAGGTCTCATGGTTTAAAAATTCAATATAATTTTTATTATTCAAAAATTATTTTTTGTTAAATGTAAATATTGGACATGTCTTTAAAAACATAAAAGGTTGTTTTTATGTTTTGGACCTACTGGACTATCATCAGGAAACGCTATAATTCTAACAAAAAAATTAATTTATACGTAAGAAATGAACTCAAGAGTCGGATCTACCGGCCTCGACTCAGCTAGTTTTAAAATTTTCTTACTGATGGTAATCACAAGAGATAAAAGTTATTTAAGATGTCGACGTGAATTATGCCTCAAGCTGTGGAGCTTTTGGAAAAAAAAGTGTATATATTTTTTTTGAGACACTACTAATTTAATTCCCAAAATATAATAAAAATCTGAAACGGTCGAGCGGTAGAAACCCTCTTATTTGCGTACATCCAATATGCGTACATTCCAAAATACTCTCCAATTCGCGTACATAGTCATTAAGTAAGAGTTAATCCGTTTACCTGCAGTAAGAAAAGGATTATCATTTAATCTGAGATTTATGTGCAGAAGTCAGTAATAATATTTTTTTCACTACTACCTATAGAAAAGACAATTTTTAACCGATTTTCTACCAGAGAAATCACATTTCTCTCCCTTGGTCAATAATAATTTCCATGTCTATGTACACTGTACAATAATGAAATGTCAAAACACATGTCCAGGTTTTATCATAAATAGAACGGTACTTACAGCAGTTTTTGTGAGTTTTTGACGAAGATTTTTTTATTTTGAAAACATAACTACTTTAAAATACTTCAAAACATTTTATTGCACAAATAATTAAACGAAAAAAAAAAATTGTACAGTTGTAAACATGTCGCACTTTTTTCTGTAGCTGTGTCAGTGTTCTTCATTATCATTATATTTACAAATTCCTTATCAGTGACCATCATATTAATTAAATCATTTACACCATCCATTTACGTGCAAATTATGAGTTATTTTGGAAAAAACACCCATTTGAAGAACTTTTTATTGTTTTGATTGATGTAACGTCATTGTCATTTCCATGGAAACTTCGATTAATTTTTTTTTAAATCATATACAGGGTTTTGATAAAAATTGAACATATTTTTAGATTAACACTTTTCAAGAAAATGCTAGTAGTGAAAAAAATAGTATATAAACCACGGTAGAGAAGGTCATTATTGACTACGCGCAATTGTGTCCCAATAATGTACTATTTTTCACTAGAAGCAAAGAGTGTCATTATTGACTTTTTAAGAACCCTTCAAAATCATTTTTTACTACCTAGGTTAACAATTTTTTTTTGTCTCCCTAGGGAGACAAAATCCTATGTCAAAACATATGTCAAGTTTTTTTCATAAATAGAACGGTACTTACAGCAGTTTTTGTGAGTTTTTAACGAAGATGTTTTTATTTTGAAAACATAACTACTTTAAAATACATACAATACAAACATTTTATTGCACAAATATTTAACGAAAAAAGAATTGCACAGTTTTTTCTGTAGCTGTGTCAGTCTTCTATCATTATCATTATATTTACAAATTCCTTATCAGTGACCATCATATTATTTAAACCATTTACGCCATTTACGTGCAAATTATGAGTTATTTTGGAGAAAATACCCGTTTGAAGAACTTTTTATTGTTTTGATCGATGTAACGTCATTGTCATTTCCATGGAAATTTCGATTAATTTTTTGTAAAAATCATATACAGTCGCATTCATTTCAATATACAGTACCAAAGGTAGTTAATTGACTTTTATGTTGGTAATTGACAGTGACTTTTTTCATTTTTTACCTGAGTAATTGGTAGGTAATTGTGAGGTTAGGTTTTATGTCAATTTAAAATGTTAGATTACAATTTAATGTCACAAATTAAAACTGACACTTTAATAAAATTTTATTTAATTTATAACAAAACATTTTTTCATTGTTATAGTTTGGTAATTCCGTGGTTTTCTTATAAATAATAAGGTGTCAATAAAGCAATCTGGCGAATCTTATCAGTTTCAAACGTTTTAACTTCTTGGAGCCAGAATCTTCTCTATTTTATTTTTTGTCGTCCTTATGCGTTTGTTACTTTCTTTTATTTTTGATATTCCTTATGTGTTTTGTTACATTGTAAGTGTTATTAAACTCTCACAAGGTACATTTTCAAATCCATTTTAACCTAGTGCGCAGTGTCTTCACAAATATGTATTTAATTTGCTTCTATTCCAAAATTTTAGTTATATTATTAATCTCCCTTATAAACTTAACTTTTCTTTATCTTAATCCATAATGTTTTACACTTTTTTGCCATTAATTTTTCATATTTAATTCGCGACTATTTTTGATTGACGTTAGATAGACAGTTGTCACAAACAAATAAACAAAAGATAATTACAATACAGATAGCTACTTTGATCCCTTAAATTAGATCTGGCGGGCCAATTATCAGTTATGACAACTTTAAGGAAAAAAATCACCGTTTGGTTGTGTATATTGAAATGAAATCGAGTGTACAGGATTTTGATAAAAATTGAACATATTTTTAAATTAACATTTTTCAAGAAAATGCTAGTAGTGAAAAAAATAATATATCAACCACGGTAGAGAAGGTCATTATTGACCTTGCGCAATTGTATCCCTCGCCGCTGCGCGGCTCGGGATACAATCTTTGCGCTAGGTCAATAATGAACCTCTTCTCTACCTAGGATGATAATATACTATTATGCTTTTATTTAGTATAAAGATCAAATAATTTTAAACTACAACTACTTTCTGATAATGTGTTGATACATTTTTTACATAACAACACCGAGAACAACACCTAGTAATATGTCCTTCAGTGTAATGCACACAATTTTGGAGGCACTGCTAGCCACCGACATAGCTTGCGTTTATATTTTCATTTTAGCAGCAAAACTTAACCTAACCTACCTAACCTAATGTCCCCCAGTGGAAAAATGTCCCCCAGTGCTTTCATAAAAGTCAATCTAAAACCATGAAATTAAAAAAAAAAATATGCATATTGGACTTTACCCAGGTAAAAAAACTCACTACCTCTAACCTTTCCGTTTTTGACCATTTAGGTACGCAAATTGGGTATGTACGCAAATTGGGTGTACGCAAATAAGAGGACACGGAGCGGTATGGGTTTGTTGATTTTTCATGGATTTACGCCTTTTTTTTGCAAGTGCCACACAATATTAAATCAAAAATACCTAAATCTAATAAAAGTTTTAATAGTTATTTAGAATTTCTTCAAAATACTACTTTTGAGCCTTTCTTTTTTAGGCAAGTGTCATACATTGAAGAAAGAGATGTCATACAGAAATTCACAAGCAAGACAAGCAAAGATTATTATGATATTAATAAATGTCAACATGCTGAAAATCGTGGTAAATAATATTGTATACCCTCTTACAAAACTTTACAACTAGTGCATAAGTCAGGGGATTTTTCCCGATCCGTTAATAATTACTAAAGTCATACCGGTTCATAAAAAAGGATCCTGGAGTGAGATGAACAACTTTAGACCTATTGCATTAGTGCCTATTTTTTCCAAAATCTTGGAATCACTACTTAAAAGGCAAATCACTGAATTTTTTGAGGCCTCTGGAATCTATTTTATAAGCCAGTATGGCTTTAGAAAACATAAGAACAACACAAACAACACAAACTCTTGCAGCTCATAGTAGACAGTATGGAGAAGGGTTGTGTCGTAGGATTATTTTTGTACGACTTAACTAAAGCGTTTGATTGCGTTTCGGCCGATATTTTAGTCCAAAAACTTAAGCATTATAAATTTGATGACAATAGTTGTTCCCTCATAAAATCTTTTCTTCATGGAAGATCTCAATACACCTTTCTCAACGGTGGTGCTTCTAAACACGAGATTGTGTCAAGCGGCGTGCCACAGGGATCGGTATTAGGCCCTACACTGTTCCTTATCCTTATTAACGATTTGGCACAGGCTGTGGGACCTACTGCCGATCTCCTGTTGTTCGCCGATGACACTAGCATAACGGGTTCTAATAATAATGAGCAGGACTTATTGTCATCACTTCAGGAAATCCATGGTTCCCTTCTGGATTGGTTTTCCACAAACGAGCTCAGCGTAAATGTCGCTAAAACCCAAAAAATGTTGTTTACCCATAGGGACGTTTAGTTTGAAAATCCGGAGGGCGTCACGTTTTTGGGGGTGACGTTGGTTTCTAAACTGAACTGGGAAGGTCATGTCGATTGCCTTGCCGGAAAGATTTCCAGAAACATATTCTTATTAAGAAATTTGGTGGGTTGCCTGCCTGCGGACGCCATACGGATGGGCTACTTCTCACTTATTGAATCACATCTGCGTTACGCTATAACTTGTTGGGGTCACTCTTCACACTCTGCGCGTATTTTCTCATTGCAAAGAAAGGGCGTTTCGAATTATCTCAAGAAAAAAGTACAGAGATGACGTTAAGAACACTTTTGTTGATTTAAAATTATTTACCTTGCCGTCTCTTTATGCAGGGTGTCTCAAAATGGGCGCCCACGGAACCCGAGGCAAAATCAGAAACAAAAATTTTATTGGGGGACCCAATTCAAAAATAGGGGGCTGCAAACTTAGCAAAGTTTGGCAACACTGTTAGTTTAAATCCGCTTAGTTTAAAAAAAATCAAGTTAGTAGGTGAGCAAACATGAAACTTTAATTTGACATTAGGAAATAGGTTAATGTTTACTTTTAATTTAAAAAATACAAAATTGTTTAAATATCTGCATTTTAATAGTATATTGTACAACTAGTGGTGAAAGTAGCACTTTTCACACGCTTGTGGCGTTTGTGGCACGAGCCGTTAGGCGAGTGCCATAAGCCACATAAGTGTGAAAAGTGCCTTTCACACGTGTTGCACACTATACTTTTTCTACGACTGCACCAAAACACTAAAAAGGCACGATTTTTTAATTTTTTATTACATAACACTATTTAAAACTGGTTTATAAAGATAAAACGAACATTGGGTTCGAGATTAAAAAACAAAAGCCTACCTACTTGATTAAATGCAGTAAAGACATTATGGCTCATTCTTGAAATTCCAAACAGAACAAATGAGGGCGAATTCTTTGCACACGCTTTTAGCGTGCGCAATGGATTTATCGCACGCTGTGTGGATAACTGATTTTCAGTTATAGTAAGTAGTGTTTTTTTAGACATTTTCTAAGCAGTCGTAGAAAAACTTCTTTATTTATAAAATGTAACAAATCAATAAAATGATATCGTAATTGTTAAAAACTAATGTATGTGCGAAATAACAACAAAACTGTTAAAAATTACGGCCATAACAAAATAAGTTTAGACTTTTCTGGTAACCCATCAATTCTTGTTCTTCACGAGGTTCTTCATTTGGGGAATGATTGTAATTCTGCATTGGGGCTCACATTGGAACTTATTTCGTTCAAATATTACAAATTTCTGATGCTGCTCCAAACTGAACACCTTTACCATTTGAATCAAATCTGCTCTATTCTCACAGGAATTTTATAGGGGCACTTAATGCTGTATTCGTATTACCATATTTCTTGTTAGTAAAAGGAACCATTTAAAAAAACTTGAATTAAAAATTGACGCAAACAATAAATTAATGATACTTATCACTGATAAATAAAATTTATGCTCAGTTTCCCTTAGTTACGAGGATGGTAACTTTAATCAAATTCAAAAGGTAAGACAATGTTGCCGCATTGATTTTGGGGTAATATTCTAAAAATTAAAATTCATTTTTTATGGGAAATAAACATCATTGGACCGAAATTTTGCAATAAATAATTGGTTTTTTAATAATTAAGTAAATTATGTTTTATTATTATTTAAGAAAGTCGCTATAAGGGTGCAAAGTTTGTACCTTTGAAGCCCCATATCTTTGGAATGAGCCCGCACAAAAAATTTTCGTTACCAATTTTGTGTCTCTACCACGCCTTGGGGTCCGTGGGCGCCCATTTTGAGACACCCTGTATATACTGCTGTCTCTTAGCAGGTAAATCTAATCCCACGATCACGATACAAGACAAAGAAATAATATTCAAGTTGACTTTTTAAGATTAAATTCCAGTATTTTTGGGTTTAACTATTATAGTAAAACATTTATGAATAAACTACCTATTGAGCTCATCAACAAGTTCAGGTCAACGCTAAAAGATTTCTTTTTAAATACTCCATTTTACTCAATTAACGAGTTTTTAAATTTTAATTTTAGATAAATTTTCTTAAATCTATTGTTAAGGTTAATTAATGACAAATGTAAACTTTAGTAACATGTAATAAATCTCTTATCTCTCTTATCTCATTCAAAAAATACGTTTAATTTCAATTAATTTTTGAACGTTGTTTTAGCAATTAATGTTAAAATTCAGTTTGCGAGTCCTTCAATTATACATCTAATCATGTATTAGCACTAAAGCAACCATGGAATTTTGCGTACTTTTAAGATTAAATTTTTCTACAAAATAACTTGGGTTTTGTGTCTCTCTTGAATTAGAATGCCTGGAAGAATTGACAGTTATTGTCGCCTTATAGAGTGGCGCCATGCATCATTCCTTCTCTGTCATACAGATTATGCCAAAGTCACAACAATTACAACTTACAATCACAATTGATGACATAATCTGTATGACACAGAAGGAATGATATGGCGTCACTCTATAAGGCGACAATACCTGTCAATTCTTCCAGGCACTCTAATTCAAGAGAGACACAAAACCCAGTAAATTGCTTTGCATAATTGAAAAAAAAACTTTTGACAAAAAATCCATTGATAACCTATAAATTTTTGATTAGAAAAAAAAAAATACAACAGCACCCTCTCTTTAAAATCATTGACATTATTTTAAAGACATCTGCTATTTTGCTATTTAGTTTAGTTTTGAATAACAGAAGCGCTATTTTTTTCGCTTTTCTAGTCTTAACTTATGAAAATATATATAAAAAAAAAACAAAAAGAAGCAGCAGAGATATGAACCCACGTCGCCTGGGTGGAAAGCGGGACGTCTTACTGTGCCGTTGAATCCGCTTACTAAAATGCTACTTAAGTCAAGCAAGAATGCCTACATACCCTCCAAACACAAGTGTATGAATAGCCCACAGACTATTCATACTCGTGCTGGTGTACGAATAGCCTGCTCACTATTCGTACATTTGGCGAGTGCGAATAGTCACTCCGTTAAAAATTGGGTCTAGTAGCCGATAGATGGCTCTAGTTCACTAGAGCCATCTATCGGTTGCTCACTTTACCCTGAATTAGCTGAAATTTGCCAAAATTAAGAAATTTAACATATAGGTAAACGTAAAGTTAAGTTAATTGGATGTGTAAATGCGATTTCGTCTTTCGTATAATTCATTTTAGTCGCGATACGTTAATTATAAGTGAAGTTAAGTTAATTTATCTATAAACCAAGCTTAATAACCCCGCCCTATAGCTTCCTTACTAAGCTGCCGGCAACTCCGTAGCACTCATCTGGTGAAGAAAAAGTGTTACAAACTTATTGTCGCTTTGTTATTTATACGATGACTGTATTTGTTTGAAAGATATGGCATGATGCCACTCTTATAAATCGACAATTTCGTCAAAAGGTAGTATCAGTGCAAATTTGTCAAGAGATTTTTTTAAATCAAGTCTTACACCGTTTAAAAGTTAAGGTCAAGAGAAGGGGTATTTGCCTCGCACTGTATTAAAGTATCTAGGTACTCTACTGAACACACCAAAAAAATGCATATCTTACATTCAGCAACTGGCCAAAGATCCCATTTCCACATCGGCTCATCAATTCTTTTTAAAAAATGTTTAAATTCTTGTTCTGGAGTGTCAAATTCGTGGCTTTTATCTAGATAACGACAATAGTGCCTTAAAAACAAAAAAGTTAAGTTTATATTATACTTTAGAAAAAATAATTGTTTAAATTACCAATCAGGATGAATGGACCAATTACCAGTGAAGAAGTCTGTTAATGATCCTCTGTTATCGCTTATTTTAAGCCGATGTACATCAATTTCAACTGGATGTCTAACATGGTATGAACCGTATTTATCTGGTAAAGATAATACCAGAGTAAAAGGTGTATCTTGAATACCTTTGTAGTAATAGTGCCGATGGTTAATAAAAATTCGTCTCTTTAAACACACAAACATTAATTTTCCAAACTATTATTTTTTTTTAAAATATGTACTTACCATTTCATCTAGATGTGTTTTTATTTTAAAGGTTAGAATTTCTTTTTCTTTTTGTTCTATTTGTTTTACAACTTTTCTTCTAAATTCTCTTATTTCATCAGTAAAATTTCTGGGATCAACATCGTTTCCATTATTTTCAATTTCAACTTCCAACATATCTACCCTATTATAGGCCGGTTTTAAAATACCTTCAAACTAAAATTCATAATTGTACATTACATACAGCGGCGCATTGTGGTCATTTTAGGGTTTATTGTGGTCAACAGTCTATAATTTTGGTGTTTCTAAATGAATTGATGTTGATATTTTTTCTTACAAAGTCAAACGATCAATGTATTAATTTTCAAAATTTGGTAAAAAAAAATATTTTTTTAAACCTATTAAATATTCAGAAAATATATGATTCTCATTCTTTTTAATGTAACCATAATATTAGCCCGCATTATACAGGGTGTTTCCGAAAGTCGTTTCAATAATTTAACCCGAGATTCCTTACCCAAAAATAGTTCGATTAAACCCCATTTACCTGTATCCACAAGTAACCCTAGTTTATAAGAGTCTTAAGTTTTCAAGAAAAAAAAATTGCAAAAAGATTTCAAAAACCAGAATGCAACATGAAATTATAAAATGTAAATAATTTTGAAAACGGGTTAGTTTTTTCAAAAAAAATGTGGTATAATTTTTTCTTCGTATTAAACGTATCTTACCGATAAAATAATTTATTTTTTGAAAATTCAAATACAAAAAAAGTTATGCCCCAAGAGGAGGCGCAGGTGTCCCATTTTGAGGTTATGTAATAAATCTATGGGTTTCTCTTTACGACCATTGTGTCGATCATAAAAAGTAAGACAATTATACCAAATTTTGTTTTTCTATGTTGTTTCATTTAATAGTAATGAAAAAAAAAAACATAAAAATTTTGATTCTGAAAAACAGCCTGTATCTCGAAAACGGTGCACTTTTCGATACAGGTAAATGGGGCTTAATCGAACTATTTTTGGGTAAGGAATCTCGGGTTAAATTATTGAAACGACTTTCGGAAACTGTATTTCTTTTTTAATTTTTATAAAAATTGTTGTTATCTGTTAAATAAATGATCTTAAATAGATGCATGCTGTACATTTTTGGAAACTGTTAGTAATAATAGTAATTATAACCATTATTTATTAGTTTATTAAAATCCCAAACAAAGAGAGAAGAGCACTGATGAAACAAAGACAATGTATATTTTTCTATTTCTGTAGATTTGATTTTTTTATCTATCCCAAACGTTAACATTTTTTAACCTATTCATTCAGTACCACAAAGCTCTACGACTTTTGGCCACCATAAACAATGAAATGACCACAGTGCGACGCTGGACTGAAGTTGATGTTTTTATTCCGCAGGCAAGATTTTAATTCATAATATCCCGAAGGGGCTAAAACCTACTTCCGTTGCAGGATTTCTTTATAATTTCGTATTTCTGAGACTATACTAAAAATACTACTTTAGTAGTTTTTGACAGGGGCCGAATAGTGACGCTTCAATGTCAAAAATGGTTGAAGTAGTATCTTTATAAAGAGTGGCGTCAAACTAGCATGAAAAACCTTAAAATCTCTAACTTTGGAGAAACTCAATGGATTGACGTAATTTTTTTTGTAAAACGTTCAGAATTAAATTTAAATCACTAATAAAAACTAAAATGGCGACGAATGTCCTTCCTGAGTTTTTTATACTCTTCGCAAACTATATCTCGCTTATTATTAAATCTACAGAAAAAATCATTCTTATAAAAATTAACGAGAATAAAATTTTGTAACAAAAAAAAATATTGCCCCCCCCAAGCTCTGCCCCCTTATAGCCCCCCAAAATTTTAAGTAATTTTTTTTAAGCTTATTTTATTATTTTTTAATTTAAAATTTTATTTCCTTTAATTTTCATAGGAATGATTTTTTCTGTACATTTAATAATAAGCGAGTTACAAACTTTTTAAGTTTGGGGGGCGTAGTGGGGAAGCATTTTTTTTTTAAATTGGTAATTAATGAATGTTTTTTTGTTTCTTAAAAAATAAGCATGAAAAAAAAAATATTTAAAATTTGGCGGGCTATAAGGGGGCTGAGCTTGGGGGGGGGGTAATACTTTTTTTTATTACAAAATTTTATTCTCTTTAATTTTCATAAGAATGATTTTTTCTGTAGATTTTATAATAAGCGAGATACAGTTTGCGAAGTGTAAAAAAAAATCAGGAGGGATTAGCGGCGCAATTTTAGTTTTTATTAGTGATTCAAATTTATTTCGGAACGTTTTGCAAAAAAAATGAGGCCAATCCATTGAGTTTCCCCAAAGTTAAAGGTGAAATGCTACTTTAACGCGACTATCTAGGAAGTTCCAAATAAATATTATTTCTATTCAATTTTAGTTCCCAATTTTTTTTATACTGAGTGCTTGGAAAAATATGGTCAGAATGATTTTTTTTCAAAAAAGAATTAAAACCGATGATTTTTTTGAATTCTCCGTAAACCTACTTTAAGGGTACAACTTTCCGTAAACACTTTAACGAAACATTAACTGCAACCCATTTTTTTATATCGTGCGATCCACAAAATTTGACGTCGACATTTGCCATGCATTTGTAAAATTTAGAGTCGACGTCAAATTTTCTGGATTACACGTTACAAGAATTTTTTAATGTCCCCACTCATTTGAACTTTTGAACGGTTTATACAGGGTTTCAAAAATATGGTGCATAAACGCTTTTCGATCCCTAGATAAATGTTAAAAAAAAATCCATCTGTCATATTCATTGAGGAAAATGCGAACAAAGTTGTATAAAATGGGAAACACTGATTGTAAAATACATTTTTAAAACACATCTCGATTCTTGAGCATACATGCTTTAGATCATGTATTGACATTGTTGTCAGCTTCATTTCATAAAAACAAATTTTTCTAAATTGATTATAAAAATAAAAATTTGACTATTTAAAAGTTGTATATCTTTAAATGGTCAAATAATTTTAAATAGATTGTGCTTTGCATTTAGTCATTTTTTTCCTTAATATTTATGTGATAATTGTTTTCAAGGTATAGGCGTTTGAAATTTTGCACATTGGGGCCTTGTATCTCCAATGATATACAGGGTGTTATTTTGTAGACTTTACTAGCGTTTTGCTCAGCTGTGTGCAATTCGATTTCCATGAGGATTTCTGGAATTACCATTTAAGAACTGTGCTTGCGAATGGTAAATACAATATTTTAATTGCTCTACTGGTTTTGCAGAAAATAACAGTAACTATCATAATTATCGATTTTTATGTTAATAATTATTTTTTTTCGGAAAATCTGGATTATTTTACGTACAAATCATTTTTTACATTTTTAATAAACCTTACCATTGCTTAATAATTGATTTAATTAATTTAATAAGTTTTCCTAACATAGTCGGCTGATTTAGTCTTTGTTTATTAATTATTTAAGGTAACTGTGCTACAGATTTAAAACTTTTCTGTGTTCTTATTGTGTTGACAAATTATGACAATCGTGATTTATTGTTAATAACGTCAAAAAAATGAGTGTCATAAGAGCAAAACAAATTCAACGCCTGCCTAAATAAAAAAAGGAATCATTTTAGCCAGGTATTTTAAGAAACTTTATGAATTTATTTTAAAACAACGGAGATTCTTAATTAAAATGTAAAAACTAATTTAAATGTAAAATAATGAAGCTTTTTCGAAAAAAAATAAATATTACCAGAAAAATGTAAGAAAAAGGTAATTACTGTCCTTTTCTGCAAAACTAATAAACCAATTAAAATTGTGTATTTACCAGTGGCAAGAACAGTTCTTAAATGGCCACTCCAGAAATTTTCATGAAAATCGAATTACACATAGCTGAGCAAAACGTTAGTAAAGTCTACAAAATAACACCCTGTATTAGATAGATTTTTTTAAACATTTTTATGGGGATCCCTAGACATGTCCCAACAACGTATCATTGCGTATATGTCCCATTTTGTTGACATCCTGTAGACCAGTCAGTTAAAACTTAAAAAGAGCCTCGAAATAATTACAAAACTTTAAAATCAATATACTTAAGCCCAGCGATAAAAAACCTAGATGAAGCTCAAACGTATTTGTTTAACCTTCGCCCAGTGTGAGAAATGATTGAAATCAAGAAAAACCAGAATAGTGTACACAAACGAACGGACCTGCATTGCGCCTATAATATCATTGATAAAATAAATAAATAATCGCAATCATTCACAAACAAGCATTGCATCAAGCTAGATCAAATTTTCACCTTTACAATTCTCAATGTGTTTTGTGCTCGAAATAATTGCAACTGTATCTATGTCTTGTTTTTATTTATTTATTTATATGTTATTTATTTACACTTTTTAACAAAGAAGACCTGTTTTAACTGTGAGTACCCTTATTTTTAATCTTTTTAATCAATTTTAATACATTTTTAAATTATTTTACACGTTCGTGTCCAATAATATGTTTTTAAGTTTTGTTTATATTAATTTATTTAAAAGTACCTAACATTTAGTACCCTTTTTAACTCTAGTCATAATCATTAAAAAAATACATAATGTTCTCTACCTGTATTTGTTTTTAATTTTGTTGTTTTGGTTGAGATTTTTAGCATCTCGTTCCTGAAAAAGCTAATAAATTTGGCGAAACTTCGATCTACATAGTAGAAAGTTGGTTTTATTTTTAATGCTGATCCTACCCCTGCTAACCTCTCTTGAATAAAAAATATTCATAAATTAAAAAAAAATGGTTATTTAGGTGCTTTTTTTAATTTTGCAAAAAAAAACATCAACTAAGATTATAATAAAATAAATAGATTTTATAACAAGAAATGGGTTAGATTAGTGAACGGGTTAGAAGTTACTCTTCGTAAATTTTTTGAATATCAAGGGTGTTTTTTTTATATATAATGTGTGTATATTTTATTAAATACTCTTCACAGTAATAATTTCAAAAAGAACAGTTAAAAAAATTAAAAAAGTTACTCCGCTATTGGGAATTGAACCCGGGCGTTCCGGCCCGAGTTATTTTAACTGAGCCACGAAGACTATGCGACTATGCGATATAACCTTTTATATGCGTTAGGTAGTTAGGTTTGTATTGTTTATATAATTTAAAAAGCTACACTTTTCAGAGCTGATTGGTCTTGTTGTATAACTATTTTTTTATTGTTATATAATTGTTACACATTCTATATGATACTCTTCGCAGTAGTTAATTAAAAAGGTGAATTTTTTATTTTATTGAAAAAAACGTAAAACTTATTTTTTTTGAAAACGGATGGGGATACAAAAAAATTACCAAATGCTTTTTTATAGGGAAAAATACAATCTTTAATTTTATTAAGAATATTTTTTTTTTGATATTAACGAAAACATGAATTTTCTTCTACTTTGGGGATGTTTTTAACCCTCTATTTATTACTTGATTTTTTCCAAAAACAATAGGGCTCTTCCTCTTAATGGGATTGATTTTTGTGTTAAATCTCAAGTCGATCCGATAAACCGTTCTTGAGTTATGGTGGTCACAAATTTCGTTACAGACAGACGGACAAAAAATAAAAGTCTTAAAAAGTCATGAAACGAACGAATCTGCAAAAATTTTTGCTCTAGGATGAATATTAAAACAATTGTAGGGTTTATGGTACATTCAATATTTTCATGTTTTAAAGAAATAGTTTCGCTAGTATTTGTTAAATATGTAGACGGTGTTTTTTTGGGTGTATTTGAACTGCGCACAGCCGCTAAAAAACACTTATAACTGCGTCCAAAGTTGAATTTGAGGAGAGCACATTTTAATCCTTCTATCTGAAAGTCCTAAATTGTATTTTCGAGAAATACTAGAAATTAATCTTATTACCTGCCTAATCCTTTTACCTTAGACTCTGAGTGGTCGCACATGAATTCATCCTTCCTAATGAGCTTTACCCCTTGTCACCACCCGCTGTGAAAAAGGTAGCACATATTATGGATATATGCCTATTGCGCCGATGATTAAATTAGGGTATACAAAAATAGTGTGTATTGCGCCACTTTTATGATACCTATTGTTTTGGGTCCTTTCGTAACCCTGGTATGCATCTGTTTAATCCCTTCCTTTGTCACCCCAACAAATTAGTCATTAGTCTTCATTTTAGCAGCAAATCTCAACCTAACCTAGTGTCCCCCAGTGAAAAAGGTCCCCCAGTGCTTTTCTAAAATTATATCTAAAGCCCTTAAAATAAAAATAAAACAAACTAGAGAAAAATTAAGAATCCTTGTCAGCACATTACCTACCAAGACAATACATATCTAATAGCGGAAAACGGAAAGCTACTGATAATTTCATAAAAAATGTGTCAACACAATATTATAAATTTTAATATATAAAGAAAAAAAAGACTAGTACTATTATAAAAATGTATGCTAAGAAAACAACCCAAAAATGTTACTTATTTTAATATTTTTTAATTAAGAATATACCTGTAAATGTTTTTTAAATCGAGTTTTCTTAATCCATTTTACCTGGGTATGCTTAGCTCCTGGTATAACAATAGACCTTTTATAAACAATAGCGGCGCAATGCAAACTATTTCTGTATGACCAAATCGGCGCAATACCAAGTGTTTTCTTAATTACCGGCGCAATGCAAATACACCCACATATCATCCGGGGACCAAGATAATCCTGTAAAAGGTTAATCCCCTTTAGGAAGGTATCTAGGTAATAAAAATAAATAAACCCATACGGAGTAAAATTATAACAAATGGTCGGGAGTTATGCGTAGAAGATGTTAGGTTGATCAGAAATACAATTTATCAGGCAAGTGGAAAAAAAAATGAAAACTGCTAGAGGAGCCCAGGAATATCTACTTACAGCTGCAATTAGAACACATCGGGGAGAAGAATTTGTCTTGCACATCCACATTAACTTGCAAATTGTTATGTTTTCATGTGCAACAAATTTAAAATTTCTCATATACACTTTTTAGCAGCAAAACTTAACATAACCTACCTAACCTTGTGTTCTCCAGTGTAAAAGTGTCTCCTTGTGCTTTTTAGAGCGTTCTCATTTTATTTCTGTTTTATATATGAAGATTATTTTGACACAATATTATTTTTATTTTATTATCAGGTTGTTTTACTTATTTCCTCAAGTACCAACTCCCATGGCCTGCCGGATGAATTCATGTGCTAATTTTCAGGTAGTTTTTAGACGCGGATGAATTCAGGATCGCCCCTCTGCGTTGTACCCTTAGGAAACATCGCAGGTTTTTTTTTTAATTTTAGGGTTTTAGACTGAATTTTATGAAAGCACTGGAGGAGACTTTTCCACTGGGGGACACTAGGTTAGGTAGATTAGGTTAAGTTTTGCTGCTAAAATGAAAATATAAACTCTAGCTGTTGATGCCTAGCAGTGCGTCCAAAATTTTGTTCATTACAATGAGGGATATACCGTGTGTCCCGCAAAAAGCGCACGAGCTCATAACTTTCTACGTATACTTTTTACAGAACTGAAATTTTAGCAGTTGTTTAAGAAGACTTTTAGCCTTCCTTTACATCCATTTACAAAAATGTATGACTTTCGGTTTAAGCGGAAATGACATTAATTTTGTATTTTTAAATGAAACGCCCTATATATTTTGACGTTTTTAAAAACATTCTTTTAATAAGAATACAATCGTTTTTAAAAGAATAATGTATCACCAATATTAACGATTTTATAGCACTTTGGAAATGAGCTAATTTGGTCCTACAGAGAACGCTACAATCTATGCTTTAGGACTTTATGACTAAGATAGACGATTATGATGAAATTAGCTGATTTTCCCATAGCTGTAGAATCGTTAATATTAGTGATACATTATTTTTTTTAAAAACGATTGTATTCGTAATAAAATGTCAGAATATATAGTAGGGTGGGTCGAAAAACACTTTTTTTTGAATTTTAGGTATGGCTAGTGAAAAAATGATTCCTTGGGTCAATAGTATACTCCTCTAAAAAAATTAGATTTTTAAAGTGTAAATTCAAAATGAAAAATTTTGACTCATGTTTGAGATCTGAATAATTTTAGGCAAAATACATTACCTGTTGGAAAGAAATATGCTATTATTATTAAAAAACTTCTTTCCTCGAATAAAAACAAAAAAAACAAAATTTACAATTTTTTGTCCTTTGGGGGCACGGTCAAATTTGGTCAAAATAATTTCGTTTTTTTTTACAGAATATGCTGTTACTATAAGAAAATTTATTTGCATTACTTTAAAGTGAATTGTAAAAAATAAAATTTTTAACAATTTTTTATTAATTACAACTTTTTTGGCCCTGGGGCCCGGTGAAACATTTTTTTAAAAATGTAATTTTTTCTGAGGGTTACACAATTAACCCAAGAAATCGATTTTTTACTAGCCCTACCTAAAATTTAAAAAGGGTGTTTTTCGGCCCACCCTAATATATAGGGTCTTTTATTAAAAAATATAAAATTAATGTCATTTCCGCTTAAACCGGAAGTCATACATTTTTGTAAATACATGTAAAAGAAGGGTAAAAATCTCCTTAGACAACTCCTAAAATTTCAAATTTGTAGAAACTATACGTAGAACGTTATGAGCTCGTGCGCTTTTTTCGGGACACACGGTATTACTAGGTGTTGTTCTCGGTGTTGTTATGTTAAAAATAGATCAACACAGTCAGAAAGCATTGTAGTTTAAAATTATTTAATTTTCATACAAAATAAAAGTATAAAATATTTTTACTGACTGCCGTATCTAAACATCTTAAATTAAAGGATTATCCTTTTCTTAATGAGGGTAAATGGATTAACTCTCCATAACAAAAGTGTGTCAGCTCAAACTTATTTGGTATACCTAAAGGGTTGTCTGTGCGCTGCTCCAATATACACGTTTTTTTAAAGAATATTCTTGTTCTTTAACAAGAATATCCTTTTACAAATGGTACAAAGAAATGGTCTCATTGTTTTGGCCATTATGACGGTAATAGGGTTGACGAAAAAATGTATTTGGCTTTATTCTAAAAATTCTAAATCCAAGCATTCCACTTTTTTTAACTTTTGACACGGTCCACAATTACAAAACTAATTGTTAGGTACTCGCGATAATTATACATTTATTTTTCCAAATTTTGACGATTTTAGTAATCCAGTTTTACAAAAAGCATGTTTTAGTGACTCAAAATCTATACCATACTAAAAGTCATGCTACTAAACTTTTAGGATCGGCTTTTGAATTAAACCTTAAAAGTGTATATCCAAAATCTATAGAGCGAAAACAAGTTTTTAGTTGAAAATATATTTCACCAAACTACCATTGCTTTATTTAACACTACAGGTATAAGGATGGTTATAGTATGGCTACTTTTTTAAAAATAATTAATAAGTGGTGGAAAGTCTTAAACATTCGCTATCCACCTGTCGGAAAATTAAAAATGGATGAAAATAAATTTTCTTTTGAGAATTATACGATTGTAGGTTTGATTTCCTTAAAAGATTTGTTTGCTTGTTTTCAGCGTGGCAAAAATTATCATTAAAAAAAACGCACTAACACCAGATACTTTTGAAACACTTACAACAACAACCAGCAAATTTTTTAAATAAATAAATAATCATTTATTGTAAAAAAGTTTACAAAAAGACAGGTTTGAGTTTTAAACTCATCTGCCACCTGCCCATAATGGACAGTTTAAACAAAAAAATGAATTTGTGACATTAATATAAGTTGAATGTTTAATTCGCTGGGTGTGGGACGTTTCAATAAAACATTAGATTAAGTCAACGTTTCTAGAATTTAATACTCTCTTCATCGGGACTCTCTAAAGTGGATAGGAAATTTTAAATAATATTGTTACAATCAAGGATTGTACTATGGAAAATCTGGGTAAAGTGGGTTGTATACTGGTAACTTCTACATCAATTGTACTGAATATTTTTTTAACGTTGACTCTTTAATTTAACTTAAAAAATTATTTCTCCGTTGTTGGTTTAAAGGTGTACATACAAATTTAAACAAAAAGGCAAACTTAAAAATCTTTTTGAAAAAACCAAAAATACCAAATATTACATTTATATAACAGTTAACTAGGACTATTTTTATAGCCGTAAGGCTTATCGACTATTTTGCCATAAGAGGACACGAAAACCTACAGCATTAATATAAGTAGTGTAATTTATCTTAGTGTAGTGTAGTAGGCAAATACAGGGAAAAAAGATAACACATTGCATGGAAGAAATATTTTAAAAAGGTATACCATTCCAGAAATACCCTAAGCTAATTAAGCCCTCTAAATGGAGTTGACGAAAATATCTGAATCGTTAATAGTTAAACACTGCACGAAGCAGGGTTTGACGAACGAATCGTCAAACCATAATGAAATTTTGACAATTCATAAAGGTAATAAAAACAGTTATTATGAACCCCTTTTGCAATTTGGGGCCTCTCGCAAAATGGGGTAACCACTAGTAATGTTTATAAAAATTATCTATATATTTTTTACCCTTTACTTTTTTGTAACTTTGTTTATTATTTTACCTTAACGAATTTAAGAAAAAACTTGCTTAAATAAAATCGTTTCTTGACCGTCTCCGTCATAATTGGTGAAATACATGTTATTGTTCCTCCATTATTCCATTGCAGAATATAAATATTTTAATTATTTTACCATTTTGTTTGTTAGTAGAGGAAAATTTACTCAAAAAGTCGCTTATTTACGAAGTTCGTATGCACGGAAAAACGTAGCTTTGAAACATTATTTTTATGAAAGCTTATACCTTGGAGATATCCAAACCACTTTTTGGCACAAAAAATCTGGCGACAGGGGCTGTCTGGGCCCCATTTTAAAAAAATATGTGACAAAATAAACTTTTGATATTTTGTTGCCAGAACTCTTGGGATTAAATTAGTATTAAAACTTTTTCTAATTTTTTATTATAAGTCAGTTAAATTCTGCAATGAATCTTGAAAATCAAAGGATCCCCCCTTTGGTTTTTAAACTTTAATCGCGTTTTTCTCGGAATTATTTTTTTGCAATAATTTAAAATAACATATCACTCATTTGTAGAGAAACCTTATGTGGAAATAAAAAATAGTTTTTATAAAGGTTGTAGCTTGTTTCTTTGGGATTCGTATGGTTTTTGAATTTTCAAAATATTTTAACAAATAGACCCACCATTGGAAAAAAACTAAGATCTCGCGTCTTCCCCCCGCATATTTACGCGTCCCGCTTCTCCCCGCTGCAGTCCATGTTGTGTGTAGACACACAACTCTATGTTAAAATTTGTTTTTTCTCTTTGACTTTTCTTGTCAAATCTTTAAGGTTACATAATATTTAAGACATTTTGTATGAATTTAACATTGTTTAAGGTTTAAAATCAAGGATTGAGGTAAACTATTTTAATTTATATTAATAAAATATGTAATAAAATAAGTTTTTAGTCATGGGAGACAGTAAATATTTAAAACCCTTCTTGAAATCACGAGAAAACAACCGGCAAAAAGAAAGGTGTGTGATATGTGGGGGTAATAGAAATTTATATGGAAGTACCCAAAAAAGTTTGAAAACCCTAAAAAAGACCATAGATTTAAGAGCAAGACACGGCCAAAACATGGGGCATATAACAAATGGAATCCATTATTGCTCCCTTGGATATTAATTTGTATGGTTGGACCAAACACTAAAACAACATTGTACCCATCCTAACACAATTACCAAAAGTCCCAGAAAATGCTATTTTAACCGCTTGCTCATGCAAAAAATTTCAATGTTCTTTGAAACAATTTAAATTTTCAATTTTTTTTAGATTGTCGCAATAAGAATTGTTCCTGCAGTAAATAAACGTTTGCATGTACCGGGGCATGTAAATGCATGGCATTTTGTAAGAACCCTTTCAATCCATCTATGGGAGCAGTCTAAGCTTGAATTATAGATGAATTAACTGAACTTCACTTATAATTAACGTAGCGCGACTGAAATAAATTATACGAAAGATGAAATCGCATTTACAGATCCAATTAACTTAACTTGACGTTTACTTAAGGTTCTATTTCTTAATTTTGGTAAATTTTATCTAATTTTATGTTAAGTAAGAGCCATCTATCGGCTACTAGACCAAATTTTTAAAATTACAAAGATTATCAAAGAATTTCATATGAATTTGTGTATATTTACAGAAATAAGACGATTCTAACATTTACCGATAGATGGCGTTTACTAAATTTACTTGTGCTTAACTAACGTATAAATTTATACTATAAATGCCTTAATTTAGTCAAGTCAAGTTAAGTGGAGTAAAGTAGCTTTGAGTGGCGTTGAGTTAAGTTAATTGATCTCTAAATCACACTTTAGAGTAGATTCCATAAGTTTATTGTCTTTTCTACATACAATAGTAACTAATTAATGTTTGTACAAATAAACGTGTTATTATTTTTTCAAAGTTTGTTGTGTATATGATTTTTATTGCGTTTTGATTATATTGGCCCATCTCAACGCTTCCGAGGAATTAAGAAACTTTCTGCTTAACAAATGAAAATTATAAAAGACCAAACCAGAAGAAGCTGTTACAGTTAAATTTTTTTTAAATTAATCTTTCTTTGCATGTAAATTATGAACAATGTTATGTTTGGGGCACATTAACATCTAAACAAATTTTAATTAACAAGATACAAGTAATAAGTATATAGGTAAAAAACTGCATTTGGGGCTGTTTGAAAATAACTTTTTTGGGTACTTCCATATACTATTACCCCCACATATCACACACCTTTCTTTTTGCCGGTTGTTTTCTCGTGATTTCAAGAAGGGTTATAAATATTTACTGTCTCCCATGACTAAAAACTTATTTTATTACATATTTTATTAATATAAATTAAAATAGTTTACCTCAATCCTTGATTTTAAACCTTAAACAATGTTAAATTCATACAAAATGTCTTAAATATTATGTAACCTTAAAGATTTGACAAGAAAAGTCAAAGAGAAAAAACAAATTTTAACATAGAGTTGTGTGTCTACACACAACATGGACTGCAGCGGGGAGAAGCGGGACGCGTAAATATGCGGGGGAAGACGCGAGAACTTTGCATCATCTTAGTTTTTTTCCAATGGTGGGTCTATTTGTTAAAATATTTTGAAAATTCAAAAACCATACGAATCCCAAAGAAACAAGCTACAACCTTTATAAAAACTATTTTTTATTTCCACATAAGGTTTCTCTACAAATGAGTGATATGTTATTTTAAATTATTGCAAAAAAATAATTCCGAGAAAAACGCGATTAAAGTTTAAAAACCAAAGGGGGGACCCTTTTATTTTCAAGATTCATTGCAGAATTTAACTGACTTATAATAAAAAATTAGAAAAAGTTTTAATACTAATTTAATCCCAAGAGTTCTGGCAACAAAATATCAAAAGTTTATTTTGTCACATATTTTTTTAAAATGGGGCCCAGACAGCCCCTGTCGCCAGATTTTTTGTGCCAAAAAGTGGTTTGGATATCTCCAAGGTATAAGCTTTCATAAAAATAATGTTTCAAAACTACGTTTTTTCGTGCACACGAAACTTTCGAAAAATCGAATTCTGAACTCTACTATGTCTTTTAAATGATCAAATTATATTTTTATAACCAATTCGCAATTCGCTATTTATAAAAATTATTCTCTAATAATACTATAATCTATAGTATATATAGTGTGGCTAGGCTTTAGAGGAGGTTGTTGGTTGTATGTGTCCGTGCTTATACAGGGTGAGTAGAAAGTAACGCATATCGCTTCTATCGGCGTTAATACTTTTCTTAGAGCCTTAATTTTCTTTAGGTCGATTACTAACTTTTTCTTGCGCATTTAATAAAACTAAATTTAAATATACAGGTTGTGCCAGTTCTGAGTAATAAAACGCAACTTTGTTATTTTAAATGGGACACCCCATTTTTTAATTTTTTTTCCAAATCTATGATAAATTTGGAGTTTAATGATATAGGTTTTGCTACTACCTCTTACTCGCAAGAAGGTTGTCAACCGCAAAAATATACATTAATTATTTTAAGGTTTTTAACACTTATGGACATCTTTATTTGTTGGCTTTGACACAAAGGATTTATTTCATGAATTCCAAGATATTTTCGAAAAATTAGTGGTATTTTTTAAAAATTAAAGATAGTTTTAGGAAGTTGGAGGAATTTTCGGGGAATTAAAAGTATTTTTGGGGAATTCAATGTAATTCGGAAAATTAAAGGTATTTTTGGAAAATTAAAGGTATTTAAAAATAAAACAAAAATTTTTAAGAGATTTTTAAAAGTGTAAGGCATTTTTTTTTTTAAGTGGAGGTGTTTTTTGGAAAATTTTGTGTATATTTTTTTTTGTCTGTCAAATCCAACCAAAAAAGAAGCAGAAAAAAATCGTTGGATATCTTAAAATAATTAAAGTGTATTTTTGATGTTTGACAACCTTTTTGCGGACAAGGGGTAGTAACAAAACCTATATCATTAAACTACAAATTCATCGTAGATTTGGAAAAAAAATTAAAAAAATGGGGTGTCCCATTTAAAAGTACAAAGTTGCATTTCATTAGTCAAAACTAGCACAACCTGTATATTTAAATTTAGTTTTATCAAAAGCGCAAGAAAAAGTTAGGAATTGACCTAAAAAAAATTAGGACTCTAGGAAAAGTATTTGCGCGATATGAGTTACTTTATACTCACCCTGTATGTATATTCCCAATTAGGCAGACAAAAAATGTCAAAAACGGGAGCACTACTGTGCGTCAACTTTATAAGCTATTGGTTTAAAGTAAGAATAACGTGCGTTCTTACAAACGTTAAATTAACCCTTCTGTTCATATATTTGTATGTGTATGTATTAATCATTCACCGCAATAATAATCAATTATTAATTAAATTTTTATTAAATGTGAAAACTTAACATGTAAATTACTAATTATTAGGAACAATAAAAAGTTATTTATTTATATTTTACTCTGCAGTATCTTGCGCTCATGGTTAAAAATTCGTATAGTTCTCTCGCTCTAAGTATGTGTCTATACTTCATATTAGTTTTAAAGCTTTTGTAATTATTTCGAATTTATTGTTCTAGTAAGGTCTAGAGTGCCTCGATTATTTTGACAGATATTGTCGCTCTAAAGAGTGTCGACATGCATCATACCATCTCTGTCATACAGATTCTGTCATTAACATAATTGGCGTGACAACAAATATAACTTACAGTTATAATTGATGACAGAATTTGTATGACCGAGATGGAATGATGCATAGCGCCACTCTAGTAAAGTCTAGAAAAAAACACTCTGTATTAAAAATAATTTTAAATCAGAAATCAAAAAGAAGAGTGGTGAAGGACATAAAACGTAAAGGCATCACGGGGACAAATAATTTTAAAATAAAAACTATTTAGTTTATCACTATTTTCCTAAAAAGGGGTGTTTTGCTGTTTTCAGATTGATTTTCATTCGGGAGCGTGTTGTTTGAATCCGATTTATTTTACTTGCAGAATGTCAAATTTAAAGTATGATCACCTTTTTGAAAACACTCTGTAAAATACTTACAACTGGACGTAAATCCGGATGACATAAAATATACCCATTATTTGTTACAATAAACCCATGGGCATTTACTCCAAGCTAAAAAAATACATTAATGCTGTCAAAAAATAGTGCTGAAGATGTTCAGTATTCACTTCTATAAGTATAATATCTACAGGGTGTCCGCGATCAATGTGCTTTTTTTTAATGGAAGATAGCTGGGAAAAATCCAAGACATTTGGTAAAAACAGTTTTTTGAAAAAGTGCCCCCCTTCGGAAATATTTACCAAACGATTTGTCCAACCATCATGATAATTATACTATCAGTAAGGGTAATAAAAACGGTAATTTTAAAAAAATTTTGAAATATGGGGCCCCCTTTAAAGTGGGTTAAACACTGGTAGTGTTGATAAAAACTGCATGTAATTTCTTTACCTTTAAGAATTTCGTAATTTTATTTATTTTTTTAAATACCCCAATTTAAGTAAAAACTTTTTTTCCACTTGAAATTTCAGAGAAACTGTTCCGTTTATCAATACTGCCAAAAACTCTTTTAATGTACCCCATATTTTGCGTTGACTTGACAAAAAACTTACTTCAATGTAGTTACAGTGGTAAGTGACATTTCAAAAGAAAGTCTAGTTTTATGCAAAAATATGGGGTACATCAAAGGTGTTTTTGGTAGTTTATTCGTAAAAGGTACACTTTCTCAGAAATTTTAAGTGGTAAAAAAGATTTAACTTGAATTGGAGTATTTAAAAAAATTACAAAATTCTCAGGTAAAGAAATTACATGCAGTGTTTATAAACACTACCAATGTTTAACCCATTTTAAAGGGGGCCCCAAATTTAAAAATGACCGTTTTTATTACCTTTATTGATAGTACAATTATCATGATGGTTGGACAATTCGTTTGGTAAATATTTACGATTAAGTGTTTTTAGTCTACCTGTTTAAGGGCCATTATTAAGGGGGGCAATTTTTCAAAAAACTGTTTTTACCAAATGTCTTGGATTTTTCCCAGCTATCTCCCTGTACACACCCTGTATGTATCTTTCATTACAAAAATTTAAAATTTTAATTATGTTGTTTTATGATTGATGGATAATAGAAAGAAAAACAAAAGAAATTATTCATTATTATAGTTTGGCTTCAATTATCTTAAACACCACAATAGTAAGAAGTTTTCTTCACAATAATGTATGTAATGCTTACATTTCTGAAGTCTTAAAAATTTGGAAGTAGCATATTACAGTTCATCCTTTCATACACGCGAGTAATTGACAAGCTAATGTCAAAAACGCGTTAGTAATTGACAAACTAATGTCACATTACTTCGACTTCAAACTTATTAAATGCCTACCGCTAGAAATGTCAAACTTTTATCTAAAACATTCATTTGTTTCCACCGCTTATTTAGTGAAAAATATGTATGTTTACGCTTTGTGTTTTAAATTTAGACTATTTTAGGTGGTTTTAAGTGGTTATTTCTGGTATGATTGTGAATAAAATAGTATACATTCCTTAGGTAAAATGCTTCATTCCAGCCTCGGGCCCATTGCCGCCCTCAAGCTTCGCTCTCGGTCGGTCAACCTGTCCTCGGCTGTAATGAAGCACTTTCCCTTCGGATATGTAATGTACTATTAAACTTGAAGGATGAATGCTCGTATAATTACACCCGATTAACGGGGAAAAAATCCCTACCTTATAAATACCTATTAAAAAATTAGAAAAAAAGAAAAACATAAACAAATTTACTGTCTATGAATGACATTATTCACTCAAGTCAAACAAAAAAAAAATATTTGCAGTCTGATTTAACCAATCAAAAAATGTACGAAATGTACTGTTTAGAAGGACCAAGCCCAGTATCGATATTTGTGTAAATGTGACTTATTGCAAGTGAAAATAAAAAATAAAAAGGTGAATATAATAAAGGTATACATTAAAACATAAAACCCCATCAAGAAGCAGCTTCAGAAAAAAACTAAAGTTTTTCCTTTTTTTACATGCACTAAAAATGTAATGTAACTATCTAAAGAATCTAGAAATGGCTCCCAAAACTCTAGCTTCAATAGGGAACATGAACGTAAAAGATTTTGGCCAAATATTGCATTTTAGCTAAAGAGGTACATGGTTGGAATACGTTATTGCATATTTTAATTTATTTAAGCCAGCCACTATTTTTAAATTACTTTTTAAACTTTGGGGTACATAAAAACACCCCCCACTACTTTTTAGGGTACGAGCTGACGTCACAAACTTGATTATGTTGGCACTTTCGTTGTTTTGAAATCTGGTGTTAAACATAATTTGACGTTTTAAAAAAAGTTAGTTTTAATTTTGCATTTTTTAATATTTTTATTTCTTGTTACCGTTTTTTAGGCATGTGATAAAATTGCCCAGTTGGACAAGTGCAGTGTTTACCAATCGCGAGTAGTAGCGGTGTGATTTATTGTGTGAATTTTTACTTGGCGTTTTTTTGCACTTAAAAACGAAATCAAAAATTATGACGACTAGTTTAACCCATGCAGAAGGATAGTTGTAATCTGTTTATGTTATTTAGTACCAACAATTTTTTTTTTCTGAAGGGTACAAGCTGACGTCATCACGTACGAAGTGTTTTTGAACTACCAATTTTAAACGATTTTAAATATTTTTTTTCTGCACAAATAATAATTTCTGGGTTCATATTTAAACACAAACAATATTGGTTTTTCATGGAGAATCGATATAAAAAATAAAAAAAAATCATTCATGTTCCCCATTGTACTAGAGTGCCTTGAAGAATTGACAGTTATTGTCGCCTTATAGAGTGGCGACATGCATCATTCTTTCTCTGTCATACAGATAACGTCATCAACGTTATAGCCAAAGTGAAAACAATTACAACTTACAATCACAATTAATGACGTTATCTGTATGACAGAGAAAGAATGATGCATGGCGTCACTCTATAAGGCGACAATAACTGTCAATCCTTCAAGGCACTCTAAAATGTACAATTCGTTTATTTATTACGGCATTTCTGCTGATTGGTATTGGGAGCGAATGGGATATAAAATGACAGGTCATTAAACTTATGGATTATCTGACTACACTGATGACTTTTTTACTTACAAATAGAGATATATTTAATGATTTCTGTGGCGAATGTTTAATATAAAACAACGATTCTCTCCAAACAACACTGTATTCAAATATTTCTAAATAAAGTATGGTTTGAAGAGAATCATATATTAAAAATAGAAAATAAAAAGCAAGTTGTATGTGGAAACTCAAATATTAAAAGAATATTTATAATAGACGCAAATCTACAAGAATAAGACGGGAACCCATTACAGGTAGGGTCTGTGGATGCAAGGCATTTAATAAGTAAACATAAGATATCAAAATTAGTTGATCTACATCTACACTATATAAATAAATGACTATAAGCAAAATACTTAAAATTATAATAATTTACTATTAGGCTGGGAGATCCGAAAGTATAGAACGCGACCATTGAAAACTTTGGTTTATTTACGTTTACCGACTCATTAATTCATATAACTTAAATTAGGTAAACAAAAAGATCTGTCTACCACACACGGAATGCTTATAACACATACATGTAAATTATGGAACCCCGTAGATCTGTTCAATACGTTAAAGATTCATTCACAATGAAAATTAGCTTGCATCTTGTAAGAATTAAGGTAGCTTCCAAAAGCATGAAATATGTATTTAATATCATTCACAATGAATTAGCTCATGCAAGCTAATTCATTGTGAATATGAATGATTAAATACATAGTTCAAGCTCTATATATATATATATTCGTATGATAATATAAATACATGTCAAAAATAGGTACAAATGAACATTATAAAATGGAAGATGTTTAATTTCCAAAAGGTATAAGTGATGTTCATTTTATCACGTCCATGGCCGATTTTTATTCTTCTGGTAAAGCATTTACTTCGCGGCCGAGAAAAACCATGGAAAGAACTCAGGCATACCAGTGTTCTCAAAATTGTGGTGGTACAATAAATCACAGCGAAAAAGTTACAGCTGTTTCAGGGTTGATATCCAATTCAAAGTTTCTGGAGTTATTTGGTGTATTTCTTGAAAACCACCCTCAAATTTAGTGTTCGGACATTCTTCTACAATACGTTTAATCATTTCTGGCAATGCACCACATTCACAAAGCGGGCTAGGTAATGCATTCCATTTATAAAGCATATCATTACAACGTCCGTGACACGTTCTAAGGCGATTAACCATACTCCAAACTTTTCTGGGCTGATCAAACCCTGGAACTACCCTCGTTGGATCTTCAATCAATTCTTTGTTGGTTAAATCATCAATTTCTTGCCACTTATTTTTCCTTATATCAGTGATGGAAAAGGGCTGATGAATAAACTCCTCTTGCCATATGGGCTTCCTTGATTTAAGTCTGTTAGGTGGAAGCATCTGCAAGTCAATATGTAAGGGGAAATTTTCCAACTCAAATTGAACCTTATCCCATTCCCTTTTAGCTGCATGTCTTCTTCTTAGGTCAGGTGGAGCTATGTTAGAAAGCACAGGCAACCAAGGCGTTGGTGTAGATTTTATTGTACCAGTGATTACTCTCATAGTTTGGTTTAATTGTGTGTCAATTTTGTTAACATGACAACTATTCATCCAAACAGGGCAACAGTACTCCGCCGTAGAATATACAAGTGCCAGTCCTGCTGTTCTCAAAGTATGAGCATCCGCCCCCCAATTGGTTCCCGCTAATTTACTTAGAATATTGTTTCTGGTTTCTGTCTCACTTTTTCTAAATGATTATTATACAATAGGGAACTGTCCAAAGTTACTCCAAGATACGTGGGGTTAAAGTAATACTCCATTAAAGTTAATTTGAAGCTCTCTTCTTTTCTGATTGTTGTTCAGATGGAAACAAGAAACCTCTGTTTTGGTTGGGTTTGGACAGAGTCTCCATTTCTTGAAATACTGATACATAATATCCAAGTCACTTGATAGAGAATTTTCCAATGTATTAAAATCATTATGTTGGTAAGTCAGCGCCAAATCGTCAGCATAAATAAACTTACGGGAAGTAGTTTGGGGTAAGTCACTCGTATATAAATTAAACAACAGTGGAGCTAATATTGAGCCCTGAGGAAATCCATTGTTAAGCGTCCTAAATTTGCTACTTTTTTCTCCAATAAATACTCGAAATCTCCTATCCGTTAGCATATTTTCAAGAAGGTTTACTATTTTTCCACAAGGAATCGCATTATATAATTTGTGAACTAAACCATCCTTCCAAACTGTATCATAGGCTGCCGTTAGATCTACGAAGGCTACTCCTGTTTTAAGTCGATTTTGAAATCCAGCTTCGATATGTGAAGTCAATGCCAATGCCTGATCACAACAGTTTCTATTCTTTCTAAAACCAGCCTGCTCAATTGGAAGAGCTTCTTCAATGCATGGGTAGATTCTTTGGTATAGTAACCTTTCTAAAACTTTATACAGCACACTTAGCAACGAAATCGGTCTATAACTTGATGCTTCTTCAGCCGGCTTTCCTGGTTTTAATATGGCAATAACTTTGGCTTTTTTGAACTCTGGAGGAATGTTACCAGAGATCAGAATATTATTATAAAATAAAGTTAGCCATTGTAATGCCTTACTCCCAAGATGTTTAAGAACCTCTGGATAAATTCCATGAAAACCTGCTGCTTTTCGATTTTTCGTTAAAGTTAAAGCTGTTTTTAATTTTTCTATAACAAACGGACGGTAAAGATCTTCAGATGGTAACTTGTCTCTTTTTCTTTAATAAGCGTTTCATTTGCAAAATGGTCGCTTTGCTCAATTTAACTGAATTTGATACATTAACCAAACGAGTTGCAACTGAATTTGGGTTCACATTATTTACCGTTTTTTTAGTATTTGTTGCGGCTCCCAATTTTCCAAGCAATGCCCAACTACTGCGACTGGAATGCGTGAAATTCATTTCCTCCATTAAAGAATTCCATTTATCCTTTCTGGATGTATTTAAGGAACTTAATATTGCATCCGCATTTGCAAGGGTTGGATTTTCTTGGTAATTGTTGTACAAATCTTCAGTCTCATTTGACCAACCTGGGATGTATTCCTTACGGTATCCTCTAGGTATCGTCCTTTTTGCAGCTCCTTTCAAAACGCCCACAAATCTAGAGTAATTATGTACATCTGGGGGTATCCATCGTAAGTTTGTGTCTACTTGTTTTCTATATACATTCCATTTTGCTTTTTGAAAATTCCAGCGTGGTTTTTCAATAGATGTTGTTAATGGAATACACAAATAAGAACTGGCCTATGTTGGCTATGGGGAAAATCACTTAATACCGATCGTGTCGCCTCAAGAGGTTTAAAGTTAATATCCTGAGAAACAATGCACAGATCTGGATTATAATCTCTTCTCCATCTTGCAGAATGAAAACTCTTTCTATCCTTGGCATCAAAAATTTAATGTAAATTATTCATTTCAACCCAGCCAAAGATACACCATTTCTATCATTATCCGCATATCCCCATAAATTATGGTGGCAGTTAAAGTCGCCTACATAAACTGCTGGGTGTGGAAGATTACAAGCAAAATTCTCCGGCCATTCTATATTTGGTGGTTTGTACTAAAGTACCTATAATCAAAGTAGCGACAATTCGATCTTATTCTATGAATATCATCAATTTCATAGAACTTTTTGCTCCATTCACAGTAAGGTCCAAATTAAATGTTATTGTGGTCCAACATAGATTTGTTCTATTTAGCAAAGGAAGTACACTATTAAAATCATTCTACTTCTTACCGATTTGTTTAAACACCAAAAACGTGAACTAATGAACAGAATTGGTTAAGAAATTTATTTACAGATTTAAAATATTACACACATCAAAATAATCAAAAGCTGCCTAATTGTGGCGTATCTTTTACTCTAGCATCTTTAGTTTGTACAAGTTTACAATATCCGTGTTTTGTACTTTCACAGTAATGACATAAATGTCATTTACTATTTCTTTTTGTACATTTCCAAAATCGGTGATGCTATTTTTAATATAAGTGGCCAAATCATGAACTGGACTATTGATGCTTTCCAAAAGAGTAAATCCCGAAATATCTCCTCTTGCCTGAAGTTGTTGATCATCGGCTGTATGTGTTTCTTGCAGGACAATGACGTCTACTTCATTTTCCTTTGCAATTTTGGAGAGATATTCGCATTTATCCTTTGAAATGCCCTCAATGTTGAGTTGCAAAATGTTGATATTTGGCCCAATTTCCCTAAAACATACGCGAGACCGGGAGAGATCCTGAAGTCCCCTAGTGGGACTAAAGGACCTTTAACTTATTGTATAGATCAACGGCGTTCCATAATTTACATGGATGTGTTATAAGCATTCCGTGTGTGGCATTACGTGAATATTGTCCTGCGCTGCTCTCGGGGCAGTCGACGCGGTCTTTGCCAAGTATTGACGCCTAATACTGATTATATAGTATTGTCCCTCCGGTTCGTTAAACCACACACCGCCCGGCGGTGTGTGGTTTAACGAACCGGAGGGACAATACTAATTAACGGAATTAACTGCATGGGGTGTGGAGGGCGGCATGATGAATAATTAGAGAATGTAAAGTTCAATGTGTCAATAGGGACCTATATTAATAAAATAATAGTCTATCATCTATCAAGCAAAGATAATAGAGTAGATAGGTAGGATAATTGGAGTATTTTACATTAATGTAATCTATTCTCGTCGAATCTATATGGTTTATATTTTGAATAATTCTTAATTAATGAGTAACTTTTACTTACCCTGTGTGGTAGCATAAGTTTTTGAATATATTCTATCGGCACATCTGTTCCTGCGACGCCAAGTAAATTGGCTACTCTCTCCTAAAAAAGCCCTAAATATTACGTAATCATTACTTTTTAAATTAATTATCATCAATAATGTTGTAAAATTTGTTACAGGAAAACATAATAAAGCATAATTTTTAGCGTAAATTTCAAACCAAATCAATCTATAATTGTTATAAATACCAGCAGAATACGTATAATAATTCTCCAATAAAACTGCAGCCGGTTTATGTCACATTTATAGAAGTGCGTCTAAATAATTATTAGTACAACCGTTTTAAAAAATGTTCAAAAAAGTTGGTTAAAGGTACCCTTATTGGGACAAAATTAGCTATTGATGGAAAAAAATGTATATAGACGTTATCTACATTGCATGAGTTAATGTTGTACCACAAAAATGTATTTTAAAATAATAGCGTTCGTAAAAAGTCACAATTTTTTTAACTTTGGTAAGGTACCAGATAAAAGATAAATCAGACATAGTTGGAATTTTTTTTATTAAAAATAAAGTAAAAATAGTTACCAACTGTTTTAAAATAGCTCATTAGAATATGTATTTAAAATTATTATTTCTTTAACTTTCTGCACAAAAATTTATTTTTTTGATGCATCCCTGCCTCTCACCCAAGTGACCCGGATTCGATCCCCTGGAGTGATCCAAAAATGAAAAAAGTCTGCTGGTAACATTTACTGGTGGGATATATGTTTCTAGAGATGCCTTCGCTCGAAAGACTAATTAGAAGATGCGGTCGCGACGTGCATCTGCACACGTAAAAGAGCTCTACCCACCTTTACTTTGGTATACGAGAAAAGTTGGGTGTAGTCTCACTCATAGCATCGGTATTAAGCCATAGTTGAAACAGACCAACGTAAAATAAGTTAATAAAAAAAATTTTTTGATAACAGCAATCTATTCATGAATCTATCTAAAATATAAATATTTTAGTTGAATTGCAAAATATTTTTCAGATATTTGATGCTTCGTTATAAAATAATTTTCTTGGATCCCAGGATGGTCGTTAAGATTAGTCTTACAGTATTTTCGTATTTCGATATAAGATATCAAAAAGGACAGTCGCGTTTTGATGAAAGTTCTATATATATTCGTATGATATTATAAATACATGTCAAAAATATGTACAAATGAACATTATAAAATGGAAGATGTTTAATTTCTAAAAGATATAAGTGATGTTTATTTTTTCACGTCCATGGCCGATTTTTATTCTTCTGGTAAAGCATTTACTTCGCGGCCGAGAAAAACCATGGAAAGAACTCAGGCATACTAAGTTCTAAACAATAAACACAGAAACCAAATATACATATTATTTTCCTGCTCTATGAGTATGACATTATGGGCATTTTTTATTGGCTGGAGTCTGGACTTTCGAAGATTAATGAGCGTACCTTACTAAATATCTAGATATTTTGGTCGTCATGGTCATTTTTGGCATGACTTTCCTTTTAGACAAAAGTCATACGGACGGACAAAGAGGCCCAAAATGACGACAGCTGCTCTTTCCCGTATTTTTAAGAGCTTTAATTAAAGTGCTTATTATTAAGGCCGATTTATAGAACGTTACTTTCACTTTACTTCCGCTTAACTTCGGCGAACTTTACAGAAAATTAAATAAAATACATGGGAATGTATAGCAAATTTATACTTCACTTTAGCGCTACTTTGCTGATTCATTTAGCTGTAAGTAGTACTGTCAAAAGCCGAGCTTGGCCGATCATGCGCAAAATTTACAAAAATGAGATATTCACCCTTACTGTCAAGGGTGGGGATTACGGAATATCGCTTGGTACGAAACCTGTTGGTCTTCTTATGTAGGTTTCGTACGAAGCGATATTCCGTAATTACCGCCCAGGTGTAAATAGTCAGAAGTCATGAGTTCAGACACATGCGCATACCTGTTCCCAATTTCACGTAACTTTATAATCTATAAATTAAGCAAATTTGTTAAGTTACGCGGAAGTGAAATTACGCCGAAGTAAAGTGAAAGTTACGTTCTATAAATTGCCCTTTATAAGTTAAAATTTTATTTAAAATGTATTATGATAGTCTTTACCTATTTACATGGAGAATTATTATGCGTTTTTTTTATTACCTTCTAAAACATTTCTATAACATTAATGTCTATTTGCACTGTTAAAACTGTAGGTTCATCTAAAACTTTTTCTATTAAAAGTACCCTTGTGGCCGCATTAAAGTAAACGATCCTTTTTTTGTTATTTTCATAATTATGGTCAAAAAAGAGACATATAAGCCAAGAGTCCTTGCTTCAGATCTAAGCCGACTACATACTCCTGTGTCACAATTGGCATGATTTGTGTAATGTATATGGGGACTTGTAAACTTGTTCAATGAAAATAGTCTCATTTCTCATTCATTCTAAAAAGCAATAAATAAACGGATTCTAATATATACAGAGTGCACTTTTGGTAATCCAGCCTAAAAAGTTAACATCAAGTCCTTGAATACATACAGACCCTTTCTAACATGGCAGAACCTAATCAGATAAAACTGATATGAGTACTAGTTTTTTGGGAAATGAAGAAACCGATGCACTTGCACGGCAAGAAACGATTTGATCAATAATAGGATTAGAGCCATCTATTGGGATGTTCAAGAGTAAAATTAAAAAAACTTTGAGGAGTAAATCCAAATGAAACAGACATAACACTGTAAACAAACTGCCCTGAAACCTAACAAAATAGGAACAAAAGAACTGCTTCTACTTAGCAAGGATAAAGGGAAAGTAACTGTAATTTTAACTTGGCAGGCAACAGTTAAACAGCACCTGCACCACATGCGGGTACTGGGTGACGATAACCTAGATTATAGACTAGGCAGGGGTGACCTTGCAAGTAACAATTTTAGTTAAATTTACAAAGGTCCATTTGAGTACGACGACGGCAATAGTTTTGCTGTCTAGCCTTGGTACTAGCGCTTCCTAGAGTTATGGTAAAAATGCTGACAAGATTTAACGTAGCTTGTACAGTGGCGTTCAATTTTGTGAGGCACCCCCGCAAAAACATTTTGGGGACCTTAAAAATCACGCAGGCAAAAATTTCTACTAATATTACATATTAAATATTAAACACTCAAAACACCATTTTTCTAGTTATTTTCCTTTGTTTCGGGGCCCATAAAATATCCTAAATGCCTTGGGACCCTTTTTGCATTACATTTTACGCTTTCTGATGCTTAAAGTTGTAAATAAATAGTCGAAAATCTTAAAATACGGCCACAATGGTATCCCAATGACAAAAATATTTCTTTTGAGGAAAGCTTGTTAATTTTTAGTTGGTGCAATAAAAAAATTCATTTTAAATAAACTAAGTTATTACTTGCATACATTTTTTAATCATTTTTTTTGCTAGCAATTTACATATTTGTTTTTTAAATAAAACAATTTTCACAAAAAAAAAATTACCAAAATATGATGATTTAAAAAAGTTTAGTTTACGGAAAAGTAAATTAAATTAATTTGGACCTATTTTTAACGGAATGATTGGATTATTTGTACAGTGTGTCCGAGAATGATTTGACCTCCACATTTTTTGAGCGCACATGAATTCATCCTCCCTAATTAGTTTTACCCCTTGTCACCACCCGCTGTGAAAAAGGGAGCACATTAATTCATCCGGGGACCAAGATAATCCTGTAAAGGGTTAATCCCTTTTAGGAAGGTATCTAGGTTATAAAAATAAATAAAATCATACGAAGTAAAATTATAACCAATGGTCGAGATAAGAACTTATGCGTAGAAGATGTTAGGTTGATCAGAAATACAATTCACCAGGCAAGAAGATAAAAAAAAGAAAACTGCTAGAGAAGCCCAGGAATATCTACTTTCAGCTGTAATTCGAATTTTCATGTTTTCATGTGCAACAAATTTAAGATTCCTCATATAAGCTAGTGTTTCTACACTTTTTAGTAGCAAAACTTAACATAACCTACATAACCTTGTGTCCCCCAGTGTAAAAGTATCTCCTAGTGTTTTTTAGAGCCTTCTCATTTTATTTTTGTTTAATATATGGAGTTTATTTTGACAAAATATTATTTTTATTTTATTCTCAGGTAGTTTTACTTATTTTCTCAGCTACCAACCCTCCATGGCCTGCCGGATGAATTCATGTGCTTATTTTCAGGTAGTTTTTAGACGCGGATGAATTCAGGATCGCCCATTTTTTTATTCACATTAAAGCTTTTTAAATACCATTTTGACAAAGCAAAAGTCTTTGAGTTAAGAGTCAACATTTTTTAAGGAACTAATGTACATTTATTGAAATAAATCGCCCCTCGGCTTAAAATTTTCCTTTAATTTGAAAAACATAGCAGCAACAACAATTTTTTAAATCGTATAAAATGGTCACACTAACCTAATTACCAGATCTACCCAAAAGCAGAATCCTAAAATATAAGTTGCGTCTCGCAATTCGGGACTGCTTTTGATTGGCTTGCTCTTTTTTTTTCTTTAACAACGGTTGCTCCAAAATTTAATTTTTGGGATTTTTTTAACTTTTGTTTAAAACAGGTGTCTGTTTTCCAAAGCCGAAATATTAGTTTTTTTGCAAAAAAAATTACATTCTATGAGAAGGTTACAAAGCGTTGATTGTTATTGGTACTACTAAGTGATTTTGATTAATAATCGCCAGTTACCTTGACAAGCGTGAATTAGTCCTGTAACCTGTAGGTTACAACCCCAGTATTCAATTTATAAATTGATTGAATTATTCGTTGTTCCATCTTAAAAAAATATATTAACGAATAAAGTCGTTTGTTAATTCATCCTAAGACACACTGTATAATAAAGAAACCCCTAGGGTCAAATTTCTATCGACCAACATAGCTTCCCTAAAGCCTAAAGGATAAATGCGAAAAGCAAAATTGCAAAGAATCATGAAGACGACGTCATTGCCTTTTAAGAAAACTATACCGCCGATGCCCGATATCAAAGAAATTTATAACTATTTGTACCTACATTTAATTATCAGGTGTAATGTCCCAAAAGTATTGATAAGTCGCAATAATTTTGTCATTGATTTTTAAACGCGTGTCATTGCTCATTGCTCAAGCTAGCCTTGGAGTTAAAAATTTCTCTAGGATAGTCTAAGTTTTGCACACGTGATCAAAAATTCGCAAATTTAATTCGATTTTGACATATTTCAAAAATTATTATAAGAATATACAGTGCGAGGCAAAAGTCCGCCCCCCGCCACCTTAACTTTTAAACGGTTTGAGATATTGATTTAAAAAAAATTCTTGGCAAGTTAACATTAAAAAAACTACCTTATGACGAAATTGGTTTTTCAAAAAATAATAACCCCCACATAGGGGGACTATCTACTTCATTTTTTTAAATGTAAAGAGGGGTCAAGTGACCCCTCATTTAAAAGCTATTTTTATTTCCAAGACAATGACGTTTACGAATTTTAGATTGATTTAGTAGTTTTATTGTACTGTGCGTTTTAAAATAAAGCACAAAAATCCTGTTTTACGTAATAAATGCAACAATAAAAGACTTAAGTGTGATTTAGAGTTAAATTAAATTAACTCAACGCCACTCAAAGCTACTTTACTCCACTTAACTTGACTTGACTAAATTAAGGCATTTATAGTATAAATTTATACGTTAGTTAACCACAAGCAAATTTAGTAAACGCCATCTATCGGTAAATGTTAGAATCGTCTTATTTCTGTAAATATACAGAAATTCATATGAAATTCTTCGATAATCTTTGTAATTTTAAAAATTTGGTCTAGTAGCCGATATATGGCTCTGTGAAGAGGCTTACTTAACATAGAATAAGATGAAATTAACCTAAATTAAGAAATAGAACCTTAAGTAAACGTCAAGTTAAGTTAATTGGATCTGTAAATGCGATTTCATCTTTCGTATAATTTATTTCAGTCGCGCTACGTTAATTATAAGTGAAGTTAAGTTAATTCATCTATAATTCAAGCTTTAAGTGACTCCAAAGTAAGTAGGGGTGTATGTTTTCTTTTTATTTAAAAATATTAATAATTTTTTTTTATTAGTATGTTTTATAACAAATGTTTTAAAATAACCTACCAAAATTATTTTTTTTTTAAAAACGAAGTAAAATAGGGTTAAAAAATATAATTAATTAAAAAAAAATTATTTAGAAGCATAAGGTTTTATTTTTTTGTATTTTATGTTGGTACACAGGGTATAACAAATTTTAACAAAAAAATATTACATATTTCTTTTAATTAAAGAAAAACATGCACCCTTACCTAATTTCAAATAGTTTTATTTTTTCACTGTTGCATTTATTAAGGAAATCGTTCTTTTTATTGAGAAGCTCCTAGCCAAAAAAATAATAAATATATCTTAAATTGGTAAACACCATTGTGTTAGAAATAAAAATCCCTTTCAAATGAGGGGTCACTTGACCCCTCTTTACATTAAAAAAAAGTAAGTTCATAGTCCCATCTGGGGATTATTATTTTTTAATAATCAAAATTTGTCAAAAGGTAGTTTTTTTTGTGTAAATTAACCTAAACATTTTTGGAAACCAATATCTCGAACCGTTCAAAAGTTAAGGCCAGGGGGGGGACTTTTGCCTCTCACTGTACAGGGTGGTCCAAGCAAAAGTTTCCACCCCCATTATTTTCTGAACGAATTTGTTCTGGAGGAACTGCCGCGACACGTCATTTTTTTTTTGGAGGGGGACATCCAATTAGGGTATTTTTTAATTTTTTTGTTCAACCCTCCAAGCGGGGTGATTACCGCATCAAAAATTTCAAATGGCACTATGGGTCAAGTGGGGTCTTATTTGAAAGCAACAATTTTTCTCTTTTCAAAAAATTTTTTTTTTAAAATCGGGCGAAAATTTTTCAAAATTTTTATTTTTTTGAATTTTAAATTTAATCATATTTTACGCTTCTTAAGAAGAATGGCCATTCTGGGTAAGTGGGGCCTTATTTGAAAGCTACAATTTTTCTCTTTTCAGCAAAGTAAAAAATTTTAAAATCGGACAAATATTTTTCGAAATTTTGTTGTTTTTTTTAATTTTAAATCTAAAATTAAATTTACACACCTTAAAATTTTGATTTTTTGAGAAATTATTCTTAAAAAAAATTAAAAATGTTATTTTAAGAATAATTTCTTAAAAAATCAAAATTTGTAGGTCTTTAAACTTAATTTTTGATTTAAAATTAAAAAAAACAACAAAATTTCAAAAATTATTTGTTCCATTTTAAAATTTTTTACTTTACTGAAAAGAGAAAAATTGTTAACCCAGGAAAGATATACAAAATAAAGCGTCAACCTCGGAATTTTTTGGAGCTGGCGGGACTTTCGTGATAAACCTTTGTTTTGATGTTGTAAATGTTGTCTCAAAAGTCACCATCGATATCGTGTGAGCGTAACTTTTTACGCGGGGTCAAAGGTCATGGAAAACCGTTTTTGGCCCATAAAGGCTTTAATATGCTTCTAATGACTTTTGGAGTTATTACATAAAATATAAATTGAGAAATTCTCTACATATTTGATCTTGAGTGGACATTTTTTAATCAACCCTTACCCACCTAGGGGCAGTAGACTGAAGTGCGTACCCCATATTTTAAACACCGCTAAAATGGTGGCATTTAATGATTAAGAGATGTCCATTCGTAAATTTATTCCTTAGGCTCCATTAAACAATTTGAGAAGGACAATTTCTCAAATAATTCCCTGGGGGCTAAAATCCACCCCCATCTTTCCAAAAATTAAAATTTTTTTTATGAAACGGTTTTCAGCTACATGATTAAAAAAAGTGTCGTTTCCTATTAATTGATTATATTTAAACCCATTTTTAACAAAAACAGCCCCATTGGGCTAATATTTTATCCAGGAGGAATGATTTAAAAAAAAGTTGCATGTGGGTGGATTTTAGCCCCCAGGGGATTATTTGAGAAGTTGTCCTTCTCAAATTGTTTAATGGAACCCAAGGAATGAATTTACGAATGGACATCTCTTAATCATTAAATGCCACCATTTTATCGGTGTTTGAAATATGCGGTACGCACTTCAGTCTACAGCCCCTGGGTGGGTAAGGGTTGATTAAAAAATGTCCACCCAAGATCAAATATGTAGAGAATTTCTCGATCTATATTTTATGTAATAACTCCAAAAGTCATTAGAAGCATATTAAAGCCATTATGGACCAAAAACGGTTTTTCATGACCTTTGAACCCGCGTAAAAAGTTACGCTCACACGATATCGATGGTGACTTTTGAGACAACATTTATAACATCAAAACAAAGGTTTATCACGAAAGTCCCGCCAGCTCCAAAAAATTCCGAGGTTGATGTTTAATTTGTTTGGTCTATGTAGCTTTCAAATAAGGTCCCACTTACCCAGAATGGCCTTTAAAGATTATTGATGGGGTTGTTACCCCGCTTGGGGGGTTGAAGAAAAAAATTAAGAAATATGTTGTTAGATGTTCTTCTTCAAAAGAAAATCGACCTGTCTAATATAAGCATTTTCTTCTTAAGAAGCGTAAAATATGATTAAATTTAAAATTCAAAAAATAAAAATTTTGAAAAATTTTTGCCCGATTTTGAAAATTTTTTTTTTTTGAAAAGAGAAAAATTTTTGCTTTCAAATAAGACCCCACTTGACCCATATGGCCATTTGAAATTTTTGATGGGGTAATCACCCCGCTTGGAGGATTGAACAAAAAAATTAAAAAATACCCTAATTGGATGTCCCCCTCCAAAAAAAAAATGACGTGTCGCGACAGTTCCTCCAGAACAAATTCGTTCAGGAAATAATGGGGGTGGAAACTTTTGCTTGGACCATTCTGTATACATATAAATTGCATTCTTTTGGCCTATTCCAGGAATAGAATGACTCCATTTTTTGACACTAATGATAGTTATAATCGTACCAGTCATTCTGTTTGTCATGTGTGTCAAAAAATGGAATCATTCTATTCCTGGAATAGACCAAAAGAATGCAACTATAGTCGTGTGATATATACAGTGAGAGGCAAAAGTCCCCCACCCCTGGCCTTAAATTTTGAACGGTTTGGCATACCTATTGATTTAATGAAAAAAATTCTAGACAAATTTGCACTTTAGAAACTACCTTTTAACGGAATTGGATTTGGATATAATGATTAAGGACTTTTCCTGATCAATTCTATATTTTACCAAGAATTTGAGTGATCTTCATGCGATTTCTGAGTGAATCTACGATATCTGAGAGATTTTGGGATAGATTTTCAAGTTATTATCGGGTGGAGGTGACAAATACGATTTGATGCATGCTTAATAACTGATAATTCGAAGTTCGGACATTCACCACCAGGAACTGACAAATCTTATAATTGACCCAAATGATTTATTTTGAAAGTTAGAAAACATTTATCATAAAAATTGTTTAGGACTTTCTCCGTCAAGTTGATCAATCTGCAGATTAACGCGTTAATCTGCATTTACAGTTACATATGCATACAGGGTAGTCCAAGAAAAAGTTTCCACCTTCACTATCTTCTAAACAAATTTGTTTTGAAAAAAATGCCGGGACACAAATCTAACATGTTTTTATTAATTTATAGTGGAATCAAGTTATGTTAAAAAGTGAAATTTTGTTACCGAGTAGCGAAACCCATCTCAAAATGTTCGTATTAGCAAGTTTACCAAAATTATAAAGCATCAAATTTTCTACAAATTGGACTTTGGGTAAAATTTTTATCATCAACCCTTATCCAGATGGAGGGGGTATATCGTAGCGACTACCCCATATTTCAAATGGCGCTAAAATGGTGACATTTAATAATTATACAATTTCCTTTCACAAATTTATTCTTTGGGACTGTATAAACAAGGGGGACAACCACTTGTTTTGTCCCTGGGGGGCTAAAAGCCAACCCCCTTTTTCTAAAAATAAAGCATCCTTTTGGGAAGCCCCATTGAGCGATATACCCGAACAAGGTATTATTTCCTACTAAATGATTATATATAAACCCATTTTTAGAAACACTACCCCATTGGTCCCGTACTTCCTCCAAAAAAAATTATTTAAGAATAAATTACATGGATCTCATTTCGTGGCAGCTAAAATCATTTTTGGCATTAATAAGTTATTATATTTGTTTTTTTTTGTACCCCCACCCCCCCAAAGAAAAAAGGTAATTATTTTAACTTATTAATGACATAAGTTACCATATCAGTCGCGAGTTATGTAAAAAACATGCTACGGACAAATTTATTCCATGATAAAATGAGGTCCATGTAATTTTTTCTTAAATAATTTTTTTTGGTAAAAGTATGGGACCAATGGGGTAGTTTTTCTAAGTAGGAAATGGTACCTTGTTCGGGTATATCGCTTAATGGGGCTTCCCAAAAGGATGCTTTATTTTTAGAAAAAGGGGGATGGCTTTTAGCCCCCCAGGGGTGAAACAAATGGTTGTCCCGCTTATATTGTTTATACAGTCCTAAAGAATAAATTTGTGAAAGAAAATTGTATAATTATTAAATGTCACCATTTTAGCGCCATTTAAAATATGGGTAGTCGCTACGATCTGGATAAGGGTTGATGATAAAAATTTTACCCAAAGTCCAATTTGTAGAAAATTTGATGCTCTATAATTTTGGTAATAACTCCAAATAGCATTGGACGCACAGAAAAAAAGTTATTGGCCAAAAACGGTTTTTCGCGACCTTTGACCCCGCGTAAAAAGTTTAGCTCACACGGTATCAATGAGGACTTTTAAGACAACTTTTATAATGTCAAAACAAAGGCGTATGCAAAAATTCAGCTTGTTACCTCAAATTCCGAGGTTGAATGTTTTATACAGGGTGTCCGCGATCAACGTGCTTTTTTTTTAATGGGAGATAGCTGGGAAAAATCCAAGACAGTTTTTTGAAAAAGTGCCCCCCTTCGGAAATAACGGCCTTCAAACAGGTAGACTAAAATCCCTTAATCGTAAATATTTACCAAACGATTTGACCAACTATCATGAAAGTTGTACTATCAATAAAGGTAATAAAAACGGTAATTTTAAACTCATTTTGAAATTTGGAGTCCCTTTTAAAATGGGTTAAACACTGGTAGTGTTGATAAAAACTACATGTAGGTAAAGGTAAAGAAATTACATGCAGTATTTATCAACACTACTCGGTAACAATATTACATTTTTTAACATAACTTGATTCCACTATTGACTCCCTAAGTAGAAAAACCATTTCGTCAATAATTTTTAACGACCCCCTCTTAAGATCCGGAGTGCCATTTAAGACTATTGACAAAATGTGTAAAGTGGGGGTAACAAAAAAAATAAAAAAAATGTTAGTTAGGTGTCCCTCTTTAAAACAAAATCTGCGTGACTCGGCATTTTTCTCAAAACAAATTTGTTTAGAAAATCATGGGCGTGGAATCTTTTTGTTGGATCACTCCATATACAATGTCTTGATGCTGCTACTTGGGTAGTACTCTAGCAGATTTTGTTTGGGACGATATATTTTCTTGGGCACTTAGAAGAACAATTTTTTTTTTGTAAAAATTGCTTATTTTTTAACAAAGTAATAAATTAATTTATTGTTTTTTGATTAAAACAATTTATTTTTTTAAATGAATTTTTTATAGTTATATTATTGTCTACCCAATAAATTACTTTCTAAAAAATCTACAACGTTTATTGATGTAAGTATGCATATTTTCACGATTTGCGCCAATAATCTGAATATGTATGTAACGCAGCCTATATAACTAGCGCTAGCCTCTCTAGTTTCTAATATGATGTTAATAAAGATTTAAATATTATAAATTGCGTAAATGGGTACCAACAAAATTACAACCAAAGATTTTTAACTATAGATTGGTCATGCAAAGAGTTTTTTGTAGGGTAAACATTAACAACCGCTTTGCATTGCGTCTTACAAAAGGTAAATTCCACACCCTACCTACCTCCTATATCTTTATGATGAGAAAGGAAACTGCATGCAACAAACAAACGCTGTAGCGACTCATTAATATGCCATGTATAGACCTATTAAAATAAATTGCTCGTCAAAAGTTAGGGATATCGAGGTTTTCCAAGTTTTGAAATATATTAAAACGATTTTTTTTTAAAGATAAAAAACAAGAAAAAACTTGGTATGGTTTCCCCTTTTAACTTTGCCAGAAATTTGATAAATTTTTGGACCTTAGCAAAAATGCGGATATCTTGAATTTTATCATCGGCCAAAAATCTTTTGAATTATTTGTAAAAGTAGGGTCTTATTTTATCATTAAGAATGTCAAGCTGTCAATTACGCACTCGGAATGATTAAGACCCCCAAAGTCTGGTTGGCAATTTTTTTAATGTATTGAATAATAATAACCAATTTGAAACAGGAACCATTACTAAGCAGTCGGGAAGTATAAACCTTCATGAGTAATAGAAAAAAAAAATCGAACGTTTAAGGTGGAATTTCGCGAAAGAAAGAGATTCTGTGTCTAGAATTTTTCTGTGTACTATCCTTTTGGCAACGTAGCATATACCTTTACAAAGTAACCATGGTAATTTATTTTAGATCAATCAATTTGAAAACTGTCATTCTATTATAATTATCTTTTAAACATCAAAAAAAAAAAAAAATATATAAAAAAAGTCTAACAGAAAAACCGAGAAGATATTTATCAGCAGCTTAATAGATAAAATATTTAAAGTAAAAAATTAAAAATCGTAAGCTAAAGAAGAGACAGATGAATGTACCTTTACTACACCTCAAAGAGCTGGGGCCGAGCTAAAGCTTAGTAAAAGTGAAGATTTTGGAAAAATAAATTAATTTCCCCAAAATGCAGTGTTAATCGTTGTGAATATCGTTGTGATAGCACTTCGTTTAGTTTTCCATCATTTAAACTTACGGAACCGAGAAAGGTACTACTAGTATACAAAAACGAATTATTTTATATGAAGAACATAAATTTGACATACAAATATAAATCTTTTAAAAAGTCAAAAGTCTACAGGTGACTTGGTAAAATGTTGCCATATTGCTTTTTTAACTTATACAATGGAAGGAATGTTGGTAAATATCTTCCTTATAAGACTGGTTTTCCCCATTTTTTAAAAGCTTTTATTTAACTCGCAATGTATGTATGTTTGTAGGTGTGTTTGTGTAGTACAAATCTTGCAACTTAATTTTGAAACACTTACACTTGACCGATTTTTATGAAATTTTGTATACAAGTATAAGTCCGGTGACAATGCAAAATGGTAATTTTTTTGGTTTAAAAAACTTAATATGGCGCCCAAAGCAAAATGGCGGACAACCTTATTCTTAACTATCCTCACTATATGGGTATCAAAGGAAAGGTAATGACCAATACAATACAGTAAAATATGTAAAAATTCAAAATCCAACATGGCGGCCGAAACAAAATGGCTGAATGTCTTTTTCTTAACTATTTTGCCGATATGGGTATCAAATAAAAGGTAATGACCCATAGAATACAGTGAAATATGTGAAAATTCAAAATCCAACATGGCGGCGGAAACAAAATGGCTGAATGTCTTTTTAAAAGCTTTTATTTAACTCGCAATGTATGTTTGTATGTATGTGTGTTTGTGTAGTACAAATCTTGCAACTCGATTTTGAAACACTTACGCTTGACCAATTTTTCTGAAATGTTGTATGTGGAATGTGGAATGTGTATGTGGAAGTCCGGTGACAATGCAAAATGATAATTTGCTTAGTCCTAAAAACTTAATATGGCGTCCACAACAAAATGGCGGATGACTTTTTTCTAAACAATTCTCACGATATGGGTATCAGATGAAAGGTTATGACTGGTAGTATACAGTAAAATATATGACATAATTCAAAATTCAATATGGCGCCCAACAAAATGGCGAATTAGCTTTTTCTTAACTATTTTGCCGATATGGGTATCAAATGAAAGGTTATGACTTGTGGAATACAGTAAAATATATGACATAATTCAAAATCCAATATGGCGCCCAAAAAAATGGCTAATTAGCTTTTTCTTTACTATTTTGCCGATATGGGTATCAAATGAAAGGTAATGACAAGTAGGATATAGTAAGATATGTGACAATTCAAAATCCAATATGGCGCCCTAAACAAAATGGAGGATTCTCTTTTTTTAACTATTTTGCCAATATGGGTATCAAATAAAAGGTTATGGCAATGACATACTAAATGAAATGATTAAAAAACATCTACAGTAAAAACTAAAAAATGTAAAATAAATTAATGTAAAAAAATTTTAAGAAAAAGCTTTTATATAAATGCCCTAAAAAGAAAAAAATAATTTTTTTCAATTAAATTAAACCCATTAATTTGTCACAATATACACTTTTTATGATATAAAAGCTTGTCGCGAAATTTACTATTGCAAATAATAAAAAAAATACAATACTTATTACTTATACCATTTACCAATTTTTAATTTAAGTGGTTCTATAAAAAGAAAAAATGTTTGTATTTTACAAAATAAATCTACATAAATGCAGAATCTCGCGACAAGCTTTTATATCATAAAAAGTGTATATTGTGACAAATTAATGGGTTTAATTTAATTGAAAAAAATTATTTTTTTCTTTTTAGGGCATTTAAATAAAAGCTTTTTCTTAAAATTTTTTTACATTAATTTATTACTTTTTTAAATCGAAGATAAAACCTGTGAGAATAATATATCAGTTTTTAAAAAAAAATTCACGGTTGGAAGTATTTAAAAAATCGGGTCGAAATCTAGGAAATTGGCTAGGTGCAAGCAGATGCAAGGAATTGCAACAGAGGCTGATGTCCCCTATTTTTTTTTTATTTTTAATTTAATCGATAAAGGATATTTTAAGCTATGTTGTATTAAAAAATAAAGAAAATTGAACGGTGGGCTCATTTTTAACATTCCACCTTAAGTGCAAAGGAAGCCTAAAGATTCGAGAGGACCCTTGCGTGATCGGCTTTTTAATGCTACTGGTGCTTTTGCATTTATTTTAACGCTACGAAAACGTCTTCGGAATGTCAATTAATGATATAGACCAGTTTTAGGTTAGGTTAGGTTAGGTTAGGTTAGGTTTCGTTAACCCTCGACCTCAAACGGCGAAGATTAGAAGGGTCAAGGAAACGAGAAGATGGTTAGGAAAAATGTAATTGGTGGAGTTAGGCCTCCCTTTTTTTCAGTAAATTTGACCTTAATTTTGGCGTAATTCAATCATATTTATGATGATTGTTTCGTCGATTATCCATATTTTTCGAATATAATAAAAAAATATCCAGAAATCAAGAAATTAATGCCAAATTTAGTTAAAGAAATGTGACAGTGTCTTGTAAAACCAAGTGGCGTTTAAACAGATAATCTTTACTCCAGTCTTTTATAGCTTTTACATGAAACTATTTTATCTTTTATTTATCGTTAAGTAAGATAAGATAATAAGGTAAATGTCCCGATATGTTAAGAGCAAATATCAACTTTACAGGCTCATAACAATGACATGTTATGAGTTTTTTAAAATATTCTTTTGTATTTATTTATTCTTTCAATTATACGCAATTTATTATTCAGTTATTTTAAGCTTATATTTAAATTCTGTTTCAAAAAATGTCCAGTTGTCCCGAATAGCGACATAGCTGTTTGAAATGTAATTTTTTACAAAGAAAATAAGAATTAAAAGAAGTTTAATTAAAGTACAAATTTGCCTTTGAAGAAATCTGCCACGATATAATTTTGAGAAAGCTGCGACCAAAGAAATTATATATTTACAATAGAGGAGGTATTAAAATTCATTGTTTGGGTCCAAGATCTTTTTGTTTATCCAACAGGCGCGTATTCAGGGGGGGGGGCTATGGGGGCTCAAGCCCCCCCCCCAGAAGGACGAATTTGTTTAATTTTTTAGCACAAAGTACAGTAAAAAAATTATTATTTTAATATTTAAATAGCGTCTAGTTATTCTAACGTCTTAGAATTTTGTAGCGTCCAATAACTTTTACACTTGCAATTCAGTAGGTCATTTGCTCTGAGCCGAATTAAGTGACAATTGACTTGTGACATGTAGTACGTGATTCCCAAACCACTTTTGTTTGCTTTAGCTTTTTGTAAGTTTTAAATTTAAAAGTTTTCTTTAAAAATGAACAAACGGACAGTTCAAAAGTCGACCATTTTAAAAAATTTTTTAAAGAAGCCAAAATATTCTACTGAGTCTAAAAACAGTAACAGGTAAGTTTTTAGTAAAAATATATTTACCAGACAAAAATTAGTTAAATTATGCTTTGCAGAATGAAGAAAATCCGAAAAGGAAACAATTGAACCTGAGTTAGAACATGAGAAACCTCAGTCTAGTCAGCCAAAACCAACATCAGAAATTTCCAGTTCATATGACATTAGTTCTTATGTTTTAAAAAAAATTAAATTCCTTTGAAAAAATAGATGCCCTAAATAATATTTGGTATCCACCTGAAAATTACAACTTTCCTGAAACCAAAATAGGATCTCAAAATCGAAAATTTAATAATGTGTGGTTTAATAAATTCAAATGGTTGGCGTATTCCAAAAGTGTGGATGGGTGCTTTTGCAAGTATTGTTTATTTTTTGCATTGTAAGAAGTGGGAAAAACGTCCAGCCAAACAGTGGGTGCACTTGTTACCGAGCCACTTAGAAACTGGAAGAAGGCTTTAGAAAAATTTTCCTTACATGAATCTTTGATTTATCATAAAAATGCTGTGATAGCTGAGGGTAATTTTAAGTCAATAAATTCTGGTGCAAATTTATTAGTAGTAAATTTGCTGGACACAGGATTTAAAGCCAAAGCGGTAAAAAATCGTAAAAAGTTGGAACCAATTATACGAACTATTATATTTTGTGGAAGAAACAACATTCCCTTAAGAGGACACTCTGACAGCGGTTGCCTTAACCTTCAGACTTCTACAAAACTTCAACAATCGGAAGGTAATTTTCGCCAACTTCTTCGATTTAGAGTGGAATCAGGTGACAGCACTCTTAAAGATCATTTGGAAAACTCTGCTAAGAATGCCACGTACATAAGTCCATTAGTCCAAAATAGTATTATTGACGCCTGGTACGAGATTTTGCTGGCCAAAATTGTTGAAGAAATTAATTTAGCTAAAGACTTTGTAATTATGGCTGATGAGACGACTGATTGTTCCACCAAAGAACAGCTGACACTTTGTGTGCGGTATATTAATAAGCAAACGAAAGTCGTCTGTGAAAATTTTCTGCAGTTTGTGGAAATTCACATTGCCACTGGAGAAGCACTGGCGAAAACAATTTTATCGTCACTTGAACAATTTGGGGTGGATTTGTTTTATCTTTGTGGACAGGCGTACGATGGGGCACCTGCCATGAGTGGGCGTGAAAACGGAGTTCATTCGATAATAAGGCGAAAACATCCTGAAGCTGTTTACGTACATTGCATGCGCACTCTTTAAACTTAGCCATTTCATCAGGAACTGAGAACACCTTTGTTAGAAATTGTGCTTGAATTATAGGCAAAGCTTATGATTTTTTTAACACGCCCAAGAGGCAACATGTTTTTTTCAAAAAAATTGAAGAACATGCTCCAGAGAGTCGACGTCATGGACTCGTCCAAATGTGCCCTACCCGGTGGGTGCAAAGGCATGACTCGGTCATGGTGATGAGAGAGTTGCTAATACCATTAGTTTACGCTCTTGAAGAAATTGAGCAATGGAAAGATAAATCATCATCTTCAGATGCTTCATCTTTGCTTAGTAGCATAAAGGATTACAAATTTATTATGTCCTTAGTTGTTATGGAAAAGCTGCTTAGCTATACATTACCTCTAAGTAAAGGATATCAAAATGTTTCTATTGATTTATCGACTGCTATGAACCAGGCTGTGTTATTGTAGAATTAAAGGCATTGCGAACAAATTCGGAGGAAGGATTTAAAACACTTTTTTCCGAAAGTAATACGCTTTTAAAAGATGTTGGTGCCTTTGAGGATATTCTGTTGCCACGGTTAACAGGTAGGTAAGTGCACCGAAATAATGCACCAGCAACGAATCCAGAAGATTAATTTATTTAACAACTTTTTGGACTCCATGATAGTCCAGTTGGAAGAAAGATTTGTAAAGCACAAATCAGTTCTGATATCATTTGCCTCCCTTCTTCCTCTAAAACCAAAACCAAGTAAGTCACAGTTTCTGAATGCAGAAGATTCTTTTTTAAACTTATCCCAAAAGTACGAAAAATGTTTGGACAGCAGCAACAAAAAAGTGTTAGAAGCGGAGTTTAGACTATGGCAACGAAAATTTGAGTCTGATGATATTATTGCCCCTAAAAGTCCGCATTTTTTTTGTGTGATGAAGGCTTGTTCCCAAATGTTAAAAAATTACTTCAAATATATGCCACATTACCAGTTTTAACTAGCAGTGCTGAAAGGACATTTTCTCGTCTAAGACGATTGAAAAGTTATCTGAGAAGTACAATGACGGAGGCTAGACTAAATGGTCTTGCACTTCTCAACATGTATTGGGATATTGATGCTAATACTGATGAAGTGTACAATATACTGGCCAAAGATAAAACAAGGCGCTTAGACATTTGTTTATAATTTTCAGTTTTGTTTTTGTAAAATTAATATTTAGTTTTGTTATGTTTTATTTATATACCGTTTATTTTTTTGTTTTTTTTTTAATAACATATATTTAAAAAAATATCACATTTTCATTTTATTACAAAAAACTTCTGCTCGGCAATAATGTTACAGCCCCATTTTTTTAACATATGAAAAAAAACTAAGTGCCTGGAAAATGCTTGACCTTGATCCTCAAAAAAAAAATCGCCTGCTGCGCCGTTTTCCCTACATAGCCCCCCCAGAACTACTTTCTGGATACGCGCGACTAATGAGTAAGTCGACGTAAATAAACAAACTTTTTCAATGGAACCGACCTATGCTAGCCTTTTAGATCTTGGGCCCACACACTAAAATGTTATGATTATAAGCAATTTATTTCTAGTTATTCTATTTCTATGGCTGCGATAGATATAATGAAACTACTATGATATAATGAAACTGCGATGAATCATCGGATAAATCTACGATGATGTATTGAGTATTTTATGATGATTATTATGTGTATTAATGATGAAAATTTATGATGATTTTATATGTTTTAAACTTGGACAAAAATGCCTTGGTGCAGAAATGCGAAGAAAAAATCCGCGAGAAGAGCACTGGGGCGAGAAGCCAAGTAAATGTATAGAAAGGTAAGGGGCGGGAAATCACGAGCCGGGGAAATGTCACGTAGGTATGTTTATACATACACTTATAACAATAACAACACGATGTGACAATTCTTGAGTTGTCTTATAATACAGCGACTAGGTTGTTACATCGGTAAGTAAAGGATCAAATATAGATCCGGCAATAGTAATAGTGCGTATTTTATAGTAATAGCGCAGAAGTTAAAAGATAGGCAATGCGTCTATCAACACATAGATGCTTATGCATAAACTATGTATTGGAACACGCGTTGCCTATGTTTTAACTTCTGCGCTATTACTATAACATACGCACTATTACCATAACCTAAACTATGTTTGATGCCTTAGTTAGAGTTCCCCGAATATAGTGTATAAGTCATTCCTTTAGTGACGTCTTCCGGTAAGTATAACCTTTCTTTATTGTAATAACGTAACACCCAATCAATAACTATGTAGTCTTTTTACTGTTTTTCTCCAACGTCCCAAAACACAACCCCCAAACAGCATGATAAAGGCCCAAACCTTATCTTGCCTGACAATTTGTCATTATGTGACAAATTTTCTTATTTTATCAAATAATGTCCCAAACATGTCGGTATTCGGGCACTGGTCGGTATTCGGGACATTTACCTTATATTCTTGAAAAAACATTTAAACTAGGCAATTCACCATTTAGACTACCCTGGCTGATAAATGTCACCGTAACCTTAACTTAACCTTATGTACTGCGCCATTCGTTTTACAGTTCAGTTATAAATTTTTAATTTGAATGAAATTTAAATAAAGAATTATATAGATTTTGTACAAAGTATAGGCCTATTTTATACAACAAGACGTGCGAGGAATTTAATGTGCTTGTTCCGACTTCGAAATATAACGGAAAACAAAAATATTTTAATAGGCCTAGATGTGACATATATGACATTGTTTTGTTAATTGATTGGTTGATTGCTGATTGCTTTTTTAAGTGCTAAGGGATTAAGAAGTAGCTAGCTATTTTCTTTCTCTCTATAGCTGCAACGTTAAACGGCTTCTGGTAAACAATTTTGAATCGAACACATACAAATTTAACATGCCTAATCTTTTAGTTTAAAATATTTGGTAGAGTTATATAAACTACTTGATTCAGTTAGGTGAACTACAAATTTAAAGGTATGAGTCTTGTGCTGGATTTCAGACGGTGTACATTAGTGAAACGTGGCCACCAAGACCAGGCCTAATGGCGAACTTGCTTCTACCAGGCATTTGATTAAAATCTCAATTTATATGTGTAATCAGTGATTGTTATTAAGATTGAAGTCTAAATGAACATTGTACTGGCTGAAATATCCCTAGTGATACAGGCTGTTAAACCCAATAGAATAGAACTTAAAGGTATAAGGTAGAAGCAAAAGATACTATCGTGGACATGGAATTTAGAACAAACAATTTCTACATTGTAAATATGATCAAAAAAGTGGCTTAAAAATCTCAAGTGCGATCAAGTGGACCTTAGCGAGATAAATTTTTCCGATGTTTTACGAAGATTTAAGCCTTTTTGTTTCGCTAAAACTAAATTATTTAGAGAAGCAAATATTTTCTTACTATGCCTGAAGCACATTATTATACTCTTCGCAGAAAAAGTCGAAGAGTATATTGCATTTGTTCGGAGAGCAAATATTGCAGATTTGTTCGTTTCATGACTTTTTAAAACTTTTATTTTTTGTCCGACTGTAACGAAACTTGTTATCACGATAACTAAGCAACGGTTTATTTAATTGACTTGAGGTTTGGTCCAAAACTTAAACTTGTTTAGGTGAAAAACCCTATTATTTTTGAAAAAAATCAAATAACAAATAGTATATATATATACTAGACTAAAATTGTAAAAATCAAAGGTGGCTAATAAAATCTTGTTTTAAAATCCACGTCCACGCTAGTCCTGTACTTATTTGTTTATTTTCAAATAAATAAATTTTTACCAGATCCTTTAAAGTTTTTGTATGATAGTTTTTTTGCATTTATTATTGTTAATAAATTTGTTGTTACCACATACGCTTGCCTGTAGAAAAGGCTATTTTATTAAAATAATAATTAAATCTTTATATCTAACTTATTAAATACTTGCGGACTTTTCTACAAAACCGATATGTCTAATCGTAACAAAGGATTTCTATAGGCCTCAAAATTTATTTTACCTCTTTGGTTACCTCGATCCAAATGGCCTCATTTATTTGTAAATTTTCTGTAAAATTCTATAGAAACGATAGGTATAATTTTAATTGTTATAGTTAAAATAATGGTATACAATTTAAATGTTGTCGGAATGTAGTAGATTATTTAATAAGAGTATAATGGCACTCATATAACAAGAGAAATAAGTTTGCAAATCTTTTGACTCTAATAAGGCCATTATACCCGAATTAAATACGATGCTCTATCCGTTATCTACAACTCTTTTATAATTATAAACCAAATAAATTTTAATTGTAAATCAATATGACAATAATTTAAAAAAAAACTATCAGTCCATGGGATAGGTGTGTGATTATAAAATTTCACAAGTGTGGATTCGTAATGTGTTAACTGCCACATACATAATGTAGCTACGTTTAAACAGTGTTGTTGTAGATACAATATTTGATTGCTTTTTAATTAAAATAAAACTAACCTGTCTTGTTCTTTTGTCATATACTGGAAGAGACACTGATGTCATTAAATGGTAGGTTTGTAATTCTCCATAGTTGTCTTGAACCTACAACAGATATTTACAAGCGCGGATTTAGTTAATTTTGTCAGGGGTGGGTTAGTAAGGGGGATCCTTTTCCGGATGAGGGCCGCAGGCGATTTTTTTTTGCAATATACACTATTTTTAGCTCAACTTTAGGAATCTTGTGGGGGGGGGGGTAATTAACCCCAGAACCCCCTCCCATGAATCCGCGCTTGGATATTTATGACATGGGGATCTTACATTGATATATATATATATTCGTATGATTATTAATAAACATTCATAGTAGGTATAAGGGTTGGTATGTGACAAATATGAACATTCAAGAATATAATAAAGTTGTAAATAATATAAAAAAGTACAAATAATGTTCTTTTTGGGATGCCCATGGACAATGTTCATATACTGATAAAGCATCTGCTTCGGGGGGTGGGGCCAGAGGAAAAACCATGGGAAAAATAACTCTAGCATACCAGGGTCACATTCCAGTTAAATAAAGTAAAGCGTTATAACTAATGGCATTAATTAGTCATTCGTCTAATACCTACATTTAATTTTTGTGTACAATTTTAGTAATTAAAATAACGTTATTGGGGCAAACATAAGAAGCTCTGAAAAAATGCTAAAAAATATTCATGTTCTATTGGAGATATGAGCGATTCCTAAAGTGCAAAACTTTATGTTATAAAACGTGTATGCCTTGGAGATATAGGTATTAACAACACTTTATACAAAACTGCAGTTAATTTTTTAAATATTTTATTTATCTTTTAAGTGGTCGAATTATATTTTTATAATCTACTTAATTTTACAAAATTGTCATGAAATAAAGCTGACAATAATGTCAATAAAATCTAATGCAAAAGTGTATAATCAAAACCCGATGGGTTTTTTAGGTCTATTTAAACTGTGTTGCACTCCTTATGCAACTTTGTTTGCTTTTCCTTAATGACTATAACAGATGGATTTTCTTTTAACATTTTTCCTAGGCATTCCACAACAACCGCGTTTATGTGCAAATTTTTTGGAGAATATTCTCAAAATAGTTTAAATCTAAGTAGTTTGTAAATAATATAAAAATGATTTTCGCTTAATATTTTTTGTTGAACTTAGGGACGTCGTTAGGAATAAAGGATCGAGTAGGCCCGGCCTTCAATGATCTGGGGAGATACTGCAGGGGGTCCGGGGGGCGGCAGCCACCCGCATATCGCGCCGCAGGCGAAATTTCTTTGGCATATAACATACAAATTTCTTTTGGTTGGCGTAGGGTAGGCTCAGGTGATCGTAGGGTAGGATTACGCCTACCCAAAAATGGCCTAAGGACGTCCCTGGTTGAACTGAACTGCTAAAATGCAGCGGGGAATTCTTGAATATCCTGATGCCCGGTGAAATGACAGTAATAAACGCTGTGCCACTGACATAGAATACTCTCAAAAGAATAATCTTGCGGAAAATATTTTCGCCTTACATCTCTAGTACAGATAAACGTCTTAATAATAAATCTTCCATCATTGGCGTTATATAAAATTGCCATTGTCTAAGTCATGCTAGGAGGAATATAAATAATTAAAAAAAAAAAGAGTTAACCATTAAGTACCTAATAAAAAAAGGTTGTATTGTATTATAACATTATTATACAGCGTGTGTATTTAAAAACTTTCCCGGCGGATTTATTCCTGGCACCTTATTGAAAAAAAACTCGGACCCTTCGATTTTTGATGGAACATAATATAAATATGAATACAGATTTCTCTGGACCTGGTAGTGAACCCAAAATTGCAAAGGTTGCCCCCCAATTGGTTAAAATTGAGGAAGCTTTTGTGATAAGAGGAATTGTACACGATTCATATTCGGTATCCGATGCGTGGACAATTAATTGGCACTTAAGAGTTTCCTGGTTTTAAACAACCGAGAAAGATGTGGAGTACTGTTAATCGACTTGAAACGTGTCACGGACTTCGCAATGATATGAATGAAATTCAAAATAAGACTACTTCTCTTAAGAGTATGGTCCCAATCGCGACGCGACCAATGGTTTGGTTGCGGTAACGTCAGATTTTCTTGGTTAAAAATGATATTTTAAGTAATTAAGATCATTTTTAACCAATAACGGCAAAGAATTCAGCAGAAAAGTGTTTTTCTTTTGTGGTGGAGGGGAATTCTTGCATAAGAAACACTAGGGTAGTGCCGGTCGTACCGGCTAAAATCCCTCCTCCTTGAAGACTCACCCACCCTCTGGAACCGCTCACGCATTACTTCAGAGTGGGGGCCGCCTGCACGCTAGTTTAACGTTTGCTTATCCTCTATTTTCCTTGCCGGGATTTCCCTAACGGTACCATAAGCGTGCATCCAGGCCTTCTTCGACTCTTCCAGACTATTCATCATGTTTCTGGCATTGAACTCATTTCCACTTTTCAAAGTACTTTCTTTGACGTGCTGACCATTGCGGGCACAGAAACAGTGTGTGTTCAGCATCATCTGGGTCTGAGTTAGAGTATATACAGGAGTCGGATTCAGCCCTTCTTCTACCGTGTAGGTATTAGCGGTCTCCGCTAACCATGGCCCGACAGAGCTCGTGTCAAGAAGTAGTCGACTTCCCCATAATTCATTTTTTATGTTTGGAATCAGTTGGTACGTTCACCGACCATGCTGTCCTTCATCCCATTTCTTTTTGGCATTTAGCCATCACCCTTTCCCTAGCCAATCTTCGATCCACATCCCTATACTTTTCAGGTCTTTCTCCGACAATCAGTTCAATGGGTGGTGTTCCCAAGATTACGCCAACTTCATCTGCTGAGATGGTTCTGTACGAGCTGCTGATTCGGATTGACATGGTTCGGTGTATCTTAATTTTAATTTTTTGCACTAAAACTTTCTGCTGTTCATTGCAGCTGCCCAGACTGGAGCCGCGTATAACAACTGAGAGCTAGCTACACTTGCCATGATTCGCCTTTTGGAGGATCGTGTCATAACAGTTGCAAGAGCAGCAACTGTTTTCTCCACCTTTTGAATTGTGCTGTTTATATGCTCAGCGAAGCTGAGTTTAGGGTTCAGCTAGACTCCAAGATACTTCAGAGCTTTTCCTGGCGCCACAGTTATACCTTGCACATTGAAATGTATTGGTGCAATTTTTCTCTTGGGTGTTAGTAACACCGCCTCAGTTTTGTTAGGGGCCAGCTGTGGTTTTTGACTATCCATCCATTCAACAATTCTATGCAAGGCTGTGTTCACTACCGTCATCAGCGTTGTTTATTTTTTAGCAGTGACCACCATTGCCACATCGTCCGCAAAAGCAATAAATAAATAAAATAAATAAATAAATAATCGTCTTTATTAAATTATTAAAGAATTGTTTAACAATTTAAACACTAGATAAGTAGGTTCTAGCTGAGACAGGCGAGATTTTAGCTTGCGCTACTCTACCACCTAACCTGTCTCATAAATTGATGGTAAAAAATAAAATATAACATGATTAAACTGAAATTAAATAAAAATAAAATAACAAGTTACCCAACCCAAACCCAGTAACAAAAATATATATATGTTTATAATAATAGTAGTATTATTATTTAACAATCAATATTTACAATAAAAGAAAAAAAAAGAAAGAAGTGTACAAGCAGAAAGGCAGATGAAATTTGATTACTATTGTTTATGCAATAGGTTCGCCTTTAGCTGGTTTTTAAAACTATTTGTGGATAATCCTTTAATATCGGGACTTAAAGCGTTGAACTCTTTAACAGCGTTATAAGTGAACGATCTTTCGAACATAGCTGTTTTGTGCTGAGGCATGGTAAAGAGCGAGGCGCCCCTGACTAAGCGGGAGTGGACAGATGATCTTAGTATCAATTTTTTAAAGAGATAGGCAGGAACGGTAGATTTAATCAAACGGTGTAGGAACGTCAGAAAATGGTAGTGAACAGTGTTTTCTATATTTAGCCATTGCAGAGACTTTAATTTGTGGGAAACATGATCAAATTTTCTAATACCACAGACAAATCTTACGCAACCGTTTTGAATTCTTTGCAGTCGTTTTTTAGTTTTAACGTGCAGGCAGTGGTAATACATAATATCGCAATAATTAAGTATAGGAAGCACTAGAGATTCGCAGAGTTTCTTTTTTAGCTTATAACTTAAAACGTCTTTATTGGCGTAAAGTAATTTCATACGCAGGTATGTTGTTTGGGCTAATCGCTTAGTATGGTCCAGAAAACGTAACTTTTCATCAATAGTTACGCCTAGTATTCAGTGTGCAACCATCAGGTAAGGCTCTAAAGTCGTACTGTCTGGCAGAAAATCGTTGCTTGTAGAACTACCTTTCGTACTAAGCAAATTTCGTTTAATAGGCTGCAGGTTTTCCAGGGGTGGTATCCAGTAAATACACTTTGGTTAAAAAACAATGCCATTCGGACCACAAAACCAAAACCTAGGTTAAAAAGCACGCTATTGGGACCATAATCTAATACTTTTTTCTATTACTGAATGTTTATATATTTGTCACATACCAGGACACATATCATTACACCAATTTTTACATGTAATTTTATAAATAATCATAGGAATAGAGGATGTCCCAGAATTGGCGCACCATCTGTATAATACGTTGTTGAGACTAGAGTGCCTTGATTATTTTGACAGTTATTGTCGCCTTATAGAGTGACGACATGCATCATTCTTTCTCTGTCATACAGATAACGTCATTAATTGTGATTGTAAGTTGTAATTGTTGTCACTTTGGCTATAACGTTGATGACGTTATCTGTATGACTGAGAAAGAATGATGCATGTCGTCACTCTATAGGGCGACAATAATTGTCAAAATCATCAAGGCACTCTAGTTGAGACAACCTAGGGGTCCCCAAAAAATTGTCAAAAAAAAACCATCTTATTATACCCGCAAAATATGAGGCCCCTAAGTGCGAAACTTTAAGCGCATATACCTTGAAAAAAAAAACATATTAACGAAAAATATGGCTTAATACAAAAGTACAGTCTATCTTAAACTTTTTTACTATTTTTTTTATTTTTAATATAGTCAAATAACATTTTTATAATCATTTTAATTTTACAAAATTTCCATGAAATGATGCTGACAACAATGTCAATAAATCTGATGCAAAAAGGTATGATCATCAGAAATCATAGATGGCTTTTAAAATGTGCTTTTCTCAACATAGGGGCCAAATTTGTTGAACTTTAACCGCATTTTTCTCAGAGATAAGAAAAGATGGATTTTTTTAATAATTTTCAAAGGATCCCTAAACATATCTAAGGATCCGCTGTATGGTACAGCATACTATACAGGTGGTGCGCCAATTCTGGGACAGAAACATACAGGGTTGTCTAACACAGCGGCGAATTTCCGGGAGGGGGGCATTCGGGCTAAAGCTCTTTAAGTATGCTTATCTGAACAATTCTATGAGGCTCTATTAGGACCAAGGATTTTTTTTTAATTTAAAGTATGAACGTAAAAAAAAAAGCCTAAAAAGTTTTAATTATGTACATTCTCAAAATGTTTGTTTGACTTTATCTACAAAGATGAAAGACTATAATAATTATGAAAGTAGTCGTAGTTATTGAAACCATTTTAAGGAATAAATTTTCCAGCTTTAGAAGGCAATGCAAAGACAATGTCATTTTGCTTTGATTAATATAAATAATATACTTACATTTTTCTGCTGATGTACAAATTTTTTATCCTGCATATCTTTGGACAAAAATGCTTTATTTTTTCTATACGCAAGAAATCGTTCCCTTTGTTTGTTTCTTTCGCGATTAACCCATAGCCAGTTAGTAAGTTTCGGATCTGCAACATCTGCATATACAGGACTCCAAGATGGGTTAGGCTTTGTTCCACTTAGTACCATTGGTCTAGCCATAACTGGGACATATTGAAGAACTTCTTCCCGTACCTCCGCGTAAGTACTTAAATGAACGTAGTAACCTTAAACCATTTTAATCATTATACACATTATACAGGTGTTCCAGAATTGGAGCAAAACCTGTATGGTACGCTGTTGAGGAATGCCTAGGGATCTACTTTTTTTATCACTGATGAAAATATGGTTAAACTTCGACAACAATGTGCAGAAAAGGGCACTTTGAAACCCATCGATGATTTTTGATCATACCGTTTTGATCATATCGATTAAATTAACAATGTTGCCAGTTTTATGTCATGAAAAGTTTGTGAAATTAAATTGATTATAGAAATGATATTTGACCTTTTTAAACATAAAAAAAATACTAAAATATTATTTTAAGATAGATTGCGCCTTTGAATTAAGCCATATTTTTCGTTAACATGTGCCGTTGTTTTCAAGGTACATGCGTTAAAAGTTTCAAACTTTGGGACCTCATATCTCCGAAGGTATATCAGATGGATTTTTTTTTACAATTTTTTGGGGATTTCCAGGCATGTCCCAACGGCGTACCATTCAAGTGGAGCGCAAATTCTGGGACACCTGCATAAAAAAACGCTTGTAAAATCCTGCTAAATGTATATATACATGGTAGTTCAGGAAAAGTTTACACCCTCTTATACTCTTCGCAAGACTATGTCCGAAGAGTATATTGCAGTCGATAAGACCCACCTTAAATCGTCAATTCTCATCGTTCTTGCTTTGTGTTTTTCATCGAATTTTAAACAACTTTTAAAAAATCCGTATGTCGGTCGGTCGCACACTGGGTGAAATGTGCTTTTTTGCGGCCATTAATCGGCTGTTAGGCCATAAATAAAGGCAAAATTTGAGTAAACGGATAATCAATTGTGATAATTAAATCTATAGGCTACATAAATAGAAAAATGAAAAAAATCTTTAATTATTATTTTAATAAGTACAACACCAACAACAGAGGTGGAATATTAGGGTAGAAAACTTAGCTATATTTAGAAGGCTGCTTCTTTTAAGTGGACGGGTTTATATGTATTTTTTTTACAAATGTATATAATTTATAATGTCTTAAAGAATAAAAAGTAATTTTTATATTAAAATTTACATACGTAGCATACTGAAGGCTGTTCATATGTCATACTGTTTTAAAGACACATTTTAACTTAAACTTTAGATTTAAAAGTTTGCGCCAACGCCCGCCAATGGGTAATGTATACTACAATGTGCCCAAATGTACCCTCTGTAACACCGAAAAGAAAAACTCTGCGAATTTTGTGCGCTTTGGCCAATATATTAACTTAAAGATTATAGGGGAGCTTCAATACATAAAAATCGTTCCTTTTTCGGGTTAGTCTAAACAACTTTGTTAAGACTGACAGCCGTTTTAAATTGTTCCTTGGGTGTAACAAAAGGTAACCCCACTTGATTAGTCAAAAAAAATTCATATACAGGGGGGTTCAAAAAACAAAAAATGGAAATTTTTGCCCCAAGGGGGGCTGTAATCCAAATAAAATAAAATCCAACACCTGTTTATAAAAATCTAAAATTGGATCAATGTTTTTTTAAATAAAAGCTTTTCTTTTTTTCAAAAATTTACAAACATGTCCCCTAAGTGGGGGCTCTGATATGGGACCGTAACCGTGAAATCTTGCACCTGTTTATGGAAACCCAACATTATATCGGTGTTTTTTTCAAAAAATAGTCCTTATTTATTGATTTATTTAATTAAAAAAATATAATTGTTTCATTTATAAAAATTTAATTTTTAACATTTTTTTTCTCAAAAACAGAGTCACAATATTTGGACCAAACTTGGACAGTTTATTCATCAACTATTTGGGTACCTAGATAAAAAAAATTGTTACAGTATGAGTAGCATGTCCAAAGATATATATTTATGACCGCAAAAAAGGACATTTCACCCAGTGTGGGTCGGTTAGGTGTGTGACGTTTCTTGTAAACACACTAGGTATCTCAAAAACACATTTTTCAATCACATTTAAATTTTCAGAAAAATCAATCTTTATAAGATGAGACAAAAATCGTATGTTTGGTACTTCGAGGAAAATTATTAAAATGCTTTTTTATCTTATGTATATCCCAAAGGCTTCAAAGTTTATCTTAAAGAAAATTAAATTTTTGTTAGGCAAACGAGAAAGAAAGAAGAGTGCAAGATTTTGGAAACTTAATGTAGAATTAAAGGAAATTTTATTTTCTATGAAAATGTTGGTTCACTTATTGTAAAGTAAGCAAGTAGATTAAAAAGACAAAATAATAAACCTAAACTTCAGTCTAAAATTCAATATAAAACAAAGATTCTCTCCAAACCACACTTTATTTAGAAAAATCTGAATACGTATTTCGACAGCTAAGATTTCAGATTTTTCTAAATAAAGTGTGGTTTGGAGAGAATCTTTGTTTTATATTAAATATTCGCCACAGAAATCATCAAATATCCATCTAATTTATCGGGCAGCACAATTTTTGTGGGAAATGTAGTATTTAATAGATAGAATACTAATATAAGTGCGCACATGATATTATATTTCTAGAATATACGTTACGGAATACGTTAATAGTGTGTCTTGATTCTGACAGATATTGTGCTTTATAGAGGGCGCCATGCATCATTTCATTTCTGTCATACAGATTCTGTCACAACATAATCAGCAAAGTGACAACAATTACAATTGTCACCTCGCGGTCGTTATGCTTCGGAAACTGTATGACAGCCAGCATCACAATGACTCGAGTCAATCTGACGCATATCTGACGTTTCCCAAGTATATATATATATTCGTATGATAATATAAATACATGTCAAAAATAGGTACAAATGAACATTATAAAATGGAAGATGTTTAATTTCCAAAAGGTATAAGTGATGTTCATTTTATCACGTCCATGGCCGATTTTTTTTCTTCTGGTAAAGCATTTACTTCACGGCCGAGAAAAACCATGGAAAGAACTCAGGCATACCAGTGTTGTCAAAATTGTGGTGTTACAATAAATCACAGCGAAAAAGTTACAGCTGTTTCAGGGTTGATATCCAATTCAAAGTTTCTGGAGTTATTTGGTGTATTTCTTGAAAACCACCCTCAAATTTAGCGTTTGGACATTCTTCTACAATATGTTTAATCGTTTCTGGCAATGCACCACATTCACAAAGCGGACTAGGTAATGCATTCCATTTATAAAGCATATCATTACAACGTCCGTGACACGTTCTAAGGCGATTAACCATACTCCAAACTTTTCTGGGCTGATCAAACCCTGGAACTACCTTCGTTGGATCTTCAATCAATTCTTTGTTGGTTAAATCATCAATTTCTTGCCACTTCCCACTTCCCACTTCCCACTTCCCACTTCCCACTTCCCACTTTTCCATCAGTGATGGAAAAGGGCTGATGAATAAACTCCTCTTGCCATATGGGCTTCCTTGATTTAAGTCTGTTAGGTGGAAGCATCTGCAAGTCAATATGTAAGGGGAATTTTTCCAACTCAAATTGAACCTTATCCCATTCCCTTTTAGCTGCATGTCTTCTTCTAAGGTCAGGTGGAGCTTTGTTGGAAAGCACAGGCAACCATGGCGTTGGTGTAGATTTTATTGTACCAGTGATTACTCTCATAGTTTGGTTTAATTGTGTGTCAATTTTGTTTACATGACAACTATTCATCCAAACAGTCCTCCTCCGTAGAATATACAAGTGCCAGTCCTGCTGTTCTCAAAGTATGAGCATCCGCCCCCCAATTGGTTCCCAAGTATAACGACCGCGAACGTGACCAACGCCGAAAAAAGTGAACCTTCTTTACCGAAGGTAATAAATTATTTTTTTCACTACTAGCATTTTTTTAAGAAAATTTAATTTATAAATATATTTAATTTTCAAGACATTACAAACTAATCGAAGGCGCTTCAGTGGGCTGTTCCAGTTCATCAATTTATGGTAATAACAATAACAAGCTCATGATCGTAGTCATAAATGAGTTAAGATTGTACAATAAATTCCATTAAGCAGAATATGGTCCCGTGGGATCCAAGGTCAAACTTAAGTCGTAACTCTTCTTCTTTCAATGTACAACCATTAAAATAATTATAAGAATTATTATTATTCATAGAATGTTCTTTAAAATAACACATCAATTATTACAACTTGGGTTATAAGATATCAATGATCAATCTATAAAAATCTGGAGACAAAGGATAATTAGATTTGTAATCGCTTTAACGAGACTTACTTGCTTAATATTTCTTTATGTTATGACGCCATATAAAATACGTGGCCAGCATTTTTATTTTGGTATCTATAATTGATGGTAGACGACAGCCAACATTTGGGGGCCCATCATGGACTTCAAGAGATTGCAGTTCAGATTAGTCGTCACCGGACTAGATTCTTATTCCTGTTAGGGGATTTAGGATCTCTCCCGGCCTCGCGTATTTTTTAGGGAACTAGAATAATTGGACCAAACATCAACTGTACTGTACATTAAAAGCATTTTCAAAGGATAGATGAGAATATCTCAGGAAATTTGGAAAGAAAAATGAAGAAAACGTCATTACTTTTCAAGAAAACTCTACCGCCGGACGAACAACTTCTGGCAAGAGGAGATATTTCGAAATTTAGTCTTTTGGAAAACATCAATAGTGCGGTTTATGGTTGGCCATTTAAACTAGAGACAATACAAGAGGCTATTGGTATCCGAAGTTTTCCATGGTTTTCTTTGGCTGTTGAAGTAAATGCTTTACCAGATTATCAAAATCGTCCATGGGCGTACCAAAATGAACACCACATGTTAAAAATATCAACAACTTTTATTTAATGTTCATGAATCACATATAGTCATCTTGTATATTATATTTCTTTTTATCATACGAATATATATATACAGGTGTTTCCGAAAGTCGTTTCAATAATTTAACCCGAGATTCCTTACCCAAAAATAGTTCGATTAAGCCCCATTTACCTGTATCCAAAAGTGCACCGTTTTCGAGATACAGGTTTCCCAAAAACAAAATTTTTATGTTTTTTCTCATTACTATTAAATGAAACAACATAGAAAAACAAAATTTGGTATAATTGTCTTACTTTTTATGATCGACACAATGGTCGCAAAGAGAAACCCATAGATTTATTACATAACCTCAAAATAGGACACCTGCGCATAACTGTTTTTGTATTTGAATTTTCCAAAAAAAAATTATTTTATCGGTAAGATACGTTTTATACAAAGATACGTTTTATACAAAGAAAAAATTATACCACATTTTTTTTGAAAAAACTAACCCTTCTTCAAAATTATTCACATTTCATAATTTCATGTTGCATTCTACTTTTAGTAATATTTTTGCAATTTTTTTTTCTGGAAAACATAAAACTATTATAAACTAGCTTAAACAAAAAAAACTAGAATTGGCCCCACAATACTACACTGGGCCCCCTTTTTGGAGCATCGGGCCCCCTTTTTGGGGCTTTTTGAAATATTATTGCAATTTTTTTTCTTGAAAACTTAACACTATTATAAACTAGCGTAAACAAAAAACATATTTAAATTTGCCCCACAAAAAGACACATGGCCCCCGGACTTTAAATGATGACAATGATGTACTTTTTCTGTAATAAAATCTTCAAACTCCTAGTATTCTTTTCTTTACAAAATAGAAAGATATGTGAGCCCCAAAAAGGGGTCAGGTGCCCCAAAAAGGGGGCCCAGTGTTCTATTGTGAGGCCAATTCTAGTTTTTTCTTGTTTACGCTAGTTTATAAGAGTCTTAAGTTTTCAAGAAAAAAAAATTGCAAAAAGATTTCTAAAAACCAGAATGCAACATGAAATTATAAAATGTGCATAATTTTGAAAACGGGTTAGTTTTTTCAAAAAAAAATGTGGTATAATTTTTTCTTTGTATTAAACGTATCTTACCGATAAAATAATTTATTTTTTGAAAATTCAAATACAAAAAAAGTTATGCCCCAAGAGGAGGCGCAGGTGTCCCATTTTGAGGTTATGTAATAAATCTATGGGTTTCTCTTTGCGACCATTGTGTCGATCATAAAAAGTAAGACAATTATAGCAAATTTTGTTTTTCTATGTTGTTTCATTTAATAGAAATGAAAAAAAACATAAAAATTTTGATTCTGGAAAACAGCCTGTATCTCGAAAACGGTGCACTTTTCGATACAGGTAAATGGGGCTTAATCGAACTATTTGTGGGTAAGTAATCTCGGGTTAAATTATTGAAACGACTTTCGGAAACACCCTGTATATACAGGGTGTCTCAAAAAGGTCGCCCACGGACCCCAAGGCGTGGTAGAGGAACACAAACGATATACAAAATTAGTAACGAAAATTTTTTGTGGGGCCCCATTCCAAAGATATGGGGTTTCAAAGGTACAAACTTGGCACCCTTATAGCACCTTACTTAGCTAATCATAAAACATAATTTACTTAATTATTGAAAGCCAGGGACTACAACTAATTATTTATTGCAAAATTTCGGTCTAATGAAGTTTATTTTCCATAAGAATTAAATTTTAATTTTTAGAATTTTACCCCAAAATCTATGCGGCAACATGGTCTTACCTTTTAATTTTGATTAAAGTTGCCATGCTCGTAACTAAGGGAAACTGAACATAAATTGTATTTATCATCAGTGATTGGTGTCATTAATTTATTGTTTGCGTCAATTTTTGATGCAAGTTTTTTGAAAGGGTTCCTGTTACTAACAATAAATATGGTAATTCGAATCTACAGTGCCTCCCTACTTAAGAAAAGTGCCCCAAAATTCCTGTGAGAATAGAGCAGTAAAGGTGTTTAGTTTGAAGCAGCCTGCATCAGAAATTTGTGATATTTGAATCTAGTGGGGATTTCTTTGATTTGAATGAAATACGTTTTTATGTGAGCCTTAATGCAGAATTACAATAATTCTCTGAATGAAGAACCTCGTGTAAAACAATAATTGATGTCAGAAAAATTGTAACTTATTTTGTATGGCCGTAATTTTTAACAGTTTTGTTGTTATTTCAAACATACATCAGTTTTTAACCATTTCTATTATGATTTTATTGATTTGTTACATTTTATAACCAAAGGAGTTTAAAATTCAGGTATTTTAACCACTTGGTATTTTTAAAATTAAAAATAAACATTAACCTATTTCCTAATGTCAAGTTGAAGTTTCACGTTTGCTTACCTACTAACTTGATTCTTTTTAAACTAAGCAGATTTAAACTAACAGTGTTGCCCAACTTTGCTAACTTTGCAGCCCCATATTTTTAAAATGGGGCTCCCAATAATTTTTTGTTACGGATTTTGTATATCGTTTGTGTTCCTCTACCACGCCTTGGGGTCCGTGGGCGACCTTTTTGAGACACCCTGTATATGTTACAAATAATACCAGACATGGTTAGTTTAGATTAGTGAGGTTAAGTAAACACGTATTATTCATATTAGGAATATCAGAATAGAATAAAACCAAATTACTTGTTCCCATGTTTAATCTTACAATTAAATCTAGAGAAATATAAGGCGTGAATGCATTCACAGGGCTTGCAAATATCTCTATTGCATGGACAAAAGTTGACGTTTAGCATAACCAAAGTTTTTTTTGATGCCAAAAAATATATGTTTTGTTGCGGCCATTTTGAATTTTTCTATTCTAAATTCACAGAGCATTTAACCAATTACCTAATTTTTTTAAGGTAAAGGTAAAAGTTTCTCTCTATAAAAAAAAAAAAATACTATGGAGGTTTTTCTAATTTTTATGGACGATGCCCTTAGGCCTAATCCATATAAAATCGACCAAAATTCGGCTTCCGAGTTGCTGCATGATTTTAAATCATTGTGAGGTTTAGTCCAGTGCTTACATCCCTTTTAACTTTTATCTATTAAAAAATAAGCAGCTGCAAATTTGCACTCCTTCCCTAACAGTTAGCTCCTCAAACTATGAAGAATGATCAAATTTAGGCCTAAAAAAAGTCATGTGGGAGTGAGTAGAATTTTTTTATTTTTATGTTAAAGTGTTATCAAGGACATAGTATACCATAAAAAAAAATAAACGATCTTGTGATTTGATTATGTGTAAATCTAGCATATTAAAACCGCTGCTGCTTCTGAACGAAGTTAAATCACAAACCAAATTTTATTTTTCATGCGTCTCTATTACCACTACAACATTTTAAAATTTTTAAAAAAATCTACTCAGTACCACATAATTTTTTTTAGTGCCATATTTGGTCATTTTCCATAGGTGCCAGGTAGACAAGAAGTGCAAATATGCGGTTCATATTTTTCTCTTAACTAAATACTACCACTAATCTTCCAAGAATTTAAAATATGATTTGTCTTGTTTAAATTTAACGTACTCGGTAACATTTTAAAAGCATTGCGGTTTCTTAACGAAGTTTAATCACAAACAAAATTTTTTTTATGCATCTCCATTGACACATTAACATTTTAAAGTTATCAAAAAAAAAAATCTACCCAGTCCCACATACCTTTTTTTGGACACAATTGCGCGTAGTCAATAATGACCTTCATCTCTACCTTGGTTAATAATGTACTATTTGTCTCCCTAGGGAGACAAAATCATGTGTCAAAACATATGTCAAATTTTTTTCATTAATAGAACGGTACCTACAGCAGTGTTTGCGAGTTTATAAGAAGATTTTTTTATTTTGTAAACATAACTACCTTTAAATACTTAAAAACATTTTGTTGCACAAATATTTTAACGAAAAAAAAAATCTACAGTTTTAAACATTTCGCACTTTTTTCTGTAGCTGTGTCAGTGTTCTATCATTATCATTATATTTACAAATTCCTTATCAGTGACCATCATATTATTTAAACCATTTACGCCATTTATTTGCAAATTATGAGTTATTTTGGAAAAAACTGTTCAGATGGATGAAACGTCATTGTCATTTCCATGGAAATTTCGATTAATTTTTTGTAAAAATCATATACAGTCGCATTCATTTCAATATACAGTACCAAAGGTAGTTAATTGACTTTTATGTTGGTAATTGACAGTGACTTTTTTCATTTTTTACCTGAGTAATTGGTAGGTAATTGTGAGGTTAGATTTTATGTCAATTTAAAATTTTAGGCTACAATTTAATGTCACAAATTAAAACTGACACTTTAATAAAATTTTATTTAATTTATAACGAAACATTTTTTCATGGTTATAGTTTGTTAATTCCGTGGTTTTCTAATGAATAATAAGGCGTCAATAAAGCAATCTGGGGAATCTTATCAGTTTCTAACGTTTTAACTTCTTGGAGCCAGAATCTTCTCTATTTTATTTTTGGTCGTCCTTATGCATTTGTTACTTTGTTTTATTTTTCATATTCCTTATGTGTTTTGTTACTTTGTTAGTGTTTCTAAACTCTCACAAGGTACATTTTTAAATACATTTTAACCCAGTGCGCAGTGTCTTCAAAAATATGTATTTAATTTGCTTCTATTCCAAGATTTTAGTTATATTATTAATCTCCCTTATAAATTTAACTGTTCTTTATCTTAATCCATAATGTTTCACACTTTTTTGCCATTAATTTTTCAGTTTTAATTCGCGACTATTTTTGATTGACGTTAGATAGACAGTTGTCACAAACAAATAAACAAAAGATAATTACAATACAGATGACTACTTTGATCCCTTAAATTAGATCAGGCGAGCCAATTATCAGTTATGGCAACTTTAAGGAAAAAAATCACGGTTTGGTTGTGTATATTGATATGAATACGAGTGTACAGGATCTTGATAAAAATTAAACATATTTTTTAATTAACATTTTTCAAGAAAATGCAGGTAGTGAAAAAAATAATATATCAACCACGGTAGAGAAGGTCATAATTGACCTCGCGCAATTGTATCCCTCGCCGCTGCGCGGCACGGGATACAATCTTTGCGCTTAGGTCAATAATGAACCTCTTCTCTACCTAGGATGATAATATACTATTTTTTCACTACTACCTAAAGAAGAGGCAATTGTTGACCGATTTTATACCAGAGAAATCACATTTCTCTACCTTGGTCAATAATAATTTCCACATCTATGTACACAATGAACAGCTGATGAGTAACTGCCTTAAAATTTAAAAGTAGAAACTTCCTTATCAGTGACCATTATATTATTTAAACCATTTACGCCATTTACGTGTAAATTATGAGTTATTTTGGAAAAAACACCCATTTAAAGAACTTTTTATAGTTTTGATTGATGTAACGTCATTTGTCATTTCCATGGAAATTTCGATTAATTTTTGTAAAAATCATATACAGGGTTTTGATAAAAATTTAACATATTTTTAAATTACCATTTTTCAAGAAAATGCTAGTAGGGAAAAAAATAGTATATAAACCACGGTAGAGAAGGTTATTATTGACTACGCACAATCTTTGCGCTAGGTCAATAATGACCCTCTTCTCTAACTTGGTTAATAATGTACTATTTTTTACCCCAACTTAACGAAAAATATGGAAAGACTACAAGAAATAATTTGGAAAATTTAAAACAGATGCTATATTACCCTTTAGCTCGAGGGTCAATTCAATGAAAAAAAAATGTGCACTAATTACACAAACCCCAAGCAAATCCCACAACAAATTTCTAGCAAATTGCAAATTTCTAGAAAAATGGACACTTATTTTATTTAATGAATAGCCCCTTGGTTAAGTCAGTAACTGTGCCCAATTCAAACATTTTATAAGGTGAAATATTTTTCAAAAATGATTTTATCTTTTCTTTTTTATAAAAAGTCGTAAAAAAAAATAAAAACTAAATTAAATTTTAATTTGTTACAACCATTGTATGGAAAATAAAAATACCTTCAAAATGATGTATAACATGACCCCCAGTCTTTTAGAAATAAAAACAAACAAAAATAATTACCTCTTAAGTTGGGATAAAAAAATAGTATATTATCATCCTAGGTAGAGAAGAGGTTAATTATTGACCTAGCGCAAAGATAGTAAAGTAAGTTTTAAATGCATTTTTTAATTTTTTTCACTTTTCTTACATAACCAGCAAACACAAGTGACATTAGGGGCTTTCTCGACAACTGAGATGACGAATCCATTCGCGTTTGGATTCGATATCGGCCAATCGTAACGTCTCCGTGGGTCACGGAGTCGGTTCGATTGGCCGATATCGAATCCAAACGCGAATGGATTCGTCATCTCAGAAGTCGAGAAAGCACCAATTAATGACAATATACATGGTAAAATCTGTCACCCTATGCTTGCCTACTCTGTTTTAAACAAATGGTGAATGGATAGTACTTTTCGGACATAGTCTTGCGAGGCCTATAAATATAGCACAGAAGATAAAAAGTGTTTTTTAATTATTTGAGTCTGACCTAGTGACCGCTTTCAGTTCTTGATTTACCTACAGGGTGTCCAAAAAATGGCACATAAACGCGATGGTACGCTCTAAGGGATCCGTAGAAAATTGTCAAAAAAAATCCATATCTGTTACATTGTCACGTACAGGGATGTTATTATTATACACGCACTCATAAACTATACGATGTAACAATCCTTGAGCTCTCTCATAAATAAACTGCTGTTCAAAAGTTAGGAATACCGAGGTTTTCCAACTTTTGGAATATATTAGAAATAAAATTTTTCTTTTGAGATAATAAATAAGAAAAAAAAAGCTCTTGGTATGGTTTTTTCTTTAACTTTGCCAGGAATTTGATAAAGTTTTGGACTTTAGCAAAATTGCGGATATCCTAAATTTTATCATCAGCCGAAAAATCTTTCAAATCATTTTTAAAAGTAGGGGTATCTGTCTTGTTTTATCTTTAAGAATGTCTAGCTGCTAATTAAGCACTCGGACTGATTGAGACCCCTAACGTTTGGTTGATAGGGTCATTTTCTTAAATTATAGTCAAAGTGTTGGATCCCGTTTTAATAACCGCCAATTTGAAACAGGAACTTTTGCTAAGGAGTCAAAAAGTATAGACCTTAAACTTTATTAGCAATAGAAGAATGATATCCGACGAATAAGTGCAACAGAAGCCTGAAGGTACGAGAGCACCCTTGCGCGATCGGTGTTTTAAAGCCACTGGAGCTTCTGCATTCGTTTTAACGGTAGGAAAACATTTTTGCAATGTCAATTAAGGATTTAGGCAACTTTTAAGAGGAGTTTTGTTAACCCTTGACCTCAAACGGCAATGATAAGAGTGGTCAAAGGAACGAGAATATGGACAGGAAAAATGTAATTCTGTACTGCTTATAAACGAATCCAAATTTGGTTAATTTTCTGATAGTCATCGTGTACAGGCTTTTTTTTTTTTTTTTTTTTTTTTTTTAAAACAATTTTATTCAAAATAAAAAATTAACAAATTTAACATTATACTTAGGTATATTTCATTACTATAACTAAATAATTTCAAAAATTCCTACATTATTCTTTTTAATTTGACCACTATTTCTAAGAATAGTCTTAAATTCATTTATGTTTGCATTTTTATGGGATAAAATATAATCTAACAGCTCAATAATCACCAAATTCAGCAAATTATTAAATTTTGCAAATAAAATCAAACCCCAGTAGTCTTTTAATTTTTTTGACTGTAACATAAAAATGTTTCTCGTTAAGGAAATAATCCATTCTGCAATTGGTTTAAGTTCATTATAACATTCAAATCTGTGTACTATTGAATCCTCATGAATGCAGCATCTTTTGCACTTATCATCGGTTGCCTTGGATATTTTAAATAAAACTTTTTGTGTCGGATAAATTTCATGACATACCGTAAAAGCCAGACTTTTCTGAAAATGTGTAAGGCATGAGGTGTTAATATTAGACCAAATTACTGGCCAGTTTAGATTTTCTTTTTTTCCCACAATACTAGGTTTATATTGGAAACCAGTTAGCTTTTCAAAATATAATTTTTTTGAAGAAATATTTGTACCGTGATCTAGTAATGCCACATGATTTTCGTGATATGGAAACTCAAGAATAAACCTCTTATAATGTGGTGCAGTTTTTGGAGCTATTAAAGGGTATGGTGGATTCTGAATGTATTCCGATTTATGATACTCGAGTTTATTTTGACTTATTCCTATAATAATATTTTTAATTAGTAAGACATTAGCCTTAGTCCACACATCAGATATCGCAAGTCCACCCTCACCCTTTGGCAAGATGACAGTGGTTTTCGCTACTCTTAAAGTAACTCTGGTCCACACAAACCAGCCAATTATGGACGATATCCTATTAGCTGTCATTTTCGGTATTGGTAAAATTTGAGCGCAAAACCACACTTTAGAGAGTGCATAAATATTAACGAAAGCAGCCCTCTGATACAAACTAAGAAAACGGTACTTGTTTTTATTCAAAACTGCTTGAACATTTAAAACTATTTTGGTCCAATTTTCTTTAATAGACTCTCTTATATTAGCAAAAAACTCCAAGCCCAAGATCTTAATTTTATTTTTAATTTCGAACCAGTCATAACTATCTTGAAAAGAATGTTTTTTATTTGAAGGACCTAAAAGTATCGCCTTACATTTAGCTTTATTCAGTTTGGCCCCAGAAAAGCCACAAAAATCAGCAACTATATTTTTAACTAACTTTAGTTCCTCTAATGAATTTATGATAAAGGATATGTCATCCGCATATGCATTACAATTTATGTTTTGTTTTTGACTCATATTAATAAGCGGTTGTATGGCTATAATAAAAATTAACATTGACATGGGACACCCTTGTCTCACTCCACTGTTTATACATATTTCCTGTGAACGGTCACCATTTATTTGTAAACACGATTTGGCATTTTTATATAAGTTTTGTATATTTCTAATTATGTTTGGATTTAATTTTAGTTGTTCAAGTAAATAAAAGATATAACTATGACTGATACGATCAAATGCATGATCAAAATCTAGACTCAAAAGCAGTTGTCTACGACGTTTGATAATTGCCTGAACTGAGGCTTCCCTTATATTAGTTAATGTGTCTAAAATATTTCGGTTTGGTGTACTACAAGTTTGCTCTTTTTAAACCAATTTATCAAGGAACATAGCCAATCTTTCTTTTAAACATTTCATGTATATTTTGTAATCTGTACACAAAAGAGATATAGGGCGAAAATCTTTTATATTAACAGGGTTAGATATTTTTGGGACCAAAACTATAATTCCCTTTTTAAAACTGTCAGGTATAGAAACACCTTTGTGTATTTCATTTATTATTAAGACCATGGTGTCCTTAATAATATCCCAATAATCAAGATAAAATTCTAAGGTAAGTCCATCATGTCCAGGAGACTTATGTTTTTGGCTAGATTTTAAAATGTTGTAGATTTCATTTTCATCAAAATTACTTACTATGATGTCATTATCATCATTCAATAAACACCCATTTTTGGCAATACTTTCGTTAATTATCCTTTTATCAATTTTTAGTGCACTATTTTCTTTATATAAATTGGAAAAAAACTCAGAAATATTTGTTTTTATTTCTGTTGGATTATTTATAAGACGATCATCAACTTGTATTTGTGATATATTGTTTTTTTTACTAGTTTTATTTTTTTTAATCAAATGGAACAACGAGTAGCTTTCATTATGAATTAGTCCCACGTTTTTATTTTTTAAAATTATTTCGTCATAAAATCCAGCTTGTTCTCGGATTATAAGGGCTTTGATTTTTTTTATTTCGATAAATTTTTCAGATGAAAGTGCGCTATCTTGGTTTACACTTTCCATAAGTTCTTTTAAAACAGCATAATAATGGTTAATTTTCTTTAATCTGAGCCTTTTAAAATAACTAAACTGCCATCTAAAAAATGCCGCAACCTTTATTTTCCCATAACTGCACCACCACTCCAAAGTGGTAGAGTATGATTTTTGTTTATTAACCCAATTATTCCACTCTATTTGAAAATATTCTTTTACTTTTTTATTTTTAAGAATCGAATTATTTAGTGTCCAGTAATACTTAAACTCATTATTTTTAACATTAACACGGTCAATTCTGTAATTAAATATGATAGCTCGATGATCGCTGAAAGCTGTGGGATGAATAAAGCACATTCCAACCTGAGATAATTTACTTTTTGAAATATAAAATCTATCCAATCTAGATGCCCCTTGAGGGTGAAAGTACGTAAAGCCTTTAGAATTATTGTGTTTATATTCCCAAATATCCGAAAGTTCCAAGTTAGTTATTATTTTTTTTAAAGATTCGCATTTGTTTTGTGGGTTTTCATTAGTACTATCGTTCTTGTGTATTATACAATTAAAATCACCTCCTAGTATTACATTCCGTTCAGATTTTAATAAAACCGGTACGTCATTTTCAAAGAAATTTTGTCTTTCGTTCTTAGTTTGGGAACCACTTGGCTCATAAACTTGACAACTAAACTAATACCCCTGGAAGAATCCAATAATATTACGTCTGAAAACTTTAGATTGTCCCTTAATAAAATAGCTGTACCTCTTCGATTTTCGTTAATATTTACTATTGCGTTAAAATTGCGTATAAATCCAAAATCAGTCAGAGCTACTTCTTGTAAAAATAAAATGTCCACATTTTGCGCAAAAATAAAATCTTTGAGCATACAAAGTTTCGTATCAGATTGAATAGTACACAGATTCAAGCTGCCAATGACTAAGGATATTTGTTGCATTTTGTGAATCTATTTAAGAGAAACCGAAACAGAGAAAGGAAAATCCAGAGGCTTTGGGCCATCCGATCTTAAGTGCATAATAGAAAAATGGAAGTATACGTCCTATAATAATTTTGCTGCATTTTGGTATATTTGCAATTAATTTCAAGTTAGCGTAGAATTAATTTAAACAAAAAAGACAATGTAATAAATCAATTTGGCAAATAATCAATTTTTAACAAACATTAATTTCTTACTCTTAAATTAGCTTGATTCAATATACTTGTCTGGATCAGACTGCGGATCAGACTCATCACCATGGCTTAACGTTTCCATCAGATCATTATCAACATCATCAGCCCAACTACCAAGGTCCACTTTCTCATCAAGTTTTACATTCTTTCTGTGATGTGTTCTGGCACCGTCTTCACTTGAATCAGTCATTACTGGTCTGTCTCTTTTTCTTTTTTCCTTTTCACGTTTTTCATGCTCTTGGTTGGGCTTAATACTAGCATCAGTTTGGGTGTCTTGAGAACTTTCAACAATATTGGCAGTCTCCCCCTCTTTTTCCATAATGGTATTTTTTATTGGCACGGGATCGGTTTTTGGAGTAGAATGTACCATGGCAATAACGGGTTCGTTTTTGTTGTTTATTTGTTGTTCTTTGGTATTTTGCTGCGGTTTTAAAGGTACAAGATTTGTAGGTAGGTTTTCCCATCTTCTGGTAAAAAATGATTTTGAGTTCACACTTTTGGGACAATCTTTTGCTTCGTGGTCATTAGCATCACATCTTCGGCATGTTTTTGTTTGTCCTAAATAATTTGTCCAATACTGACGGCCGCATATTGTTACATAAGATGGAATACTTTTGTTTAAGATCATTTTTGCTATTTTGGTGTCGTTATAACATTTAAAGGGTAAGTTTTTCCAGGTGTCATTGTATAAATTACTTACAGTTCCATATTGAGATAGAACTTTCTTAATTTCAATATCAGGTATTTCGAGGGGAATTCTATGGATTTTTACTGTTATTTTTTCACTCTCATTTACTAGTTCTAATTTTGTAATTTTGGTGTCTTTTCTTACATATTCCAAATTGTCTGCATATTTTTCAAAGATTTCTTCAAAGTATTCGTTAGTTTTAATTTTAACAATTAGTTTTTTCCCAGGTATACCAATACTAAGTACTTCGGCAGGATTCAGATTCATTTGTCCTTGTAAAAACAGGTGGTATTCTAATTTAGAAATTTCTTCATTTACATCCATGAAATCAATACTAAAAGTATTTATTCTCGGGAAATTCGTATTCATTTTGATTAATTATGTATCCAAATAACAATATTCGCGATTAGACTTGTTTGTTGCCTGTATTATCTTACTGATAACGTCGAGCGCTCGTACCCACATCTGCACCTGCTGAGGTACAGATGCCGACTATAGCTTGGTATTGTAGATGTATCAGAAAATATGCCGAATCTGGATTCGTCTAAAAGCAGTACAGAATTACATTTTTCCTGTCCGTATTCTCGCTACCTTGACCACTTTAATCATTGCCGTTTAAGGTCAAGGGTTAACGAAACTCCTCTTAAAAGTTGCTTAAATCCTTAATTGACATTGAAAAAATGTTTTCATACCGTTAAAACGAATGCAGAAGTTCCAGTGGCTTTAAAACACCGATCGCGCAAGTCTCTTCTCGTTCCTTCAGGCTTCCGTTGCACTTATTCGTCGAATATCTTTCTTCTATTGCTAATAAAGTTTAAGGTTTATACTTTCCGACTCCTTAGCAAAAGTTCCTGTTTCAAATTGGCGGTTATTAAAACAGGATCCAACACTTTGACTATAATTTAAGGAATGACCCTATCAACCAAAAGTTAGGGGTCTCAATCAGTCCGAGTGCTTAATTAGCAGCTAGACATTCTTAAAGATAAAACAAGACAGATACTCCTACTTTTAAAAATGATTTGAAAGATTTTTCGGCTGATGATAAAATTTAGGATATCCGCAATTTTGCTAAGTTCAAAAATTTATCAAATCTCTGGCAAAGTTAAAAAAAGAACCGTACCAAGAGCTTTGTTTTTTCTTATTTGTTATCTCAAAAGAAAAATTTTATTTATAAAATATTTCAAAAGTTGGAAAACCACGATATCCCTAACTTTTGAACAGCAGTTTAGCTATCAGATTGTTACATCAGGGTTCTGTTCGATTATGTCAAGTGTGTGTATGGTTCGATCCCTCTAGTGACTCCTCTCGGTAAGAAGACCTCTCTTATTGTAATAGTTCTTTTAGTTCATAATAAATTATGTAGTATTTATTATCTTTTATTGACCCCCAAACGGCATGATAAGGGCCCAAACCTTAACTTGCCTGACAATATCCATCGAGAAAAATGCGAACAAAGTTGCATAAGTTCGGCAACACAGTTTGTAAAATACATCTATAAAGCTCATCTAGATTTTTTAGCATGGACATTTTTGCATGTAGATCATATTGACATTGTTGTCAGCTTCATTTCATAAAATTTTTGTAAAATTAAATTGGTTGTAAAAATTTTATTTGGCCATTTAAAAGATAAACAAAGGGTATAGAAGATAGATTTTTTTTAACAACTTTCTGCGGGTCCCCAGACATGGCCCATCGTACCATCGCGTTTGTGCGCCATTTTTTTGACACTCTGTATAATTATTATACATACCCTGGTTTGCGCAAGCCATCCATTTTACTTCTCGAACATTGGACACCTCTCTTCCGATTAAATAGGTAAATACGCGTACATTCATATTGGGAAGATTTTGCCAATTATATTCTTCAAAAATTTCCTTGTAATTATACTGGACTCCATCAGTTACCAGCATAATTGCTTGATTGCAGCAGGCGCCTATAAAGGATTAGAATTTAATTATAAAAATAACGTTTTAATCAGGATAATGTAATAATTTTTTGCAAAAAATGTTTAGTTTTTGTACCAATTTTTTTTATTTACGCAAAGAAAATTGATTTTAAAAAACACAAATTTGTGTCACCAAAACTATTTTTGGTAGAATTTGGGTCTACATGGTTCTGTTTGGATATTTAGGTCGAGCTTATAAGTAGGTATGTTTTTTTTGTGGCTTAAGTAGTTCACACACACAAAATCTACCCCCACGGCTCACCCATTTTGCAGGGATCTGGATCTGGATTTAAGTAGAGGTCAACTCGAAGTTGATGCACTTAGGCCTCTTAATTGGGCCCATTGTACATGCCTCTAACGAGACCCGAGACAATTGCAGCCTCAGGTTCGGATCTTTAACGTGCACGAGTGCACACGGAACCACCGGCTCTACTTTGCTTTCGAACGAAGGTGTCCTGAGATACAATACAAATATCTCTCTACTAAACGTGACCGGTAGCCATTTTCATTTTTGATTACTTCTGGGGTTCAAACCCAGGTGACTTTGGTTAGAAGTCGGACACTCACTCACTAATCCAGCTGCGCGGCTCCCCTTTTGCAGGGGTTGCAACCTTTATGATAAGATAATAATGTTTTAAATTTTTGTCTATTGTGGTTTGATAATTTTCTTAAGCCTGATTTTTACCTAATCGCCACTAGCCGATCGGTACATAATAAGCTTTGCCACAGTTATTCGGGTCAAGAACAAGATAGATTTTATTTTCAGCAACGATGGAGAAATATGCAAAGACATCTCAGTTCTAAACAAGTTTAATACTGGCAGCGATCACAGATTAGTCAAGGCACATTTTCAAATAAACACAAGCGTTTATTGCATCATAATTAAAAGGAAAATCAAACTACGTATACAGGGTGTCCCAGAATTGGCGCACCACCTGTATGGTACGCTGTTAGGGCATGCCTTGGGATTCCAGGAAAATTGTAAAAAAAAATCCATCTATTATATTCATTGAGGAAAATGCGAACAAAGTTTCTTAAATTCGGCAACACAGTCTAGGATAATACTACATAGTCTAGGAAAATAAATCTAAAAATCCCATCCATGAGTCTTGATTATACACTTTTGCACTAGATTTTTATTGACATTGTTGTCAGCTTATTTCGAGAAAATTTTGTAAAATTAAATTGATTATAAAAATGTTATTTGACCATTTTAAAGAAGAAAAATTGGTGAAATGGTTTAAGATAGACTGCAGCTTTGTATTAAACCATATTTTTCGTTAATACGTGCTGTTGTTTTTAAGGTATATGCGTTTAAAGTTTTGCACTTTGGGGCCTCATATCTTCGGGGGTGTATGAGATGGATTTTTTTTGACATTTTTCTGGGGATCCCTGGGCATGCCCCAACAACGTACCATACAGGTGGTGCGCCAATTCTGGGACACCCTGTATAGGTACCTGAGATGGTGGCCTTAGTAAATTATGATTTAAATTATAATGTATTGTATTTTTTTTGTTCTTTAAATAAATAAATTTAATAAAAATAATACTCTTTTTTTTATATTATTTTTTTGTTTTCCCATTGCCTTTCCCTTAATTTTGACCGTTACAAACTCCACCCTTCCTTCGATATTGCAACAAAAATTTGAAATTTTTAGCCAAAACTTCTTGATGTTTTTAAATTTCTTGCCAAAAATAACTATAAGTTTAAATTTTGCATCAAAAATTCTGAAAATTTAAAATGTAATGCATCTGTAAAGGTTTTTTAATAGAAATTCTGAGGAATTTTTTCGGGGAATCGGGGGAATTTTTTGGGAATTGGAGGAATTTTTTGAGAATTGGTGGAATTTTTTGGGAAGTGAGGGAATTTTTTAGGAATTGGGGGAATTTGTGGAATTTTTTGGGAATTTGGAGGAATTTTTTACAAAGAATTCCTGTTGGGGGAAGTGGTGTACACTATTTGGGTATGTGAATTCCCCCTCGTATTTAAAGTAATACTTTTTTTTATTAACTTATTTTTACATCGGTCTGTTTCTGCAACTATGGCTAAATACAGATGCTCTTAGTGAGACTACCCCCAATACGAGAAATTTTGTCGTATCTCTTCCTTTTTCAAAGATGGGTAGAGCTCTTTTACGTGCACATATGCACACGGGACTGCGTCTTTTATTTCGTCTTCCGAGCGAAGGCATCTCTAGAAACATCTATCCCACCAGTAAATGTTACCAGCAGACTTTTTTTATTTTTGGATCCCGGGGATCGAACATATTTACGAATTTTATGAAAATAAACCAACAGACATATATACATATTTGTCAAACACCTATAAAATGACTTAAACCTGAAGCAACAATGGTTTTCTGACGTTTGACGGAGACTAAACAATATGCAAACTATCAAAATAAGACCGAGAGGTAGATGCAGGTGTAAAACATAGAAAAGACCCTTACATGTCGATGATGTCGAGTCTCTTGTCCAGCGGCCATTTCATAAAAGGTACAAGTCGACAAGTGTAAAATTTTATTGAATTCTTTTACTGACTACAGAGAAACTGTTGGCGAGCAGACAAACTAAATTTTATGACAGACAGTAGGGATACCTTCTAGATAACTAGGCCTGAAACGTTTATAATGACAAATATAAAACATGCGTCGACCTGAAATGAAGTATGCCATGAAACCAAGTTATCCCTACTGTCTGTCAAAAAAAAGTGACGTTTGTCTTATTGGAGAAGTCAATTGAGTCTCAAATAACATAAGACAGCGTCATTGACGTCACTGACGATGTCTTCTGCAAATTGTCAATTTGTAATTTTTAAGAAATATTTCATGCTTGAGAAATCGTTTGATAAAGCCAAAAAAACATCGTATACTTTTAAGATATAACAATTTTGTTGTTAAATGATATAGAGGTACAGGGTGTCCCACGTAAGATGACCCAACCCCTTATCGCAGGAACTAAAAATGCTAGCAAATTTTTGTTTTCGCAGGATTGTTTGTAATGAACCAAATTTTTATTTTTATAGTACATTTTTTATACAAGAAGAAATTTCACCTTTTACCTATAAAAAAATCTCGTTACCGATTGGTTGAATGCCCTGTAAATTTACACCCAACAAATTCAAAATGGCCGCTACGAAACATATGTTATTTTGACTTAAAAAAAAACTTTCGTTATGCTCGACGTCGACTCTCAAACTGTCACTTTAACAATCAAAAACAAAGAAAGAAGAAAGAAAGAAAATAAATGTATTTAAAAAGAAATGTAAGCAAAATATAAAGTGTACTTACTTAACCTAAAATATTCCATTACAGACTGGTAACCGCCTAATGTCTACTCTTCACGCAGAAGCTACGTGAAAGGCTAGCATAAGTAAACTTGTGTGCGGTTACCAGTCTGATGTAAACACTAATAACAAAATTTTAACATAAAATAAATGCCTAGTGCAAAATCAAATTAACTTAAAGTAGTAAAAAATAAACTTAACAAAAATTATCCTTAAAAAAATTAAATTAAACTAACAAAAATATTCTTAACAATGTTTAAAAACTAAAAAGTATTTTTTTTTTTATTATGAGCCAATAAGTATTTTTTTTTTTTTAGTTTTTTTTTTTTTTTATTTTTTAATTATTTTTTTTTTAGAGAAGAGCATTAATAAATTTAGTAGAATTGATTCTTAAATCAATTTTTACATGTTTAATGAATTGTTTATAGGAAAAAAAAAGACGATTTTAAATAGTTTGGAAGTAAATTATATATTTTACATAAATTGTATGAGAAACATTTTTGTCCAATGTTCTGTTTTACATTTAGATTTTTAGCAAAATTATTAGTATTTAAACGGGTGGCATAATTATGGTTAATCAATGTCATCTTACACCATATTTTTCCATCTTTTTAACAAGAATTTTATGCGAAATTGTGTCGAACGCCTTGGCTAGATCTAGGAAAATACCCAACGAAGGTTTTGACAAGTCAAGGTTGTTATATATTTTTTGTGTCAAAAATGCAATGGCGTCGTTTGTATTTAATCCTTCACAAAATCCAAATTGATTTGAATGAATTATTTTATCTTTCTTAAGAAAGTTAAGTAACCTGTCTTTTAAGCAGGTCTCAAAAATTTTAGCTAAAATAGTAATTATAGAAATAGGCCGGTAGTTGCCTATAACTTTTATGTAGAGGTTTGACTATAGTATATTTCAAATCACCACCACTTTGCATTGATTTATTAAATAAAAAAACAAGAATTGGAACAATTATTTCGGAGACTTTTTTAATAACTACTGCTTGGATGTCATCAAACCCCGTTGATTTACTAACATCTAACTTTTTTATAATCGATTCGAGTTCAGATGCTATTACTGGAGAAAAAAACAAATGAATTCTGATTATTAGAAATTTTAGCATAAACATCAAAATCATTTTGAGCAATCTTGTTTCTCATTTTATCTGCTATGTTGATAAAATAATTGTTCATTGCATTTGATGTATCTTGTTTGTCGCAAAGAATTTCATTATCAACAATTAGTTCTTTGACATGGAATTTTGATTTAGACCGATTATTAATTTCGTTTAAAATATTCCAAGAGTCCGTCCCTGCCTCATTTAATTTATTTTTATAGTAGTTATCTTTAGCAACTTTTATCAAGTTATTTAACTGATTTCTGTATTCTTTAAAACGTCTTTCAAATAATTGATTATAATTACTTTTACGCAGTTCTTTATACATAGTTTGTTTTTTATTTATGGAATTTACTAGACCAGCAGAAATCCACGGTTTTCTTTTTTTACATTTTTTATTCAATAATCTGATAGTAGTTGCTTTGTTTATACATATTTTAAAGCCATTTAAAAAGAATTTAAATGCCGTATCAACATTCGGTGCAAAATAAACGTAATCCCAATTGTAAGTAGATAACAAATTCTTTAAACAATTAAAATTTATTTCTGAAATAGACTGTTTATCAGCAACAGGTGTTTCTCTTTTTTTATGTTTTTTATACTTAAAATAATCGGATAGTGATCCGTTAAAGAATGTTGAAACACCATTGGCGTAACATTAATAAAATTAAATTTATTTGACGCTTTTAAATAAATATGATCAATGCAAGTAGAGGAATGTTCTGTTACCCTTGTGGGTTTTGTTATAAGAGGAAAAAAATTAAAAGCGCACATTAGGTTTTTGTAGTCCGTAATATAAGTAGAATTTCCCAAAATTTCAATATTCATATCGCCCACAATAATCTCAACATCTAACTTACAGTTAACCGGCAAATAATCATTTAAGACATTAATAAGATTGTTTGTTCCATGAGAGGGTGGGTTATATATTGAGGTAATGCCGCACTTAACATTTTCCAAAACTAATTCCGTTCTTAAAAATTTGAAACCGTTATGGGTAACGACTTCCGTATTTTGTTGCAATTGTGATTTAATTAAAAGAATCACGCCGTCATTTTGACTCACCTCTCCGTAATTATAATAAACTACATACCCGTTCAAATAAATCTGTTGTGGATTATCTAACCCTCTTGTCTCTGTTAATACAATTACGTCGAAAACATGATTAAATTGGTCCATCAGAACCTCCAACTCTCCAAAATTCTTTAATACTCCCCTTATATTAATATGAAAAACTTTTAGTGAAGTTCTACTATCTAAAACAAAACTATTTACTTCCGCAATGGTATCAGGCTCAAATGTTTCGGTATGAAACTGATGTACAATATTTAATAAGTCCATAAAAAAAAATTAATAAGATAAATTACCAGTTTACAGCACAAATAAGAAAAAAGTTTAATTAAGCGGTCCTTGAGATCTTCTTCGATGAGTCAGGCTCTTAAGGTCTTCATCAGAATTGATTAGAATTGCACGATCCCCCTCATTATTCTTCAGAAAAATCTTTCCGTGTGAAATCCAAGCAAACTTAAAATGATTTTCAGTTTTAAATTTTCTGACTTCCTTAAAAAGAGCTGCAGTTGTTGGTGAGAGGTCATCATTAAAGTAAAGGATGTGTTGGCCTGGTAGCAAACAATCACTCGATTTAAGGGAGTCAACCTCTTTTCTTTTCTTCATTAAACGTTCTTTGGATTCAAAACTGGACATTCTTCCGCGAATTGGAGCATTTTGGGTTTGAGATACTCGTTTGCACTCGTACTTTTCATTTTCAGATCCCAGCTTAATAAAGATTGATTTAACTACTTCGCTAACGTTTTCGTTGTCCTGGCTAGGAACATTCATTATCATAAGATTGTTTTTTCTTACTTCATTTTCAAGTTCGATGACCCTATTTTTAAGTTTGTTTACATAGGTTTTTGTCTTCTGTGATTGTTTTTCTTCTTGTTTCAGTGCTTCTCTTAGAGTTTTTATGTCTTCATTCATTTCATCAAATTTTTCCGACATAAATTCCACAGACTGACGCATTTTTTTGATTTCCTGGTAGATTTCTTCGTTTGTGATTTTGGTATGGACCAACATCACCTCCGATTCATCGTCTGAATCATTGGATTCACAAGTACTGCAGGTAAATGTGGTCCCTGCTTTTATCTCATCTAGTGTCATACTAGTGCACTTTTGGCAGAACCACTTTTGGCAATCACCCTCACATTGGATTTTAAACTGTGCTTTAGTAAAGATTTTCTTGCAGGCAGCACATTTTGGTTTTTTCGGTGCCATTTGGTGTTGCGCCACTGCTTCTTTGGAGATAACGAGGAATACAAGTAATTAGATGAAATGTTTAATTAGCGGGTAATTCTTGGAGATTTACAACTGAAGGAATAGCACTTGTAAAAGAACTAATTACAATCCGTTTAATGGTACAAAAAAGGAGTTTTTTGCACCAAAATAACTAGATAAATTTAAAGAAATTCTAGAGCACTTTACAATCGACTTTAACCTTAGGCAGTTATTAAAAGATGAATGAACAAAATTTTATAATTTTTTTAAATGCCAGTGTCTTGTCAAAGTTAACATGGCAGATTAAAATTTATTAATAATCTCGTTGTTTTCCCAGTTTTTAAGAATATAATGCGAAATTTAACGAAAGTTTTAGTTGCTGAAGTTGCTCTAAATATAAATTGTGCCCTGTTGGGCTGTGTTCTATCGCTACACCTCTTCAAAAGATTCTGTTTTAAAAACCTTAAACGAACTAAGAACAAGGGGACCTACAATCTAGCGTAAATCAAACAACTACTGAAAAATCATAACAACGACCCCCTACCAATTAAAATACAGGGTACGGCCTTGGACACCGACAATTCAATTCCTTGTCTAAAATGTATTTCATTCAATTTTTGTAAGAATCAAAGGCGTTTTTAAACACATTAATTTATTTGGTATCAATCATCATACAATATTAGCAATCCAATATGGATAATTTATTAATTAACATCGCAATAACTTACATTATTTGCACGTTATTAGTTTAAAATTACTAGAAACTCTGTTAGCACAATCCTTCTATTTTTACGTAAGGGCAACACCCGGGCCCGGGGTGGGTAAGTTCTCTTTATAGGATAAGATATATTTCATTACCACTTGGTGGTAGTTCTCAATTTTTCGAATTTTCCATAAAAATGGCATTTCTACTCGCAAATGCAAACATGGCAAACGGAAGCTGAAATTACGCGTTTTCTTTGTGAAGCTGTTTATTTTCTACTGCAGGTTGATTAGGTACGGCACAAGCACAGGATAATAATGGGGTGCTTCTTAAAAATACTTATTGCCCGATTGTGTACAATTTCTTGGAACTTTAATGTTCCCACATAAATTGCATCCCCAAATTTGTTTGGATAGCCTCAATGGTATCTCTGACTATTGCCAGATTCACAGAACGCATTAACAACTTGTTTTGGTTTGAAAAATAAGCGGTTACCGACAAAATTTTTAAATTTATTTTAAATTTTAGTTTTTTGTGACAGATTAATTTGAAAGTTTCAGTTTTGACAAACGTAAAATTTCTAAGGTTTGTTCGAAAACACAACAAAAAATCGAAAATTTACTGAAGAAACCCTTAATAGGCAATCCAAAACAAATTTTTATCGTGTAGTCGGAGTTTCTTCTTGTATAAAAAATATACTATAGTAATGTTTCACTCTACAGGGTGAAGACCCTATATTTTTTCATATTTTTTAATAGTCCTAAAAATAAGGATTATTTTGTTAAAAGTCCGAAATCTCCAACTTTTTTAGTTTTTGCAAAGAAAATTTTTTTTTGGAATTTTTGCCAGTTGCAGTATTTTTTTAAAAAAATCATTGCGCTTTTCATGGGTGATATTTTTGCATGAAATTTAAACAACGTATAATTAGGATGCTTATAAAGCATTTTCATATAAAATTTGACCAAAAATCGTAACCGAAAGTGAAAAATCCGCCATTGAATATTGATACATTAAAACAGTTTTATTTCTGAAAAATTAAATGCAAAGCTATATTCTTTTTTAGCCCATTAAATTTACCTTTTAATTTCCTTTCATTTGATACCCCACTTCCCTATAACTATTTCCAACCCTTTTGGAGATATTCGATAAGGGTAGTTTTACGAATAGTTTTTACCCCAATTACAAAAAATATATCACTTACATGTTTCCTTTCAAAGGATAATCGACTTGTCTTAGCCTTTTTTTAAATAAATTTAAATAAAACGTAATTGGGGTAAAAACGATTCCTAAAAACACCCTTATTGAGTATCTCCAAAAGGGTTGGAGATAGGTATAGAGAAGTGGGGTATCAACTGAAAGGAAATTAAAAAGTAAATTTAATGGGCCAAAAAAAAATGTAGCTTTGCATTTAATTTTTCAGAAATAAAACGGTTTTAATGTATCGATTTTTAATGGCGGATTTTTCACTTCCGGTTACGATTTTTGGTCAAATTTTAGATGAAAATACTTTATAAACATCTTAATTAAGATAATAATTAAGAAGTGAATTTGTGTTCCGAGTAAATGGAACACCTGTAGAGTGAAACATTACTAAAAATAAAAATTTGGTTCATTACAAACAATCCTGCGAAAACAAAAATTTGCTAGCATTTTTAGTTCCTGAGATAAGGGGTTGGGTCATCTTACGTGGGACACCCTGTACATACTACAGGAATAAATTCAAAGAGACAAACCTTTTTCCCGAAAATCTTGAAGCAGTTCGAACGCCGTTATAAGCGCCAATGAGAAATTGGCAATTTGTTCGGTTTTAAATAGATTCATGCTTTCCTTAAACACTCTGACGTTCGCCAAATTTGCCTGGAAAATATAAGATTTTAGTTTATCTGAGCAAGTTATATTTTTTTGAATTAAGGCTAAAAATATTTAATTTTTACCTAGGCCATGTATTGAATGTGTACTTTTAAATTACTACTACTTATAAATAAACTAGCGGTAATTTAAAAATAAGCATTTTATGCATGTAAGCTCCCGTAAGCTTACATAATTTAACGCCAGGATAGGCGCTTTGTAGCGCCACAGCGCATGCTTTTTGACTGGTCATCTGTGGTTGGACTCAAAAAAATTGGTACCAAAAATAGCATTTTTTTGACATATTCACCCTTTCCGTTCGTACCGAAGTCGACGGTCGACACATCTCAGGAACCGTCAGATTGACTCATTTATTTCTGACGTGTTTGGACGTATAGAGATGCGTCGACCGGCGACTTCGGTACGAACGGAAACAGTGAACTATTTGTTTTACTACCCGAAATGCTGTTTGCATGAAAGTGCACAGCATTCCCTCAAATTTTCCAGTTTTAAGGACGCCTATATCGTTCGCGTAACCAACGGTGTGGAACCCTTGATTGTAAAGAATGATAATCAGGTTACTAAATCTGCTACCAAGTTTCACAGGAGTGGAGAAAGGACTCTACCTTGTGGACAGTATTTTCTTATCAGCCCTTTGAATGTTGTGTCGCTGACACTGATTTATGCTACCCGGTTCTTAAGGATTTGGTGGATTAAATCACATACTTGACACAATGTCCCCTTAGAGCAGGTGTTAACACTATTAAAAGAAATCTTGTTAAAGGCTCCTTCGATACATTAGGGACACAGTACTGACACTCAGTCCTTTGCATCCCAACCAAAATGCTTACACCACAGGTAAATCTACTGAATCGGCCCTTCACTTAGTCACGGGCAAAATCGAAAAATCACTGGACAACAAGTTGTCCACCCTAGGTGTCTTCATAATTTCATAGATATCTATGAATACACCTAGGGTGGACTGGCTCGCTGAAGAAGGTTTGCGCTTAATTTCAGCTTCGTGGGAGCTGCATGGGTTAAGGGTACATATTAAGACTTCACAAGCAAGGTGTCTAAATGCACAATACTATTAATCACTAAAAAAAATTAGTTATAAGTTCAAAAAGTAGCTAATAGAAAATAATATCAAACATTCGTGTTCAAGAGACACTGCGCATTTTGACCCCGTCATACATTAGCATAATTAAACTTTTGTATTACCTACCTGAACTAATGCATCTTGATAACATTCAACTAATGGTTCAGTTGTATTGCTAAATGTGTATATATTCACGTAGTCATTATTTCCCAGTGTATCTAAAATGTTATGCACAACATGTCTAGCAATTTCTCTTCTCATACCAGTCATTGATCCAGATCTATCTACTAAAATAATTATGTCTTTTGGCGAAGAAGCTGCTTCAATATACCAAGATCTAGTGCGACAATCAAAAAGATCTATGGGTTCCTGGGACCATACCATTGCTAAAAGAATAAGATTTGCTTTAAAAATAGTGGATGGGTACCTTTTGAATATTATTATTGCTATAACTATGGAGTAATTTAAAGTATTTAGGTCTCAGCCGAAAATTAAGCAATAACTTAAACCCTACTTCTTGGGATGATGTTTTTTTGTTGAATACCAATAGCTATCGTCAAACTCCGTATTTTTAAATCAATGAAATATTTAATACCTGTAATTTATTGTTAATTAACTAAATAAGTATTTTTCTTCGTACGTCTCATATTTTAAAGAAAAGCGAGAGTTTTTGCAAAATAAAAAAAGCAACTATTCCGCTTAGGTAGGACATTTGATTTATGTGCCATACTGTATGCTAAATATTAGGATACTTAAAGCTTTAAAGGATAAGGACATCCCATTCCGCAAAAAACAATTGAATTTAATGAATTTTGCATCTAGTCAGTTGGGCAATTTGATCTAACTGTCAGATTGGACATTTATAATAATTTGAGGTTACGAAAAAGTTTACCCAAAAATATCTTGAGTTAAATTTTACTTTTACAATCAAAAATCGCTAAGTACAAACTAATATTAACTGTTTACTCATAAACTTTACGTGTGTCCTGCTAGCAGCCCATAATGGCAAATTTACGAAGAATACTATCAAAATTGTTTGATGCCTCGTCTAAGTGCTTTTGGCTAAAAACATAAAAAGTGTAACCCTTTCTATTTGTGTAATTTAGCTAGCATTATGTCGAATGCAGATACTTTTTGTGGGTGAAGCTTTTTAGTACTTACATGTAACTAGAGGAAAAAATACCGTCTACAAATAGCAAAAAAAAAAGAAGATGAAGGGAAATTATGGCATATCTTTTATTATTCATTAAAACAAGGACAAATATTAAGTTTAAAACTTAAGTTTAGTCTATAAAAATGTGTGGTTGAGTTTTTTAACTCTAATAATGAAAATTTATATTAAACTAGCTGAGTCGAGGCCGGTGGATCCGACTCTTGAGTTCATTTCTTACGTTACATTCATTTTTTTGTTAGAATCAAAGCGTTTCCTGAAGATAGTCCAGAAGATCCAAAACATAAACACAAACCTTTTATGTTTTTAAAGACATGTCCAAAATTTACATTGCATTTACCAGGAAATAATTTTTGATTAATAAAAATTGTATTGAACTTTTAAACGATATGACCTTGACATGCCCTTGAACTCCTGTCTTTTGGTTATCCATCCTCAAAGTTTGAAACCTTTAACTATTGTGATCTTTGAGATAACCGAAGTCAAACTATAAATCGCTTCCTGAAGATGGCCTACTAAGTCCGAAACATAAGAACAACCTTTTATGTTTCCAAAACCATGTCCAACATTTACCTTACATTTACCTTAACATAGCTTTTTAATAATTAAAATGCTGTTGACCTTTTAAACAATATAACCTTGACATGACCTTGAACTCTTGTCTTTTGGTTATCCATCCTCCAAGTTTAAGACCTTTAACTATTGTGGTGTATGAGATAATTAAAGTCAAACTATAAATCGTTCCTTGAAGATGACTTACTAAGTCCGAAACACGAGAACAACCTTTTGTGTTTTTAAAAACATGTCCAACATTTACCTTGCATTTACCTTAACATAGGTTTTTAATAATAAAAATGCTATTGACCTTTTAAACAATATGATCTTGACATGACCTTGAACTCTTATCTTTTGGTTATCCATCCTTCAAGTTTGGGACCATTAACTATTGTGGTGTATGAGATAATTAAAGTCAAACTATAAATCGTTCCTTGAAGATGGCTTACTAAGTCCGAAACACGAGAACAACCTTTTGTGTTTTCAAAAGCATGTCCAACATTTACCTTGCATTTACCTTAACATAGGTTTTTAATAATAAAAATGCTATTGACCATTCAATCAATATGACCTTGACATGACCTTGAACTCTTGTCTTTTGGTTATCCATCCTCCAAGTTTGAGACCTCTAACTATTAAGGTGTATGAGATAATTGAAGTCAAACTATAAATCGTTTCCTGAAGATGGCTTACCAAGTCCAAAACACAAGAGCAACTTCTTGTGTTTTCAAAAATATGTCCAACATTTACCTTACATTTCCCTCAACAAAGCTTTTTAATAATAAAAATGCTATTGACCTTTCAATCAATATGACCTTTACATGACCTTGAACTCTTATCTTTTGGTTATCCATCCTCCAAGTTTGAGACCTTTAACTATTATGGTGTATGAGATAATTAAAGTTAAACTATAAATAATTTCCTGAAGATGGCTTACTAAGTCCGAAACACAAGAACAAGCTTTTGTGTTTTCAAAAACATGTCCAACATTTACCTTGCATTTACCTTAACATACATTTTTAATAATAAAAATGCTATTGACCTTCAAAAAGATATGACCTTGATATGACCTTGAACCCCTGTCTCTCGTGTATCCATCCTCCAAGTTTGAGTCCTCTAACTATTGCAGTATTGGAGCTATGTCAATGCAAACATTGACATTTGAAAACGTCATAGCTCTTTTCCTAGACATAGAATTTTTTTTAAAAAATTTTAACACAAAGGGCTCTCCGAAAGAATATGTTTAAGCAAAAAAAAATCACAATATTTTGGGCTAGATTTTTTTTTGCATGCAATATCTACTAACCTTGACCAGTGGTCAGTATGACCTTGTGGTCATCTTGACCACAAGACTTTGGTATTTACTTATGCCAAGTTTGAACCTTCTACCTAGTACCATAATTGAGTAAATTACAGTTAAAGAAATTTTTTGCTCCGTACATCCATACATCCATTCATCCATCCATCCATCCATCCTAACATACACCAAAGTGATATTTTTTAATAACAACCCAGTGGATGGTCCGATCGATATGATTCTAGTATCAAAAGATCGGTAATTTTTTGTAGCATCTTTCCAACACCTTAACATTTACGTATCTTGCTTCGTTTAGGCACAGTTTCAAAAAAACATCGATTTTCAGAAATTGCAATTACAATAGTACATTTCCTTTAGAGAAATGAACTAAAAGGCAATTGGCACCTGAACATTTTAGTTAAAACAAGTAGGTAACTTCAGTTTTACTTACTGTTGATGCAGCTAGTTTATTTTAGTTTCAAAAACATTGTCATAATTAAAGAAAATGAAAAAAAAAATGCAGATAGACCTATTCATATTCGTAAATCCACCTGTTGGTAACTGTTCACAGAGTCACACTTATTTAATGTAAAAGAAGGATAAAAGATAAAACACATCCACTAAATATTTATTAACTGTTTCGGCACAGGATCAAAAAAAAACTATTTTTTTCAACGAAAAGCACTTGCTGGCCTGGGATCAAACGAAGTTTTGATAGTATTTTTTGTAAATCTGCAATTAGGGGCTGCTAGCACAGGTAATGAGTATGACTAAACAATTTAATGTTAGTTTTGTGTCTTTTTTTTTGTGAACTTTAGTTTTTGATTGAAATTTTGTATGTGACAGTGCCATCAAACTTGATAGATGTCTTGTTTGACAGTTAGATCAAATTGCACCGCCTACTGCGAAAAAATAAGCGGATGGCCATACCTATGTATACATACATCTTTAAGAGACCTTACTAAATATTTGTTGTTACCACTAAGGTACTAGATAGATAGGAATGATCACGGTCCGGCATTTTTGGTCCATAGCAAAGTAAGTTTTAGTAAAGTAGTAAACTTGTCCTTAAAAATGACATGGCCGTAAACTAACGTCAATGTTATTTTGGGTCCATAGCAAAGTAAGTTTTTAGTAAAGTAGTAAACTTGTCCTTAAAAATGACATGGACGTAACGTCAATGTTAAAATATTCAAATAAAAATAATTTAAAAAATTAAAACAACATGAAACTAGACTTATTTTCGCTTTTTGAGTTGAGTTAAAATGGTGCAGATTAGTAAAAACTGATTAATTGACATTCTTTCAAACGAAAATGTTCCTACAGAAGGGGACAAGGTTGCAGTAAAAATTAATTACTTGTTCGGAAATTACGAAAGTAGCTTGTCCGTGGATGCGGACAGTAATTTACAAAAATTTTCGTTAAACGATGCCCTGATGGTTTTGTTAAAAAGCGAGCTAAAAAGTGTGAAATCCTTAAATAAACATTTGGAAACCCGCACTAAGAACCAGTTGGAACTCGTCTCCTTGCTTAAAAAGGTACAAATATTCGAAAAATTTGATGACCTGGAGAAGCATCTAAACAAGAGTGGGCTAGAAGATACTCTTAGCAAATAAGTTAATTTTTCTGCTTTTTTTATAAAATCAACATTTTATGAGATACTCTTACAATAAACTTTTAATTTTTTTATTTTATAAAATATCTGTGTGCTAGAGGGATACCCCCCTGATTTGTAGCGTCCGTGTAAGTTTTTGCCTCTTGTACAAATGCACTTTCAGGTAAATTTCTTCTGTTTAAAAACTCTGCACAATCCACACACACACTGTAACAATTCTGCAATATATTAAAAAAAAACATTTCAACTTTTGTATGCACTTTTTTGAGATCTATTTTCATGCACCTTTCTAGCAGTTATCCATATTCGGGAGGAGCCCTAAATTTACAAATTGGTTTAAAATAACTGTTTTGATTACCTTCATTGATTGTGCACTTACTGGTCCAGTACTCAGGAGCCCGTTTGTTACTAAATTATTAGCTCATATCGTCGAAAAAGCATTATAATGGGGACTGTGGATATGTGTTAAAATTTGAAATAATATAAGCATTTTTAATCAACCTCACTTAAAAAGCTGTATTTTTGGAACGGTATACCCTTTCAAAATATTTTTTGAATAAAAGTAAGCCATTCACACTTTTTGAGTATAATATTTTCATCGTAAAATCTTTGCGCAACAATATGAAGCGAAAATAAGTTTCATGTTGTTTTAATTTTTTAAATTATTTTTATTTGAATATTTTAACATTGACGTTACGTCCATGTCATTTTTAAGGACAAGTTTACTACTTTACTAAAAACTTACTTTGCTATGGACCCAAAATAACATTGACGTTAGTTTACGTCCATGTCATTTTTAAGGACAAGTTTACTAAAACTTACTTTGCTATGGACCAAAAATGCTGGACCGTGATCATTCCTATCTATCTAGTGCCTTATTACCACCATCTATTATCCAATAGAAAAAGGTGACATCGGTCAAATAAAATTGTTTGTGTCGTTTTTCTGCAATAAAATTTGTATCGAGGCTATTCTATTAAAATGTTTAATAATTAGTAGTCTATTTAGTGTATTTTAATAACCAAGTGTATTAATTATGTCATCCTGACCAGCATATTATCGTAAATTGTGAATGGAAAGTTTAAAAAAGAAATAAGGTTAACCAAATTTTTGAAAAAAGTAAGTCTTCCTTTAAAGAAGTTAGGTCCGGGCCCAGGGGCCCGGGCCCCCCCCAGGATCGCGTTGGCCCCCCCTAAAATTTTTAGGTAAATTAAAATAAAAAAAAAATTTAATTTAAAAAAAAAAAATTTAGTTAAAAAAAATTTTTTTTTTAATTTTTTAGTATCTCTAGCACAAATGGTTTACTTTTTTCGGTTTTTATTTGATTTTTCTAACTTCGTAGTGACATACCGAGAAACCCGTATGAAAATTGCCTTTATAATAAAGTGCGCAAGTCTTGCGGCGCAAAACGTGAATGCTCAAGATGTTTCTGCGCATTGTACAGTACACATACTTGTTTTAAGTATGTGATTTTTAACCTATAAAATTTCTTTTGAGTTTTGACATTTGGAATTTGAAATCATTGACAGCATTTAGCATTATTTAAATATAAATTGATTGTTTAAAATGAAACAAACTAAACCAGCGGCGTTTTTTTCAAAGACCCAAAAAAATGTACCAGGTAAGTTTGTTTACTTAAACGACTTATAATTTTTAATAACTTTTAAAAAACTATTAGAAAAATGCTACTTTTTAGATGAATCAAATGTGGAAGCCGTACCTCAAGACCAGAAAAGCACAGAGAGCATGATACCAAACCTTGAGACCCCAAGTACTAGCAAAATTTTCGAAATAACGAACTCCGAATCCGATGATCTTGGTTCTGGGTCTTCATTAAAACCTCAAAGCATTATTGAGGATAAAGAAACGGACATTCTTGACTTGGGAACCATTGATACAGGTCCACAACAACCCAACTTAAGTGTATATCCTTTAACGTATAACGAAAAAGAAATAGAAGTTTCCAAAAAAAATGGTTTGATGAGTTTTTTTGGCTGGAATATTCCAAAGACAAGGATGCTGCTTTTTGTTTTGTCTGTAGGCACTTTGGATCCTGCGATATAAAAGAAAAAACATTTTTATTAGGTTTTAAGTTTTGGAAAAAAGCTTTAGAAAAATTTAGATCCCATCAAAGTTCCGAAATTCACAAAAACGCGTCTCAAAAATATTTTTTATCTAAACAATCAAAAGAAACTGGTACAGTTGTGCATAAATTACATAAAGCTGAAGTCAGTGAAATTTTAGAAAGGCGGGAATATTTAAAAAGGTTGATCGATATCGGTTTGCTTCTTGGACGCCAAGGTTTAGCTTTTCGGGGACACAATGAATCAATAGAAAGTTCCAATCAGGGAAATTTTTTGGAAACTTTTAAATTATTAGAAAATTATGACCCTGTTTTAAAAAATTCAAAGCAACCTGGAAATGCTCATTATAAATCTCCCAGTTCCCAAAACGCATTAATTCAGGCGATAGTTGTTTGTTTTTTTTAAATTATTGTTGATAGAGTCAATAATAGTGGCTATTTTTCAGTTATGGCGGATGATAGTCGAGACATATCGCGTAAAGAGCAAATGAGCATTTGTATAAGATACATATTCGAAAAACAAATTTCCGAAACTTTTTTGGGGTTCACCAATGTAGTTGATTTGGATGGAAGTTCACTTGCTGCTACTATTATAGAGAAACTAAATAGTTTAGGAATTACGGCAACTTGTGTGGCGCAAACATACGATGGAGCTAGTGTCATGAGCGGCCACCTAAATGGAGTTCAAAAAAAGTTTAGAGAAACCCATTCTAGTGCTATTTACATTCATTGCTATGCTCACAAGCTAAATTTGGTGTTAGTTTCAGCTTGTTCAGCTATTAATTCAACAAAAAATTTTTTTGACAATTTGCAAGCTCTACACACTTACTTCAGTTTATCTGTAGTCCACACGCATCAATTTTTGGACATCCAAAATAAATTAGGAATTCAACAAAAAAGGATCGATTCCTTAAGTACTACCCGTTGGGCTAGTCATATAAAGAGTCTTAAAGCATTAAAGCATACTTATCCTGCGTTACTACAATACTTTAAACAAAATTTAGGGGCCAAAGAAGTTGGTTTCAAAATATTCTTAGAAGATTTTAATACAGTCCTTTTTCTAAACATTTTTATTAAAATATTATCTTTAAGCGCAAGCACCCATGAATATTTACAAGGTATAAATATTAATTTAATTACTGCAATAAATACGGTAAATTCATTAATAAGAACCTTTGAACAGTTTAGAACTGATGAGGAAATATTTCTTAGTATTTTCTCTGAAAGCGAACAATTTTGTGCGTCAAGTGGAATTGAAAAAAAAATTACTAGAAAACGAAAGCAAAATTCTAGATTAACAGACTATTTCCAGTACGATGATTGCGTTGACAATGCGGGAACTGTACCAGAGGTTGACAACAAACATGCCCTTAAAATAAATATTTTTTTCCCCATTATTGATCGGATGGTAGAGGAATTAAAGAGGCGGTTCTCCATGGAGGCCAATTCCATCATTCATGCAATCAATTTCTTAGATAATACAAACATACAATTTATTTCAAAATTTTATAATTTAAAAAATGATGTAACTATAGACGCAGAGTGTACTCTTTTAAAAAATTATCTATTAGAATTAAAGAACAAAGGTGAAGAGGTACAAAATATCGAACATTTATTAAAAATAATTCCTTCTCTTATCTTTCCGTCAATTAGCACATTATTGGTAATAGTTCAATCAATTCCGGTAACGTCCTGCTCATGTGAGCGATCCTTTAGTGTAATGAGACGCACTAAAAATTATTTAAGGGCAACCTCAGGCCAGGACAGGTTTAGCAATTTATCTATTCTAGGAATAGAAAAAGATATTGTTAATAAACTTGACAAAGATGCGATTATTGACCAATTTGCGCAAAACAATACGCGCCACCAATTATTGTTGCCAAAGAAATACAACCTTTAGATAATGTATAGTTGTTTAAGTTTAAGTTTTTGTTTCTTTTTTAATTTATGTTTATGAGTTTATAGCCCTGAGAATATTTTATTTAAATTATTTAATCAATAATAAAATAAAATTTATATTTATTGAATTTTATTTTAAGCCCTTTCACCTTGTCAAAAATTTAAATACGCCTATTATAAAAGCGGTTACATTCAAAGACTAAAAATAGACCACAATGACTCTAAAAGTGTCAAAATATGCATCTAAAAAATTCCACAAAAAAATTTCGCCTGCGGCGCATATTTTCGAGGGCTGCCGCCCCCGGACCCCCGCAGCGACCCCATAGATCTGTGGGTCCGGGCCCCTCCTACGTTTTCATCCTAGCGACGCGCCTGACTACTACATTTGGATAAAGTATTTTGTAATAATATTGTTGGAGTGACCTATTCCTATGCTTTTAGTAGAATCAAATTAACCAAGTTTTTTAAGGTAAATATGCGTAGTTTTAAAAAATAGCCTCGATGAAATTAAGGTCTCACTGACAATTTCCTGACATCTGAGTATCTGTGTCCGACGTCCCCGCCTTAAATAAAGAAATGTCCAGAATTTTTAAATTAGTAGGCAATTTAATAAAGAATTAAGTATTATAATATTTAGGCGATTTTTCTGTTATGTTCTTATGGTGTATACGAAAGAATAAATTATATAAACCTAATAAACGAACTTCGCTTCCCACTCCATTCCCCAAAGGCGAAAAGTTTAAAAATGACTTTAAAACAAAAAAAGATATTAAAATTTAATTTTTGCATTGTTTTTTTAGAAGGTATTCTGAAAATGTTTGTAATGATCCAAATTTATATTTTTAGTAATTCACTGCACGGGGTGTTCTATTTACTCGGAACACACATCCACTTCTATTATTTTATATGGAGCACTCTATGTATTTTTAAATTCTTGTAAAAATAAGGATGATTTTGTTTGCATAAAATTTGAGCAACGTATAATTAAATAAATAAATAAATAAATTTATTGATGTTTAAGATTCTCATTTGAGAATATAACATAGGTCATATTTGATTAGTTAATTAGTAAGTATACAACAATATCACTTTTTTATTATAATTAACAAACATTTGGTAATACATTAAAAGAGGTGTGAGCACTTTCGGATACTACGTGAAATTCATAGAAAAGAATTCTTCGTTAGAATAAAGCGGAAAATTTAAGAACAATGATTTTATTTTTTTTTTTGCTTGTTTAATATTACATGTTTTAAATCTATTAGGCAAATTATTGTAGGCTTTAGATGCCATATAAAAGGAACTCTTTTCGTACGCTGTTGTTCTGTGTATCGGGTAGGCAATGTCAGAGCTCTTGTTTGCGGGCCCGAGTTCCAATCAGAATTTTTTTTGAATAAATGAACGTTTTCCAGTACAAATAAACACAGGGTATAAAAATAGAGGGAAAACACTGTCATGATATTTAGCTTCCGAAATAAGGGTTTGCAGTGATCCCTGTATCTCGCGCCCGTTAAAAGCCTGACCGATCTTTTCTGAGCAATCAAAAGCCTTCCTAGATGAGAGCTTGAGCCCCATATTAGAATGCAATAAGCTAAGTGAGCTTTAACGTTGGCATTGTAGAATAGAAGTAATGTTTGCGTGTCAACTTCTTTTCGTAGCGTTAAAATAGCGTAATTACAGCTGTTCATTTTTTTTATTACGCTGTCTACATGATTGGCCCAGGTAAACCGCGAGTCTATTTGAACGCCCAGTAACTTAAACGTTTCTACCGAAGGTATACTCGTTTTGTCGCATCTTACTAGCGCGCTTTTATCAGCTGGTTTGTTTGCGAATTGAACTATTGCCGATTTCTTTGGATTTAATAACAGAGCGTTTTCATCACACCATGCTTCGATTAAACTAGTTAGATGATTTAGATGTTCGATGTTGGTATCGAACTTTTTATTTGTGGTAAGTAGCGATGTGTCGTCAGCGTACTGTATTAATTCAATCGACCCGTTCGGGCCCGCGGCCTACAAGTACTCGTTCAAATCGTTGCTAAAAATTAAAAATAGTAGAGGCGACAATATTGCACCCTGGGGTGAGCCCCGCTTTAGTACTAGCTCAGGGGACCTGTGACAGTCCGACCCCCTTCCCAGTTCCACGTACTGTTTTCGGTTTTTTAAATAAGAATTTAGCCATTTTAGTGGTGGCCCCACTATACCGTATGACTCTAGTTCTTTTGATAGAATATCGTAATCTAGGACATCAAACGCGCATGTGAAATCGAAAAAGGCGCCTGACGTCACAAGTCCCCTGTCTAGTGCCTCTTGAGCGCAGTTTACGATTTTGAACAAGGCCTTGGAGGTCGAGAGACCGCTGCGAAAGCCAAAATGCGATTTTGACATTAGTTCGTATTTATCAAAGTAACTTTCGATTCTTTTTAACATAATTTTGTCAATGACTTTAGCAAAAAATGATAAATTAGAAATTTGCCTGTAGTTTTTGATATCATCGCGGTTTCCCTTTTTAAATAAGGGCAAAACTCGGGCAATCTTTAAGCTTTCTGGGTAAGTTCCTTGACAAAAAGAAGCATTTATTATAATAGCCATGGGAAAGGCGATTTCTCTGGCAACTAGCTTAATTATAGCACCCGGAATTCCGTCAGGTCCTACAGACCATTTATTTTCAAAACTGTTAATAACCGATTCGACTTCCGCCGCATCTGTGCTTTGCAGGAACATGCTGTGAGCAGTTTTACGGTTAAGATTTAAATTATTAATTTGGTGATTTTCTACTAGAGAATCCGCGTGGTGAACGAAATGCAAGTTAAAAAGTTCTGCTAGTTTGTTTGTATCATTTACCACTTCATTTTCGACTACCAGCTCAATCTTATCTATTCCTTTCTTTTCTTTTATTGTTTTATTTATGACCCCCCAAGTATTTTTAATAACGTTTGAGTTTTTTGTAATTTCATTGTCGTTTGCTTGTTTTTTCGCGTTTTTTAGCAATTTAATATAATTACGTTTTTTTGTGTTGTACAGTAATTTTAAATTATCATCCCCTGTTAAATTTGTTAACCAATGTAAGTCTTTAAGCTCTTGTGAGCGATTAAAAATTTCAGATGAAACCCACGTTTTTTGATTACCCGTTTTTTTTTGGTTAAGCGGAAAGCAGAAGTTAAAAACTCGAAAAAATTGCTCAAAAAATGTGTGATATGTATCATTTACGTCCCCAACGATTGAAAGTTTTGTCCAGTCAATTTCGTCGATGGCAGCAATAAATTGTTGTTTATTAGAAAGTGAATAGGTTCTTACCTGAGCAGGTTTTGTTTGCGAAACCTCAGGTGTTTTTTTGATTCCTAGCAGAATTCCCTTATGGTCTGAGAATTCAACGTAAATATTTTTTACCTCTAGAAGGCTATAGTTTGTAAACCAGTTATCGAGAACCGCTGTACCCCGGGTTGGCTCGTAGTTTACAGGCCTAAGTCCATACCCTTCTATTAAATCGCAGAGATTTCTTTTTGCGCATGCTTGTGACTTAATACAGATGTTCAGGTCACCTCCTACAAAAATATAATCAGCTCTAATAGACACGTATGCCAACAAATCATTTAAGTGCTCAAAAAAGGTCGGTAGGCTCGCGTGGGGCGCGCGAAACAGGGAGACTGCGATACATGAGAGTCCCTCCGTTTTAAAACCAGTGCATGTGTACTCAAAATCGCCTTCAATGTTAGAAATTGGTGTACTTAAAGGTTTAACTGTGAAATCCGGGCCAGCAAACAAAGCCACTCCTCCACCTCTTGATTTTTCTCTACAAAAAACAGAAATTAGTTTGTAATTATCTAGGGCAAAGTATTTGATTTCATCAGCATCCAGCCAATGCTCACATATTGAAATTAAATTAGGTTTAATTTGGGTTAGTAAAACTTCCATATTAAGCTTCTTGTTTCGAATACTGCGTCCATTTAGCTGCAGTAATTTAAACACGCAACTATCTTCGCGTTGGTCTTGATTTGCGGGCTTGGTTACTTTTTGCTCTGTTTCAAGGCTTTGTGTTGGAAAAACCTTGAGATATAGCAACCTTCCGGCCAAATTGTAGGGTCCATGGCTTTGTCTTTGTTAGAAAAGTCCACAGTGACTTTAAATGATGTGTAGTATTGGGGGAACTTCGTTGGTAGAAGTTCGCATTCCACTTCATTGAATAGGGGTTTGAGGTATTCCGTCATTACTTCTCTTGTGTTCGCCGTGTGCAATTTTGTGACACGTATGAACGCCTTTTTTGGGGCTGATTTGAGGCATTTGTCGTCACTTACTGGTAGTGTGCCAACGATTGCCTGTGATTTTCTCCTGTGTTTTCTGTTCTTACGCGGCTCGGTCCACTCGTTCTCATCATTGGTGCCTTGTTCGCTCAGTATTTTCTTTGCTTCATCGAGTGCTTGTGCAAGATGTTTTTTGGTAATGGGCGGTTCTTTGTTTTTCGAGCATTGTTTACTTTTGTTCTTCATTTTGTTGTTCCTGATGTTTGACAGACGCCGGTCGGCATTGTTTCCGGATTTCGGTAGTTCTAATGGTTTGAGAGCAACGGGATCTGTGGTTTTGGAAGATTCCGCTTCTGGTTGATTCCTCTCTCTGCTAGATGGCGCAAGGTGTCGAGTTAATTGATTAATTTGATCTTTTTGCAGGTTAATGATTTGTTTCATTGATTCGATAAGAGTATTTTTTTGGGAAATAATGTATTTCAAATGAATTATTTCCACTTTACGAGGGTCGTCTCTGTCTTGTAAATCCATAGTGATTTCACTTACTACACTTGAGATTGAGAAAGAGGTGTCCTTTAATGTAATCTCTGTGTCGTCTTCATCTTCCATGTTGTTGGTAGATTCGCAACAGATTAACTGCTGGTTGTCGGTCCATAGTAACTTTTTGAGTCTTTTTGAACAGCTCGGATGGTACACTGTCTCACAATTGACACATTTAATGCCACTTTTTGCGATATTTTTACATACTTTGCAGGGTTTCGCGTTAATTAACGGAGCGCCCGCAACAACTTGACTACTTGCCGCCATCTTCAAATAAGATATGTGTATGTATTAAGATGCTGAAAAAGAATTTATATCTAAAATTTTATCAAAAATCTTAACCGTTGTGTGTGTGTAAGTGTAAAGTCCGCCCTAATATCGATACATTAAAACCGATTTATTTCTGAAAAATTAAATGCAAAGTCATATTTTTTTTTGATCTATTAAATTTACTTTTTAATTTTTATTCATTTGATACCACACTTCCCTATACCTATCTTCAACCCTATTGGAGATATTCAATTAGGGTACTTTTACTAAAAGTTATTACCCCAATTGCAAAAAAATATTTCACTTACATGTCCCCTCAAAAGATAATCGACTTGTATTAGCTTTTTTTAAATTATATTTAAACAATACATAATTATGTATTATTTAAATTTAATTAATTGGGGGGGGGTAAAAATGGTTCGTAAACCACCCAATTTCTTTTTAAGTTGGAGATTTCGAAATTTTAACAAAATTATCCTCATTATACAGGGTGAGAAGAAAGTAACGCATATCGCTTCTAACGCTGTTAATACTTTTCTTAGAGCCTTAATTTTTTTTAGGTCGATTTCTAACTTTTTTTTCAGCATTTAATAAAACTTAATTTAAATATACAGGTTGTGCAAGTTCTGAGTAATAAAACGCAACTTTGTTATTTTAAATGGAACACCCCATTTTTTAATTTTTTTTTCCAAATCTATAATAAATTTGGAGTTTAATGATGTAGGTTTTGCTACTACCCCTTACTCGCAAGAAGGGTGTCAACTGCAAAAATATACATTAATTATTTTAAGGTATTTGGACCACATTCTTTGTTGGCTTTGACACAAAGCCTTTATTTTATGAATTCCAAGATATTTTTGAAAAATTAGTGTTTTTTTTTTGGAAATTAAAGATATTTTTAAGAAGTTCAAGGGATTTTCGGCAAATTTAAAGTATTTTTGGGGAAATGAAGGTATTTTCGAAAAATTAAAAGTATTTAACAAAAAATAAAAAATTTCAAGTCATTTTCAAAAGTGTAAGGCGTTTTTTTTTTTGAAAGTGGAGGTGTTTTATTGAAAAATTTTGAGTATATTTTTTTTCTATTCAAAAATATTATTAAACTATCAAATCCAACCAAAAAAGTAGCACAAAATCGTTGGATATCTTAAAATATTAGTGTGTTTTTTGATGTTTGACAACCTTTTTGCGGACAAGGGGTAAAACAAAACCTATATCATTGAACTGCAAATTCATCGTAGATTTGGAAAAAAAATAAAAAAATGGGGTGTGGCATTTCATTAGTTAAAATTAGGACAACCTGTATATTTAAGTTTAGTCTCATCAAATGCGCAAGAAAAAGTTAGGAATCGACCTGAAAAAAATTGGGACTCTAGGAAAAGTATGTACGCCGTTAGAAGCTATATGGGTTACTTTCTACTCACCCTGTATATATAGGATGTCCCATTTAAAACAAAGAAGTGAATGTGTGTTTCGAGTAAATGGATTCTGTATAGTGAAGAATTACTAAAAATAAGAGGTTTGTTCTTTACAACCAATCCTGTGAAAAAAAAAACTTGCTAGCATTTTTATTTCTTATGTACAGGGAGACCCTGTACATATACGCTTTACAGCTCGTATTTTTTTTGGTAGGTTTAACTACTTTATTGTTCTCACCTGGAAATTGCCTCATAAAGCCAGTTGAGCTTCCAAAATATTGCCATGACAGTGTTGGGTCGTCTTTGTAGTTGTTTTTAAAGGTTTTGTCAAGTTCTTCCGACCAAATTATACCAGAAAGAATGTTTTTCGCTAAAAAAAAGAAATTATAACAAAAATTTGCCACCCCGACCTCGATACAGAAAATTTCTTAAAATAGTCCAAAGACAGGTCAATTTAGTTCATTTCTCTAAAAGAAATGTACTATTGTAATTGCAATTTCTGAAAATCGATAAATCGCAACTGCGTCTAAACGAAACAAGATACTTAAATGCTTATATGTATTGAAAAAGATGCTACAAAAAATTACCGATCTTTTGATACTAGAATCATATCGATCGGACCATCCACTGGGTTGTTATTAAAAAATATCACTTTAGTGTATGTTAGGATGGATGGATGTATGACTCGGGCAGTATTTCAAATACAAGTATTTAAAAAGTATTTAAAATACTTTTTTTTTTTAAGTATTTTGAATACATTTTTGCGAATGTATTTAAAAATTTATTTTTAGTTTGAAAAATAAGAAAATGTGTGCTGTATTTTATTGCACATTTTCCTAGGGAAAATACAAAATACTTTTTCGTTGAGTAGGTCAGGTAAATTAATAGTTCAAAAAAAAAACTTTTAAAATACAGGGTGTCCGCGATCAATGTGCTTTTTTTTTAATGGGAGATAGCTGGGAAAAATCTAAGACATTCGGTAAAACCAGTTTTTTGAAAAAGTGCCCCCCTTCGGAAATAACGGCCTTTAAACAGGTAGATTAAAAACACTTAATCGTAAATAATTACCAAACGATTTCTCCAACCATCATGAAAGTTATACTTTGTACTATCAATAAAGGTGATAAAAACGGTCATTTTAATCCCATTTTGAAATTTTGGGTCCCTTTTAAAATGGGTTAAGCACTGGTAGTTGATAAAAACTAGATGTAGTTTCTTTACCTTTAAGAATTTTTTAATTTTATTTATTTTATTAAATACCCCAATTCAAGTGAAAACTTTTTTTCCACTTGAAATTTCTGAGAAAGTGTACCTTTTACGAATAAACTACCAAAAACACTTTTGATGTACCCCATATTTTCCGTTTGACTTGGCAAAAAACTTACTTCAATGTAGTGACATAAAAATTTCAAAAGAAAGTCTTGTCTTATGCAAAAATATGAGGTACATCAAAAGTGTTTTTGGTAGTTTATTCGTAAAAGGTACACTTTCTCAGAAATTTCAAGTGGAAAAAAAATTTTCACTTGAATTGGGGTATTTAATAAAATAAATAAAATTAAAAAATTCTTAAAGGTAAAGAAACTACATGTAGTTTTTATCAACTACCAGTGCTTAACCCATTTTAAAAGGGACCCAAAATTTCAAAATGGGATTAAAATGACCGTTTTTATCACCTTTATTGATAGTACAAAGTATAACTTTCATGATGGTTGGAGAAATCGTTTGGTAATTATTCACGATTAAGTGTTTTTAGTCTAACTGTTTAAAGGCCGTTATTTCCAAAGGGGGGCACTTTTTCAAAAAACTGTTTTTTACCGAATGTCTTGCATTTTTGCCAGCTATCTCCCATTAAAAAAAAAGCACATTGATCGCGGACACCCAGTATAATACTATTTTACCGTCAAGTGCACCTGTTGAAAGATTATTATCTTTTGCGGGTCTTCTTTTAACTCCAAAAAGGAGAAACATCAACGATAAGCTTTTTGAAAAATTATTACTGCTAAAAGAATAAATAATATTACTATTTAACCTTTTAGCAGTACATACTACATACGTAAAAAAATTTACGTAAAATATATTTTCTTTTGTTATTTTTTTTTATTTGAGACATGAGCGGATTGGGACAATATGTTACATTTTTTATTGGGTAGGAATGTTATTTTTTGCATAAATGGCACAACACAACCATTGCTTTAAGTCAATTCACTCATTTATAGTTTGTATTTTTGTTTCTACAGTGTACCTTTAGTTATTACGGAGTACTAACCTTTAAATAAAATAGCCATTCTGCAATACTTACTTATTTTTGTCAATCATGTATGAAGTATGTATGAGTTTTGTAGAAAAAATAAATACCTACATTACTGCCGTGCAATAGTAAAACATAGTAACTCGAGTTACTATGTTTAACGTTTGTATGCATATTTTGGGTCTACTCATTGTACCCCACATTTAGGTTGTTATAAAATTTACATCCAAGCTTTAGTTACCTAGATATTAAAGGTTACATTTTAGTAAGTCAACTATTATTATAAAAAAAAATCCGCAACCAGACTTACGAGGTGAAAATTTTAATTTTTCTAGCTTACTTGTTTCTCTACTATCATAAAAAACAATAACTAGAGTTACATTAAAATTATTCCCCAATATACCATTGTATAATAACGTAACTCGATTTTTATATAAAAATGCAATATAATAAAACATAGTAAATCGAGTTCATTAGTTAGTTTATTAATTTTGTTGTACAAAATAATGAGAGTAACTTGATTTGCTGTTGCCCAACGCTTCTAAAATGCAATTTAAAAGAACCGTAAGTCTAGTTGTGTAGTGTTTTTATTAGTTTTTACCCAAATAAAAATGGGAGCAACTTGACTCAATCTAAATAAAATTTCGCAAATCAACTTACGTGGTTTTACAATTGCAAATAGTATAGCGCTCACTAAACCTGTAAGTATAAAATAGAAAAAAACAAGAGTTGTGTCAAATTGATCTAATTTTTTTTGTAACCATTTTAAAGCTACAATGAAATTATATATGTGGTCAAAATTTCACATCGTTATCTTATATTTAAAAAAGTTAGAGCAATAACAAGTTAAAAAATCTTTAAATCGCATTTACTCAAAAACGAATATTTAAAGTTACTATGTTTTACTATTGTAGAAGAATGTCCAAACACTAAATTTGAGGGTGGTTTTCAAGAAATACACCAATTAACTCCAGAAACTTTGAATTGGATATCAACCCTGAAGCAGCTGTAACTTTTTCGCTGTGATTTATTGTACCAACACAATTTTGACAACACTGGTATGCCTGAGTTCTTTCCATGGTTTTCCTCGGCCGCGAAGTAAATGCGAAGAAGAATAAAAATCGGCCATGGACGTGAAAAAATGAACATCACTTAAACCTTTTGGAATTTAACCATCTTCCATTTTATAATGTTCATTTGTACTTATTTTTGACATGTATTTATAATATCATACGAATATATATATATACTATTGCACGGCAGATTAGGCTACATACAACACACATACAACAACAACTATTTTTTTTAACAAAGTAGAATGGCGGAAAAGGATTAATTTCTTTTTTTTTTAGTTCATTTCTCTAAAGAAAATGTACTATTGTAATTGAAAATCGACGTTTTTTTGCAACTGTGACTAAACGAAGCAAGATACAGAAATGTTAAGGGTGTTGCTACAAAATGCTACAAAAAATTACCGATCTTTTGATACTAGAATCAAGTCGATCGGACCATCCACTGGGTTGTTATTAAAAAATATCACTTTGGTGTATGTTAGGATGGATGGATGGATGTACGGAGCAAAAAATTTCTTTAACCGTAATTTACTCAATTATGGTACTAGGTAGAAGGTTCAAACTTGGCATAAGTAAATACCAAAGTCCTGTGGTCAAGATGACCTCAAGGTCATGCAGATCACTGGTCAAGGTTAGTAGATATTGCATGCAAAAAAAAAATCTAGCCCAAAATATTGTGATTTTTTTTTGCTTAAACATATTCTTTCGGAGAGCCCCTTGTGTTAAAACTTTTAAAAAAAAATTCTATGTCTAGGAAAAGAGCTATGACGTTTTCAAATGTCAATGTTTGCATTGACATAGCTCCAATACTACATTAGAGGACTCAAACTTAGAGGATGGATACACAAAAGACAGGGGTTCAAGGTCATGTCAAGGTCATATCTTTCTAAAGGTCAATATCATTTTTATTATTAAAAAACTATGTTAAGTTAAATGCAAGGTAAATGTTGGACATGTTTTTAATAGCACAAAACGTTGTTCTTATGTTTCGAACTTAGTAGGCCATCTTCAGGAAACGATTTATAGTTTGACTTCGGTTATTTCAAAGATTACAATGGTTAATGGTTTCAAACTTGGAGGATGGATAACCAAAAGACAGGAGTTCAAGGTCATGTCAAGGTCATATTGTTTGAAAGGTCAATATTTTATTATTAAAAAACTATGTTAAGTTGAATGCAAGGTAAATGTTGGACATGTTTTTGAAAACACAAAAGGTTATTCTCATGTTTCGGACTTAGTAGGCCATCTTCAGGAAACGATTTATAGTTTGACTTCGATTATATCAAAGATGACAATAGTTAAAGGTTTCAAACTTGGAGGATGGATAACCAAAAGACAGGAGTTTCAGGTTTATGTCAAGGTTACATCGTTTACAAGTTCAATATAATTTTTATTATTCAAAAATTATTTCCTGTTATATGCAATGCAAATGTTGGACGTGTCTTTAAAAACATTAAAGGTTGTGTTTATGTTTTGGATCTTCAGGAAACGCTTTGATTGAACAAAAAAAAGGAATGTAACGTAAGAAACGAACTCAAGAGTCGGATCCACCGGCCTCAACTCAGCTAGTTTCTTCAATGTATTGTGAACTTAAATTTGATAAAATTAAATGTATTTAACAAAAAAATATTTTAGTATTTTAAAATACTATTTCAAAAAGCTAAAAGTATTTTGTATTTAAAACACTTTTTTATCAATATGTCAATAGTATTTTGTATTTAAATACTTTTTTTGTGGAGTAGTTTGTATTTAAATACTTTTATAAAGTATTTTGCCCAAGTTTGGATGTATGGAGCAAAGCATTTCTTTAAACGTAATTTACTTAACTATGGTAGAAGGTTCAAACTTGGCAAAAGTAAATACCAAAGTCTTGTGGTCAAGGTGACCTCAAGGTAATACTGACCACTGGTCAAGGTTAGTAGATAGTGCATGCTAAAAAAAATCTAGCCCAAAATATTGAACTTTTTTTTTCTAAAAAATATTCTTTTGCAGAGCCCTTTGTGTTAAAACTTTTTAAAGAAAATTCTATGTCTAGGAAAAAAGCTATGACGTTTTTAAATGTCAATGTTTGCATAAACATAGCTCCAATGCTAGAATAGTTTAAGATCTTAAACTTAGAGGATGGATACACAAGATACAGGGGTTCAAGGTCATGTCAAGGTCAATAGCATGTTTATTAAATTAAAATATGTATTATGTTAAGTTAAATGCAAGGTATATTTGTCATTTTGGACATGTTTTTGAAAACACAAAAGGTTGTTCTTATGTTTCGGACTTGGTAGGCCATCTTCAAGAAACGATTTATAGTTTGACGATTTTTTTTAATGATCTCAAATACCACAATTTGTAAAGGTCTCAAACTTGGGGAATGGATAACCAAAAAGCAGAAGTTCATGGTCATGTCAAGGTCATAGTGTTTAAAAGGTCAATAGCATGTTTATTATTTTAGTTCATTTCTCTAAAAGAAATGTACTATTGTAATCGCAATTTCTAAAAACGATGTTTTTTTTGGAACTGAGACTAATCGAAACAAGGTACTTGAATGCTTATGTGTTGGAAAGATGCTACAAATTACCGATCTTTTGATACTAGAATCATATCGATCGGACCATCCACTGGGTTGTTATTAAAAAATATCACTTGTGTATGTTAGGATGGATGTACGGAGCAAAAACTTTCTTTAACCCTAATTTACTCAACTATGGTACTAGATACAAGGTTCAAACTTGGCATAAGTAAATACCAAAGTCTTGTGGTCAAGATGACCTCTAGGTCATACTGATCAATGGTCAAGGTAAGAAAATATTACATGCAAAAAAAAATCTAGCCCAAAATATTGGATTTGTTTTTTTAAATATTCTTTCGCAGAGCCCTTTGTGTTAAAACTTTCTAAAAAAATATTCTATGTCTAGGAAAAAAAGCTACGACGTTTTTAAATGTCAATATTTGCATTACCATTGCTCCAATACTACAAAAGAGATATCAAACTTGGAGGATGGATACACAAGAGACAGGGGTTCAAGGTCATGTCAAGTTCATATATTTCTGAAGGTCAATTGCAGTTTTGTTATTAAAAAACTATGTTTAGTTAAATGCAAGGTAAATGTTGGACATGTTTTTAAAAACACAAAAGATAATTCTTATGTTTCGGACTAAGTAGGCCATTTTCAAAAACGATTTATTGTTTGACTTCAATTATCTCAAACACCACAATAGTTATCGATCTCAAACTTGGGGAATGGATAACCAAAAGACCGGAGTTCAAGGTCATGGCAAAGTCATATTGTTTAAAAGGTTTTTACTATTGAAAAACTATGTTAGTTAAATGCAAGATAAATGTTGGAAATAAAAAAACACAAAAGGTTGTTCCTATGTTTCGGACTTAGTAGGCCATCTTCAGGAAACAAATTATAGTTAGACCTCGATTATCTCAAACACGACAATAGTTAACGGTCTTAAACTTGGGGGATGGGTATCCAAAAGTCAGGAGTTGAAGGTCATATTATTTGAAAGGTCAATAGCATTTTGATTATTAATAAACTATGCTAAGTTAAATGCAAGGTAAATGTTGGACATGTTTTTAAAAACAGAAAAGATTGTTCTTATGTTTTGGACTTAGTAGGTCATCTTCTGGAGACGATTATCTCAAACACCACAATAGATAAAGGTCTCATACTTGGAGGATCTGTATAAATAACCCAAAGAAAGGGGTTTAAGGTCATGCCAATGTCACATTGTTTAGTGTAGTGTCGTCTTGAGAATGGTGTAAAATACATCGAAACGTCGACTCATTAAAAACAGATTTTTGTTTTTTTTTTGGATCGTACCCCGCTAATTTTTCTTCATTTAAAATAAAAAACCCACATTTATTAAAAGATACAATAAATTTGAGTAAATTAAAGAAAAAAAATATGGGGTGCCCCATTTAAGAAAATCACAAAAAACAAGTTTGAAATTTCAGAATTTTACAATTTTTTTAAAAAATCCCTGAGGCAGATATCAATCAGATTTTTCTTTTAAAAGACTTTTACACCCATGAAGAAAGTATGGTTCAAATTTAATCCCAAAAAATTGTTTTGATCCTGAGATATGGTGTCACTTCATAGGTATTGAATTTTCCTATATTATTGGAATTTTCAAAATCTTGTAAAGACCAAAATCATTTGGTAAAGCAAACTTACACTATTGTACGAAGCCTCTTGAAAGCCTTTTAAAAAACCAAAAAAAAAGAGGGTGTTGCATTTAAAAATATAGGTGTTGGATGATTTGCTGAAAATTGGAACACCCTGTGTAAATGAAACTATTTTTAAATTGTGGCCAGTAATGAGTGGGTAGCACAAAAACCGCTACTCGGTGGACACCCTGTATAAATTGTATTTTGAACAGGTTATGGGTCCAGATCACAGTTGATCTAAGAAATTTAATAATCCCCGTTTAAAAATAAATATTTAGTTTAGCATGGAAATGGATCATATGAAGATTGAAAAATTACATGATGAAAATTGGGGGCAGTGGAAATTCATTATTAGGATCCAGCTAAAAGCTGATGATTTGTGGAGTATTGTAACGGGTGAATTCAAGAAACCAATTCCAAGTTTATTTATTGGAAATGTTGGGGCGACAGATGATGACAAATATAAAAAATGGGTGACTAGATGTAATAAAGAAAATAGCAAGGCACAGAGGCTTACACATAGCTACCACACTAAGTGAACATAAGTTAATACACATAATAGAGTGTGAGTCTAGCAAGGAAATGTGGGATAAATTAAATTCAATCTTTGAATTTAAGTCTGAATCAACAAAACATCTACTTCAAGCTAAGTTTTATAGTTACTTTAAAAAGGGGAAGAGGATGACATGTCAACATATTTATCAAAGTTAGAAAATATTCGTCAAGATTTAATTATGGCTGGTGAAAACATTTCTGATAATATGGTTATTACAAAAATACTTATGACTTTGCCTGAAAAATACAGTCATTTTCATAGTGCGTAGGAATCGAAGTAATTTTGTACAACAGAAAAAGAATATAAATATGCAACAGAACAAAAAACCTGGAAAATGCCATTATTGTCAAAAAGAGAAACACCTGAAAATGAATGTAGGTTCAGATTTTTTTTTGAAAAGAAGTAGGCAAATTTTGCAAATGTTGGTAGTCAAGCTTTAGTTGGAAGATATGCAACTTCTTTAGTTGGTACGAATTTTTCAAATGTAGATCAAGATAATTGACATCTAGATTCGAATATAAGGTGTTGCCTGGAAATGTTAAAATAGGAAATGGATCAGTGATTAAAGCTCTGGGTATAGGAGATATCAATATTAAAGTTTTTAATAATGGAAAAGCTGCAGAGTTTAAACATTTGGCTAATGTTTTATACGTTCCTTATTTAACGATGAATTTATTTTCCATTGGGTCTGCTCTGGAAAAGGATTTAGAGCTAAAATAAAACAAAAAGTTTTGCCAATTTCTTCTGAATGGAATTGTTGTGGCAGAAGAAGTAAGTGTTCGAAAATTGTACAAAGTGAATTGTGAAGTTTTAGTTCCTGAAAAGTACAATGTAGAGTTATGTGAAAATGATGCAGAGTTGGATTTGAACAACAACACAACGTCTTCATTGCAACTATGGCACGAACGCCTTGGACATAAAAATATGGATTGTACTGTTAAAATATTGAACAAATTTAACATTAAGATGACAAATAAGAAGAAAGAATTTTGTGATGGCTGCATGCTTGGCAAACAACACAGATTTTCATTTTCTCCAAGTATGTCTCAAACTAAAGAAAAAGGTGCATTAATTCATAGCGATTTGTTCCTATGGAGGAAACTTCTTTGGGTGGTTCGAGATACTTTCTTTTGTTTAAAGATGATTATACTCATTACCGAAAAATTTATTTTCTTAAACAGAAGAGTGATGTTAAAAATAAACTAAAAGATTTATTGTGTGAAATGAAAAATACTGGAACTTCAGTCAAGAATCTTAGAACTGATAATGGCAGAGAATTCTGTAATCTTGAAGTGGATTCTTTACTAAATGATTTTGGAATAATTCATCGAAGAAGTGTTGCTTATACAAAGGAACAAAATGGTTCAGCAAAACGTGAAGACAGTACGATTGTGGAGAGGAAATGTCAAGAACTTTGTTACATTCTAAAAAATTGCCAAAGAAACTTTGGGCTGAAGGTACAAACACTGCTGTTTATTTGTTAAACAGAACGGAAACAAGTATAGTTCCAGATAAAACATCATACGAATTTTGATTCAATGAGATGCCATATTTAAGTATGCTACGAGTTTTTGGAACAGAAATTTTTGTTCACATTCCAAAATAACCCAGTGATTTAGGATTTCATCTGCCGAAAAATTATTTGTTAACTTTTTTTTACCATTATCTCTATATTGGCATAATATACAACATATCAAAAGTCCCCTAAGATCCCGTGCCGGCGTCATGCCATTTTAGAGGGTCAAAGGATGAAGAGGACAGTTTTTGGTAAATAAATCTCTTCCTATTGGTCGGACAAAAAAAATGTAGATGTAAATTGCAGATTGAACAATTACCTACAAAAAAATTTACACACACTTTTCCATCGAGCGACCGTTATCGCGTAGTAGTGTCAAATATGCATGACGTTGGTATACTTTTAACACCGGCTAAAATACAAAAACGAGAAAAATTTCTTCCAAAATTATTCAACCAGGGTTTTAATTTAACCCTTAAGATACATAATCGGCAATAAAGAGTCTTGTAAATTATCAACTGCGTGTATACAGGCGCTCCAAAAATGAATTTGGTTATGTCCGTAATTCCTCAGGTTAATAAAACAAACTAAAATTTTTACAAAGAGGTGTTAGCTCTTGTCCTTTCAATAAGTTACAACACCCTAACAAAGCCCCAAAGTATTTATTAATCTTTAAAAAAAAAAAATACAAAAAAATTTACAAAATTTTTAATACTAAGCAAACTATGCATTTAAGGCCTTCTCATAAATTGAATGGAATTACATGGTGTTTAACGTGATAATGTTCTCTATAATATACCAAAAGTGATGGGACCAAAATAATGGTCCCATCACTTTAAAATTCCATTTAATTTATTGAGATGGCCTTAAATACATAGTTTGCTTTGTATTAAAAATTTTGTCATATTTTTTCATATTATTTTTTTTAAAGATTAATAAATCCTTTGGGGCTTTGTTAGGGGATTGTAACTCATTGAAAGGACAAGAGCTAACACCTCTTTGTAAAAATTTTAGTTGGTTTTATTAACCTGAGAAATTACAGACATATCCAAATTCATTTTTGGAGCGCCTGTATACACGCAGTTGGTAATTTACAAGACCCTTTATTGCCGATTATGTATCTTAGGGGTTAAATTAAAACCCTGGTTGAAAAATTTTGGAAGAAATTTTTCTCGTTTTTGTATTTTAGCCGGTGTTAAAAGTATACCAACGTCATGCATGATTGACACTACTACGCGATAACGGTCGCTCGATGGAAAAATGTGTATGCATTTTTTTGTAGATAATTGTTCAATCTGCAATTTACATCCTACATTTTTTTTTCCGACCAATAGAAAGAGACTTATTTACCAAAAACTGTCCTCTTCGACTTTTGACCCTCTAAAATGACATGACGCCGGCACGGGATCTTAGGGGACTTTTGATATGTTGTATATTATGGAAATATAAAGATAATGGTAAAAAAAAAAGTTAACAAATAATTTTTCGGCAGATTGTATTAATTTTTGTTTTATTTTCCTGGGTTAAAAGAAAAACATTTAAAATGGGATGCTAAAAGTCAAAAAGAAATTTTTGTGGGGTACTCCGAGACAACTAAAGGATTTCGAATATGTTTTAATGGAAAACAAAGAAATATTTGCAGAGATGTTGTTTTTTAAAATGAAGAGCAATCCATTATACAGTTAAAAAAATACAGACAAAAAGTCTGAAACAGTGGTACTTAGAGAGCAAAAACAAGATGATATAGAAGAAATAAAAAATAATACATTCAATGAAGAGAATCAAGAAATAGAGTCAAATAATGAAGATAGTTTAAACTAAAGTACCTTTAAAACAAAGTAGCGCCAATACGATGTTATTCTATGATATCCATTGTTTAACTAATCATCAAATAAACTCCTATTTGGTTTAATCATTGTTTAACATTAGTTTATTCTATGATTTTTTGCCCATTTCACAGGAAGGTCTAAAATATAAAAAGTTTTATTATCTGTGGTTAAAAATAGATTTTTGATATTGTGGCATTTAAAACCAAAACTAAATTGTCAAAATGACAAAATGTAAGTTTTTGGCCAAAAGTGGGCAAAAGGTGTCAACCAATCAAAAGCTGCCTAGTATCGGCGTATCTTTTTATTAAGGATCCTTAGTTTAAACAATCAAGAAAATACACAAAACAATACAAAAAATGAATATGAAGAGAAAGAGAAAATATAAAAATACCGGACAGATATGGACAAATAACAGAAATAATGGCACTTATTGCTGAAGGTAATGAACCAGTCACTTTTGAAGAAGCTGTAAACGTTACGACATCACTAAAACTTAATATGTTAACACATGCTGATGAAGGTGAAAAAGCAGTGGGAGTACCTTACAGAGAAACCATTTGGGAGTTTGATATATTTAGCAGTTGCAACAAGACCAGATTTATCATTCTCTTTTACAAAATTAAGTCAATTTCTACAAAAACCAACAAAACAACACTGGGCAATGATCAAAAAAGTGTTTCGATATTTAAAAGGGACTATTGATGTTGGCATAAAGTATGGTGCTGATGGAGAATTAAAAATTATAGGATTTAGTGATGCTGATTTTGCGGGTGAAATAAACACAAGACTTTCAACCACAGGATTTGTTTTTAAATTGGAATCAGGCTGTATAACATGGAATTCAAAACGTAAAAAATCTGAGTATGTTGCAGCATCAATGGCTATCAATGACTTGGTATGGTTGATACATTTGTGTTCTGAGTTGATGCCTAACATTTTTAACAAACCTGATTTTTACATGGACAACCAAAGTGCAAGACTATTAGAAATCCAGAATTTCATAAACGAACCAAACATGTGGATATCAAGTATCATTTCAACCGACAAAAGTATGAGAAAAAATTAATGCACGTTGACTATGTGGAAACGTCCATGCAAAATTGCAGATATAATTACTAAACCGTTACCAAGAATTAAACATGAGTTCTTTGTTGAAAAAGTGGGTCTTTGCAGATGCAGTACAATAATAAATTAATGGGAGTGTTTAAGATGAATTTATTTTGGTCATACTGTATATTTGTAGGGACTATTCATTGTTATTTTTGATAGGTTCTTCTTATTTATACTTTACAATAAACGTCTACTCCACATTTAAATTGTATTTTGAACAGTATTTTAAAAATTAATAATAAAAACTAACTTTTCTAATGTGAAGTTGAAGTTTCATGTTTGCTTATCTACTTACTTGAGTTTTATAAAATACGAGGTTTTAAACAAACTGTGTTGCCAAATTTTGCTAACTTGCAGCCCCATATTTTTGAAATGGGGCCCCTAATAAAATTTTCGGTTTTGATTTTGTATATCGTTTGTGCTTTTCTGCCACGCCTAGGGGTACGTGGGCGCCCGTCTTGAAACACTCTGTATTCTTTCTTATTTTATAAAAGAAAACAACAGTCTTATATTTTAAAAAAAATTTGGAGCATACTGTTGTTGCGGGAAAAACCATAGATAGTTATCTTGAATCCACCCTGCATCTATGGAGACAATTGGTGCCATTCATTATTTTTAGTGAGAAACTTAAGGGTTGTCTTATTGACAAAGAGAGACTTATTTAATTTCAAGATGAAAAACGTAAAGTAAATAATATTTGGGATAGAGATTTAGATTTTTCTCCTTAAGACCAGGGTTTCACTGTCATAAAAAATGACATTCTGTGGTACTTCAAGCTCGTAGAAAGCATCTCCATTGAGCTCCCGACATTTTTACCCAGGACGACTTCTATATGAAGGCCCCATCGTACAATTAAACTAAATGTAGTTTATAAAACTAGAAAGATGAGTCTATCGATAGATTTTGGGTTTATTAAAATCGATTAACTTTTTGTGGCATAAATTTGACTTCGAAAATCATTGTAAAATTTTTGAGTTTTTTTTCTGAATACGAACCCATTTTTTGTTAGTATAACTCATGCAGTCCCAGCCAAACACAATCTATAAATTTGCCATGGTTTTTCTGACCTTGTAAATGGTTTCATTTAAAACATGCTTTTATCCAAAAAGAGAAAAAAATCGTTTAAAAATTTTATCGTACGGCGGCGAACACACAAAAAGTATTTTACAATTTACTGGAAACCATACTCCACATTTAGGGACACTTTTACAATTTAAAAACTTTATTTAACACATTTTTTACACAGTTATACATTTAATCTGCTATTTTTTAACTAATTGTAAACATTTTGTGAAAATTTTAAAAAATATCTGACGTTAAGAGTTTATTTTATTAAACGTCAATTATTATTCAAAATGTGTAAAATTAGTTTAGTAGATTGTGTTTGGCTGGGACTGCATGAGTTATACTAACAAAAAATGGGTTCGTATTCAGAAAAAAAACTCAAAAATTTTACAATGATTTTCAAAGTCAAATTTATGCCACAAAAAGTTAATCGATTTTAATAAACCCAAAATCTATCGATAGACTCATCTTTCTAGTTTTATAAACTACATTTAGTTTAATTGTACGATGGGGCCTTCATATAGAAGTCGTCCTGGGTAAAAATGTCGGGAGCTCAATGGAGATGCTTTCTACGAGCTTGAAGTACCACAGAATGTCATTTTTTATGACAGTGAAACCCTGGTCTTAAGGAGAAAAATCTAAATCTCTATCCCAAATATTATTTACTTTACGTTTTTCATCTTGAAATTAAATAAGTCTCTCTTTGTCAATAAGACAACCCTTAAGTTTCTCACTAAAAATAATGAATGGCACCAATTGTCTCCATAGATGCAGGGTGGATTCAAGATAACTATCTATGGTTTTTCCCGCAACAACAGTATGCACATTTTGTGAAAATTTTAAAAAATATCTGACGTTAAGAGTTTATTTTATTAAACGTCAATTATTATTCAAAATGTGTAAAATTAGTTAAAAAATAGCAGATTAAATGTATAACTGTGTAAAAAATGTATTAAATAAAGTTTTTGATTTGTAAAAGTGTCCCTAAATGTGGAGTATGGTTTCCAGTAAATTGTAAAATACATTTTGTGTGTTCGCCGCCGTACGATAAAATTTTTAAACGATTTTTTCCTCTTTTTGGATAAAAGCAAGTTTTAAATGAAACCATTTACAAGGTCAGAAAAACCAAGGCAAATTTATAGATTGTGTTTGGCTGGGACTGCATAAGTTATACTAACAAAAAATGGGTTCGTATTCAGAAAAAAAACTCAAAAATTTTACAATGATTTTCGAAGTCAAATTTATGCCACAAAAAGTTAATCGATTTTAATAAACCCAAAATCTATCGATAGACTCATCTTTCTAGTTTTAAAAACTACATTTAGTTTAATTGTACGATGGGGCCTTCATATAGAAGTCGTCCTGGGTAAAAATGTCGGGAGCTCAATGGAGATGCTTTCTACGAGCTTGAAGTACCACAGAATGTCATTTTTTATGACAGTGAAACCCTGGTCTTAAGGGACTAAATTTGTAGTGTCACAGTTATCACCGTCATTTTTACATTTTTGGCAGATCAAAGTTTTATTAAAAAATTCTTATTTTGCAGATAAAAAAAAATAAGCAGAGACAGTGCACCGAAATTCATGTTTTAAAGTCAATGTATTTTGAGTAAAAAGATACAAGGGACAACATCATATTAAGTTCAGCAAAAAAAAAGCTTTTAAAATGGACAATAAAGTTATTCTAAAGAAACCGAAAGAAGAGAATTTTTTAACAACCATATCACCTTGAAACTTATACTTTACGGAATAAAACTGCATTTTTAACAACATTAGATGATTTATATTTTTAATTTTACATACTTTATTGAAAAGAAAAGCGCACCGACCCCCCGAAACGCTTGCGTGTGAGTCCAAAGCTCTACCATCACGTTATTATACTCTTCGCAGACAAAGTCGACGAGTATTATAAATTCGATCCGAAAATCGTCAATTTTCGTCGTAGAGCAAAAATTTTTGCAGATTCGTGCGTTTCATCAAATTTTGAACAACTTTCAAAAAATCCGTCCGTCCGTCTGTATGTCACACTTTCTTGTGCGCACGATATCTCAAGAACGCAAATTCCAATCATGTTCAAATTATTATTATTTTTCACAAAAGGAAGAACCCTATTGTTTTTGAAAAAAATCGGGTAATCATAAAACTGCTAAAATCAATTTTTAAACTTAAAAAAAATTATAACGAAGTTATTATTAAATTAATTTAAAAAATATTTCAAACTAAATTAAATATTGGTAAAACCTATCAAAATTCATAAAAAATTTATAACTCTACGCGATAATGAGAAAAAGCAATTAATAAAAGCTAAAAATGTACTTAGACTGGGACTTTATGCGTCGTTTAGAATGAAAACAAAAGAAAAACGTAGTAGTCCTTTAAATAATATAAAACAAATAATAATAATAATAATAATGTTTGTAACCCTATATTCAAGTAGCCAGGCTACTCCAAAGCCTAAGGCTGTCTGGATTAAGAACAAGGGGGACCTATAGCTTAACGTGGGTTCCGAACCACGAGGTTGCGAGCCTTTCGACTAGTACTTGGGTGGTCACCCATCCAAGTACTAACCTAGCCAGACGTTGCTTGACTTCAGTGATCGTGTGATCACTGTCCAAGCGGCCTGGCCGCTCGCTCCCTATGAAACAATACAAAGCTAAGTTTTTGTCGCGTATAATCGATCTCAATTCACATAGCGTCGGTAGCTCAGTGGTTAGATTTCTGCCTCTCAGCCGGACTGCCCGGGTTCGAGTCCCAAGTGCGGAAAAACTTTTTTTAATTTTTTTTTTTGCTATAAAACTATAAAACTATTTTTTTTTAAATTTTATTACTGCGAAGAGTATCCAATAAAATGTGCATACATTATATAAAAAACATCCCTTGAAAACAATAAATCTGCAAATAGTAACTTCTAACCCACTCAAAGATCTAACCCATTTCTTGTTTTATTTAAATTTGAGTAATTATGCTATTTTAGATCATGATTTTCAAAAAATCTGATGCCCAGTTCCAAAAGGGACGAATGTTAACGAAATCTTAAAGCAAACGTTCCGTACGTACATGCGCAGACCAAACTATTATATCTTTTAAAATTAATTCTTTTTTATTCTTTTAAGAAAGAGTCCATAAGGTAAAATTGTCTTTCTAGTAAGGGAAATCGAAAACTGTAAAAATAAATTGCACTGCAGGCTGAGTTGAGTTCTGCTTAGGTTTTTAACTTTTTCGAGTATTTTCAAATGTCGCATTGTAAAAAATATTACGTGTAGGATCACTTTTTATATTTTTATCGATTAAAAGATACTTTTCGTGTCGTGAAATGCATTTTACTATTTCATGAGTTTGGACATAACACAAATTCTTTTGAAGTAAAGTTGACATTTCTATTCAATATTTGATAAAGTTTGCAGTACGTCAACAGTCTATCTTTCAGTAAATTTTTGAATTTTTTTCAAATTTCAATTGACTTAATCTAAAAAAGTTGGGCATGGATATGAAAAAATATGGTACCATTGTGATTGTATTTAAAATGCCCAGACCCGAGTACATTTTGTTTTTTGATAATTTTATTAGTTGGTTCATTATAAGCAAAAATATAATCGTCTCCCAAAAAAACGATCATATTTTTGCTTATTACGAACCAACTAATGAATTTATCAAAAAATAAAATGTACTCGGGTCTGGGCATTTTAATACAATCACAATGGTACCATATTTTTTCATATCCATGCCCAACTTTTTCAGATTAAGTCAATTGAATGATGTAAAACAGGGCTTTCAAAAAGGTCATTTTTATTACACAATTACTCTTTAACGAATAATATTTCGGGCATTTGTTAAGTACCCCCAAAATGTTTATTAATTGGAGAATTCAATTCGATATCAAAAAACATTGTACATGCCCCACATATTTCTGCAGACTCAAATGAACTTGGGCCTACACTGCGGGAATGAGATGCAAACATATCGCTTTCCTTTGTAGAATAAGGCTGTCCTTAAGATCCCTGGAATATACTCAGGTATGGCCAACTTTGACACTTATGACAGTTAGATCAAATTGCATGGCTTCCTAGATGAAAAAGGTAATGCTTTTTCATTGTCTTTTTAATCTAGTAAGCCATGCCTATCTATACATCTTCAAGGGCCCTTATGAGAACTATATTTTAAGCTCCATCTATCGGTTTACATTTACTTTAAAAGACAACATCTTGGCAAACGTGTAGTTTGCAAGAGCCCCTTAACTAATTTTTTTATTGATAAAAATAACGATACCTAAAATACTCACATCTTTCATACACATTACTCGGAATATGCACTGCACTATGATTTGTGTTTACCGGAATATTGTAAAAATGTTTATTTCTATACAAAGGCAATGTTAATTTATCCATAATCGGCACTTGACTCGCTAGAGGATCTTTTTCACCATCATCTGGCAGCTGGAAAAAAATTTAATAGTTGTTAGGTAAGTATCTTATACATATTTGAGAATATAATTTCAGTATCACGTGACGCCCTATTATCCAATCAAATTGCTTAATTTCCTTAGATACATGTGTATTACAGCGGTAATATAAAACAAAAGACGCTCACCACTTGTTGATTCGTTGTCAAGAAAGTGAGTTTTGTAAAATTTGACAGTGAAGCTAAATAATTAATTTTGAAATTTACAAATGACTAATTTTCTATGGGTTACTGTCGAAGAAAATTAAATGAACGATAAAATTAAAAATTGGCTACCAAAAAATACAATTAAAAACAAAGAATGTCAGTTCATGAATTTTTGCGAAGCTAAAAACTTTAACATCGATAGCACAACTACAATTCCAGAATTTGCGTCATAATTCTAAAAAGCTGGGCATTTAATATGAGCAAAAAAGATGGAAGAAACTATAAGGAAGGGGTAATTAAAACTCTTTGGAACAACGCAGCAAAGTCTCTTTAGGACATGTTTTTTTAAAAAATATAAAATTCTATTGCATCTATCAATAAATGGCGTCTCAACTTAAATGTCTCATGTTATTTCCATCATTTTTAACACCTAAAGAAAATTTTATTTTGTTCTGTCATTATATTCTCGTACTAAATATAACTCGTGCCATGAATATTGGTCAATGACTACTCGTAAAATCGGAGCAGCACATTTCACTCGTAGTAGTATCTAATCTAATCTTATCTAATCTTCCTAAAAAAATACTTTTTATTTTTTTTTGTTATATTTTATCAACACTGAATTTTGTTTTAGTTTAGTTATTGTTGTTTTTGTGATACTTTTTTGGGTGCTTGCGCCCGTTTGTATCCCTGTTTGTTTAAATAAATAAATAAAATAAATGTAGTATCATCGACAATATTCATGGCACGAGTGACGAGTTATATTTAGTACGAGAATATAATTACTGCTGACAATTTTTGTTTTTGTTTTGTTTGCTTTAGAATTTAAACCTAATTTCACATCAAATTTAACTAGACCGACACTGAACCCAAATCCGATAGGTACAGGAAGCCCCACACAAGATGACCCAATCCCTTATCACAACTAAAAATGCTAAAAACATTTGTTTTTTCGCAGGATTGTTTGTAATAAACCAAATTTTTATTATTAGTAATTTTTCACTATGACTAAGATAGACGATTATGATAAAATTAGGTGATTTTCATAGAGCTATACAATTGTTAATATTAGTGATTCATTATTTCTTTAAAAAAGATTTAATTCTTATTATTTATTAAAAAAATGTTCCTAAATATGTCAAAATATATAGGGTGTTACATTTAAACATACAAAACCAATGTCATTTCCGTTTAAACCGGAAGTCATACATTTTTGTAAATACATGTAAAAAGAAGCTAAAAGTCTCCTTTGACAACTTCTAAAATTTCAATTCTGTAGAAACTATTATTACGTTTTAAAATCAAACTAAGAACATTTAATTGAAAAAATGAGATTTTGAAACAACTAACGCCATCTGCTAGTAAATAGATGAACTACTGTATTGTCTTATAGATTTCTGATTGATAGATTGGTGTTTCGATTTTGGAAATTGACCCTTATGAGGTATGACGTATGAGAGTGCGCGCGAGTTGTTGCCTTCCATTTTTGATATCCCTTCCGGCATTCATATTTGTTTCTTCCATCGCCGAGAAATGAAGACGAAAAATAAGTCTGCAAACATCTAGTTACGATGATGTTATTTTTACGAAAAATTGTGTTCAAAAGTTGTAAATATTGTTTATTAATGAATAGAAAGTGGTTTTGAACCTGCTTTATGTTTGTTCGGCGGAAATTTCAATGATGTTTGTCTTGGTAAGTTTTCAACAAAAATGATCATTTTTCTATGTGGTGACCGGACATTTTTCTATTGCAGTTACTGTTTAAATGTGAAATCTGAGTTTATGAGATGGATTGGTTGACTAGAAAGGAAAACCCTTTTTCTAAAAGGTAAATTTTTGTCATTTTATTCATTATGAAGTGCGTTTTGTGACTTTGAAAGCGTTGAGTTTATGCATACTGTTTCTTTCAGGGTTTTTCTGAGAGGACTGTTTTCGTATAAGTTTTCTTTTTTTCTAAGGGATTACATTTTTATCCGAAGAAACATCCTTTTGCCCTTTCGAGCCGTCTTTTGGAATTTCGAGGATACTCTTAAGATACTTAGAATTTAGGGGCGTGACCTATAAGCGACCTCCAAAGTCTGTAAGTTCTATACGACTCAAGCCTTTGGCAATTTATTTTGTACACTTAACTTGGCCTTCAGCATTGAATGTAACAACTATTTTTATTATTATACCAAAGATCTACAATCTTATCGAATAATACTGAATATTTTTACCCTGCCTATTTTAACGATATTTATGTCAACTGAAGGTTACGTAACCGAAAGTATATTATTGAACTTCATTTATTGTAACATTTTGTTAGCAGGTAATAAAATACAGGTAATTTTGGTATACTTTGTGGTCAGAATTTTTAATATATGTATAAAATTTATTGTTGCTTTTAATTTGAATGAGTATAAAAGGAAATCCTTTTATTGAGACCAGGAAATCGGTACTTGATGATTGACCTTGGATTTTACGGTGTTGAAAATTGGTTTCCTGGCGTCCAAAATTCGATCTCTTTATTTTACCCACCCCCTCACGACTGGCTGGTTGGCACCGCTAAACCCGGTAGTTATTTAAACTAGTACAAATCGTGGGTAAGTATTGCATTTTTATTTGGTTAAATTATACTATCCCGCGAGATTTTTACACTAGTTTCACTATACGTAGAAAGTTATGAGATCGTGCGCTTTTTGTGGGACACGATACTGTGTTCCATTTAAAATAAAGAAGTGGGTGTGTCTTATAATAAATGGAACATCCCGTATAGTGAAACATTACTAAAAATAAAAATTTGGTTTATTGCAAACAATCCTCCAAATTTTTTTTTTAAGAACTAAAGAAAAGTAAAAGCAGTTTAAGTTGGAAAAATCTTTAAGATTGCGTTTTAGAATGCCTAGTGTTTTTAAGCTCTTATTAACAATGTTGTTTATGTGTACATCAAACACTAGTTTACGATCAAACCACACCCCCAAGACATTTACTATTTTTTCATTGGCTAGTTTCACGTTATTTAAAACATAATTAAAATAAATAGCATTTTTGCATCTATGGAACCGCATAACTTTACACTTATCTACATTTAAATGAATTTTATTGATGGCACCAATTTCAAGTTGTTATAAATCATATTGTAAATTAATGAAATATTATTTATCACGCTATATAATTTAAGATTGTCTGCGAAAAGCAAGTACTTGCAATTTTTAAAAGAGTTACCAATCTCGTTAATAAATAAGTTAAATAGTAAAGACGACACGTTGGCACCTTGAGCCACGCCTAAAGTTAAAACAATATCATGTGAAACAAAATTGTGAATTCTGACTCTGACTAAGATAAGTAATCGCTAACCTACTTTAACATGGTACCAGGTAGCCCAAGTGTGCCTAACTAAAACCGGTGGAAGAACGGGCAAAAAAGATTGGGCAGTAAACATGAAAAAAATAAGATGGCAAGGAATTTAAGAAAAGCTTTGTTTTAACAATTTGGAAAATGTCCCAGCTTAATTATCATACAAAAAAAATAATTCAAAGAGTTAATTTTTTTTTATTAATTAATTAATGGCGAAGGCACCTTGGCCCTGTACGCCATTTAAAATGGTTATGAACCCATTTTTGGGTCTTGCATTTAAAGAAGCACGAAATGCAAAGCAAAAACTAGTTCTTCACCCCTTTTTTTCCCCCACTAGAGTTGGATGGTTTTGACGTATTTTTTTGCTGTGGAATTAGCTTGGAAAGGTGGAGAAGCCATGACTTGTCTAATAGATTTCTTTGTTATCGATAAAAATAAGGATGGATACCCTTCCAATTAAATTAAATACAACCCCATTTTCACTAGGACTTGCCCAGGTGAATCTAAAAGTTGCGCCTTTAGTAATTGGCTCATCCCACACACTAAAAATATGAATGTCGCGTGAGGTTGTTCCCCCAATTGTTATCAAACCTGGGCAAAAACGTTTTACTAGACGTATGATTTATTTAACTTTAAGTCGTACTAACTCGAGACCCGAGCTTGGCCAATCATGCGCAAAATTTGCAAAAATGAGATATTCACCCTTTTTGTCAAGGGTACTGATTACAGAATATCGCTTCGTACGAAACCTGTTAGGTCTTCTTATGTAGGTTTTGTACGAAACGATATTCCGTAATTACCGTCCAGGTGTAAATAGTCAGAAGTCGCGAGTTAAGACACATGCGCTTAACTATTCCCAATTTCACGTAACTTTGCAATCTGTAAATTAGGCAAATTTGTAAAGTTAAGTGGAAGTGCAGTTACGCCGAAGTAAAGTGAAAGTTAATAAATCAACCAACCTAGCCAGACGTTGCTTGACTTCAGTGATTGTATGATCACTGTCGATGCGTCCTGGCCGCTCGTTCCTAATAGTGCGTATGTTTTAGTAATAGCGCAGAAGTTAAACTAGATATGGGTTAGGTCAGTGGATAGGTTATATCAGTGAGCCTGTTAGAGTTTTTTTTATAAAATGTCGACATTTAATAGGATACTCCTCGCAGTAGGTAATTAGAGAATAATAAAATTAAAAAAAAACAATAATTTTTTAATATTATCAAAAAAAAAATCTGCGAAGAGGTTAAACTATTAACTCTTCTATAGAAAAAATATTTATTTGCGAAAAGCATAAATAGGTATCAATTCTGACACTGACGTTTAGGATTTAATTTGGCTGGAAAGATGTTTTTGTTTCAATTTTTTTTGCAAAGCCACCTTGACCGAGCCTAGACTTACGTGACTTAGAACTTTTTCATCACTGAAAACCTTTCTTTTGGCCTTTGTTGTTTTAGAAATTTTACAAAAAAAAAAACAAAAATACTTTTTAACACAGAATTTAATTTCCTTTCATTTTTATGACTTAACTTTTTTTTGTGAATTGATAAATAACGAAGATACGGCGTTTTTTTTAAATGGGGGGCTTAGGTGGGGCCGGACAAAAAAAACTTAAATATACTTTTAGTAGAGAATTAATAGGGCTTTTAAGTTACCAGAAAAAAAATTCTGTAAATTTTATGATAACTGAAATATGAATTTTTTCTCACTTGGGGGGTGCCGCAGCCCCCCTTATTATTTTCCGATTTCTTTCAAAAACAATAGGGACCTAGATTTTAATGAGAACGATTTTTCCTGAAAATTTGAACTTCATAAAATCTTTGGTTCTCAAGTTAGAGTCTCTACAAAAAACGTGACAGACGGACAGACGGACAGACAGACAGACGGACGGACGGACGGACGGATTTTTTGAAAGTTGTTCAAAATTCGATGAAACGCACGAATCTGCAAGAATTTTTGCTCTACGACGATTTTTGACGATTTTAGAATTTTCAAAACAATCACAATATACTCCTCGTTTTCGACTTTGTCTGCGAGGAGTATAAACATAGGCAACGCGTGTGACAATACATAGATGCTTAGGTACAATATATGTTATTGACTAAAATACCACGAGAACTGATCATTTTCATGAAATACGGTGTAGTTGCTATGGATATTGGCTGCACGAAATCAAATTGATACAAGTATTTTTTTAAGTCTGACGCACACAGTAGTGCTCTCATTTCTACGTCATTAACTGTCCAATATGGAATAAACAAGCGACAATTTTCACAGATTTTTCTTAATTTGGCATTTTGGTGGGCAAAATTCTGATTTTGATTGACGTATAACTACTTTTTTATGTTTAGCTGGTGTTTTTGCCCACCAAAATGTCAATTTTTTTACTTCATTTTTGAAATCTTGTTATCAATCTAGTTTTTGAGTATGTAGCTATGGTCTAGCCACACTCCATCAGTGGCAGTGAGATTTAAACCCATTCTGACAGCGTCCAACTAATATATCGTCCAACGACTATACCGTTATCTACTTAAACAATAATACATTTTAGTTTTAGTTAAATACCTTAAATCCATTAGGGGAATCTATAATCTCATCAATAGTTGATATATCGTCTTCCGTATCTTCATCCTTTTGATAGCCTACCTCTCCAGGTTGAACCATAGACTTATAATTGTCTTTAAAGTGTTTTTGCTTTATTGTGTTGTCTAACATAAGCTCCTTTACTTGTGGCAAGTTCTGCAAATTAAGGAAAGGTTTTAGTAGCTACATAACTATTGACATAAGCTTGTCAATTACTCGCATCTATGAAAGGATGTACTGTAATATGCATCTTCTAAACTTTTCAGACTTCAGAAATGTAAACATTACATATGATTGTGAATAAAACAATGTAGGGAAGAGTGTTCCACAATAAGACATGTTTCCCAATGAAACAATTGCGATAATTAAAAATTTAGCTGGTGAAAATAAATTTCCTTAATATGTACATTATCAAGGTGGTGATTTCCTTTAGTTAATTAAGTTTTTTAATAATTAAGTAAACGTAATTTAAGAAAATAATGTTACTAACTACCGAAATGGACTTTTAGCGCAGGGCTGTAGGAGAATCTGGACGAAAAAGAATACGAAATGAATAAGGGAATGCATTTGAGTACTACACACTAGATTTATAATCTGACCTCTATATGACCACGAAAAACAAGTCTGACGAACAATGTAATGCATTACGCATTGCAATATTTACAAAATAAGTATTAATTTCTTTTTCTGTAATACAGCATGAATTACAATTATTAATACATATTTAAAAAATAACACCTATAATGAAAAAAATATTCCTATCTTAAAAAAAACAGATGTAAAACGAACTTTATACCAAATATTTTTCTTATAAAATTACTACGCACCGAGGTAAGGACGAAATAAGCGTAATTCACAAGGTAATGCTACTAAATGTACGTAATTGCATTACAATAGATGCATCATAATACTACCATCCATAAGTAGTATTAATACCGGATTCATGACTCTTTACATACACACACTTAACATAATAGAACTAAACCCTGATGTAACAATCTGATAGCTACATATTTATGAGAGAGCTCAAGGATTGTTACATCGTATAGTTTAAAAGTGCATGAATTTAGTAGTGATGGGAAATATCGATTTTTTTGAAAATCGATTTTTTTCGCTCTATGAAATTTGATTTATGAAAAAAAGGGAGTGACTAGAGAGCCTACCGGTAGGTTCTCCAGTCTGAAGGCTAAAGAGCCGACCGGTCGGCTCTCTAGTGTTTTAGCGCTAAAGAGCCCACCGACGCGCGACGGTTCTTTAGCCTTGAGGCTACAGAACCTACCATTTTATTATATAGTTACCATCTTTTTTGTGCATTTTGAAGTTAATATTATATACCTACAAATGATTATTTTGCATATGAATTAGTTTTTACATTTTTATTACCTAAATTTGCCGGTTTGTTTCCCAATCAATTATTAGTTAATAAGTTTTTCAGCATAGTCGGGCAAATTTAGTCTTTTTGTTTATTATTTTACTTTGGTAAATGTGCTTTTGGTGGATATATTAAATCTTTATGTGTTCTTATTGTCCTCCTAATGAACAATGAAAGTCATGTTTTTTTTTGTTATAATTATTTTTGTGACTCTTCAATGTAATTATGTATGTTGGTACTTGTATATTATTATTATTTATTATAATCAATTTGCCAAATAAAGTTTACTTTAATTAACAACGTCAACAATTTTTAAAAAGAAGAATCATATCTAAGTAAGAGTAAGAGAATTTTTCGAATTTCTTTTATATTGTAAAACAACGGTAGGTAAAGTTTAGTTAAAATATTAAAACTGTAAATGTAAATTAATAATGTAGACGTTATGACAAAAAAATAAATCTTTTAAGATAAACATAAAAATGCAATAAAATAATACTTTACTTAAGGTTTGGTGAGTCCATAGCCTTAAGAATTAAGAAAAACTTCTTTAATAACTGGGCTGTTTGTTGTAAATCTTAGATTCTATCATTTTATTTTAATAATGCACAAAAAATATGGTACACCGATTAAAATATAATTTTTAATAGTCAAGCCAGCAAGCACAGATATCAATGATATTTTTATGTTCTAATTTTTATCTCATGAAATTCGGTCTGCCTGTAACTGAAGAAAACTCTAGAAATGCCTGTATACATATATATTTTTTTATTTTGACTTTGACTTTTAATTTATTTTTTAAATTTGAATTTAGATAACTTCGGTTAACAACTTAAACTTTGAAAATTACTTACTTAAAGAGTAAGCAAACTAAAGTGGTAAGTTCTGTAGCCCGAAGGTTAAAGAGCCAACCGGTAGGCTCTGTTATATCCGCAACAAACCTACCGGTAGGCTCTTTAGCACTAAAAGACCAGAGGCCGACCGGTCGGCTCTTTAGTCTTCGGGCTAGAGGACCTACCGGTAGGCTCTCTAGTCACTCCCAAAAAAAAATATTTTCAATATTTTCTTTTTTTAATGTCAAATTTCATAGAACGAAGAATAGTTAATTAAATGAAGCAAATATAAAAAATAGTATAAAAAACTCGTTTTATAAGGCGTTTTTTATCACTTGTCCATTGAAAAACTCGCCGCTGCGCGGCTCTTTTTCCAAACCTGGACGCGTGCTAAAAAACATTCCTTATAAAACTCTATGTTTTAATATACTATTTATCACTACTAGCTGTAGAAGAAGTTATTATTGATCAGGCATTAATATCGAGAAGTCGCTTTTCTCTACTAGTGGTTAATAATATTTTATTATAATGCAGTGGTAGATAATGAAAAAAACAATTGATTTCTGTCAAAAAATTAGTCAGAAAAATGGGGACTATCTGCATAGTTAATTAATTTATTTATTTTAATAACACGACATTAAAATACTTGAAAACATTTTATTAAAAATATTTTAACGAAAAAAAAAAATGTACAGTTGTAAACATTTCGCACTTTTTTCTGTAGCTGTGTCAGTCTCCTATCATTATCATTATATTTACAAATTCCTTATTAGTGACCATCATATTATTTAAACCATTTACGTGCAAATTTTAGTCTGAGTTATTTTGAAAAAAACACCCATTTGAAGAACTTTTTATTGTTTTGATTGATGTAACGTCATTGTCATTTCCATGGAAATTTCGAATCATTTTTTGTAAAAATCATATTACAGGATTTTGATAAAAATTGAACATATTTTTAAACTAACAGTTTTCAAGAAAATGATATTAGGGAAAAAAATAGTATATCAATCGGTAGAGAAGGTCATTATTGACCTCACGCAATTGTATTCCTCGCCGCTGCGCGGCTCTGGATACAATCTTTGCGCTAGGTCAATAATGCACCTCTTCTCTACCTAGGATGATAATATACTAATTCCTAGAAGGTTGATTTTTTTTAAGGTCGATTTCTATTTTTTCAATGCGTATCTTTTTAACCTATATTCAAATATACAGGGTGTCCCAGTTTCTCAAAAGAGTAAACAACTTTCTTATTTTAAATGGAACATCCTATTTTTTATTATGAATCTAGATGTCACTAGCAGGTCAACAATATGTCGCTTACTAAATGTTCCCCATTTAACAGAATTTGTTTCTGTGGTAAAAAGTTTGGAATATCGCATGTAAAATCGGTAATATTTTTCGTAGAAGGTTAATTCTTTCGAGGTCCATTTTTACTTTTTTAATACGCATCTAACAAGGATACACTCAACTATACAGGGTGCTCCCCTTTTTTAGGAGACTAGACAACTTTTTTATTTTAAATGGAAAAACCTATATATTTTTTATATATATAAAAAAATCAAATCTACAGATAAATAAACATTGTCTTTGTTTCAGTACTATTGTCTCCTTGTTTGGGGTTTTTATAAACCAAAATTAATGGTTATAATTACTATTATTACTAGCAGTTCATAAAATGTAGAGCATGCATTTATTTTAAGATCATTTAAGAGAAACATCAATTTTTATAAAAATGAAAAATTATTCAGGCTAATATGGTTACATTAAATAAAATAAGAAACATATATTTTCTAAATAATAGGTTAAATAGGATCCCCAAAATATACCTTCCTAGAACCATATGTTAAGGAAATTATAGTTTTTATTTATTACTCTGCGCCAAGGTGCGCCAAAATGTTACTTATATGGCAGGGTAATCCAATGTCCCCTTTATAAGTTATCATAAAATTTAGCTGCACCAATTTGCACCTTTGGGAAAAAATTAAAAATTACTGCAAAATAAGCTAGTAAAAAAATTTTGTTTTACATATTTAAATTATTTACAAAAAATGGTTTTATCTAACCCCTTTAATATCTTGTAAACAATGTAATATTGTTAGAGTAAGTTATAACTTTTTTAAAAAAAATTTCTAAAATATGTCTTAAAAATAATACTCTTTGTACATTTACTTGACTAATTTTGTTGATTATTAGCATAATTAATTATTTTTATTTTATTTAATCCTTAAAACAATAAAAAAATACCACTAAAACAAAAAAAAATATATATTTTTTAATCCAAAACATAAATTTTTTTTGACCAAATTTTGAAAATTAATACATTGATCCTTTGACTTTGTTAAAAAAAAATAATCAAGTAAATTCGATCAGTATCAGTAACATTATATACTTTTGGCAACAATAAATCCTGAAATGACCACAGTGCGGCGGCACATAAGGTTTCTACACCTTTTGCAAGCCCAGGAGTTCTAGGGACATGGCCCAATTTTTTAGATCCACATACATACATACATTCATCAAAAAATGTGTCAAAAAATTTTAAATTTTAATATATGAAAAAAAAATCGCCATGCTAAGATAATAACCCAAAAATATAACTTATTTTAATATTGTTTAATTCACTTGACAATGTTTTTAAATCGAGTTTTCTTAATCCTTTTTACCTGGGTCTGCTAAGCTCCTAGTATAAAGGGCGATTTATTCAACGTAACTTTTACTTTACTTCGGCGTAACTTTACTTCCATTTAACTTTACAAATTTGCCTAATTTACAGATTGCAAAGTTACGTGGAATTGGGATCAGTTAAGCGCATGTGTCTGTACTCGCGACTTCTGACAATTTACACCTGGGAGGTAATTACGGAATATCGCTTCGTACAAAACTAAACTAGAAATGGGTTAGATCAGTGAATAGGTTAGATCATTGAGTGGGTTGGGTTTTATTATAAAATGTCGACATTTAATAGGATACTCCTCGCAGTAATTAATCACAATATTTTATAAAAGCAATATTTTTTTTATTTAAAAAAAAATCTGCGAAGAGGTCAAACTATTAACTTTCATTCGCAATAAAAAATATTTATTAGCGAAGAGCATAAATATGAATTCTGACACTGACGTTTAGGATTTAATTTGACTTTGAAAGATGCTACTGTATTTCGAATGTTTTTGCAAAGCCACCTAGACCAAGGTCAAGACTTATGAAACTTAGAACTTTTGAATTACTAAGAACCTTTCTTTTAGCCTTTTATGCCCTAATATCTTAGCAAAAAAAAATTAAAAAAATTATTTTAAATACAGAATAACATTTTCTTTAATTTTTTATAAGAAATTTTTTTAGTTAATCAAATAATAACGAAAATACAGCGTTTTTTTTAATTGGGGGGCTAATGGGGGGTCGGATCAAAAAAGTTTTAAAATAATTTTTGTAAAGATTTACATGGGCTTTAATATTACGGAAATTTTTTTTTTCTTAAATTTATAATAACTGAAATGATTTTTTTACCAGTTTGGGGGCCCCTTTACCCCCCCTTGTTATTATCCGATTTTTTCCAATAACAATCCCAACCAAGATTTTAATGAGAACAATTTTTCCTGCAAATTTGAACACGATTGGGCATTTCGTTCTTAAGTTATCGTGTTTACAAAAAACGTGACAGACGGACGGACGGATTTTTTAAAAGTTGTTCAAAATTCGATGAAACGCACGAATCTGAATTTTTGCTCTACGACGATTTTTGACGATTTTAGAATTTTCAAAACAATCACAATATACTCCTCGTTTTTTTTAATAAGAAGACCTAAAAAGTATCGTACGAAGCGATATTCTGTAATCACTACCCTTGACAATAAGGGTGAATATCGTATTTTTGCAAATTTTGCGCATGATGGCCAAGCTCGGGTCTCGTGTTAGTACGACTTTATACGACTTAAAGCTAATAATAATTAATAATAACAATTATTTCCCATTTTTATCCATTCCGTTCAGATCCAGGTTTGCGGTCGTTGTATTTAGAGAAGCGTCAGATTAACTCTGAATCACTTTGACGGTTCTTAAAATACAACGATTTCGAACCTGGATCTGAACGGAATGGATAAAAATGGAAAATAATTGTTATTCCAGTCCCCCTAGGCCCTTTTCTGAATACGCACATGTTAAATAATATAAAGTACATAACAAAACACTAAAACAAACAAAAGGTAAAAAATACTTAATTTTTACATTTTTCTTTGTAACAAAAAAACCGCCCAAAGAATTTTTTTTTTAATAGGAATAATTTGATTAAAATAATTACTAGTATAAAATAAAAAAAAATCAGTCAATTTAACCGATGTTTTTTTATTAATTGCATCCCTTACGAAAGGGGTGCAGATGTAGATTAAGTATTTTATTATATTCAAGGTCAAAAAAACACGTTCTATCGTTTTCTGAAAAAATCCAGATTTTTTTGATTTTTGAAAATAGGGGTTCCGGGTAAGTGAGGGAGAGTTGACATTTTTTTTTCAAATAAAGTAATTTACTTTTAGATATAATGTGAAAGAAAATTATTTAATTTTGTTTTACTTTCTCTAAAATAAATTATTGAATATTTCGAAAAGAGATACTTTAACACCGTGTGGAAGAAAAACGGCACGATAAAAAAAGTTGGCGCAATGGTAACTTTTGATTAGAAGGACCGTGGCTACAACATATAAAAAATTCAGAAAATTTAACCGGGACCACTTTTCCATAAGGGTTGTGCGGGGTTCTTTGCCAATACATTCCCATGTATTTTATTTAATTTTCGGTTAAGTTACGCCGAAGTAAAGCGGAAGTAAAGTGAAAGTTACGTTGGTTAAATCGGCCTTAACAATAGACCTTTTATAAACAATAGCGGTGCAAAATGAACTATTTCTGTATGACCAAATCGGCACTACAGCAAGTGTTTTCTTAATTACCAGGGCAACGCAAATACACCCAAATATTACAATAAACTTGCGCGGCCATCACACATTGCATGTGCAGAGGAAACGGAAATAACGGGACGGAAATAACGGGACAGATGTGTGGTGTTCTCTCTTCTATTAAAATATAAAGAAATAAAATGTGACAATACTACGTACCGTTTCTTCGGCAGAATTTGTTAAATTTTTAGCGCTGTAAAATTGAAAGTTTTTGTCAACATCATCATCTTTTTGAGCCAGGGCAGCTTGTTCAGCAATATCCATAATTCTCTTAAACATAAAAAGTTAACAATAATAATAAAATATCAAGAAACATGGGAAAAATCAGTTAAAACGAGACAGCCCCTATTAGAAAACGCTTAAAAGTTTAACTTTAATTATCTCAAACACCATCATAGTTAAGGGTTTCAAACTTGCACGAAAAATGGGCGAACATGAATTCATCCTCCCTAGTTAGTTTTACCCCTTGTCACCACCCGCTGTGAAAAAGGTAGCACATTAATTCATCCGGGGACCAAGATAATCCTGTAAAGGTGTAACCCCTTTTAGGAAGGTGTATCTAGGTAATAAAAATAAATAAAATCATACGAAGTAAAATTATAACCAATGGTCGAGACCAAGAACTTATGCCTAGAAGATGTTAGGTTGATCAGTAATACAATTCACCAGGCAAGAAGACAAAAAAAAGAAAACTGCCATGCGCCCTTTGGGCGATCCTGAATTTATCCGCGTCTAAAAACTACCTGAAAATAAGCACATGAATTCATCCGGCGGAGGACATTAATTCATGCGGCAGACCATGGAGGGTTGGTACCCATAAAAATAAGTAAAACTACATGGAATAAAATAAAAATAATATTTTGTCAGAATATACTCCATATATTAAACAAAAATAAAATGAGAACGCTCTAAAAACACTAGGAGATACTTTTACACTGGGGGACACAAGGTTAGGTAAGTTATGTTAAGTTTTGCTGCTAAAAAGTGTAGAAATACTAGCTTATATGAAGAATTTTAAATTTGTTGCACATGAAAACATAACAATTCTAATTATAGCTGAAAGTAGATATTCCTGGGCTTCTCTAGCAGCTTTCTTTTTTTATCTTCTTGCCTGGTGAATTGTATTTCTGATCAACTTAACATCTTCTACGCATAAGTTCTTGGTTAACCATTGGTTATAATTTTACTTTGTATGATTTTATTTATTTTTATTACCTAGATACCTTCCTAAAAGGGATTAACCCTTTACAGGATTATCTTGGTCCCCGGATGAATTAATGTGCTACCTTTTTCACAGCGGGTGGTGACAAGGGGTAAAACTAATGGGTGTATTTGAACTGCGCACAGCCCCTGAAAAACCATTATAACTGCGCCCAAAGCTGAGTTTGAGGAGCGCACATTTTAACCCAACTAGCATTTTAAGTCGCGGTTACGTAACGGCGACGTCAAAATTATCTTTGAAGTAATTTTTACTAGTCGCCGCTACGTTGTAATTACGTAGTAGCTATGTGCCTGCGACCAAAGTGGGGAATGATTTTTGAGTAAATTTTACGTAATTGCAACTACCCCGGGACCTACACGGCAAAGTAATTGGGTAGTAATAAAAAAGTTAAATTTACGTAAAAATGTAGTTATTTTTACTTCTTCTTTTACCTACTGCATTTCAACATTTTTTGTCTATCTTTTTAGCATGTAGTTGTTTATTTTTAACGAAACTATGGACACCGACTTAAACTCCAACTTTCTTTTTATCTTTTTAATTATACTTTTGATTGAAAATACAACGCGTATCATAACTCGAAACCATAAACCCCTAAAATTTTATTGACATTATTAATATCCCTGATTACAAAAATAACGATGCCCCTTTAAAAAAATTAAATTGAAATAATTTTTTTTGTTTAAATTACCAAGTGCATTAAATAAAAAATCATTTTTTGGCTTAAAAGGGTCTTATTTCTTATGGAAAGTTGTTGAAAAATAATTCTAACATGTTTTTTTTAGTAAACTATCTATCCATTTGACTATTTTAAAAAAATACTGGTAAAATATATATAATGGCGGCAAAAATTATAAAATAAATAAGGAGGATTTATTCAAAAATCGATAAAGGGAACTTTAAATGGAACTTTAAAGTAATATTTACTTCTTGAAAGTCGGAAATGCGTTCCCTTTTTTACCTATAAGTTAATATTACTTTAAAGTTTCAAAGTTAAGTAAAATTTACGTTAATATTACCGTAATAATTACGAAGCAACTCCCAATTTATGGGACGTTCCTTTAAAGTCGCAAAATCTAAAAAAATACTTTTAAGTAATTATAACGTTAAAGTTCCAAAATGCACGGTAAGTGTTACTAAAAAAATTACTTTAAAGTAATAGTTACTTTATGGTAGCCTATAGTAGTTATAATAACGTAGTAATTACCAAATAAAATTAGGTACTTTCGTAGTAATTAGATGAAGGAAAAATTACGTAACCGCGACTAAAAAAATTTCTTTGAACACAATTTTACTTCAAAGTCAAAATTAGAGTAAATATTACTACATTTTTACTAAAAAGAAGTCGCGGATACTAAAGCCATAGTATCGGTGACTTAAAATGTTAGTTGGGAATCCTTCTACCTGGAAGTCCCAAATTGTATTTTCGAAAAATACTAGAAATTAATCTAATTATCTGCCTAATCTTTTTACCTTAGACTCTGGGTTGTACCCTTAGGGAACATCGCAGGTTTTTTTTTAATTTTAGGGTTTTAGACTGAATTTTATGAAAGCACTGGGGGACACTTTTCCACTGGGGGACACTAGGTTAGGTAAAGTTTTGCTGCTAAAATGAAAATATAAACTCTAGCTGCGCGTCCAAAATTTTGTTCATTACAATGAGGCACAAAATTACTAGGTGTTGTTCTCGGTGTTGTTATGTAAAAAATAATTCAACACAGTCAGAAAGCATTGTAGTTTAAAATTATTTGATCTTCATACAAAATAAAAGTAGGTAGATATAAAATATTTTTAATGACTGTTGTACCTATATCTAAACATCTTAAATTAAATTTTTAATGAGGGTAAATGGATTAACTCTCCATAACAAAAGTGTGCGCAGCTCAAATTTATTTGGTATACCTAAAGGGTTGTCTGTGCGCTGCTCCCATATACCCAAACTAATTAGACGCGAATGAATTCAGGATCGTCCAAAGATTTGGGTGTTACTTAAGTCTAAGTGACGTTTATGCATTAAAAGAGGTAGCATTGACGTTTACCTCTTCGTTAAAAATTTGGTTTCACTTTCTATTAAATTTTTAGAAAATTACATTTGGCAAAACAGCATGAAAAAAAAAAAAATTTGTCGCCGCAAGAATTTTACGAATTATTTACTTAAATCGCAGTATTTCAGCAAAATATGAATATTTCTTTGCGGTTTTTTTTTTATTATATTTTTTAGACCCTCATTCGTTGTATAAAATGAATATTATAATTATTAAAAGTTTTTAAAACAACATGGCGAATTTTTGAAAAATAACAATTGATATCGGTAATTATGTTTTTAATCTCAGAAGTTGTGAATTTTTTAGTAGAATTTTATTTTTACATTTAAATTGTAGCTAAGGACTTTAAGAAGTTTTCTGCAAAATTTTAGATTTCTAGGAGCAATGGTTAAGAGAAATTAATTTTTATATTTAGGTTCTTGAGACGCTGGTAAATACTTTTTTCTACAACACCTGATAATAAACATTGACTGCCTTTTAAAAATGGTCAATGGCCCTATACCATAAAGAAAGGTCTATAGATTACAATAAAAAAAATCGAAGCAAAGAATCCATATTTAGCGGAAATCCTGAGATTTAAATGAAAAATTTCGTGATTTTTTTGCTGTGACAGATTTTCTTTTAATTTTTTTAACATGTTTCTACCTAGTAAATTATTCAAAAAAAAAATAACGAAAGATTCTTTTAGTTTCGTTCGATTTCGGTTACCCCATTTTAAGAGTTAAAGAGAGAACGGGCTACCGTCCAGACAGCCAATATTTCATTTTAAGTTGTCAAGGCGCATTTATTTGCCAACGGCCTCGATTCTCGCATTGAAACATTAAATATAAAAAATCATAACTTTTTAATGATGGCTATGAGAAGTTAAAAAATTTAACAGAAAACTACTTTAAGTAGGCTATAATGTGTATGTAAAAAAAATTTGCTACTGAAAAATTTATAACACAACTTTTGCGTTTGAAAAAAAAGTTTCTGATCCTAATTTTTTTTTTTAAATAGGGGTAGAAGGCCCAGTGAGTGACCGCTTCGGTATAAAAATTAAAATAACTAAAAACTAGGAAATATTTTGGCCAAATCTGATGTTTTTTTTGTTGTGAAATATATTTTTTTATTAAATGCATAAATAATTCATGGTCCATATGCTTTAAAATATTAGAAATTATTAAAAATAAAAATTGTTCTCGTGGTCGTGACAAAAATAAGCAAACAAAAAGTCGCGCTTAAAAAAGTCAACTTCACAAAAAATATTCGTTATTTGTAAAGCCAATGGGTGAAAAACATATTTGATGGATGTAAATAATTGATAAATCTTTATTTTAATCGTAGAGCATTAACAAATATCATTTGAATATATTTTTATCGAAAAATAAGCCGGTCAACTACTGGTACCCTCGATTTGAAAATTCACCAGTGAGTGACCGCTTTTGCTGTCAAAGTATCTGTTGTCAAAAAAAATTTAATTTCCATTAAATTATTGAAAAAAAGAACTATTTCCAACAATAAATCACAGTCACAGTTCTTCGTACTATTTTAGCTGATGATGGGAAGGTTTAATATCCTCTAATTGTGTACCCTTATAAAAAAATCCACTTATAAATCATTTGAAGAATGAGAGTTTGCTCGCAAATTTTTTAGTAAGGTAAATAAATTTTAAAAATATTATAATAGCAATAGGTTGTTTTAATAAACAATTAGGTAGTTAAAAAATACGTAAATTTGTGGTTTTAATTAATTTTTACGATATTTTGGATAAGTTAGAGATGTATAAATTTTTTGCAATTTTTTTTACTCTTTTGCCTATTTTTTTGTTACTTACATTTACCATGCATGTAATGTAGTTAAAAACTTTATAATAATTCTCGTGATAATTAATAAATAACATAAATACCCGAACTTATCCAAAAATTTGAAGCGGTCACTCACTGGGGCAAATGCCGGTCACTCACTGGTGAAATCGGTAACTTACTGGGGCATTTGGTTGTTTTCAATAAAATTGTGTTTAAAATAGTTTCTGATTGTATATTTTGCATAAAAATCATTTTAAACTGTTCTTTAATTCCCCTTTATTCAAACTATTAAGTTAATTGTAAAAAATATTCGCTTAAACATACTTTTTTCTCCATTATAAAATGACAACTTCAGAATTCGGTCACTCACTGGTCCGTCTACCCGTATGCCATTATGTTTTAAAATTTTTTTAACTACATATTTTCAATGCTTCTATACCAAACAGAAGGGTCTAAAAATTATAACAAAAAGTTTGGAAAAAAAATATATTTATATTTAGACGAAATACTGCGACTTAAGTAAAAAATTTCGTAATTTTCTTGCAGCCAAAAAATTGTCTTTTTATTTTTTTTGAAAATGTTCCGCCAGGGTATATTTCGAGAAAAAAAGTTACCCCTGCGTCTAATTACAGTCGGTTGTCGAAATTTATCGCTTTTTTGATTTCTAGAACACTTTTTGAGGGTGATCCGCACCGCGCACGAATAAAATAGGAACAGTCTTTGCTATTTATGCTACTTTTGATGTATGTACGAGTAATGCAGTATGTAAATTAAATACATTACCTCTACAGCTTTAACTTTTTGCTTCATCATAGTTGATATTTTTTCATGAACATCTCTAAGTAATTGTTTGGCGTCTTCTCTGAAAATAGTGGTATCCTTGAAACTCTGAAATAATATTTTTAGGTAATTGTTTTGTTTTACTATCGATTTCCATAGATAGTAATTTTAAACATAAAGTTGAAGTTCAACTTTAAAAACAATCCGATATTTCTTTTCGGGGTCGACCTTCATTTCTTTCAACAACCAATAGCAGAGAAAAAGCAACTTGCAACTCCTTGCTAGCTTCCACATACACTATAAAATCAGATTACAATAACGTTGTTGGCAATTGGGTAGCCAATACGGTATTGTAAAAATTAAAGTGGACATTGTGATTTTACAGTGTCTATGTAAATTTACAATACCTTTTTTAATTATTTATACAATGTTATTTGTAAAAAACTACATAACGGTAATTTAATTTTACAAAACACAATGTGGTTAAGTTACAAATTTTGTTGTAATTCTACAATATTTTATTGTAATGTTACACAACTATTTTGTAATTTGTATTTACATTTTGTGTTGTATTTTTACCATAATCTTATTGCAATTTTACATTATTTATTGTTAGTACAGTCAATCCGTATGTGGACATCGACAAAATTCCTGGTTGGGCCGCCTTTTTTATATGATGTAACTGGATGTTCAAAGAGTAAAACCCCAAATTGGCGTATATCTACCTGCTTCAGAAACGGAGTTATGGCCCCCCAAAAGGGCCCCCTTTAATTCATCACGGTGGAACTGCACCAAATTTTGCAAATAAATGTCAAATAAGGTTTTAAAAAGATTTTTATAAAAAAAAAATCTCTAAAAAAAAGTCCTTCACCCCCTTAATAGCCCCCAAAGACCAAGACCAATCACATTGGATTTACACCAAATTTTGCAGATAGATGTAAAATGAGATGCTAAAAAATATTTATCATTAACTTTTTTTGAAAAAAAAAAATCTATGCCCCCTTAAAAGCCCCTTTTATTTATGTGGCAAAGGAATTATTTTATGAAAAAAAGTTATAAGAAAATATTTTTAAGCATCTTACTATGCATCTATTTGCAAAATTTGGTGTAAATACAACGTGATTGGTTATTCTTCTTTGGGGGCTATTTAGGGGGTGAAGGAATTTTTTTAGAGATTTTTTTTTATAAAAATCTTTTAAAAACCCCATTTCACATCTATGTCCAAAATTTGGTGCAGTTTCACCGTGATGAATTAAAGGGGGCCCTTTGGGGGGCCATAACTCCGTTTCTGCAATAGGTAGATATACGCCAATTTGGGGTTTTACTCTTTGGACATCCAATTACATCATATAAAAAGGCGGCCCTACCAGCAATTTTGTCGATGTACCCCCATTATTTAGGACAGATTGACTCTAGTATGTTGGATTTTTTTTTAATTGAAATAAAAACAGGTTTGATGATAGGATCAGAAATATTAATAAATATCTGGTTCGAGTCGAGGTTTTGATATATTTTGCCATCATTTTTAAAACAAAACTACTATGGGGTGTATTCTGTAACTTTTCCGTTAAAAGTTAAAATTTTAAAGGGCGTCACGTTGACGTAAAACGGTTGAAAACGCTTTTAAAGACCCTTTAAAATTTAAATTTGAGTTTGGACTTTCCCCGCCGTTAACCACCTTCGCGGTCGTTATACTTGGGAAACGTCAGATACGCGTCAGATTGACTCAAGTCATTGTTATGCTGGTGGTCAGTTTCCCAAGTATAACGACCGCGAAGGTGGTCGGCGACGGGAAAGGTCCATAGAATAAATTAAATGTTGCAAAATATATCGAAACCTCAACTAATTGAAAACTGATACTACCTATCCTGTTTTTATTTATAAATATTTTGAAATAAAATTTTTGCGGCATTATACAGAAAAAGCAAATTTATTAAACAAACACTTTACTTAACTACTAAATAAAACTAGAATGGGTAGAAGTCGGAATGGGTAGAAGTCAAAACGCGTTGAAGTTAATCTTCGCAAATAAGTGAGTAGCTTGAGTAGAATTCGAATTCGGTAGATGTGTAATTTTATATTTTTTAAATCAAAGCTAAATCAATATTTTATATAATTGCTACACATTCTATAAAATACCCTTCTCAAGAAAAATATTGTAGGAAAATAGTTTTGTTCTAATAAAACAAATTTTATTAAAAAAATGTGCGAAGAGTGCAAACTATTAACTGAAAACACGAAGAATTTCATTAACGAAGAGGATAAACGTCAGTTTTGACGTTTAACATATTTGAGGTTATTTGTTTTGACAGGTGCTTTTGATTCTTTGGTTGAAATATTTTTGGTATGGCCTTCTTGACCGAATCATGGCGCGATGCGGACTTAAAAGTTTTTTGTTAATAAAATCATTAATTTTTTGTTTTTTTAACCTTACTATCTACATTTACAAAAAACAAACAAACATTTTTAATGGAAAATTAAATTTTCATAAATTTTGTAAAGAATAATTTTTTTGTAGATTGAATAATAACGGAGATTTTTTTGTGCTGGGGGGTAATTGAGGGGTCGGACAAAAAAAAACTAACGAATACTTTTTTGTAAAGAATTAAATTTTCTATGTTTTATGTTGAGTATATCCCTCCTGTCATATACAATGATCTGAGGTGTCATTTTTGGCGTTTTACTGTGGAAAAATTGCCGGCGGCAAATTTTTCCGCGGAAAAACCTCGGCTGTCAAATTTAATTAATTTCAATAAAAAATTTCTCTTTCACAATCTTGCCTTGTCTATTTATTTTATCATAATACGTATTATTTCGGGATATACTCTTGCCAAATATCCCTCGGGCAACAAATTTTTCCGGAAAAATCTCGACCAACTGTATTTTTTTTAATAAAACTTTTACTCAAATATACAGTTGGCCTCGACTTTTTTTCGGAAAAATTTGATGCCCTAGGGATATTACCTATGAATAATTTTTTTTTTGTAAATTTAATTATATTATTTTTTTTTATTTGGGGGGCTTAAAAGGGGGATATTGCTTTTGGTTTTTGAGATGTGAGAGTGTGACAGACAGACGGACGGACAAAAAATGAAAATCTTAAAAAGTCATGAAACGCACGAATCTGCAAAAATGTTTGCTCTACGACGAAAATTGACGATTTTAGAATTTTCTGATCGATTGCAATATACTCTTCGAACAATAACTAAGAAAAAATAACAGAAAAAGATTTAAGTAGCCATCATAAAAAAACCGTATTAGTAAATAAAATTACTAGATAAACACTGAGTCAAAATAATAAAACAAAAATTTAAGTAGCCAACCTACAAAAAGCCGTATAAAAGTATATCTAACCTATTTTTTCTTGCTTATTTTATTTATAAAATTCAAAACTTTTTTCTTATTTTGTGCCCCAGATGTGGATCCCTCGTCTTTCGGGTGCATCTTAAAAAAATATCTTTGGACGAACTCTTACGTAGAAGAAATTTTAGGAGGATATTGAATGTTCAACATGAAATAGAGAAAAAATATCGTTGCAAAAGCTTCATTAAATCTCATATTTTCTTTGATGTAGAAATTTTCAACACAACATTGTAAACTTTTTCGTTGCCTGTTTTATCTAAAAATAAATAAATAATCGTTTAATATATACAGTGTGTTCAATTGAGGATTAGACACCCCCTATAATTTCTTAATATAGCAAATATATTTTTAAGCAAAAACAGGTCAATTTAGTTACGGAGGGGGTGAATCTAAAAAGTTAAAATTTTTTTTTTCTTACCCCTCTGTCTCCCACTAACCCCAACCTGCAATTTTTAAATTACAACCCCTATCTTGCGATACCTCATTTGAAAGAGAAACAAATAACCTTTACGATGGCATTAAAAAAACTAAAATCGGTTGACCCCTTTTTGAAATAATAAGAGGGCCGTTTTCTGGCGATAACTATTGATCGGTTTGTGATATTTACTCCTAAATTTTTTTGAATAACTTTGTAAATAAACACAAATTTTTTGCAACAAAATTTTTTTTTTTTATTTTTACACAAGGATTTAAACAAATGTTTTGTTTTTTTCTATTAGTAAGGTGATTATGTGACACTTTATTTTAAAGGTATTTCTATTTCCTACACAAAGATTATAAAAAAATTAGTTAGTTTTTTTCTCAGAACTTATTATAAAAAATAAAACCCAAGGACCTTTTTCAAAAATGATTAACCTTACTGCAAGTTTGAAATGGGCACAATTATTGGTCTAAGAAAAATTAAAGCCAATAAGTTGAGCTATTTCTGCAAAATGCCTTTCTGTTTTTTTTTTACAACAAATTCCTAAAAAACAAACCAACGAACTTGTTCTAAATTTTGTATAATCTTTGAGTAGGAAATAAAAATACTTTTAAAATGAGGTGTCACATGACCAATCTTTTCATTCAAAAATATAAAAAAAAATTTAGCCCCTTGTGCAAAAGTAAAAAAAAAATAATTTTGTATTGTCAAAAATTAGGGTTTTTTTTAAACAATTATTTAAAGTTTTTTAGAAGTAAATATCACAAACCGATTAAAAGTTATCGCCAAAAAAAGATCCTCTTATTATTTCAAAAAGGGGTCAACCAATTTTAATTTTTTTAATGCCATCGTAAAGCGTATTTTTTTTTCTTTCAAATGAGGTATCGCAATATAGGGGTTGTAATTTAAAAAATGAAACTTCGGGTTGGTGGGCGACAGAGGGTTAAAGAAAAAAAATAATTTTATATTTTTTAGATGTCCCCCTCCGTAACTAAATTGACCTGTTTTTTCTTAAAAATATATTTGCTATATTAAGAAAATTATAGGGGGTGTCTAATCCTCAATTGAACACACTGTATATAAGTTGTTTTTATTTTTTTTAAGACAGAGCTATGCAATTTTGCAGTTTATGACAATATTTAAAATACAGGGTGTTTCCGAAAGGTTGGGCGCCCTCGTATACGATGATATACGATAAACAGGGTGTCCGCAATCAATGTGTTTTGTTTTAATGGGAGATAGACAACTGAAATTAACTTCAATGGCTTAAATTTTGACAGATCTAGTAGCTAGTGTGCGCCCAATGACGTCATAAGTGCTTAGAATTTAACTTAAGTGTGCTTAATGATTTATTGTAAACAATGTCAACCAAAAAATGAATATAGGTAATAAAAGGAAGCTTAGAAAAAGTTTGTTGGAACCCGATGAACGAAAGAATATAAAAAGAATGTATATACTTCCTAAGGTTAGTAGACTGTGTCTTCTTAGCCCCGTTTTTCTCAAATTTAAAAAATTAAATTAGGAATATAAGTGTCTTTTGATTAGATGGCCCTTTTTTGATGCGATTTTTCAGATTTTTTTTGCCTAGTTTCCCATTTTTTATTTTCATTTAACTTTAAAGTTTTATGTATGGGAGATTTATAGATAAAAAATATCATTTTGCTTTCTGTTTACCGCACAAAACAACTCCATTATTGCGGTTTTAATTTATAATGAAGTTTTTACTCTAATTGTCACTTTGACTTTTTTACATGCACTCAAAATCTAATGTAGCCCGCCCAGCTACTACCTGAAGAATCTTAAAATTGCGTCCAAAACTTAAGTTTGGAAGTTTGGAATCTCGTAGCACTAATTTCAGTTGTCTATAGCTGGGAAAAATCAAAGACATTTGGCAAAAACAGTTTTTCGAAAAAGTTCGGAAATAATGGCCTATAAACATCAGGTAGACTAAAAACACTTAATCGTAAATATTTACCAAACGATTTGTCCAACCATAATGAAAATTGTACTATTAATAAAGGTAATTTTAATCCAATTTTGAAATTTGGGGCCCCCTTTAAAATGGGTTGAAAACTGGTAGTGTTGATAAAAACTGCATGTAATTTCTTTACCTTTGAGAATTTTGTAATTTTATTTATTTTTTTTAACACCCCAATTCAAGGAAAAACTTTTTTTCTACAAATTTTTGAGAAAGTGTACCTTTTATGAATAAACTACTAAAAACACCTTTGATGTACCCCATACCCCAACTAGAGTGCCTTGATCATTTTGACAATTATTGTCGCCTTATAGAGTGACGACATGCATCATTCTTTCTCTGTCATACAGATAACGTCATCAACCTTATAGCCAAAGTGACAACAATTACAACTTACAATCACAATTAATGACGTTATCTGTATGACAGAGAAAGAATGATGCATGTCGTCACTCTATAAGGCGACAATAATTGTCAAAATGATCAAGGCACTCTAACCCCAACTAGACTTTCTTTTGAAATTTGTCACTTACCACTGTCAACGCCAACTCAATACTTTTGTCTTGGCATGGTTTCTGTGTATGTGGCTTTTTAGACTTTTGTAGGTTTTAAAAGGTATGCTGCAATTCTTATAGGCACAAATTTCCAGGACCATTTCTTACATTCCTGTGAAAAAAAACATGTTTAGGAAATTTATTAACCGTTGCCAGTTTCTGAGCACATAAATTGCCTTTGTAGATCGTCTTATCGGCCATACTATTTTAATTTATGAACCACTTACCTTTTTTTGCAAAAAAACACTAGAGATACAACAATAAACATGAATTTTTCACTAAATGCGATGTAAAGCGCATGGACGCGTCAGTGATGAGGAATGCGCTGTCGTGGCGTGCCATACGCTAATATTACTTGCAGTATTGTAAAATTTACAACACAAAATGTAAAAATACGTTAAATTATGTAAAATCGCATTAAATAATGTAATTTACCATAAATTGTTGTAAATTTACATGTGTAAATGTTAATCTCCAATAAATAATGAAATAAATCAAAATTTACTGTAAATTTAAATTTTGTTTGTGAAAATACAAAATGCATTTTATTTTTTCATAAACTTACGTAAAAACGCAATAACACAGTTGTAAATCGTACAACATGGTTATTGTGAAAGTACATCTGTTTTTATAGTGTAGAAGCTAGCAAGGAGTTGCGTGAAAAGCCGGCATTATACGTTATTTTATTCCATATAGACTCGGTCAAGTCTACGTCATCAGTTCACAGAGGTGCATTAAAATACTATCTGTGAAATTTTTTTAGGCAACCAACATTACGAACCAAAAAAATTGTCATTTTTTCCTTATTCTATGTTTTTAACATTGGTCTTTCAAAACATTATTTACATAAAAATAAGATACTTTTTTAAGTACCATTGATGTACAAATGTTCCTTAATTTAATATTTACGATATTTCGAGTTAAATTTATCCAAGATTCACCGTAAGAATAAGAAACCACCTTTTAATCATCTTGGAGGCTCGACAAAATTATGAAATAAAATGTAATTTACGTAGTTTTACCATGAACTAAACTTAAAATATTGAATTTAAAACATTATAGCACATTTTTATACTAAGAAAGCATATTTTCATAAAATATTGTTTTAAAAAACGTGGGTAAACCTGACAGAATCATAATTCTACTTCACAGGTAGTTTTTTAATGTGGATGTGTGACGTAGGACTTGACGAGTTCTATTGAACAGCAATGTCGTTAAAATGGGAGCACTACTGTGTGCGACAACTTTTACTTTCCTTTAACTTAAATCTTGGAATACAAGCAGATAAACATTTTAAAATAGTTGTTTTTAGTGTCAGTGCACACTGAGTTCAAATGTATTTTAAAATGTACAAGTAAGACAACACTAGCAACACACATAAGGGCGACCAAAAACCAAAAATGTTTTTTAAACTTAAGTATTACTTACATCTTCTACTTTGCTTCTCCTTGTTACCATTTCACCAAAATGCCAAAGTTCCATTCCTAGTTTTTGAGCCCAGTTTCTAACTCTAAAAAATAATATTGAACTAGTTATGTTTAAATTTTTATAAGTTTATAACGTTTTAAATTTTATCCTTAATAAGTAATCTGGACCAGGGCCGTGTTTAAAATATGCTTACTATTAGTTAGAACTAATCAAAGATAAATGCTTCATCCATGTCTGCATAATAAAAGATTGAACCAGGGTTGGCTTAATTTAATTTATCATTCAAATCAGATTCAGATTTAAAAAAAAATATATTTATTTAAGGTGATTTAAGATTAAAACACAGAAAAATATTAAAAATTTATTCTGAGGTTAAAAGTCTGTATATTATCCAAAGGAAAATTATAAAACAAACGCATATCGATTCTAAGGGCGTTAATACTTTTCTTAAAGCCATAATTTTTTTTAGGTCGATTTCTAACTTTTTCTACTGCATTTAATAAAACTAAATTTAAATAACAGGTTGTGCCAGTTCTGAGTTATAAAACGTAACTTTGTTATTTTAAATGGGACACCCCAGTTTTTATTTTTTTTGTAAATCTATGATAAATTTGGACTTCAATGTTATAGGTTTTGCCACTACCAGTTACTCGCAAGAAGGTTGTCAACCGCAAAAATATACATTAATTATTTTAAGGTATTTAACACTTATCTCTTTATGAATTCCAAGATATTTTCGAAAAATTAGTGGTATTTTTTAGAAATTAAAGATATTTGTAGGAAGTTGAAGGAATTTTCTGGGAATTAAAAGTATTTTTGAGGAATTGAAGGTAGTTTCGGAAAATTAAAGGTATTTTTGGGGTAAGGTATTAAAAAAAATATATTTGTAAGAAGTGTAAGGCATTTTTTTTTTTAAGTGGTGTTTTTTGGAAAATTTTGAGCAAATTTTTTTTCTATTAAAAAATATTTTTTAACTGTCAAATCCAACCAAAAAAGAAGCACAAAATCGTTGGATATCTTAAAATAATTAAAGTGTATTTTTTGACATCCTTTTTGCCTACAAGGAGTAGTAAAAAACCTGCAAATTCATTGTAGATTTGGAAAAAAAAAAATGTCCCATTCAAAATTACAAAGTTGCATTTTATTAGTTAAAACTAGCACAGACTGTATGTTTGTATGTATCGAAGTAGATTTATCAATTAATTTCAACAACCTAAACCTACTTCGATACATATATTATATATTCGTATGATTATTAATAAGCATTACAAGTCATAGTAGGTATAAGGGTTGGTATGTGACAAATATGAACATATAATAAAGTTGTAAATAATATAAAAAAAAAGTACAAATAATGTTCTTTTTGGGATGCCCATGGACAATGTTCATATACTGATAAAGCATCTGCTTCGATACATACAAACATATAAAGGAGGTGCAACATGCAACAACAACAGATTATAGGGCGTTAAATAATAAAACGAAACCTGATCGTTACACTATTCCACATATTCATGATTTTACTTCTCATTTGCAGGGAGCAAATATTTTTTCCAAAATCGATTTAGTTCGTGCCTATCATCAAATTCCTATTAACTCTAACGATATTCCTAAAACCGCAATTTGGCCTTTTCGAATACGTAAAAATGCCTTTTGGACTTAAAAATTCTGCACAAACCTTTTAAAGACTCACGCATGAGATAACTCGTGGACTTTATTTCTGCTTTGTTTATATAGATGATATTTTAATAGCATGGAAAGTTTGCTTCAAAGATTAGAAAAATATGGAATTATTATTAAATGCCAATTTGCTGTTTCAGAATAGTTTTTTTTGGGACACAAAAATTAGTTCAGATGGTATTGAGCCTTTACCAGAAAAAGTATAAATTATTTAAGATTTACCTAAACCACCAACAGTAAAAAAATTAATAGAATTTTTAGGTCTAGTTAATGTTTATTATCGTTTCATTTCTAATTGTACGCAAATTATTTTACCATTAAATACTATTTTAATTGATGTCAAAACAAAAGCGATGAAAACAAGGTTTTATTGTGGAATACTTTAGCTCTTCATGCATTTGAAAATATTAAAAACGCTTTAGCAAAACAATGTTTGTTACATTATCCAAAAGATAATGCAGAAACTTGCATCATGGTAGATGCATCTGATACTTCTGTTGGGGCCGTGCTTCAACAATATATTAATAATAGTTGGTGTCCCATATCATTGTTCTCCAAGAAACTTTATCCAGCTGCAACTAGGTATAGTACTTTTGGCAAAGAATTATTAGCAATTTTTCTAGCTATTAAACATTTCCGCTACTTTGTTGAGGGAAGAAATTTTTTTATATTAACCGATCATAATGCTTTAACTGCAATTTCGTCTTCATCATCTAATTATAATCCCAGAGAAATTAGACAATTAGATTTTATTTCTTCATTTACAACAGATATTCGTCATATTCAAGGAAAAGATAATGTTGTTGCAGATTCATTGTCAAGAATTGAATTAAATTTCTTAGACTATTTAGTAACAGATTTTCTTGGTTATAACGAGTTCGCAAATGAACAAATAAATGACGCTGAAATATTAAATATAAAGAATTACAAACCAAACTCTTTGCAATTGAAAACTATTTAACTTCCAGTTTCAGATAAAACTATTCTTTGTGATATTAGTACTGGTAAACCAAGACCACTTGTTCCATTAAAATTTCCTAAACAGATATTTTATATTTTACATTCTTTATCACACCCTGGTGTTAAGCTTCTAACATCTTATAGCATTTTGCTTTGTTTGGCCTAAAATGAACAAAGATGTTCAACAGTGGGTAAAATCCTGCATTAATTGTCAAAAAAATAAGTTCAATACATGTTAAGAGTCCATTTGGGGATTTTCAAAATATTTCACAGCGATTTGACAATATTCACATTGACATAGTTGGTCCTTTACCTTATTCTAATGGCTGCACATACATTTTAACTTGCATAGACAGGTTTACTCGATGGCCAGAGGCTTATCGTATCAATAATATTGAAACTCAAAAAATCGCAAGAACTTTTGAGTGAGTATGAGTAAATATACAGGTTGTGCTAGTTTTAACTAATGAAATGCAACTTTTTAAATGGGACACCCCATTTTTTATTTTTTTTTCCAAATCTACGATGAATTTGCAGTTCAATGATGTAGGTTTTATTACTACCTTCGTCCGCAAAAAGGTTGTCAAATATCAAAAATACACTTTAATTATTTTAAGGTATCCAACGATTTTGTGCTTTATTTTTGGTTAGATTTGGCAGTTAAATAATAGTAGTTTAACAAGTGTGTTAATAAAGGCGATTAATAAACGAGCGGTTTTAAGAAGCGAGCGATCAGCGAGCTTGTTAATAAGTGAGTTTATTAATCGCCATTTAACATACGAACTGGTTACAATGCTTTTTCGCACTTCGTAGATCATTATTAAATAAATTATAAAATAAAGCAGTTATTTTACCAACTAGCAGATAGAACGCGTCGGCCATTTAAATTTATTAAAGTTGAAGAAGAAGAAGATGCTGTTACCGAACTTTTATTAATTGTAAATAGAATATGAATGTTATTTCCTTAAATGTGGTAAAAGGATCTGCTTCTCATTCTTTCCAACGGTAAATATTGAATTTCTTTTGGTTTTTGTTGCTTAAACCGTAATTAAAGCTTATTTAACATTTGTAATGTAGGAACATAGATAGTAATTTAGAGCATAGACAAGCGTTGCTATGGTCGTCGTCGCTATGCATTAATAGGGGTCATTAATCAACGATTTGGAGTGCGTTAATGAATGTCTTTAATAAACGATGTGCGAAAATAATTTTTAATAGAAAATAAAAATACTCAAAATTTTTCAAAGAACACTTTATCTACTTTCTATTTCCTTAAATGTGGTAAAAGGATCTGCTTCTCATTCTTTCCAACTGTAAATATTGAATTTCTTTTGGTTTTTGTTGCTTAAACCGTAATTAAAGCTTATTTAACATTTGTAATGTAGGAACATAGATAGTAATTTAGAACATAGACAAGCGTTGCTATGGTCGTCGTCGCTATGCATTAATAGGGGTCATTAATCAACGATTTGGAGTGCGTTAATGAATGTCTTTAATAAACGATGTGCGAAAATAATTTTTAATAGAAAATAAAAATACTCAAAATTTTTCAAAGAACACTTTAATCTACTTTCCAAAAAAAATGGCTGACACTTTTTAAAATGTCTTAAAATTTTATGTTTTTTTTTTAATTCCTTTCATTTCCCGAAAATACCTTCAAATTCCCAAAAATACTGTCAATTTTCCGAAAATCCCTTCAACTCCGTAAAAATATCTTTAATTTGCAAAAAATACCACTAATTTTTCGAAAATATCTTGGAATTCATGAATTATATCTGCGCTAAATGCTGATTGTGCAGAATCCAACACTTGTTTCTCCGAATATTGTCATGCATGTACCTATGTTTCTGTTTGCGTTGTATTCATTCTAATTCCATAATTTGTACTTATAACATATGTATATTTTATTTTAACTTTGAATTTTAAGATTCAATTTTGTACTTTTAAATAAATAAAAGTCTTTTTAAAAATACTACATCGAACCCAGGGGCGGATAGAGAGGCCCCTAGGCTGAGATTGTCCCTAGGATATTTTTGTATTTTTATTTTTTTTTTTTAATATTTTTCAATATTACTCGTTCACATTGAGAAAAAAGATTAACTAAAAATGAGTATTCAATTGTTGTTTGTTAAAATCATTTATTTTGTTTTTATTTAAATATATCTTCGCGATCGAAAGTGCAACATTCAAGCAAAAATCTACCTGTTCTAGATTCAAATTCTTTGGGGATTAAGGATTAAACCCTTTTATTACTTGATATTACTAATTTTTGTATAACCAACTCTGTGTACCCAAGGATGTGGAAAGAAGCCATAGTTAAACCCCTGCCGAAAATCAAACAGGTAACTTCTTTTAAGGACCTACGACCAATCTCAATATTGCCAGCGATATCTAAAGTTTTAGAAAAAGTCATCGACGCTCAAATTAGGTCCTTTCTAGACTCAAACAACATTCTGCCGGAATACCAGTCTGGTTTTCGTCCCAAATACAGCTGCGCTTCCGCCATGCTTACCATTACAGATGACATGCTTTGTGATATTGATAAAGGTAGGGTCACGGCGCTAGTCTTATTAGACTACAGTAAAGCATTTGACACGATCAACCACGATATTTTGTTTTTAATATTAGAACATATTGGATTTAGCAAAGATACAACATTATTTTTTAAATCATATTTGTCCGATCGATGTCAAAAGGTGCTAATGAACGAAAATGAATCTGCGTTGTTACCTGTGCGCAGTGGCGTGCCACAGGGAGCCATATTGGCTCCGCTTCTTTTCACACTCTACACATCATGTTTTTTTAACGATATTATATATTCGGGATATCACGCCTATGCGGACGATACGCAGATTTATCTATCATTCCTACCAGATGACGTACAAGCAGCATGTGAGAAGTTAAATTTTGACCTTAACAACCTACACGTCCTATCTAAAAAGCATTCATTGCAGCTAAATCCTCTCAAATCGCAGTTACTTCTGGTTGGGACAAAACACAATGTCGATCGTGTTAAAAATGCAGTAAATATAACAATAAGCGACACAGTTCTTCCGATATCCAACGAAGTAAAAAGCCTTGGGCTCACTTTAGACTCCCAATTAAGGTTTAAAACTCATGTTAATCAACAAATAAGAAAAGCTTACGCAAACTTAAAGATATTATACAATAACCAAGACTTCTTAAATGCTGGTCTAAAAATATTGCTGACAGAGTCGCTAGTTCTATCTCATTTCAACTACTGCAGTTGTGTATACTACCCTTGTCTAACAGAAGAGGACCGACATCGAATACAAAAAGCTCAGAACTCGTGCATCAGATTTATTTACAAAATATCGAAGTTTAGTAGGTTGCACAACAAATTTAAAGTGTCTAAAATTTTGAAAATGTGTTACCGTTTTAAGTTACATAGTCTTATATTTTTTCATCGCATACTTGTCACGAAAAAGCCAGCATATCTGTCAAGAAAAATAGTGTATCGAACAGACATTCATAACCTTAACATTCGTAATAGGGGTCTGCTGACAATGCCGCAGCACAAAACTTCATATTTTGAACGCTCTTTCCAATACCAAATTGTAAAACTGTATAATCAAATTGACAACTCTATAAAACATTTAAAAATTAACTCTTTTAAAAAAATAATGCGTCAAGTCTTGTTAGATGAATTCTGCGGGGCCTAGCGAAATGGTTCTTGGTTCTTCTCCTTTATTTTTTTTGGGTCATTGCATTGTATTATAGACAGGCATATGTTTACTTCATTATTAACGCCTATGTCCAGACTTCAAAGCCTCTTCCACGTCTTTCCTCGCCAAACGCCACTAATGTATTTTTCATATTTTGATATGTCGATGGTCTCGGGTGGAGGTTGCGCGGCCTTGTTTTTGCCGGTGTTGGGATGTTGGTGGCATCCTGCAGGAAATTTTTCTTTCCTGCAGGATGGCACCTATGTCTCTGTATCGGGGGAAGCCGGGCTGCGCAATGTCGACCTGACACCATCGATATATTTACCGCATTTTTCATTTTTTTCACAAATTATGTATTTTCATTATAATCATATAATTATTATGTTACTTAATTTTAGTCGAAGTGGGGTGCTGAAAATCAGCAAGTGCTTCGGCACTGGTCTGACGCACCCACCTTTTTTTTCCTGTTTAACAATACTGCTATGTAAATGAACTGTAATATTATTATTTGAGCAGGAAAATAATTTTTTTTGAATTTGAATTTGATAAGTTGATTTAGCTATGCGTTTCGACTGTAGATGATGATATTACCTAAAAAACAAAAGAATCCCACTCCATTTACGATAAATATGGTTTTACCCAAAAATACACCCTAATTGTACAGGTTGTTTTGGATGGTATTAGTGGGTTACACATATTTCCTGAGATAGAAAAAATGGTGTGCGTAACGGTACTTTTCTTAAAGAAAGTTAACTAAGCAAAACTGCGTTTCGCTATTTTCTTTTTTGTTTTGTTTGAGATATGAGCCATATTTTACATTTTTCAGATTTTGAGTCGCCGTATTTCCCTTATTCTTGAATAGGATAAAAATCAGTTTTTTAACATGAATTTAATTTAAATATATGCAAAAGAATATTTTTTTCAACCAGCCAATGTTGCAATACGAGGCGAACTTCAGTTTTTTATATGGCTATGACTTAAAAAACTAATATATTTTTTAAAATTTTTAATGATATGTCAAATTTTATATATCTTTTTCACATGGTCAAAGAATTCGCAAAAACTAATAACTATGGTTTCCATTTAAAAAAAACTAAAGTTTGCCTCGTACTCTTGTTAAATAATTGATGAAACATTTTTTTTCCATATCTAAAAATAATTAATAATATAGTGCCCCTTAAACTTGCTTTTACACTGCGGCGCCCATGACCTCCCCCCCCAGCGATGTTGGTGGCTACTTGGGCCCCTACCTAAATTTAAGTCTGTATCCGCCCCTGATCGAACCATTATTATACTCCTCGCAGACAAAGTCAAAAACGAGGAGTATATTGTGATTGTTTTGAAAATTCTAAAATCGTCAAAAATCGTCGTAGAGCAAAAATTCTTGCAGATTCGTGCGTTTCATCGAATTTTGAACAACTTTCAAAAAATCCGTCCGTCTGTCCGTCCGTCCGTCCGTCACGTTTTTTGTAAACACGATAACTTAAGAACGAAAAGCCGAATCGTGTTCAAATTTGCAGGAAAAATTGTTCTCATTAAAATCTTGGTTGGGATTGTTATTGGAAAAAATCGGATAAAAACAAGGGGGGTAGCGGTGCCTTCAAACTGGTAAAAAATTCATATTTCAGTTATTAAAAATTTAAGAAAAAAAAAACTTTTGTAATAATAAAGCCCTTTTAACTCTTTACAAAATTTATTTTAAAAATTTTTTTATCCGACCCCCCATTAGCCCCCCAATAAAAAAAAACGCCGTATTTTTGTTATTATTTGATTTACTGAAAATTTTTTTCATAAAAAATTAAAGAAAATGTAATTCTGTATTAAAAATAATTTTTTGTAATTTTTTTTGTTAAGTTATTAGGGCATAAAAGACTAAAGACTAAAAGACTTTTTAGTAATAAAAAAGTTCTAAGTCCCATAAGTCTTGGCCTCGGTCTAGGAGGCTTTGCAAAAACATTCGAAACACAGCAGCATCTTTCTTAAGTCAAATTAAATCTCAAACGTCAGTGGCAGAATTCATATTTATGCTCTTCGCTAATAAATATTTTTTTTGCGAAAGAGAGAGTTAATAGTTGGACCTCTTCGCAGATTATTTTTAATAAAAAAAATGTTTCTTTTATAAAATATTGTGATTGCTTAATTACTGCGAGGAGTTTCCTATTAAATGTCGGCATTTTATAATAAAACCTAACCCACTCAATGATCTAACCTGTTTACTGATCTAACCCATTTCTAGTTCATGAAATAAATTCTTTGTGTCAAAGACAACAAAGAAAACTGCCCATAAGCGTTAAAGACCTTAAAATAATTAAGGTATATTTTTGTGGTTGACAACCTTTTTGCGCGTAAGCGGTAGCTGCAAAACCCACATCATTAAACTCCAAATATATCATAGATTTGGAAAAAAAAAATAAAAAATGGGGTGTCCCATTTAAAATAACAAAGTTGCGTTTCATTACTTAAAAATGACTCAACCTGTATATTTTAATTTAGTTTCATCAAATACGCAAGAAAAAGTTTTGCATCGACCTAAAAAAAATTAAGGCTCTAAGAAAAGTATTAACGACGTTAGAAGCGATATGCGTTACTTTCTACTCACCCTGTATACATATGGATAAATTATAGAATCAATATGGATTTATTTGGTAAAAAAAATGTTTATTTATTTCAAATAATAATCGAGTAACAATAAAAAGTATGGTTTAAAAAAAAAAACTTGCTTTAGGGGCTGGAACTACCCTTCTGCACGGGGTTACTTTGGCTAACTTCCATATCCTATTGAGGGATGACAATATCTAAATTTTGACATAAGTTTAATTTAGTTATACCGCAATGTAAGGTCCTTCTTTAAATAAGCGAGTTAGAACTGCCGCACCGCTCGACTAGTCCAAACACTTAATTAATGTTGGTTTTCGAGAAATATACACATTAACTCTAGAAACTTTGAATTGGATATCAATGCTGAAACAGCTGTTACTTTTTAGCTGTGATTTGTTGTACAATTTTGACTAAAGTGTGATTTAGAGATCAATTAACTTAACTCAACGCCACTCAAAGCTACTTTACTCCACTTAACTTGACTTGACTAAATTAAGGCATTCATAGTATAAATTTATACGTTAGTTAAGCACAAGTAAATTTAGTAAACGCCATCTATCGGTAAATGTTAGAATCGTCTTATTTCTGTAAATATACACAAATTCATATGAAATTCTTCGATAATCTTTGTAATTTTAAAAATTTGGTCTAGTAGCCGATAGATGGCTCTGTGAAGAGGCTTACTTAACATAAAATTAGATAAAATTTACCAAAATTAAGAAATAGAACCTTAAGTAAACGTCAAGTTAAGTTAATTGGATCTGTAAATGCGATTTCATCTTTCGTATAATTTATTTCAGTCGCGCTACGTTAATTATAAGTGAAGTTAAGTTAATTCATCTATAATTCAAGCTTAACACTATGGTATGCCTGAGTTTTTTTCATGGTTTTTCACCCACGGCCATGGAGGTAAAAAAAAATGAACTTAAGCCCTCTGCTTCTTTTGTTTTATAATGTTCATTATACCTAGATTTTTGTATTTTTAATATCTAATGATAAATAATTCTCACAAAAGCATTGAAATATTTATTTAAATCAAGAATATCCCATAAACATTAAAACAAATAAATTATAACAACATTAGCATTTTTGCAGTGTTGATATATTACCCCTTTTTAGGTAAAATCAAAAAAATTTGAATTTTTTTTGCCTTGCGTATTGTACTAACAAAACACCCTATATACACCATAGATATACAAAGAATACCAAATACACGAACAGTAGGTACATACAAGCAACTAAGTAGGTAGATGTTTTGTTTTTTTATTGGGTTAGCAAATAAATTCGGCGGCAGCGAAGGCAACGGTCATTGTCAAAATATTTTAGATTAAAAATTTCTACGTTCTGCAAGGCCTACTCAGCCGCTGTTTTGATTTTCTCACCCGATAAGTAAGTAATTTACACAATTAGGTCGGAAAGAAAATGTTTTTTCATAAGTGGCTGTTTTTACAGTTGACTTTTGCATAAGTGATATTAAATTTAACAAATACTTACAGTAGTGTTAATTCAGGATGTTGTTTAGGTCCTCTATTATCATCTTGGGCTAAAGACCAACTATTTAAACTTAATATTGCCACCACAAAAATGCATTTAATCATTTTTGTCAGGTTTTAAAAGTATTATATTTATACTATCTACTACTATAATACAAACGCAAAGAGGCAAAACATGAGGTTATTGCGGATCAATAAAAGCGAACCGAGTGTGCGTCGACAAGTAGCCCAATCATCGAAACCCACTTCCAATTCACCTTCTGTTAGAATGTAACGATGTTATTATACTTTTTAGTTTGGGCAGACATTTCAGGCTTTCTATTGCTCGATTGGTTCGATTCGGATTAATGATCCTGAAAATAAAAGCTGGCCGATGGATCCGATAGCAAAAGAACAGCAACATCGATTCCAAACGCGTTTGGATCAGTTGATCCGTAGCAATAAAAATGCTCTATTGTCAAATCGTAATTGTAGAATCGTAACTATGCATCCTAGAGCAACACATTTCTTCATTGTTTGTTTCAATACTTTTTTTGAGCAACTATTATTTTGTCCGTCTGTCTGCTACGAACTTTGTTATGATACCTACTAGTACTACCTAGTATTGTTAAATTACCGATAATATTACCCAAACGGTAATTTATTAATTCAAACATAATTTTGTACAAATAACCTAATAAAATAGGAAAAAGGAAATACTTAATCAAACAAATATTGTTTAAAATAAACCGTTCAGGCAGAAGGCAAACGCACCGTTTGCCTTCTTAAATAGTTTTTGACGTTAACATAATGTTTCTACAAAACGAGAACTTCATGCTTTGCCATTTGTTTAATTTTTTTTTTAAACAGACAAATAGCTCTAAACTACGAAAGCGTAGAAGGCCCATGGTAATGTTTTTTTTATAATTGACACATCTATTGTCTATTATATAATAGACAGATATATGTGTCTATTAGGTAATTGACACATATATGTGTCTATTAGACAGATGTATGTGTCTAATAGACACACATATCTGTCTAATAGACACATGTATCTGTCAATTACGCATGCGCATATTGAAGCTGCTTTTAAAGCACTGAGGGACACTAGGTTAGCTATGTAAGTTTCGTTGTTTAAAAGAAAATAAAAACAAATATGCTACTCCTCAAACTTTTGTCGGTACCTATAGCTATTTACCCCTTTTAGCTATATTGGTTTCTGGTTATGATGCTGCCCATAGCTATTCACGGTTTCTATGGATGTCGGTCTTTAGCTATGTCGGTGTCTAGTAGTGCGTTCCTCGACTTTATAAAGCGACTGGCAAAGACGCTCGTATCTTATTACATCGCATTAGTATGACGTCACTGAATTTAACTAAGACAAAAAGCACACCATCGTTGCCATGGCTTTGATGTTTTGACAATAACTTTTTATCACGTACTTGTCAAGACTACGAAAACTAGCTTCAGTGACGTCACTACTAATGCGGTGTATTAATAAAAGAACAGTCTATTTGTCAATACAACCTTACCGTTAAGGTGCGCTTTCTACACCCCGAAGGTAAACCTCAACGGCAAAGGTTAATATTTTCTTTTAAGCAGCAAACCTTAACCTAACCTAGTATCCCCCAGTGATTTTAAGAGCTTTTGTCTATAGCTCCAATACACGCATGCGTAATTGACAGGTATATCTGTCTAATAGACGAATACATGTGTCTATTAGACAGATACATGTGTCTATTAGACACTAAACATCTGTCTAATAGACACATATATCTGTCTATTATATAATAGACAGATAGATGAGTTAATTATAAAAAAAAGCATTACCATGAGCCTTCTACGCTTTCGTACTAAACTGGAACGATATGGCCTAAAAAGTCTGCTTACGTGCAATTTATCCTAAATATAAAGTCAAAACATGTGTCTATTAGACACATACAACTGTCTAATAGACACATATAATAATAATAATAATATTTATTGTTTTAAATGTTTGTATAAACATATTAACAATTTGCCCGGACTCCGGAGTCCGGAACAGGAGAAAAAAGAACATAAGAATATAGGTTAACATAATTAAATAACAAGTAAACTGCTCAACAATTGAAGTGGACGGATGTTAAAATTTTATTTTAAACATACTTTAGATTTTTTTTTGGCGATAATTTTTTTGTCATAATAACTTGGGACCCTATACAGGGTGTATCACGACGAATATAAGGCATACGTATCTCAAGAACGGTTTGTTACATTTTTCTCAAATTTGGTATACAAAAGTTTTGGACTAGGGTGAATCTACCTAAAATATTTTCAACTTTGTACCACTTCCGGTTATACCGGAAACTACTGTTAACTTTGTTATTTTAAATGGAACTACGTATTTTTTTTTAATATTTGTATTCCTCTTAACATTTTAAGGTTAGTTTTAAAAAAAAAACTCAAAAAAAGTTTTTGGTTTTTTTTATAATAATTTAAAAAAAAAAAAATTTAATGCGGTAAGGGTCTACAAGATTATTAATTTTTTAGAAAGTAATGAATTTTTTTTGTTGAAACTTTGGCTAAGTGTTAAAATAAGGTTCTTGTAACTATTCTAATAGTTTTTAAAGAAGAAAAGCTAACCGGAAGTGACATATCAACCATTAAACCCTCCCCTCTAAAAAGTGAAATAACTCAATTTTTTCAAATGGAATACCATATTTTTTTTTATTGCTTTTAATAGAAATTTTTAATACCTTTCGAATGGCGTATCACTGTCCTATACCTATCTCTGACAGTTTTTAAATAGGAATTATTTTTATTATTATTATGAAATAAAGACAAAATTAATGAGTTTTTGTCAAAAAATCTTAGTGGGCCGTGAAAACAAAAAACTATTTGACGTGCCACACCCATAAATTTTTAAGTGTCAGCTGATATGTGCTTTTAATTTTATTTCTTTTTATTAAAAACAAATAGTTTACAAAATAAATTTATTTTTAACATTATAAAAAAACTACCTTCTTACTTATTAAGAAACAAAAACAATAAATAAACATTTTATAAACAATAAAAAAAAACAAATAAGAATAATTTAACAAATAAAGATTATTTTATTTTAGAAATCGTTCAAAAAGGTGTCCTTCTTTTTCCAAACACAAATTAGTGCGTTTCATTAGAGAATTGTTAGTGGACCTTTCGATTTGTTCGGGAGTTATCGAGTCAAATGCTGCGTGTACTCTTTCAATCATGTCATCCTTAGTTGTAATTGGATTCTTATAAACTAGATTTTTTGTATAACCCCATAAAAAAAAATCAAGAGGTGTCAAATCTGGGGAGCGTGGAGGCCAAAGGAAAGGACCACGGTTTGCTATCCATCTATCTTCAAATAAATTGTTAAGAACTCTCGCGACAACGTGGTAATTATGGGCAGGAGCACCGTCCATTTGGTACCACATACGTTGTGCCTCATTTATTGGAAGATTATCAATTGCATCTTCGACAACTGTTCTCAATAATTCCACATACCTTTCCCCGTTCAAATTTGCGTCATAAAAATGAACGCATAAAATTCTGTTATTTTGTATTGCACAAAACACATTAAATTGCCATAAATCCTGAAAATGATATGTTTAGAATACGCGATCCATGCTACATTTACTACCTGAAAACTGGTTTCCCGCACAACTTTGGGATTTTCCTCAGCCCAGTAATGGCAATTGTGCCTATTAAAAAGACCTTTTTTGGTAAATTTGGCTTCATCTGTCCAAATGATGTATTTCAAAAAATCAGGATCCTCTTGAACTTTCGTTAGAAGCCACTCACAAAATTGCACCCTTTTTGGAGGATCATCTTCCTTAAGGTGTTGACCAAGATAATATTTATAAGCATGTCGCTTATGCGCCCTTAGAATCCTATCAATTGATGTATGGGAAGTTCCAATTTCCCTTTCTGCTTCCCTTAATGATGCAGTCGGGTAAACTTCAAAGAATGCCAGTACAGTAATTTCAATTTCTTCATTCTGGGTAACGGGCCTTATTTTAGGAATTTTGCGCACAAAAAAACCATCTGTGTTACATTTGTTTAGTAAACTGGTAAGTGTTTGTCGGTTTGCAGGGTACAATTCCGGATGCCTTGCATTAAATGTTCGTATTGTTCTGTCTACTACCCTGTTACATTCTCCATAAGTCAATAATAAATTTAAAAAATCTTGGCTTCTGTATCCATTCCTGGCCATTATTTACCAAAAATTAAAAAATAGCAGAAAAAGATAATATCTGACACTCGATCTGACACTACTACTAACAAATAAAATTATGCGTCACTTTGAATAGTTTTTTGTTTTCACGGCCCACTAAGATTTTTTGACAAAAACTCATTAATTTTGTCTTTATTTCATAATAAAAATAATTCCTATTTAAAAACTGTCAAAGATAGGTATAGGACAGTGATACACCATTCGAAAGGTATTAAAAATTTCTATTAAAAGCAACAAAAAAAAATATGGTATTCCATTTGAAAAAATTGAGTTATTTCACTTTTTAGAGGGGAGGGTTTAATGGTTGATATGTCACTTCCGGTTAGCTTTTCTTCTTTAAAAACTATTAGAATATATACAAGAACCTTATTTTAACACTTAGCCAAAGTTTCAACAAAAAAAATTCATTACTTTCTAAAAAATTAATAATCTTGTAGACCCTTACCGCATTAAAAATTTTTTTTTTTAAATTATTATAAAAAAAACCAAAAACTTTTTTTGAGTTTTTTTTTTAAAACTAACCTTAAAATGTTAAGAGGAATACAAATATTAAAAAAAAATACGTAGTTCCATTTAAAATAACAAAGTTAACAGTAGTTTCCGGTATAACCGGAAGTGGTACAAAGTTGAAAATATTTTAGGTAGATTCACCCTAGTCCAAAACTTTTGTATACCAAATTTGAGAAAAATGTAACAAACCGTTCTTGAGATACGTGTGCCTTATATTCGTCGTGATACACCCTGTATTATAAAAGGACATAACATTCCTTATGATATCTCCTACCAAGCGTTTAAAAAAAAAATTGTTTAAATTCTTAAGAATTTACATTTTGTTTTAATTTTTTTTCTTGCTGTTTTAAAAGTCGGGCGAGGGTTTTTCTTCTTAATTTTAAGGATTTTATCCTTTGAGACTTTTATTATCACCATTAAAAAACTGTTTGACCTACGACAGCTTGAATGGGGCTCTGGTCCAAGAAAGAGGTCAAGCTATTTTTTGTGCCACATATCGTTATTTCTGGGGCCTAAAATTACCATTATTAAACAGGCAGAGTATATTTTCGATATAAGAGAGGTCTTAAAAGGGTTAAAACACTTTTCAAAATGCAATATCTCCAATTTATTGCACTCTGAGATTTTACATAAAAAGGAATTTGGACCAATAATTTGTTGGGAGTGTACATTGAACTGCTTATTTTAGCACAAATCATTTGTATAGGGATACATAACGGTAACTTAATACCTAAAAGTGTCAAAATTGGTTCAATACTGACACCGCAGCTTGTGGCAGCGAGAAGAGCGTAAAATCTGAAATGCCTGATTTTTGAATGAAGGATTTTTTAAAAAGTATGATTTTTAACAAATGTTAATGCCGTTTTTATGAACAACAATAACTCATTTTAGGTAAAAAAACAAATTTTAGTTTTTTCAACTATCACTTTTTAAAATATCCTTCTTTTAAAAATCAGACGTTTCAAATCCCTCGCTCTTGTTGATGCCATCACCTGCAGGGTCAATGTTGAACCACTTTTGACACTTTTAGTCCTTAAATTATCATTAGGTATTCTTGTACAATTGATTTGTGCCAAAATAAGCAGTTCAATGTACACTCCCAACAAATTATTGGTCCAAATCCCTTTTTATGTAAAATCTCAGAGTGCAATAAATTGGAGATATTGCATTTTGAAAAGTGTTTTAACCCTTTAAAGACCTCTCTTATATCGAAAATATACTCTGCCTGTTTAATAATGGTAATTTTAGGCCCCAGAAATAACGATATGTGACACAAAAAAAAGTTTGGCCTCTTTCTTGGACCAGAGCCCCATTCAAGCTGTCGTAGGTCAAACAGTTTTTTAATGGTGATAATAAAAGTCTTAAAGGACAAAATCCTTAAAATTAAGAAGAAAAACCCTCGCCCGACTTTTAAAACGGCAAGAAAAAAAATTAAAACAAAATGTAAATTCTTAAGAATTTAAACAATTTTTTTTTTTAAACGCTTGGTAGGAGATATCATAAGGAATGTTATGTCCTTTTATAATATAGGGTCCTAAGTTATTATGACAAAAAAATTATCGCCAAAAAAAAAATCTAAAGTATGTTTAAAATAAAATTTTAACATCGTCCACTTCAATTGTTGAGCAGTTTATTTACGTTTTAAATAAGAAAACAAAATAATATTTTGATCCAAACCTTAACTAATGAAAATAAGTAAATATTTAATGTCCAAAAAGAAAAACAACAAAATTCAAATAATGTATGCATAGAAAGGATATTTGATGATGTTTAGACCGGCATATACGAATTTTTTTTATCTAAATTAACTAAAATATGTTCAAATTCATGAGCTAGAGAAGGTTTAATATAAAGAATGCACAGAATAAATTTAAATTAGGGGCATAGATTGAATTGATGATCCATTTAGGCGTATCTATTATATAATAGACAGATAGATAAGTTAATTATAAAAAAAAAAACATTACCATGAGCTTTCTACGTTTTTGTACTGAACTGGAACGATATGGCCTAAAAAGTCTGCTTACGTGCAATTTATCCTAAATATAAAGTCAAACTAGCTGAGTCGAGGCCGGTGGATCCGACTCTTGAGTTCATTTCTTCCGTTACATTTATTTTTTTGTTAGAATCAGAGCGTTTCCTGAAGATAGTCCAGAAGGTCCAAAACATAAACACAACCTTTTATGTTTTTAAAGACACGTCCTACATTTACATTGCATTTAACAGAAAATAATTTTTAAATAATAAAAATTGTATTGAACTTGCAAACGATGTGACCTTGACATGACCTTGAAATCCTGTCTTTTGGTTATCCATCCTCAAAGTTTGAAACCTATAACTATTGTGATCTTTGAGATAACCGAAGGTAAACTAAAACCATGACAAAGAACAATGGTATGTTCAGATATGACATCTTGCATAGAGTTTCTAAAAAATGACTTCACCTTGGTGACAGAAAATCGTAGACCTATAAATTTTTGTGGTATATGAACTAAATTTGATCTATTTATTTAAACGTCAAAAAGAAACTGCACTTTGACATTTATTTGAAGATTTTGCTTTTTATAATTTAGAAGCATGTAATTATAAACTTTACAGTGTCTGAATTATTGATGTTATTTAAACTAAGTATTATCCCACGGTTCATGACTTGTAAACTATGTCGGTGCTTAGCAGTGCGTCCCAAAAATACTGCTAATGAAGATTTCACATTGAAAAACTTGGCCATCAGTACTGTACCTAGGTAGGCCTATGGGGATGGACATGGAAACTATGGAGCAAAGTTTTATCATACTTTATCATACGAAGTAGTGCCCGTAAAACTGGAAAGAAGAACAAATGTGGAGGTTAGGCAAATTATTGCCGCGGATAAATCAGTATAAAAGAAAGAATAGATAAACGTAAAGATTTTTTACAAATAATTAACTATGAATAATTGTTAGGATATCTTAAAATGCCAGAAAAAATATTGCCAAAGAAATGTTTTCATGCGTCTCACCGGGAATAAGAGAAGCAGGAAATCTACTGAAAGTATTGTAGAATGCTTTTATGCTGGAAAGGATGGATCCCCGTAATCTGCAAGAATAAGACGCTTCTTTATGAAGAATTTTGACGGCGGAAAAAGGGAGGAATCTGTTCCTGGACTTTCAAAATAAAAAATGCATCAAAATAGTGAAACGCCAAAAATAAAGGTTTTAAAAAAAGATGGCAAGAAATCAGGATGGTACCAATTGGTGCAGGCCGATTAATAAACAAAAATATGGAAGAGAAAAAAGAGAGACGAATCATCCTGACGTGGATATGGCAATATTATGATCAACAACTCTAACAGCAAACAATCTATTTTTTAAAAGATTAAAACTGTTGAAATACTTCTTTAGATTCTTGTATTTTGTTTTATGTATAAGTTAAAATTTATAAAAGAAAAAAAATATTTTTTTAATTTCTTTTTTGTTTCATTCATTGTTTCTTTGGTATGCGTCCACAAAGGGCGCGCAAGGGGGTGGGGCTGAACTCGTCTAGGTTTTAAAAAACAGGTAGTAAAATCTAGGTTTCTCAAAAATTCTTAGAAAAATCCGAAGATATGTCTCCTGGTTGCGTATCAGTGTTCGTTCGGGTTCCTGAAGCATTTTTATTTGTCCAAGAGCAAACATTTTGCAAAAAGTTTTGGTGTTCGCTTCCAAAAGTTGTTCATTTTCGGAAAACTATAAAATTTTACTCTACTTCCTGGAGTCCAAAAATGTTTGCAAGTTAGAACGGCACAATTTGCCATGATAAAAAATAAAACCAACGTATAGTTAACGATAAAATTAAATAATGTTAAACAATAAACGCACAGTCACACACACACGAATTTACTTTTAAAAGAAACCGAATGAACACTTTTAAAAACGTCAAATTCTTTTTTTAATTACATTAAAAGTCAAAATCAAGTTATTTGAACTCGATAACTAGATCCTCATCATTTTTAGCCAAGATGACGTCACGGCGTCGGAAGCACAGAAAAGTGAGCATACCATTGTTCTTTGTCATGACTAAAACTATAAAAAGCTTTCTGAAGATGGCCTACTAAGTCCGAAACATAAGAACAATCTTTTGCGTTTTCAAAAACATGTCCAACATTTATCTTGCATAAAACTTAACATAGTTTTTAAATAATAAAAATGCTATTGACCTTTTTAACAATATGACCTTGACATGACCCTGAACTCCTGTCTGTTGGTTATCTATCCTCCAAGTTTGAAACCTCTAACTATTGTGATCTTTGAGATAACCGAAGTCAAACTAGAAATCGCTTCCTGAAGATGACGTACTAAGTCCGAAACATAAGTAAAACCTTTTGTGTTTTCAAAAACATGTCCAACATTTACCTTGCATTTAACTTAACATAGTTTTTTAATAATAAAGATGCTATTCACCTTTCAAACAATATGACCTTGACATGACCTTGAACTCCTGTCTTTTGGTTATCCATCCTCCAAGTTTGAAACCGTTAACCATTGTTATCTTTGAGATAATCGATGTCAAACTATAAATCGTTTCCTGAAGATGGCCTACTAGGTTCGAAACATAAGAACAACGTTTTGTGTTTTTAAAAACGTGTCCAACATTTACCTTGCATTTAACTTAGCATAGTTTTTTAATAATAAAAATGATATTGACCTTTAGAAAGATATGACCTTGACATGACCTTGAACCCCTGTCTCTTGTGTATCCATCCTCCAAGTTTGAGTCCTCTAACTATTGTAGTATTGGGGCTATGTCAATGCAAACATTGACATTTGAAAACGTCATAGCTCTTTTCCTAGACATAGATTTTTTTTTAAAAAATTTTAACACAAAGGGCTCTCCGAAAGAATATGTTTAAGCAAAAAAAAATCACAATATTTTGGGCTAGATTTTTTTTTGCATGCAATATCTACTAACCTTGACCAGTGGTCAGTATGATCTTGTGGTCATCTTGACCACAAGACTTTGGTATTTACTTATGCCAAGTTTGAACCTTCTTCCTAGTACCATAATTGAGTAAATTACGGTTAAAGAAATTTTTTGCTCCGTACATCCATACATCCATCCATCCATCCATCCATCCATCCATCCATCCATCCTAACATACACCAAAGTGATATTTTTTAATTGAGGACATAACATTCCTTATGATATCTCCTACCAAGCGTTTAAAAAAAAAATTGTTTAAATTCTTAAGAATTTACATTTTGTTTTAATTTTTTTTCTTGCTGTTTTAAAAGTCGGGCGAGGGTTTTTCTTCTTAATTTTAAGGATTTTATCCTTTGAGACTTTTATTATCACCATTAAAAAACTGTTTGACCTACGACAGCTTGAATGAGGCTCTGGTCCAAGAAAGAGGTCAAGCTATTTTTTGTGCCACATATCGTTATTTCTGGGGCCTAAAATTACCATTATTAAACAGGCAGAGTATATTTTCGATATAAGAGAGGTCTTAAAAGGGTTAAAACACTTTTCAAAATGCAATATCTCCAATTTATTGCACTCTGAGATTTTACATAAAAAGGAATTTGGACCAATAATTTGTTGGGAGTGTACATTGAACTGCTTATTTTAGCACAAATCATTTGTATAGGGATACATAACGGTAACTTAATACCTAAAAGTGTCAAAATTGGTTCAATACTGACACCGCAGCTTGTGGCAGCGAGAAGAGCGTAAAATCTGAAATGCCTGATTTTTGAATGAAGGATTTTTTAAAAAGTATGATTTTTAACAAATGTTAATGCCGTTTTTATGAACAACAATAACTCATTTTAGGTAAAAAAACAAATTTTAGTTTTTTCAACTATCACTTTTTAAAATATCCTTCTTTTAAAAATCAGACGTTTCAAATCCCTCGCTCTTGTTGATGCCATCACCTGCAGGGTCAATGTTGAACCACTTTTGACACTTTTAGTCCTTAAATTATCATTAGGTATTCTTGTACAATTGATTTGTGCCAAAATAAGCAGTTCAATGTACACTCCCAACAAATTATTGGTCCAAATCCCTTTTTATGTAAAATCTCAGAGTGCAATAAATTGGAGATATTGCATTTTGAAAAGTGTTTTAACCCTTTAAAGACCTCTCTTATATCGAAAATATACTCTGCCTGTTTAATAATGGTAATTTTAGGCCCCAGAAATAACGATATGTGACACAAAAAAAAGTTTGGCCTCTTTCTTGGACCAGAGCCCCATTCAAGCTGTCGTAGGTCAAACAGTTTTTTAATGGTGATAATAAAAGTCTTAAAGGACAAAATCCTTAAAATTAAGAAGAAAAACCCTCGCCCGACTTTTAAAACGGCAAGAAAAAAAATTAAAACAAAATGTAAATTCTTAAGAATTTAAACAATTTTTTTTTTTAAACGCTTGGTAGGAGATATCATAAGGAATGTTATGTCCTTTTATAATATAGGGTCCTAAGTTATTATGACAAAAAAATTATCGCCAAAAAAAAAATCTAAAGTATGTTTAAAATAAAATTTTAACATCGTCCACTTCAATTGTTGAGCAGTTTATTTACGTTTTAAATAAGAAAACAAAATAATATTTTGATCCAAACCTTAACTAATGAAAATAAGTAAATATTTAATGTCCAAAAAGAAAAACAACAAAATTCAAATAATGTATGCATAGAAAGGATATTTGATGATGTTTAGACCGGCATATACGAATTTTTTTTATCTAAATTAACTAAAATATGTTCAAATTCATGAGCTAGAGAAGGTTTAATATAAAGAATGCACAGAATAAATTTAAATTAGGGGCATAGATTGAATTGATGATCCATTTAGGCGTATCTATTATATAATAGACAGATAGATAAGTTAATTATAAAAAAAAAACATTACCATGAGCTTTCTACGTTTTTGTACTGAACTGGAACGATATGGCCTAAAAAGTCTGCTTACGTGCAATTTATCCTAAATATAAAGTCAAACTAGCTGAGTCGAGGCCGGTGGATCCGACTCTTGAGTTCATTTCTTCCGTTACATTTATTTTTTTGTTAGAATCAGAGCGTTTCCTGAAGATAGTCCAGAAGGTCCAAAACATAAACACAACCTTTTATGTTTTTAAAGACACGTCCTACATTTACATTGCATTTAACAGAAAATAATTTTTAAATAATAAAAATTGTATTGAACTTGCAAACGATGTGACCTTGACATGACCTTGAAATCCTGTCTTTTGGTTATCCATCCTCAAAGTTTGAAACCTATAACTATTGTGATCTTTGAGATAACCGAAGGTAAACTAAAACCATGACAAAGAACAATGGTATGTTCAGATATGACATCTTGCATAGAGTTTCTAAAAAATGACTTCACCTTGGTGACAGAAAATCGTAGACCTATAAATTTTTGTGGTATATGAACTAAATTTGATCTATTTATTTAAACGTCAAAAAGAAACTGCACTTTGACATTTATTTGAAGATTTTGCTTTTTATAATTTAGAAGCATGTAATTATAAACTTTACAGTGTCTGAATTATTGATGTTATTTAAACTAAGTATTATCCCACGGTTCATGACTTGTAAACTATGTCGGTGCTTAGCAGTGCGTCCCAAAAATACTGCTAATGAAGATTTCACATTGAAAAACTTGGCCATCAGTACTGTACCTAGGTAGGCCTATGGGGATGGACATGGAAACTATGGAGCAAAGTTTTATCATACTTTATCATACGAAGTAGTGCCCGTAAAACTGGAAAGAAGAACAAATGTGGAGGTTAGGCAAATTATTGCCGCGGATAAATCAGTATAAAAGAAAGAATAGATAAACGTAAAGATTTTTTACAAATAATTAACTATGAATAATTGTTAGGATATCTTAAAATGCCAGAAAAAATATTGCCAAAGAAATGTTTTCATGCGTCTCACCGGGAATAAGAGAAGCAGGAAATCTACTGAAAGTATTGTAGAATGCTTTTATGCTGGAAAGGATGGATCCCCGTAATCTGCAAGAATAAGACGCTTCTTTATGAAGAATTTTGACGGCGGAAAAAGGGAGGAATCTGTTCCTGGACTTTCAAAATAAAAAATGCATCAAAATAGTGAAACGCCAAAAATAAAGGTTTTAAAAAAAGATGGCAAGAAATCAGGATGGTACCAATTGGTGCAGGCCGATTAATAAACAAAAATATGGAAGAGAAAAAAGAGAGACGAATCATCCTGACGTGGATATGGCAATATTATGATCAACAACTCTAACAGCAAACAATCTATTTTTTAAAAGATTAAAACTGTTGAAATACTTCTTTAGATTCTTGTATTTTGTTTTATGTATAAGTTAAAATTTATAAAAGAAAAAAAATATTTTTTTAATTTCTTTTTTGTTTCATTCATTGTTTCTTTGGTATGCGTCCACAAAGGGCGCGCAAGGGGGTGGGGCTGAACTCGTCTAGGTTTTAAAAAACAGGTAGTAAAATCTAGGTTTCTCAAAAATTCTTAGAAAAATCCGAAGATATGTCTCCTGGTTGCGTATCAGTGTTCGTTCGGGTTCCTGAAGCATTTTTATTTGTCCAAGAGCAAACATTTTGCAAAAAGTTTTGGTGTTCGCTTCCAAAAGTTGTTCATTTTCGGAAAACTATAAAATTTTACTCTACTTCCTGGAGTCCAAAAATGTTTGCAAGTTAGAACGGCACAATTTGCCATGATAAAAAATAAAACCAACGTATAGTTAACGATAAAATTAAATAATGTTAAACAATAAACGCACAGTCACACACACACGAATTTACTTTTAAAAGAAACCGAATGAACACTTTTAAAAACGTCAAATTCTTTTTTTAATTACATTAAAAGTCAAAATCAAGTTATTTGAACTCGATAACTAGATCCTCATCATTTTTAGCCAAGATGACGTCACGGCGTCGGAAGCACAGAAAAGTGAGCATACCATTGTTCTTTGTCATGACTAAAACTATAAAAAGCTTTCTGAAGATGGCCTACTAAGTCCGAAACATAAGAACAATCTTTTGCGTTTTCAAAAACATGTCCAACATTTATCTTGCATAAAACTTAACATAGTTTTTAAATAATAAAAATGCTATTGACCTTTTTAACAATATGACCTTGACATGACCCTGAACTCCTGTCTGTTGGTTATCTATCCTCCAAGTTTGAAACCTCTAACTATTGTGATCTTTGAGATAACCGAAGTCAAACTAGAAATCGCTTCCTGAAGATGACGTACTAAGTCCGAAACATAAGTAAAACCTTTTGTGTTTTCAAAAACATGTCCAACATTTACCTTGCATTTAACTTAACATAGTTTTTTAATAATAAAGATGCTATTCACCTTTCAAACAATATGACCTTGACATGACCTTGAACTCCTGTCTTTTGGTTATCCATCCTCCAAGTTTGAAACCGTTAACCATTGTTATCTTTGAGATAATCGATGTCAAACTATAAATCGTTTCCTGAAGATGGCCTACTAGGTTCGAAACATAAGAACAACGTTTTGTGTTTTTAAAAACGTGTCCAACATTTACCTTGCATTTAACTTAGCATAGTTTTTTAATAATAAAAATGATATTGACCTTTAGAAAGATATGACCTTGACATGACCTTGAACCCCTGTCTCTTGTGTATCCATCCTCCAAGTTTGAGTCCTCTAACTATTGTAGTATTGGGGCTATGTCAATGCAAACATTGACATTTGAAAACGTCATAGCTCTTTTCCTAGACATAGATTTTTTTTTAAAAAATTTTAACACAAAGGGCTCTCCGAAAGAATATGTTTAAGCAAAAAAAAATCACAATATTTTGGGCTAGATTTTTTTTTGCATGCAATATCTACTAACCTTGACCAGTGGTCAGTATGATCTTGTGGTCATCTTGACCACAAGACTTTGGTATTTACTTATGCCAAGTTTGAACCTTCTTCCTAGTACCATAATTGAGTAAATTACGGTTAAAGAAATTTTTTGCTCCGTACATCCATACATCCATCCATCCATCCATCCATCCATCCTAACATACACCAAAGTGATATTTTTTAATAACATCCCAATGGATGGTCCGATCGACATAATTCTAGTATCAAAAGATCGGTAATTTTTTGTAGCATCTTTCCAACACTCTTAACATTTACGTATCTTGCTTCGTTTAGGCACAGTTTCAAAAAAACATCGATTTTCAGAAATTGCAATTACAATAGTACATTTCCTTTAGAGAAATGAACTAAAAGTTATTGAAGTCGCTTCAAACAAGTTTAGCTCAGTGATTAAGGGGTAAGAATCTGCAAATTGTGCTCACGGTCTGAAATTCACAACATATACTCTTCAAGACATTTAAAAAAAATTGGCTTGATGAGACATTTCGAGATTTTGATAGGAGCCCCGCTGTGCCCCCTTCATTTTTTACGGTTACTTTATTTTTTTATACCGTTGTATGATAATAGGTGGCTAAAGCCTCCAGTGTCCAAGGTAAACAACAGCCGCGTGAACGGTCAAGATCTGATATAAAATGGTGACTCACACCAAGGCAGCCTAGTCAACCTGACCCTCAGCCATAAAGTTGTGTTTCCGAAATGAAAGACTGGTCTGCCATCATTTTCAGACTCAAACCCCCACCTCAATAAAATAAACCCATCAGCTACTCCCTAAAAAAAAATAAACCCGTCTTAAACCCCCTCACCTTAAATAAAATAACCCATCTCTCAACCCATCCAAACCAACCAAAAACAAAAACCACCAAACAAAAAAAAGACCTTTTAAACCAGGGCACAGACCCAAGCCACCCCATCCTGCACACTCATTACCAAAGTAAGGAGCCTCCTCTGGCTCAAAGGCTTTAAAATCATCCATCGGCGCTGCGCGCCGAAATAGAATAAGCTGCGGCAGCCTAGTCATGTCCTGCTTGTGCAGGCACTATGAGTGCCTGCACACACACCTTGGTGTAAGTCACTTCTGCTTCGCGAGATGGCGGTAACATCTCAAGTCCTTCTTTCGATATTTGCTGAAATACACAAGTATCTAAGTTTCTTGAAGTTATGCATCGACTATCCCTGATACGTGATTCTGATGAGCCCCAATATAGGGCGAAACAGCTGTCAATCACTTCAGGTTTGGTAGATGCATACCTTTAAGAAATAAAGAAGGACTTCTTTTATATACTTCTTAAATAGTTTTTGACGTTAAAATAATTTTTCTAAACAGCTAAAATTTCATGCTTTGCCAGTTGTTTTGTATTGACATTTTGGCTTGTTTGAAATGATCCTGAACGGTGCGTTTGCCTCTCTTTGGCCTTCTTAAATAGTTTTTGACGTGACAGAGTCGCTTCAAACAAGTTGTTTGATTTGACATTTTGGTTTGTTTAAAGAAAACCTGAACGTTTCTTTTGCTCCTCTTCGAGCTTCTAAAATAATTTTTGATGTGAAAGGGTCGCTTCAAACAAGTTGTTTTGTTTTGACATTTTGGCTTGTTTGAAATGATCCTGAACGTTTGCGTTTGTCTCTCTTTGGCCTTTCTTAAATTGTTTTTGACGTGACAGGATCACTTTAAACAAGTTGTTTGGTTTGACATTTTGGCTTGTTTAAAGTAATCCTGACGTTTATTTTGCTAATTTTAGACCATCTAAAATAATTTTTGGCGTGAGAGAGTCGCTTTAAACAAGTTGTTTTTGACATTTTCGGTTGGTTACAATGAACCTGAACGTTTATTTTGCTCCTTTTAGGCCTCCTTAAATAATTTTTGACGTAAGAGGGTCGCTTCAAACAAGTTGTTTTATTTTGACATTTTGACTTGTTTAAAGTAATCCTGAACGTTTCTTTTGCTCCTCCTTCTAAAATAATTTTTGGCGTGAGAGGTTCGGTTCAAACAAGTTGTTTTGTTTGACATTTTGGGTTGTTTAAAATGAACCTGAACGTTTCTTTTGCTCCTCTTAGGCCTCTCTTTGGCCTTCTTAAATAGTTTTTGACGTGACAGGGTCGCTTTAAACAAGTTGTTTGATTTGACATTTTGACTTGTTTAAAGTAATCCTGAACGTTTCGTTTGCTCCTCTTAGACCATCTAAAATAATTTTTGGCGTGAGGGGGTCGCTTTAAACAAGTTGTTTTGTTTTGACATTTTGGCTTGTTTGAAATGATCCTGAACGTTTGCGTTTGTCTCTCTTTGGCCTTCTTAAATTGTTTTGTGACGTGACAGGGTCACTCCAAACAAGTTGTTTTTTTTTGCTTGTTTAAAGTAATCCTGAACGTTTCTTTTGCTCCTTTAAAATAAGTTTTGGCGTGAGAGGGTCGCTTCAAACAAGTTGTTTGGTTTGACATTTTGGCTTGTTTAAAGTAATCCTGAACGTTTCTTTTGCTCCTCTAAGAGCTTCTAAAATAATTTTTTACGTGACAGGGTCGCTTCAAACAAGTTGTTTTGTTTTGATTTTTTGGCTTATTTGAAATGATCCTGAACAGTGCGTTTGCTTTTCTTAAATTGTTTTTGACGTGACAGGATCGCTTCAAACAAGTTGTTTGGTTTGACATTTTGACTTGGTTAAAAGGATCCTGAACGTTTCTTTTGCTCCTCTTAGGCCTTCTAAAATAATTATTGGCGTGCGAGGGTCACTTGAAACAAGTTGTTTGATTTGACATTTTGGATTGTTTAAAGAAATCCTGAACGTTTCTTTTGCTCCTCTTAGAGCTTCTAAAATAATTTTTGATGTGAAAGGGTCACTTTAAACAAGTTGTTTTGTTGTGACATTTTGGCTTGTTTGAAATGATCCTGAACGTTTGCGTTTGTCTCTCTTTGGCCTTTCTTAAATTGTTTTTGACGTGACAGGATCGCTTCAAACAAGTTGTTTGGTTTGACATTTTGGTTTGTTTAAAGAAATCCTGAACGTTTCTTTTGCTCCTCTTAGAGCTTCTAAAATAATTTTTGATGTGAAAGAGTCGCTTCAAACAAGTTGTTTTGTTTTGACATTTTGACTTGTTTGAAATGATCCTAAACGTTTGCGTTTGTCTCTCTTTGGCATTTCTTAAATAGTTTTTGACATGACAGGATCGCTTCAAACAAGTTGTTTGGTTTGACATTTTGGCTTGTTTAAAGTAATCCTGACGTTTATTTTGCTCCTTTTAGACCATCTAAAATAATTTTTGGCGTGAGAGAGTCGCTTTAAACAAGTTGTTTTGTTTGACATTTTCGGTTGGTTACAATGAACCTGAACGTTTATTTTGCTTCTTTTAGGCCTCCTTAAATAATTTTTGACGTAAGAGGGTCGCTTCAAACAAGTTGTTTTATTTTGACATTTTGGCTTGGTTAAAAGGATCCTGAACGTTTCTGTTGCTCCTCTTAGGCCTTCTAAAATAATTTTTGACGTGACAGGATCGCTTCAAACAAGTTGTTTGGTTTAACATTTTTGCTTGTTTAAAGTAATCCCCTAACGTTCCTTTTGCTCCTTTTAGAACATCTAAAATAATTTTTGGCGTGAGAGGGTCGCTTCAAACAAGTTGTTTTGTTTGACATTTTGGGTTGTTTAAAATAAACCTGAACGTTTCTTTTGCTCCTTTTAGGCCTTTAGGTTCGGATTGTAGGTCGGTTCTTCCATCGACTTTCACTACTAGGCAGCTAGAACCTCAAACCTCCGCGATGGAGGAAGGGATCCCGCTTTCTGTGGATGGGGTCATGGTAGATCGATAGATTAAAGTCCTGTCTTTTGGTTATCCATCCTCCAAGTTTAAATCCTTTTACTATTGTGATGTTTGAGATAATCGAAGTCAAATTATAAACCGTTTCCTGAATCTTCAGGAAAGGCCATCTAGCCTACTAAGTCCGAAACATAAGAACAGCCTTGTGTGTATTCAAAAACATGTCCAACATTTACCTTCCATTTAACTTAACAAGCCAAAATGTCAAAACAAAACAACTTGTTTGAAGCGACCCTCTCACGCAAAAAATTATTTTAGATGGTCTAAGGGGAGCAGAAGAAACGTTCAGAATTACTTTAAACAAGCCAAAATGTCAAATCAAACAACTTGTTTGAAGCGACCCACTCACGCCAAAAATTATTTTAGAAGGCGAAGGAGCAAAAGAAACGTTCAGGAATACTTTAAACAAGCCAAAATATCAAACCAAACAACTTGTTTAAAGCGACCCTGTCACCTTAAAAACTATTTAAGAAGGCCAAAGAGAGGCAAACGCACCGTTCAGGATCATTTCAAACAAGCCAAAATGTCAAAACAAAACAACTTGTTTAAAGCGACCCTGTCACGTTAAAAATTATTTTTGATGGTCTAAGAGGAACAAAAGAAACGTTCAGGTTCATTTTAAACAACCCAAAATGTCAAACAAAACAACTTGTTTGAAGCGACCCTCTAACGCCAAAAATTATTTTAGAAGGTCTAAGACGAGCAAAAGAAACGTTCAGGATTACTTTAAACAAGCCAAAATGTCAAAACAAAACAACTTATTTAAAGCGACCCTGTCACTTCAAAAACTATTTAGGAAGGCCAAAGAGATGCAAACGCACCGTGCAGGATCATTTCAAACAAGCCAAAATGTCAAAACAAAACAACTTGTTTGAAGCGACCCTGTCACGTCAAAAATTATTTTAGAAGGTCTAAGAGAAGCAAAAGAAACGTTCAGGATTACTTTAAACAAGCCAAAATGTCAAAACAAACAACTTGTTTGAAGCGACCCTCTCACGCTAAAAATTATTTTAAAAGGCCTAAAGGGGGCAAAAGAAACGTTCAGGATTACTTTAAACAAGCCAAAATATCAAACCAAACAACTTGTTTAAAGCGACCCTGTCACCTTAAAAACTATTTAAGAAGGCCAAAGAGAGGCAAACGCACCGTTCAGGATCATTTCAAACAAGCCAAAATGTCAAAACAAAACAACTTGTTTAAAGCGACCCTGTCACGTTAAAAATTATTTTTGATGGTCTAAGAGGAACAAAAGAAACGTTCAGGTTCATTTTAAACAACCCAAAATGTCAAACAAAACAACTTGTTTGAAGCGACCCTCTAACGCCAAAAATTATTTTAGAAGGTCTAAGACGAGCAAAAGAAACGTTCAGGATTACTTTAAACAAGCCAAAAGTCAAACCAAACAACTTGTTCAAAGCGACCCTGTCACGTCAAAATGTATTTTACTTCTTAAATACTTTTTGCCTAAGAGGAGCAAAAGAAACGTTCAGATTTATTTTAAACAACCCAAAATATCAACAAAACAACTTGTTTGAAGCGACCCTCTCACGCCAAAAATTATTTTAGAAGGTCTAAAAGGAGCTAAAGAGGATTACTTTATACAAGCCAAACTGTCAAAACAAAACAACTTGTTTGAAGCGACTCTGTCATGTAAAAACTATTTAAGAAGGCCAAACAAAGGCAAACGCACCGTTCAGGATCATTTCAAACAAGCCAAAAGATCAAAACAAAACAACTTGTCTGAAGCGACCCTGTCACGTCAAAAAGTATTTTAAAAGGCCTAAAAGGAGCAAAAGAAACGTTCAGGTTTATTTTAAACAACCCAAAATGTCAAACAAAACAACTTGTTTGAAGCGACCCTCTCACGCCAAAAATTATTTTAGATGTTCTAAAAGGAGCAAAAGGAACGTTAGGGGATTACTTTAAACAAGCAAAAATGTTAAACCAAACAACTTGTTTGAAGCGATCCTGTCACGTCAAAAATTATTTTAGAAGGCCTAAGAGGAGCAACAGAAACGTTCAGGATCCTTTTAACCAAGCCAAAATGTCAAAATAAAACAACTTGTTTGAAGCGACCCTCTCACGTCAAAAATTATTTAAGGAGGCCTAAAAGAAGCAAAATAAACGTTCAGGTTCATTGTAACCAACCGAAAATGTCAAACAAAACAACTTGTTTAAAGCGACTCTCTCACGCCAAAAATTATTTTAGATGGTCTAAAAGGAGCAAAATAAACGTCAGGATTACTTTAAACAAGCCAAAATGTCAAACCAAACAACTTGTTTAAAGCGACTCTCTCACGCCAAAAATTATTTTAGATGGTCTAAAAGGAGCAAAATAAACGTCAGGATTACTTTAAACAAGCCAAAATGTCAAACCAAACAACTTGTTTGAAGCGATCCTGTCATGTCAAAAACTATTTAAGAAATGCCAAAGAGAGACAAACGCAAACGTTTAGGATCATTTCAAACAAGTCAAAATGTCAAAACAAACCAACTTGTTTGAAGCGACTCTTTCACATCAAAAATTATTTTAGAAGCTCTAAGAGGAGCAAAAGAAACGTTCAGGATTTCTTTAAACAAACCAAAATGTCAAACCAAACAACTTGTTTGAAGAGATCATGTCACGTCAAAAACAATTTAAGAAAGGCCAAAGAGAGACAAACGCAAACGTTCAGGATCATTTCAAACAAGCCAAAATGTCACAACAAAACAACTTGTTTAAAGTGACCCTTTCACATCAAAAATTATTTTAGAAGCTCTAAGAGGAGCAAAAGAAACGTTCAGGATTTCTTTAAACAATCCAAAATGTCAAATCAACATTATTTTAGAAGCTCTAAGAGGAGCAAAAGAAACGTTCAGGATTTCTTTAAACAATCCAAAATGTCAAATCAACCAACTTGTTTCAAGTGACCCTCGCACGCCAAAAATTATTTTAGAAGGCCTAAGAGGAGCAAAAGAAACGTTCAGGATCCTTTTAACCAAGTCAAAATGTCAAACCAAACAACTTGTTTGAAGCGATCCTGTCACGTCAAAAACAATTTAAGAAAGGCAAACGCACTGTTCAGGATCATTTCAAATAAGCCAAAAAATCAAAACAAAACAACTTGTTTGAAGCGACCCTGTCACGTAAAAAATTATTTTAGAAGCTCTTAGAGGAGCAAAAGAAACGTTCAGGATTACTTTAAACAAGCCAAAATGTCAAACCAAACAACTTGTTTGAAGCGACCCTCTCACGCCAAAACTTATTTTAGAGGAGCAAAAGAAACGTTCAGGATTACTTTAAACAAGCAAAAAAAAACAACTTGTTTGGAGTGACCCTGTCACGTCAAAAACAATTTAAGAAGGCCAAAGAGAGGATCATTTCAAACAAGCCAAAATGTCAAAACAAAACAACTTGTTTAAAGCGACCCCCTCACGCCAAAAATTATTTTAGATGGTCTAAGAGGAGCAAAAGAAACGTTTAGGATTACTTTAAACAAGTCAAAATGTCAAATCAAACAACTTGTTTAAAGCGACCCTGTCACGTCAAAAACTATTTAAGAAGGCCAAAGAGAGGCCTAAGAGGAGCAAAAGAAACGTTCAGGTTCATTTTAAACAACCCAAAATGTCAAACAAAACAACTTGTTTGAAGCGAACCTCTCACGCCAAAAATTATTTTAGAAGGAGGAGCAAAAGAAACGTTCAGGATTACTTTAAACAAGCCAAAATGTCAAAATAAAACAACTTGTTTGAAGCGACCCTCTTACGTCAAAAATTATTTAAGGAGGCCTAAAAGGAGCAAAATAAACGTTCAGGTTCATTGTAACCAACCGAAAATGTCAAAAACAACTTGTTTAAAGCGACTCCCTCACGCCAAAAATTATTTTAGATGGTCTAAAATTAGCAAAATAAACGTCAGGATTACTTTAAACAAGCCAAAATGTCAAACCAAACAACTTGTTTAAAGTGATCCTGTCACGTCAAAAACAATTTAAGAAAGGCCAAAGAGAGACAAACGCAAACGTTCAGGATCATTTCAAACAAGCCAAAATGTCAAAACAAAACAACTTGCTTGAAGCGACCCTTTCACATCAAAAATTATTTTAGAAGCTCGAAGAGGAGCAAAAGAAACGTTCAGGATTTCTTTAAACAAACCAAAATGTCAAACCAAACAACTTGTTTGAAGCGATCATGTCACGTCAAAAACAATTTAAGAAAGGCCAAAGAGAGACAAACGCCAACGTTCAGGATCATTTCAAACAAGCCAAAATGTCACAACAAAACAACTTGTTTAAAGTGACCCTTTCACATCAAAAATTATTCTAGAAGCTCTAAGAGGAGCAAAAGAAACGTTCAGGATTTCTTTAAACAATCCAAAATGTCAAATCAAACAACTTGTTTCAAGTGACCCTCGCACGCCAAAAATTATTTTAGAAGGCCTAAGAGGTGCAAAAGAAACGTTCAGGATCCTTTTAACCAAGTCAAAATGTCAAACCAAACAACTTGTTTGAAGCGATCCTGTCACGTCAAAAACAATTCAAGAAAGGCAAACGCACTGTTCAGGATCATTTCAAATAAGCCAAAAAATCAAAACAAAACAACTTGTTTGAAGCGACCCTGTCACGTAAAAAATTATTTTAGAAGCTCTTAGAGGAGCAAAAGAAACGTTCAGGATTACTTTAAACAAGCCAAAATGTCAAACCAAACAACTTGTTTGAAGCGACCCTCTCACGCCAAAACTTATTTTAGAGGAGCAAAAGAAACGTTCAGGATTACTTTAAACAAGCAAAAAAAAACAACTTGTTTGGAGTGACCCTGTCACGTCAAAAACAATTTAAGAAGGCCAAAGAGAGACAAACGCAAACGTTCAGGATCATTTCAAACAAGCCAAAATGTCAAAACAAAACAACTTGTTTAAAGCGACCCCCTCACGCCAAAAATTATTTTAGATGGTCTAAGAGGAGCAAAAGAAACGTTTAGGATTACTTTAAACAAGTCAAAATGTCAAATCAAACAACTTGTTTAAAGCGACCCTGTCACGTCAAAAACTATTTAAGAAGGCCAAAGAGAGGCCTAAGAGGAGCAAAAGAAACGTTCAGGTTCATTTTAAACAACCCAAAATGTCAAACAAAACAACTTGTTTGAAGCGAACCTCTCACGCCAAAAATTATTTTAGAAGGAGGAGCAAAAGAAACGTTCAGGATTACTTTAAACAAGCCAAAATGTCAAAATAAAACAACTTGTTTGAAGCGACCCTCTTACGTCAAAAATTATTTAAGGAGGCCTAAAAGGAGCAAAGTAAACGTTCAGGTTCATTGTAACCAACCGAAAATGTCAAAAACAACTTGTTTAAAGCGACTCTCTCACGCCAAAAATTATTTTAGATGGTCTAAAATTAGCAAAATAAACGTCAGGATTACTTTAAACAAGCCAAAATGTCAAACCAAACAACTTGTTTAAAGTGATCCTGTCACGTCAAAAACAATTTAAGAAAGGCCAAAGAGAGACAAACGCAAACGTTCAGGATTATTTCAAACAAGCCAAAATGTCAAAACAAAACAACTTGTTTCAACAACCCTTTCACATCAAAAATTATTTTAGAAGCTCGAAGAGGAGCAAAAGAAACGTTCAGGATTTCTTTAAACAAACCAAAATGTCAAATCAAACAACTTGTTTAAAGCGACTCTGTCACGTCAAAAACTATTTAAGAAGGCCAAAGAGAGGCAAACGCACCGTTCAGGATCATTTCAAACAAGCCAAAATGTCAAAATAAACCAACTTGTTTAAAGCGACCCTGTCACGTCAAAAATTATTTTAGATGGTCTAAGAAAAGCAAAAAAACGATCAGGATTACTTTACACAAGCCAAAATGTCAAAACAAAACAACTTGTTTGAAGCGATCCTCCCACATCAAAAATTATTTTAGAAGCTCTAAGAGGAGCAAAAGAAACGTTCAGTATTACTTTAAACAAGCCAAAATGTCAAAAAAAAAAACAACTTGTTTGAAGCGACCCTGTAACGCCAACAATTAATTTAGATGGTCTAAGAGGAGCAAAAGAAACGTTTAGGATTACTTTAAACAAGCCAAAATGTCACACCAAACAACTTGTTTGAAGCGACCCTGTCAGGTCAAAAACTACATATTTAAGAAGGACAAAGAGAGGTTCAGGATCATTTCAAACAAGCCAAAATGTCAAAACAAAACAACTTGTTTAAAGCGACCCTGTCACGTCAAATAGTATATTATCATCCTAGGTAGAGAAGAGGTTCATTATTGACCTAGCGCAAAGCTTGGATACAATTGCGCGAGGTCAATAATGACCTTCTCTACCGTGGTTGATACATTATTTTTTTCACTACCTGCATTTTCCTGAAAAATGTTAATTTAAAAATATTTTCAATTTTTATCAAGACCCTGTATATGATTTTTACAAAAAATAAATCGAAATTTCCATGGAAATGGCAATGACATTACATCAATCAAAACAATAAAAAGTTCTTCAAATGGGTGTTTTTTCCAAAACAACTCATAATTTGCACGTAAATGGCGTAAATGGTTTAAATAATATGATGGTCACTGATAAGGAATTTGTAAATATAATGATAATAGTTATAATATGTAAAACTGCTTATTCATTATAAAAATGATCTGTTTGTTTACTAACATTTATGTTTTAATTTTAAAATGTTTTTTTTTTAAGATGTTATTCATTTTTTGCAATACTAACTTAGAGACTAGTTCACCTACATTTGTAATTTCGAAAATAAAGTTTTTCTTTTAAAAAGGACTACTCAATTTCGATAATCGTTACTGGCGCAGTCGGTAGGATTTGCACAGTTCGACGATTGGTAATCAATTGACTTCGATTCGTGAGTTTCAACTCTTAAGTGCAATCCGAAAAGAACAAAGAGTGACTAGTGGACTCTTAATAGTGTGCTCAGTTGTATCTACTGTAGACTCATACTAGTGGAGGACCTTTTTACTTGGAGTTCCAAAGAACTGTTTCCAGTTAGAAACGTTGGATAGAGAGACTGCATATCTTCCTGCCAACATATTGCATTGGGTCATCGCAACTAGGGGCTGTGGTAAGCGCCAAGTTTATTCCTAGAATAAATTCCCTTTTTGCACTCTCCCTTGTTCCGGGTTATAGGAAAACCATTTCTTTGGTCTAGTTAAGATTTAATTTTACGCGATTTAGCTTTCAAGTCTGCGTTGCCTGTTGCCAGAGACAAAAAAGTTAAAATCAATAATTTTAAGAAAATAATTTTGAAAAATATAATACCTAAATAAAAGGTGATAATTTAATGTTGACGTTGTTCTGCATAAATAGCAGCCTCGATCAAATAATTTAAGAAAAATAAATAGTAATTTAATTTTGACATTGATCTGCATGAATAGCAGCATTGATCAAATTGAAATTAATAATTTAATTAATTCATTAGATAGTATAGTAAGTTTTGAAAATAAAGAAAAATCCATAAAAATGACTGAATCTTCTCAAAGACAACAGCTTCCAGGACATGTTCCTCAAGCTCAAGCACCTAATTATCAAATGCTAAAATTATATGTTGACATTATACCTAATTTTGACGGTAATTCCCTAACTTTGACTAATTTTATTCAATCATGCGACTTTTTGTTTGAGACTTATCAAAATGTAAATGATGAATTGTTTACTAAATATTTGATAAGAGTAATTCAATCCAAATTAATTGGTAGAGCTCAACTTCTCGTAGGCTCAAGAATTGAAGTAAATACATGGCCACTTATAAAAGATGCACTTCATCAGTGCTTTGCTGACAAAAGAAATATTGAATGTCTAGAACAAGACCTTTTCATAGCAAAACCTTTTAAAAACGAAAATATTCTCGATTTTGCTAAACGTTTACAAGTTTTACGAAGTAACTTAACACAAAAATTAAATGCATCCAACATGGATCCGATTTCAAAAAATATTTATGTAAGACAATACGATGAAATTTGTCTTAGAACATTTATTCGTGGTTTAAACGGTCCATTACAAAGTCTAATCCGTTTGAAAGAACCTGACAGTATAGAAACTGCCATGACTTACATTGTGGAAGAACAAAACTTCCAATACAGCCAAAATATATTCAAAACACCAACTCTTCTGTTACCAAATAATAAATTTACCCAGAATCAATTTCTCAGATTTAACCAAAATCAATCAACTAATCAATTTAACCAATCAAGAAATCAATATTCACAACCTTGGAATAATAGATTTGGATTTACCAATCAAAACTTCCAACAACCTAATTTTTATCGACCAGGACAACAATTTCCTAGCCAACCAATAAACATTCAGACCTATAAAACAAAATTTCCCAACTAATGAACAAGTTTTTGGTAAACCAAAAAATGTTTTTAAACCCACAGGTCAAGTTCCTACTAATAAACCTGAACCAATGTCTACCATGACTAGAAGTACATACCAACAACCAAGTACAAGTACTAATAACAGACCTAATAATCAATATGTTCCTCAAAATTTTAGACGCGACTTCTCTAAGCCGGTTTTTGAAAATAGAAATCCAAACTTTACTCATCAAGAATTATATCAAATTATTGATTTGGATCTTCATTCAGATGAAGAGCAAAATTTTGAATACTATGACCAACAAAATGATTATTATGACCAACAAAATAATTATTATGTCCAACAAAATGAATATGGGCAAAATATTTATTATAAAGATTCAAACAATCCTTATTATGACTATTTACAACAATATGATAATAAAAACCAATCTATGTTTTCTGAAAATCAAATCGTTTCTAAACAAGAATCATTTGATGAACCAATTCCTATTAATGAGACAAAAATTCTGAAAAAGAACAGGATTTTTGGCAAACGACCCTTAAGACGTGTGTAACATAATGCATACGGAATCTAGCAATACTTTACCTTTCATTAATATTTTATTTCCACCAATAAACTACTAATAGATACTGGTAGCTCTAAATCCATTTTAAAACCTTCCATTGCAGAAAAATATTATCCAGAAACAATTTATCAAAACCCAACAGTAATAAAAACAGCGGTCAGCGAAAAATTAGTAAGATTTAAAGCTGACATACCAGCTTTTCCTGACTTAAATTCTCAACATATTATACCTTTCGTTTTATTTGACTTTCATCCATATTTTAACGGTATTTTAGGTTTGAAAGAACTTAAAAACTTTAATATTGATCTTGATAATAATATATTATATAACAATAACACCCAAATTCCAATACATTTTCGAAATCCAGAAAATAATTTAGAAATGTGTACTTTAAATATAAATGCGAACGAAGTAGCTTCAGTTCAAGTACCTGTCTCACAATATGACGGAGATATTATATTTCCTGAAACTACCTTGAATAATTTGTTTATACCAGACACTTTAACAACTGCGAAAAAAGGGTTTGCAAAAATAAATATATTTAATTACACTGACAAAAACATTTCTTTAGAAATTAATAATCCTTTAAACGTATATGCTTTTCCAGATAGTTCTAAAGAAAATTTTGACTTTTATTATGTGGAAAATTTATTGCAAAATAATTTAAAATCCAAAACAACTCTCGATATTGACAAATCAATTCGTTGTGATCATTTAAATTCTGAAGAAAAACGATTATTATTAAATCTTTGTCACGAGTTCTCAGAATTATTTTACAATGAAAAAGATATCTTAAGTTTCACAAACACGGTAAAACACGAGATTAGAACAACCGACAAAGTACCAATACATACAAAGTCATATCGGTACCCCTTTATACACAAAGAGCAAGTTCAAAAGCAAATAGAGAAAATGTTAAATGACGGAATAATAAGACCTAGTAAAAGCCCATGGTGCAGCCCTATTTGGGTAGTTCCTAAAAAATTAGATGCAAGCGGCAAACAAAAATGGCGTATAGTCATTGATTATCGCAAGGTCAATGAAAAAACCATTGATGATCGTTATCCTCTTCCAAATATTACAGATATACTTGATAAGCTAGGACGCTGTCAATATTTTACTACATTAGATTTAGCATCCGGTTTTTATCAAATAGAGATGCATCCAAATTCTATCGAAAAAACAGCTTTTAATGTAGAACAAGGACATTTTGAATACGTCAGAATGCCTTTTGGATTAAAAAATGCGCCAGCGACGTTCCAGCGTGTTATGGATAATGTATTAGGAGATCTGCTTATGTTAAATAAAGTTTGCTTAGTGTATATGGATGACATAATCATTTCTTCTACTAGCCTTACTGAACATATAAGTAATCTTAGACTTGTATTTTCAAAGCTTCTTAATGCTAAATTAAAAATACAGTTAGATAAGTCTGAGTTTTTAAGAAAAGAAGTAGAATTCTTAGGGCACATAATTACATCAGACGGAATAAAACCCAATCCAAAAAAAATTGAAGCCATTCAAAAATTTCCTATACCTAAAACAGCTTAAGAAATTAAGTCATTTCTTGGTTTGTTAGGCTATTATAGACGCTTTATTAAGAATTTTGCAAAATTAACAAAACCGTTCACTCAATGTCTTAAGAAAAATGAAAAGATCGTGCATACACCAGAATTTATTGAAACTTTTGAAATCTGTAAAAGAATTTTATATAATGATCCCATTTTACAGAGACCTGACTTTGAAAAACCTTTTATTTTAACAACAGACGCCTCAAACTTTGCGGTTGGAGCAGTTTTAAGTCAAGATCCCAATGACTTACCTATTAGTTATGCTTCTCGAACATTAAACCCAGCCGAAATTAATTATAGTACAATAGAAAAGGAATTGCTTGCCATAGTATGGGCAACAAAGTTTTTTAGACCTTATTTATTCGGACGCCTTTTTACAATCAGAACTGATCATAAACCACTCGTTTGGCTATTTAATCTTAAAGAACCAAATTCGCGTTTAGTTCGCTGGAGACTAAGACTCGAAGAGCATAATTATTCAATTGAATACAAAAAAGGTCGTAGCAATACAAATGCAGATGCGTTATCTCGCATTGAAATTAATGTTTTCGAATCAAAAAACAAATCAGATTCACTTATAGGTAATCCAGGTGATATTGATTCCGAAATTGACAAATATCTTAATGATGAAAACATATCAGCCGATGTAACACTAGAAGACCTAGACGAGCTGGATCAAATTTTTAATCCCAGTAAACAAATAAACGTAATGTCTGATATACAAATAAATCCCCCTGAAAATAATGATAATATTTTACTACCAACACAAATAAATAGTGATGACGATGAAACCGTTCACTCTTCAGTTGAAAACCCAATTTTAGAAATACCAATAACCGAAAATTCATTAAATCATTATGCTAATCAAATTATTTTCATACAAAAGAAAACTCATGTATATCATGTTATAAATTATAGACCTTTCGATCAAAAACAAAGAAAACTTGTTTATTTGTCACAAAATTATGAACCAGAAATTATTAGATTCTTTAAAGAACAAATCAATCCTAAACTTTTATATTGATTTTATATAAAAGAATCTGAAATCGAATTAGCTCCAAAAATATGCAATATTTTAAGAGAAACTTTTAAGAATAATGCATTTCGTTTAATAAGGAGTAATATTTTCCTAACAGATATAAAAGACATAAACAGACAAAAAGAATTAATGCAATATCATCATGAGAAAAAAACATGTCATCGTGGAATCAGCGAAACTTCCATGTCTCTTAGAAAAACATATTATTGGCCTAAAATAAAAGATCAAATTACTGAATATATAAATAATTGTGAGGTATGTCAACAAGCTAAATACGACAGAAACCCTCCACAAATAAAATTTAATTTAACACCAACACCTACTCAACCTTTTGAAAAAATTTTTAGATGTATTTTCTAGATATGGACAAGCCTATATTTTACAACCTGCTTGCACTGCAGAAATAGTTTTTGAAAATCTATTAATGTTTACAACTCATTTTGGACTCCCATTATCAATCACATGTGATAACGGAACAGAGTTTAAAACTTCACTTTTAATTGATTTTTGTAAACTTCATAATATTAATTTGCATTTTATTATTGCAGGAAATTCAAATAGTAATAGCCCAGTTGAAAGGCTTCATTCAACTTTAATTGACAGTATTCGAGTTTTAAAACTAAAAACTCAAAGTCTAGCATTAAACAATTAATGCAGTACGCAATTTTAGGCTATAATTCTTCGGTACATAGTGTCACTAAGCAAAGACCTTTTGATATCATAAATGGACGAATTAATGCTATTGATCCTTTTGATCTAACCGACGAATTAATATTAAATCAATATATTATTGATAGACGCGAAAGATTAAAAATTTTATTTAATCAAATTCATGAAACATCTTTGAAAGAAAAAACTCGCGTAATTGAGAAAATAAACAAAAATCGTGAAGAATCAGCAAGTTATGAACCTAACACAAAAGGATTCGTAAAAAATAAGCTTGCAACCCGAAATAAGACAAAACCCAAACAAACAAAAGTGTTAATTACACAAGACCTCGGAAATAAGATAGAAACAAGTCAGAATAGACTTATTCATAAATCACAATTAAGTAAACCAAGAGTAAAAATGAAATCTTGTTCACAGGAAAATGATTCAACTGACCAAGATATGCCTACTTGTAGCCGTACTGACAAGAGTACAGTTACTGCCGACTCAACTTGACAATCCTATAAATGTTATCCCTCTAAAAGCTCCTTTACTTTCTTTCTTTATGGGAAATGGTAGAGTTATTGAGAGTAAACATACATTTATTCCTTATGTGGAATTATTACCACTATTTAATCAAATAAAAAATATTGAATATTTTTATAATGTTGTAAACAACACTATTATTAAGACACATTCAGATCATGTATCATTTTCTCATTATAATGTTATCTCTAACATTTTAAAACATGTAAGTTATTTAATATCAGAAGTAAAAATGAAATTAAGTAACATTACACCTCTTAATCGCTCTAAGCGTGTCCTTATAAATGGAATCGGTAAACTACACAAGTGGCTTTATGGTACTTTAGATTCCGATGATGGAGAACGCTATTTTAGAACTTCAAAATAATCAAAATGAGCTTAATACGCAACTTTCTTTACAAATCTCATTAAGCAAAAAATTAATTTCAAACTATAATACAACAATAACGCTTTTACATTCAAATCAAAAGCTTATTAAAAACAGACTTCAATATTTTGAATTTAATATGAACCAAATAATAAATGATATAGCAGCATATTTACGTGCACAAAATACTTTAGATCAAATAATTTTGAACTGTCAAAATCTAATTACATTTTTAGATAATTTGGAAAATGCATTAATGTTTTCAAAGTTAAATACTTTGCATACTTCAGTTATTTCTGCGGAACAATTAAAACATATTTTTGAATATTTAGCAAAACTTTACGATCCAATGAAGATTATTGATTTTAAAAATATTATGTCTTATTATCAGCTAGCTGGCTTGCAAGTTACTTATTTGCCAAATAAAATTGTGTTCGCAATACACATTCCAATTTTTGAAAAACAAAATTTTAAATGTTTTCACCTATACCCAATTCCTTTAAAACAAACCATAATAATTCCGACACACCCTTATCTTATTCTTGGTGCGGAAACATTACAATTTGACAGACATCTACGTATGTCCAAACAATTTACAACCAATGTTCAACAGCTGTGTTGTATCGCTAGTAAAAGAAGCGGAAGACCTGAATTGCAAACCAATGAAAATCAATGTTCAAACTCCAGTAATTCAAGCCATCAACGACGAATATGTCATTACAGTTCCGACTGAAAAGCCAATCAAACTTCACCAAAATTGTGGTAATGACAAATATATGCTTATAACCACACCCAGTTTGGTGCAAATTCCAAAAAATTGCAAAGTCCAAATAAATAAAGCACAGTTTAGAAACACCCAGCTTCAATTAAATGGTAATCCAATACATTTACCAGAGATTCAATTTCAAGAAACTGAGCACACGCTAAACGAAAATAAAATTCAACTTGAAACAATCGATTTGGAAAAAATCCATGGTCTACCAGAACAAGTTCAACTACTCCATGTTCCAAATAAAGTCACTAAACTTCATGTCTTTGGTTGGAGTTCATTGTGCACATGCACAATCCTATTAACCATTTGCTTAATACTTACTGCGTTATGGTTCCTTCGCCGAAGATGTTTATCAAGAAAAGTTGTCGTCCCAAACTTCATCCCTTTGGCAAAAAATGAAAATACTTCGCCAATATTTTCATCATCAATTTCGATAATCGTTACTTAATTATAAAACACTGACACAGCTACAGAAAAAAGTGCGAAATGTTTAAAACTGAACAATTTTTTTTTTGTTAAAATATTTTTCAAGTATTTAAAAGTAGTTATGTTTTCAAAATAAAAAAATCTTCGTATAAACTTACAAAAACTGCTGTAAGTACCGTTCTATTTGCGAAAAAAATTTGACATATGTTCTGACACAGGATTTTGTCTCCCTAGGGAGACAAAAAAAAATTGTTTACCTAGGTAGTAAAAAATGATTTTGAAGGGTTCTTAAAAAGTCAATAATGACTCTCTTTGCTCTTAGTAGTGAAAAAATTATTTTAGATGGTCTAAGAAGAGCAAAAGAAACGTTCAGGATTACTTTAAACAAGCCAAAATGTCACACCAACCAACTTGTTTGAAGCGACCCTGTCAGCTCAAAAACCATTTAAGAAGGCCAAAGAGAGGCAAACGCACCGTTCAGGATTATTTCAAACAAGCCAAAATGTCAAAAAAAACAACTTGTTTGAAGCGATTCTGTCACGTCAAAAACTATTTAAGAAGGCCAAACGCACCGTTCAGAATCATTTCAAACAAGCCAAAAGATCAAAACAAAACAACTTGTCTGTAGCGACCCTGTTATGTAAAAACTCTTTAAGAAGGCCAAAGAAAGGCAAACGCACCGTTCAGGATCATTTCAAACAAGCCAAAAGATCAAAACAAAACAACTTGTCTGAAGCGACCCTGTCACGTAAAAAGTATTTTAAAAGGCCTAAGAGGAGCAAAAGAAACGTTCAGGTTCATTTTAAACAACCCAAAATGTCAAACAAAACAACTTGTTTAAAGCGACTCTATCACGCCAAAAATTATTTTAGATGGTCTAAGAGGAGCAAAAGGAACGTTAGGGGATTACTTTAAACAAGCCAAAATGTCAAACCAAACAACTTGTTTGAAGCGATCCTGTCACGTCAAAAACAATTTAAGAAAGGCAAACGCACTGTTCAGGATCATTTCAAACAAGCCAAAAGATTAAGGTAGTTTAGTAGTACTTTTATTGATAATAATTATAAATTACAAAAATGACATGAATCAGATTTCTTCAAACCTAACCGACTAAACTATATTAATTATAACACCATGACAACCGTCATCAAGGCTGTCTTTGTGCTCGCCACATTAGCCCCCCTTCAAAGAAAAGAAAAAAAAAATCAAGTTGAAAGTACAAATGCAGGCTTTACCCGATCCAAACTAACTGTGACTTCTTTGTTACGTATTAGCAATGTAATTGTCTTTCTGTCACGCGTAATAACTGGAAAAGGACCGGAATATGGGGGCTGTAGAGGTTTACGCACGCTGTCGTCCCGAAGAAATACATGTATGCACTTGTCCAACTCTTTGAATACAAATAAGGCTCGTTGCGAATGTCGAGAAGCGGGAGTAGGACGAATGCAAGACATTTGCTCACGTAACCGCTTGACGAAAGCAGAAGAAGGTTCGTCAATTATATTCGCTGGATTAGTAGGTGCAAGCATTTCTCCTGGAATTCGCAAGGGTTCACCATAAACCAATTCGGCTGGTGATGCTTGAAGATCGTCTTTAAAGGCACTTTGAATTCCTAACAAAACTAAAGGTAATGCTTCAAGCCAATTCAAGGAAGGATGACACATTAGCGCTGCTTTTAATTGACGATGAAACCGCTCAACCATCCCATTTGCACATGGGTGCCAACTAGTGGTTCGATTACGTTTAATGCCCGTGCACATGCCTAGGGCCTTAAAAAGTTGGGATTCAAATTGACGTCCTTGATCTGTCGTAATTATTTCGGGAGAACCAAAACGAGAAACCCAGCATGCAATAAATCCAGAAGCGACGTCTTCGGCTGTTATTTACTCTAATGGCCAAACTTCCGACCACCGAGTAAATCTATCTACCACAGTAAGACAATAGCGAAAAGATTTAACAGGTGAAAGGGGACCAATAATATCCAAATGTACGTGACGAAAGCGACCACTTGGAGGAGTGAAATTACCTAAGGGGGATTTAACATGAAGTGACACTTTTGCTCGCTGACATTTCTGACAAGAACGAGCCCAAATGCGACAATCACGTACGACATTAGGCCAAACAAATCGTTCAGAAACCAGTCTAGCAGATGCTTTAATTCCTGGATGACTATGTTGGTGAAGAGACTCAAAAACAAGTCGACGAAATGATTTAGTAACGAATGGTCTGGGGCGTTTTGTGGAAGTGTCACATATTATTGTTATGTTAGTTCCTGGTATAAGCATCTCCTGAAGTCGAAGTGCTGTGTTGGACTGAAGAATTCGTGCTAATTCTGAATCATCTTTTTGAGCAACAGATAGACCTCGAAAGTCTATTGGAGAAATTGAAACAGCTTCGATTCTGGACAGGGCGTCAGCAACAACATTATCGGAACCCTTTATGTGTTGAATGTCGGTAGTAAACTGTGCAATGAAGGATAAATGACGTAACTGAGGTGGCGGTAGCTTCTCTCGACGTTGCTGGAATGCAAAGACCAAAGGCTTATGGTCCGTAAAAATTGTGCAATGCTGCGCTTCCAAAATATACCAAAAATGTTGAACTGACTCAAAGACAGCAAGAAGTTCGCGATAATATGCAGGCCATTGCGTTTGTTTACAGGACAGCTTTTTCGAAAAGAAAGCAAGCGGTTGCCAATCGTTTCCGACGCGTTGTTGTAAACTACCTGCAATAGCGCTGTTGGAAGCATCTGTAAACAATCCAAGAGGCGCTTTTTGTAATGGATGTGCTAATAACGTAGCTTGAGTTAAACTACTTTTGCAGTTTTCAAAGGCTTTTTCCAGATCTGGAGTCCACGGAATAGGTTCCGAAGTACGAAGTCCAACTACTGGTGCTTGGAGAGGAGCTTGATGTGCAGCTGCATGTGGCAGAAATCGACGATAAAAATTTATCATACCAAGAAAACGCAGTAGTGATTTAACTGAAGAAGGTTTGGTAAAATTAATAACATTCAACTCTATCTGGCAGAGGAGAAGTTCCTGCTGCGGAAACTTCGTATCCTAGAAACTTGATCGACGGTGCACCAAGTACACTTTTGGAAGTATTTACAAGCATGCCATAGTCGTTTAATTTCGAAAATAATGTATGTAAATGTTTCATATGTTCTTCTGGCGAGTGAGAAAATACTAGAATATCGTCAATGTAAGCGAAGCAAAAGTCGAGGCCTTGAATAACTTCGTCTATGAAACGCTGAAATGTTTGGCCAGCGTTTCGAAGACCGAATGTCATGAACGGAAATTCAAATAGACCAAATGGAGTTGTTATGGCAGTCTTTGGAATATCATTGGGATTAACCGGAATCTGAGTATAAGCCTTCACTAAGTCAATGACAGAAAAAATTGTACACCCACGAAGTTGATGTGAGAAATCATGAATGTGGCGTACAGGATATCGGTCTGGAATGGTTCGGTAGTTTAGTGCGCGATAATCACCGCAGGGACGCCAACCGGTGTCCTTCTTTGGCACTAAATGCAATGCAGAGGCCCAAGGTGATTCCGAGCGACGAGCCACACCTTCTTGCAACATAGAATCAAATTCTGCCTTAGCAATGCGCAGAGGTTCTGGTGCGAGACGAAGAGGACGGCAATAAACCGGTGGCCCTGGAGTTACACGAATAAAATGAACAGTAGAATGACGAACTTTTCTAAGCGTTCCAGATGGACGTGTGATGTCAGGAAAATCAGCAAAAAGTTGACTATAGGGCGATTTATCTTCGATTACCTTAACACTGAATTGCGTAACATCAGCAGGTTGACACGCTGTTGAAAGTCCAGTCGTAGCATCAACAAGGCGTTTAGTACAACAGTCGGGAAGAAGATGAAAGTACGCTAAAAAATCGGATCCAATAATGGGTAACGCTACATCAGCAACGGTGAAACGCCATGTAAAACTGCGGCGCAAACCAAAGCTTAAACAAAGTCTTAGAGGGCCGTAAGTTTTAATTTGAGATTGATTTGCGGCACTAAGATCATACCCTGTTGAGCGTCGGTATTCTTTAACGAGGGAACGAGGAAAACAACATAAGTCCGATCCAGTATCAATCAAAAAATGTTGTTTGCTGGACCTATCCGTCACAAAGAGGCGGCCGCCTTCCATATGACAATCAGCTGCCGCCACTACTACTGATTGCCCTTTGCATTTGGGAAAAAGTTACAGGGTTGAATGCATCTTCTAGCCTTATCCCCAAACCTTTCATGATACCAGCATAATTTTGAACCAGAGGCTTCAGGTTTTCGGTTAGTGAAACCACTATGCTGGTTAGAACGATCTCGCGGATAGTGATTGTGGTTACCGCGACCTCTTAACTGTAGAGCTGCAACTTGTTCGGACAAATCAGTTAGTCGGTTTATCACCTCATTTGTCTCATTAGGGGATTCCGGTAAAGAAACTGCTGCTACCGGGAACATACACGATGAAGTTTCCATAATTTTGTCAGCAATGTCAGATAATTTGTCTAATGTGACGTCTTGTTGTGCTTGCAAAATGGCTTGGACATGCGAAGGAAGTCGTTGCAACCACAGGGTCCTAAAAACGTCATCTGAAATTTCAGTAAAACCGACTAAGGAGCGCAAGTCGCGCAAAAACTTTGACGGGGTGCGGTCTCCCAACTCCTCTGAGGAGAGCAGCTTTCGCATTCGTTGATCTTTGGACAGCGATAGGCGACGAATCAGTTTCTGCTTCAACCGAAGGTATTTGTCTGCACCCGGAGGATTTATAATAATATCCTCAACTTCCTCAGCAACACGTCCATCTAATTGAGCCACAATGAAATTGTATTTAACAGAGTCGTTTGTGATATTAAATAATTCAAACTGAGCCTCCACTTGAGCAAACCAGATTGCTGGTTTTTCTGACCAGAATGGGGGAAGACGCAATTTCAATTGACGAGTATCTTGCTGTTGGTTCTCTGGATGTCGTTGATGCTCCTCAAGATGTTGAAAATTCGGTTGTTCATGCAATTGCTGCTCCAATAAGCCGTCCAACTGCGCCTGGAGTTGGGCATTTTGTTGCAAGAGTACGTTCATCTGAGCCTGTATAATTTCGTCTGCCTGAGCCATCGTCGGGGTCACCAATAAGGTAGTTTAGTAGTACTTTTATTGATAATAATTATAAATTACAAAAATGACATGAATCAGATTTCTTCAAACCTAACAGACTAAACTATATTAATTATAACACCATGACAACCGTCATCAAGGCTGTCTTTGTGCTCGCCACAAAACAAAACTTGTCTGAAGCGACCCTGTCACGTCAAAATGTATTTGAGAAGGCCTAAAAGGAGCAAAAGAAACGTTCAGATTCATTTTAAACAACCCAAAATGTCAAACAAAACAACTTGTTTAAAGCGACCCTGTCACGTCAAAAATTATTTTAGAAGGTCTAAGACGAGCAAAAGAAACCTTCAGGATTACTTTAAACAAGCCAAAATGTCAAACCAAACAACTTGTCCGAAGCGACCCTGTCACGTCAAAATGTATTTTACTTCTTAAATACTTTTTGCCTAAGAGAAGCAAAAGAAACGTTTAGGTTCATTTTAAACAACCCAAAATGTCAAAAAAACAACTTGTTTGAAGCGACCCTCTCACGCCAAAAATTATGTTAGAAGGTCTAAAAGGAGCTAAGGAAACGTTCAGGATTACTTTATACAAGCCAAACTGTTAAAACAAAACAACTTGTTTGAAGCGACTCTGTCACGTCAAAAACTATTAAAGAAGTCCAGAGAGAGCAAACGCACCGTTCAGAATCATTTCAAACAAGCCAAAAGATTAAAACAAAACAACTTGTCTGAAGCGACCCTGTCATGTAAAAACTATTTAAGAAGGCCAAAGGAAGGCAAACGCACCGTTCAGGATCATTTCAAACAAGCCAACTTGTCTGAAGCGACCCTCTCACGTCAAAAAGTATTTTAGAAGGCCTAAGAGGAGCAAAAGAAACGTTCAGGTTCATTTTAAACAACCGAAAATGTCGAACAAAACAACTTGTTTAAAGCGACTCTATCACGCCAAAAATTATTTTAGATGGTCTAAAAGGAGCAAAAGAAACGATAGGGGATTACTTTAAACAAGCCAAAATGTCAAACCAAACAACTTGTTTGAAGCGACCATGTCACGTAAAAAATTATTTTAGAAGGCCTAAGAGGAGCAAAACAAACGTTTAGATTCATTTTAAACAACCGAACATGTCAAACCAAACAACTTGTTTAAAGCGACCCTGTCACGTCAAAAACTATTTAAGAAGGCCAAAGAGAGGCCTAAGAGGAGCAAAAGAAACGTTCAGGTTTATTTTAAACAACCCAAAATGTCAAACAAAACAACTTGTGTGAAGCGATCCTGTCACGTAAAAAAATATTTTAGAAGGCCTAAAAGATTCATTTTAAACAACCGAAAATGTCAAACAAAACAACTTGTTTAAAGCAACTCTATCAGGCCAAAAAGTATTTTAGATGGTCTAAAAGGAGCAAAAGGAACGTTAGGGGATTACTTCAAACAAGCAAAAATGTTAAACCAAACAACTTGTTTGAAGCGATCCTGTCACGTAAAAATTATTTTAGAAGGCCTAAGAGAAGCAAAAGAAACGTTCAGGATCCTTTTAACCAAGCCAAAATGTCAAAATAAAACAACTTGTTTAAAGCGACCCTCTTACGTCAAAAATTATTTAAGGAGGCCTAAAAGGAGCAAAATAAACGTTCAGGTTCATTGTCAAAATGTCAAACAAAACAACTTGTGTAAAGCGACCCTTTTTATTATAACTTAATTATTATACTTTAAACAAGCCAAAATGTCAAACCAAACAACTTGTTTGAAGCGACCCTGTCACGTAAAAAATTATTTTAGAAGGCCTAAGAGGAGCAAAACAAACGTTTAGATTCATTTTAAACAACCGAAAATGTCAAACAAAACAATTTGTTTAAAGCGACTCTATCACGCCAAAAAATATTTTAGATGGTCTAAAAGGAGCAAAAGAAACGTTAGGGGATTACTTTAAACAAGCAAAAATGTTAAACCAAACAATTTGTTTGAAGCGATCCTGTCACGTCAAAAATTATTTTAGAAGGCCTAAGAGAAGCAAAAGAAACGTTTAGGATCCTTTTAACCAAGCCAAAATGTCAAAATAAAACATCTTGTTTAAAGCGACCCTCTTACGTCAAAAATTATTTAAGGAGGCCTAAAAGGAGCAAAATAAACGTTCAGGTTCATTGTAACCAACCGAAAATGTCAAACAAAACAACTTGTTTAAAGCGACTCTCTCACGCCAAAAATTATTTTAGATGGTCTAAAATTAGCAAAATAAACGTCAGGATTACTTTAAACAAGCCAAAATGTCGAACCAAACAACTTGTTTAAAGTGATCCTGTCACGTCAAAAAAAATTTAAGGAAGGCCAAAGAGAGACAAACGCAAACGTTCAGGATCATTTCAAACAAGCCAAAATGTCAAAACAAAACAACTTGTTTGAAGCGACCTTTCACATCAAAAATTATTTTAGAAGCTCGAAGAGGAGCAAAAGAAACGTTCAGGATTACTTTAAACAAGCCAAAATGTCAAACCAAACAACTTGTTTGAAGCGACCCTCTCACGCCAAAACTTATTTTAGAGGAGCAAAAGAAACGTTTAGGATTACTTTAAAGAAGCAAAAAAAAAACAACTTGTTTAAAGTGACCCTGTCACGTCAAAAACAATTTAAGAAGGCCAAAGAGAGACAAACGCAAATGTTCAGGATCATTTCAAACAAGCCAAAATGTCAAAACAAAACAACTTGTTTAAAGCGACCCCTTCACGTCAAAAATTATTTTGGATGGTCTAAGAGGAGCAAAAGAAACGTTCAGGATTACTTTAACAAGTCAAAATGTCAAACCAAACAACTTGTTTAAAGCGACCCTGTCACGTCAAAAACTATTTAAGAAGGCCAAAGAGAGGCCTAAGAGGAGCAAAAGAAACGTTCAGGTTAATTTTAAACAACCCAAAATGTCAAACAAAACAACTTGTGTGAAGCGACCCTGTCACGTAAAAAAATATTTTAGAAGGCCTAAGAGAAGCAAAACAAACGTTTAGATTCATTTTAAACAACCGAAAATGCCAAACAAAACAATTTGTTTAAAGCGACTCTATCACGCCAAAAATTATTTTAGATGGTCTAAAAGGAGCAAAAGGAACGTTAGGGGATTACTTTAAACAAGCCAAAATGTCAAACCAAACAACTTGTTTGAAGCGACCCTGTTACGTAAAAAATTATTTTAGAAGGCCTAAGAGGAGCAAAACAAACTTTTAGATTCATTTTAAACAACCAAAAATGTCAAACAAAACAACTTGTTTAAAGCGACTCTATCAGGCCAAAAAATATTTTAGATGGTCCAAAAGGAGCAAAAGGAACGTTAGGGGATTACTTTAAACAAGCAAAAATGTAAAACCAAACAACTTGTTTGAAGCGATCCTGTCACGTCAACAATTATTTTAGAAGGCCTAAGAGAAGCAAAAGAAACGTTCAGAATCCTTTTAACCAAGCCAAAATGTCAAAATAAAACAACTTGTTTAAAGCGACCCTCTTACGTCAAAAATTATTTAAGGAGGCCTAAAAGGAGCAAAATAAACGTTCAGGTTCATTGTAACCAACCGAAAATGTCAAACAAAACAACTTGTTTAAAGCGACTCTCACACGCCAAAAATTATTTTAGATGGTCTAAAATTAGCAAAATTAACGTCAGGATTACTTTAAACAAGTCAAAATGTCAAACCAAACAACTTGTTTAAAGCGACCCTGTCACGTCCAAAACTATTTAAGAAGGCCAAAGAGAGGCAAACGCACCGTTTAGGATCATTTCAAACAAGCCAAAATGTCAAAACAAAACAACTTGTTTAAAGCGACCCTGTCACGTCAAAAATTATTTTAGACGGTCTAAAAAAGTAAAAAAACGATCAGGATTACTTTTTCAAACAAGCCAATAGATCAAAACAAAACAATTTGTCTGAAGCGACCCTGTCACGTCAAAAAGTATTTTAGAAGGCCTAAGAGGAACAAAAGAAACGTTCAAGTTCATTTTAAACAACCCAAAATGTAAAACAAAACAACTTGTTTGAAGCGACCCTCTAACGCCAAAAATTATTTTAGAAGGTCTAAGACGAGCAAAAGAAACGTTCAGGATTACTTTAAACAAGCCAAAATGTCAACCCAAACAACTTGTCCGAAGCGACCCGTCAAAATGTATTTTACTTCTTAAATACTTTTTGCCTAAGAGGAGCAAAAGAAACGTTCAGGTTCATTTTAAACAACCCAAAATGTCAACAAAACAACTTGTTTGAAGCGACCCTCTCACGCCAAAAATTATGTTAGAAGGTCTAAAAGGAGCTAATAAACGTTCAGAATTATTTTATACAAGCCAAACTGTCAAAACAAAACAACTTGTTTTAAGCCACTCTGTCACGTCAAAAACTATTAAAGAAGTCCAGAGAGACAAACGCACCGTTCAGAATCATTTCAAACAAGCCAAAAGATCAAAACAAAACAACTTGTCTGAAGCGACCCTGTCATGTAAAAACTATTTAAGAAGGCCAAAGAAAGGCAAACGCACCGTTCGGGATCATTTCAAACAAGCCAAAAGATCAACACAAACCAACTTGTCTAAAGCGACCCTGTCACGTCAAAAAGTATTTTAGAAGGCCTAAGAGGAGCCAAAGAGTTCATCAGGTTCATTTTAAACAACCCAAAATGTCAAACAAACAACTTGTTTAAAGCGACTCTATCACGCCAAAAATTATTTTAGATGGTCTAAGAGGAGCAAAAGGAACGTTAGGGGATTACTTTAAACAAGCCAAAATGTCAAACCAAACAACTTGTTTGAAGCGATCCTGTCACGTCAAAAACAATTTAAGAAAGGCAAACGCACTGTTCAGGATCATTTCAAATAAGCCAAAAAATCAAAACAAAACAAAACAACTTGTTTGAAGCGACCCTGTCACGTAAAAAATTATTTTAGAAGCTCTTAGAGGAGCAAAAGAAACGTTCAGGATTACTTTAAACAAGCCAAAATGTCAAACCAAACAACTTGTTTGAAGCGACCCTGTCACGTAAAAAATTATTTTAGAAGGCCTAAGAGGCCTAAACAAACGTTTAGATTCATTTTAAACAACCGAAAATGTCAAACAAAACAACTTGTTTAAAGCGACTCTATCAGGCCAAAAATTATTTTAGATGGTCTAAAAGGAGCTAAAGAAACGTTCAGGATTACTTTAAACAAGTCAAAATGTCAAACCAAACAACTTGTTTAATAGTAGGCTCCCTTCAAGCACAAAAAGGTGCTGGTTGTTCATCTTCTTGTTAGAGTTAACAATTTTTAAGCATCGATAAGTATTAATACCCTAAAGAGATTAAGGGGCAGACCCACCTCGAAATCTGCTTCAGGCACCCCCACCCACTTGAAGGGGTGCTTTCGCGCTTCTCTATTTTATTTTTTTTCTCGAAAACCATAGCAGATGGAAAGTTCTAGTTTGCTTAATCTGAAAGATAATGAACTTATTTACTTAGTGCTTATTTTTTTCTTAATTTAAAATCATTATTTTTTGTGTCACAGCGAGAAGCCTAGGAGGGGGGGAATTTAGAAGTACCTATTTTCGCGTATAATTTTAAAACGGGGCAAGATAACTGATTTTAGTTTTGACAAAGATTAAAGACCTATACTGTTGCTATCGATTGGTATATAAAATGTGGCATGTATGTTTTGAATAAACGAATACAGTGGCGGAACAATGAATAATTGTAAATTTTTAAATTTTCAAATTTTTACATGTTTTATTTTTTTTCTCAAAAACTGTAATAGTTAGAAAGTTCTAGTTTATATTATCTGAAGGAGAATTAAATTGTTTGTATTATTCTTATTTTTTTTTTCATAATAAAACAACTTGTTTAAAGCGACCCCTTCACGTCAAAAATTATTTTGGATGGTCTAAGAGGAGCAAAAGAAACGTTCAGGATTACTTTAACAAGTCAAAATGTCAAACCAAACAACTTGTTTAAAGCGACCCTGTCACGTCAAAAACTATTTAAGAAGGCCAAAGAGAGGCCTAAGAGGAGCAAAAGAAACGTTCAGGTTAATTTTAAACAACCCAAAATGTCAAACAAAACAACTTGTGTGAAGCGACCCTGTCACGCAATAAAATATTTTAGAAGGCCTAAGAGAAGCAAAACAAACGTTTAGATTCATTTTAAACAACCAAAAATGTCAAACAAAACAATTTGTTTAAAGCGACTCTATCACGCCAAAAATTATTTTAGATGGTCTAAAAGGAGCAAAAGGAACGTTAGGGGATTACTTTAAACAAGCCAAAATGTCAAACCAAACAACTTGTTTGAAGCGACCCTGTTACGTAAAAAATTATTTTAGAAGGCCTAAGAGGAGCAAAACAAACTTTTAGATTCATTTTAAACAACCAAAAATGTCAAACAAAACAACTTGTTTAAAGCGACTCTATCAGGCCAAAAAATATTTTAGATGGTCCAAAAGGAGCAAAAGGAACGTTAGGGGATTACTTTAAACAAGCAAAAATGTAAAACCAAACAACTTGTTTGAAGCGATCCTGTCACGTCAAAAATTATTTTAGAAGGCCTAAGAGAAGCAAAAGAAACGTTCAGAATCCTTTTAACCAAGCCAAAATGTCAAAATAAAACAACTTGTTTAAAGCGACCCTCTTACGTCAAAAATTATTTAAGGAGGCCTAAAAGGAGCAAAATAAACGTTCAGGTTCATTGTAACCAACCGAAAATGTCAAACAAAACAACTTGTTTAAAGCGACTCTCTCACGCCAAAAATTATTTTAGATGGTCTAAAATTAGCAAAATTAACGTCAGGATTACTTTAAACAAGCCAAAATGTCAAACCAAACAACTTGTTTAAAGTGATCCTGTCACGTCAAAAACAATTTAAGAAAGGCCAAAGAGAGACAAACGCAAACGTTCAGGATCATTTCAAACAAGCCAAAATGTCAAAACAAAACAACTTGTTTGAAGCGACTCTTTCACATCAAAAATTATTTTAGAAGCTCGAAGAGGAGCAAAAGAAACGTTCAGGATTACTTTAAACAAGTCAAAATGTCAAACCAAACAACTTGTTTAAAGCGACCCTGTCACGTCAAAAACTATTTAAGAAGGCCAAAGAGAGGCAAACGCACCGTTTAGGATCATTTCAAACAAGCCAAAATGTCAAAACAAAACAACTTGTTTAAAGCGACCCTGTCACGTCAAAAATTATTTTAGACGGTCTAAGAAAAGTAAAAAAACGATCAGGATTACTTTTTCAAACAAGCCAATAGATCAAAACAAAACAACTTGTTTGAAGCGACCCTCTAACGCCAAAAATTATTTTAGAAGGTCTAAGACGAGCAAAAGAAACGTTCAGGATTACTTTAAACAAACCAAAATGTCAACCCAAACAACTTGTCCGAAGCGACCCGTCAAAATGTATTTTACTTCTTAAATACTTTTTGCCTAAGAGGAGCAAAAGAAACGTTCAGGTTCAGCCAAAGAAAGGCAAACGCACCGTTCAGGATCATTTCAAACAAGCCAAAACATCAACACAAACCAACTTGTCTAAAGCGACCCTGTCACGTCAAAAAGTATTTTAGAAGGCCTAAGAGGAGCCAAAGAGTTCAGGTTCATTTTAAACAACCAAAAATGTCAAACAAAACAACTTGTTTAAAGCGATCCTGTCACGTCAAAAACAATTTAAGAAAGGCAAACGCACTGTTCAGGATCATTTCAAATAAGCCAAAAAATCAAAACAAAACAACTTGTTTGAAGCGACCCTGTCACGTAAAAAAATTATTTTAGAAGCTCTTAGAGGAGCAAAAGAAACGTTCAGGATTACTTTAAGCAAGCCAAAATGTCAAACCAAACAACTTGTTTGAAGCGACCCTCTCACGCCAAAACTTATTTTAGAGGAGCAAAAGAAACGTTCAGGATTACTTTAAACAAGCAAAAAAAAACAACTTGTTTGAAGTGACCCTGCCACGTCAAAAACAATTTAAGAAGGCCAAAGAGAGACAAACGCAAACGTTCAGGATCATTTCAAACAAGCCAAAATGTCAAAACAAAACAACTTGTTTAAAGCGACCCCTTCACGTCAAAAATTATTTTGGATGGTCTAAGAGGAGCAAAAGAAACGTTCAGGATTACTTTAACAAGTCAAAATGTCAAACCAAACAACTTGTTTAAAGCGACCCTGTCACGTCAAAAACTATTTAAGAAGGCCAAAGAGAGGCCTAAGAGGAGCAAAAGAAACGTTCAGGTTAATTTTAAACAACCCAAAATGTCAAACAGAACAACTTGTGTGAAGCGACCCTGTCACGTAAAAAAATATTTTAGAAGGCCTAAGAGAAGCAAAACAAACGTTTAGATTCATTTTAAACAACCGAAAATGTCAAACAAAACAATTTGTTTAAAGCGACTTTATCACGACAAAAATTATTTTAGATGGTCTAAAAGGAGCAAAAGGAACGTTAGGGGATTACTTTAAACAAGCCAAAATGTCAAACCAAACAACTTGTTTGAAGCGACCCTGTCACGTAAAAAATTATTTTAGAAGGCCTAAAAGGAGCAAAACAAACGTTTAGATTCATTTTAAACAACCGAAAATGTCAAACAAAACAACTTGTTTAAAGCGACTCTATCAGGCCAAAAAATATTTTAGATGGTCCAAAAGGAGCAAAAGGAACGTTAGGGGATTACTTTAAACAAGCAAAAACTTGTTTGAAGCGATCCTCTCACGTCAAAAATTATTTTAGAAGGCCTAAGAGAAGCAAAAGAAACAGTCAGAATCCTTTTAACCAAGCCAAAATGTTAAAATAAAACAACTTGTTTAAAGCGACCCTCTTACGTCAAAAATTATTTTAGAAGGCCTAAAAGGAGCAAAATAAACGTTCAGGTTCATTGTAACCAACCGAAAATGTCAAACAAAACAACTTGTTTAAAGCGACTCTCTCACGCCAAAAATTATTTTAGATGGTTTAAATTTAGCAAAATAAACGTCAGGATTACTTTAAACAAGCCAAAATGTTAAACCAAACAACTTGTTTAAAGTGATCCTGTCACGTCAAAAAAAATTTAAGAAAGGCCAAAGAGAGACAAACGCAAACGTTCAGGAGCATTTCAAGCAAGCCAAAATGTCAAAACAAAACAACTTGTTTGAAGCGACCCTTTCACATCAAAAATTATTTAAAAAGCTCGAAGAGGAGCAAAATAAACGTCAGGATTACTTTAAACAAGCCAAAATGTCGAACCAAACAACTTGTTTAAAGTGATCCTGTCACGTCAAAAACAATTTAAGAAAGGCCAAAGAGAGACAAACGCAAACGTTCAGGATCATTTCAAACAAGCCAAAATGTCAAAACAAAACAACTTGTTTGAAGCGACCTTTCACATCAAAAATTATTTTAGAAGCTCGAAGAGGACCAAACGAAACGTTCAGGATTACTTTAAACAAGCCAAAATGTCAAACCAAACAACTTGTTTGAAGCGACCCTCTCACGCCAAAACTTATTTTAGAGGAGCAAAAGAAACGTTCAGGATTACTTTAAACAAGCAAAAAAAAACAACTGGTTTGAAGTGACCCTGTCACGTCAAAAACAATTTAAGAAGGCCAAAGAGAGACAAACGAAAATGTTCAGGATCATTTTAAACAAGCCAAAATGTCAAAACAAAACAACTTGTTTAAAGCGACCCCTTCACGTCAAAAATTATTTTGGATGGTCTAAGAGGAGCAAAAGAAACGTTCAGGATTACTTTAACAAGTCAAAATGTCAAACCAAACAACTTGTTTAAAGCGACCCTGTCACGTCAAAAACTATTTAAGAAGGCCAAAGAGAGGCCTAAGAGGAGCAAAAGAAACGTTCAGGTTAATTTTAAACAACCCAAAATGTCAAACAAAACAACTTGTGTGAAGCGACCCTGTCACGTAAAAAAATATTTTAGAAGGCCTAAGAGAAGCAAAACAAACGTTTAGATTCATTTTAAACAACCGAAAATGTCAAACAAAACAATTTGTTTAAAGCGACTCTATCACGCCAAAAATTATTTTAGATGGTCTAAAAGGAGCAAAAGGAACGTTAGGGGATTACTTTAAACAAGCCAAAATGTCAAACCAAACAACTTGTTTGAAGCGACCTTGTTACGTAAAAAATTATTTTAGAAGGCCTAAGAGGAGCAAAACAAACTTTTAGATTCATTTTAAACAACCGAAAATGTCAAACAAAACAACTTGTTTAAAGCGACTCTATCAGGCCAAAAAATATTTTAGATGGTCCAAAAGGAGCAAAAGGAACGTTAGGGGATTACTTTAAACAAGCAAAAATGTAAAACCAAACAACTTGTTTGAAGCGATCCTGTCACGTCAAAAATTATTTTAGAAGGCCTAAGAGAAGCAAAAGAAACGTTCAGAATCCTTTTAAACAAGCCAAAATGTCAAACTAAACAACTTGTTTGAATCCATCCTGTCACGTCAAAAACAATTTAAGAAAGGCAAACGCACTGTTCAGGATCATTTCAAATAAGCCAAAAAATCAAAACAAAACAAAACAACTTGTTTGAAGCGACCCTGTCACGTAAAAAATTATTTTAGAAGCTCTTAGAGGAGCAAAAGAAACGTTCAGGATTACTTTAAACAAGCCAAAATGTCAAACCAAACAACTTGTTTGAAGCGACCCTGTCACGTCAAAAACTATTTAAGAAGGCCAAAGAGAGGCAAACGCACCGTTCAGGATCATTTCAAACAAGCCAAAATGTCAAAACAAAACAACTTGTTTAAAGCGACCCTGTCACGTCAAAAATTATTTTAGACGGTCTAAGAAAAGCAAAAAAACGATCAGGATTACTTTTTCAAACAAGCCAATAGATCAAAACAAAACAACTTGTCTGAAGCGATCCTGTCACGTCAAAAAGTATTTAAAGGCCTAAGAGGAACAAAAGAAACGTTTAGGTTCATTTTAAACAACCCAAAATGTCAACAAAACAACTTGTTTGAAGCGACCCTCCCTCGCCAAAAATTATGTTAGAAGGTCTAAAAGAAGCTAAAGAAACGTTCAGGATTACTTTATACAAGCCAAACTGTCAAAACAAAACAACTTGTTTGAAGCGACTCTGTCACGTCAAAAACTAATAAAGAAGTCCAGAGAGAGCAAACGCACCGTTCAGAATCATTTCAAACAAGCCAAAAGATAAAAACAAAACAACTTGTCTAAAGCGACCCTGTCATGTAAAAACTATTTAAGAAGGCCAAAGACAGGCAAACGCACCGTTCAGGATCATTTCAAACAATCCCAAAGATCAACACAAACCAACTTGTCTGAAGCGACCCCGTCACGTCAAAAATTATTTTAGATGGTCTAAGAGGAGCAAAAGGAACGTTAGGGGATTACTTTAAACAAGCCAAAATGTCAAACCAAACAACTTGTTTGAAGCGATCCTGTCACGTCAAAAACAATTTAAGAAAGGCAAACGCACTGTTCAGGATCAGTTCAAATAAGCCAAAAAATCAAAACAAAACAACTTGTTTGAAGCGACCCTGTCACGTAAAAAAATATTTTAGAAGCTCTTAGAGGAGCAAAAGAAACGTTCAGGATTACTTTAAGCAAGCCAAAATGTCAAACCAAACAACTTGTTTGAAGCGACCCTCTCACGCCAAAACTTATTTTAGAGGAGCAAAAGAAACGTTCAGGATTACTTTAAACAAGCAAAAAAAAACAACTTGTTTAAAGTGACCCTGTCACGTCAAAAACGATTTAAGAAGGCCAAAGAGAGACAAACGCAAATGTTCAGAATCATTTCAAACAAGCCAAAAGATCAAAACAAAACAACTTGTCTGAAGCGACCCTGTCATGTAAAAACTATTTAAGAAGGCCAAACGCACCGTTCAGGATCATTTCAAACAAGCCAAAAGATCAACACAAACCAACTTGTCTAAAGCGACCCTGTCACGTCAAAAAGTATTTTAGAAGGCCTAAGAGGAGCCAAAGAGTTCAGGTTCATTTTAAACAACCAAAATTGTCAAACAAAACAACTTGTTTAAAGCGACTCTATCACGCCAAAAATTATTTTAGATGGTCTAAGAGGAGCAAAAGGAACGTTAGGGGATTACTTTAAACAAGCCAAAATGTCAAACCAAACAACTTGTTTGAAGCGATCCTGTCACGTCAAAAACAATTTAAGAAAGGCAAACGCACTGTTCAGGATCATTTCAAATAAGCCAAAAAATCAAAACAACTTGTTTGAAGCGACCCTGTCACGTAAAAAAATATTTTAGAAGCTCTTAGAGGAGCAAAAGAAACGTTCAGGATTACTTTAAGCAAGCCAAAATGTCAAACCAAACAACTTGTTTGAAGCTACCCTGTTACGTAAAAAATTATTTTAGAAGGCCTAAGAGGAGCAAAACAAACTTTTAGATTCATTTTAAACAACCGAAAATGTCAAACAAAACAACTTGTTTAAAGCGACTCTATCAGGCCAAAAAATATTTTAGATGGTCCAAAAGGAGCAAAAGGAACGTTAGGGGATTACTTTAAACAAGCAAAAATGTAAAACCAAACAACTTGTTTGAAGCGATCCTGTCACGTCAAAAATTATTTTAGAAGGCCTACGAGAACCAAAAGAAACGTTCAGAATCCTTTTAACCAAGCCAAAATGTCAAAATAAAACAACTTGTTTAAAGCGACCCTCTTACGTCAAAAATTATTTAAGGAGGCCTAATAGGAGCAAAATAAACGTTCAGGTTCATTGTAACCAACCGAAAATGTCAAACAAAACAACTTGTTTAAAGCGACTCTCTCACGCCAAAAATTATTTTAGATGGTCTAAAATTAGCAAAATTAACGTCAGGATTACTTTAAACAAGCCAAAATGTCAAACCAAACAACTTGTTTAAAGTGATCCTGTCACGTCAAAAACAATTTAAGAAAGGCCAAAGAGAGACAAACGCACCGTTCAGGATCATTTCAAACAAGCCAAAATGTCAAAACAAAACAACTTGTTTAAAGCGACCCTGTCACGTCAAAAATTATTTTAGACGGTCTAAGAAAAACAAAAAAACGATCAGGATTACTTTTTCAAACAAGCCAATAGATCAAAACAAAACAACTTGTCTGAAGCGATCCTGTCACGTCAAAAAGTATTTTAGAAGGCCTAAGAGGAACAAAAGAAACGTTTAGGTTCAACAACCCAAAATGTCAAACAAAACAACTTGTTTGAAGCGACCCTCTAACGCCAAAAATTATTTTAGAAGGTCTAAGACGAGCAAAAGAAACGTTCAGGATTACTTTAAACAAGCCAAAATGTCAAACCAAACAACTTGTCCGAAGCGACCCTGTCACGTCAAAAACTATTTAAGAAAGCCAAAGAGAGGCAAACGCACCGTTCAGGATCATTTCAAACAAGCCAAAATGTCAAAACAAAACAACTTGTTTAAAGCGACCCTGTCACGTCAAAAATTATTTTAGACGGTCTAAGAAAAGCAAAAAAACGATCAGGATTACTTTTTCAAACAAGCCAATAGATCAAAACAAAACAACTTGTCTGAAGCGATCCTGTCACGTCAAAAAGTATTTTAAGGCCTAAGAGGAACAAAAGAAACGTTTGGGTTCATTTTAAACAACCCAAAATGTCAAACAAAACAACTTGTTTGAAGCGACCCTCTAACGCCAAAAATTATTTTAGAAGGTCTAAGACGAGCAAAAGAAACGTTCAGGATTACTTTAAACAAGCCAAAATGTCAAACCAAACAACTTGTCCGAAGCGACCCTGTCACGTCAAAATGTATTTTACTTCTTAAATACTTTTTGCCTAAGAGGAGCAAAAGAAACGTTCAGGTTCATTTTAAACAACCCAAAATGTCAACAATACAACTTGTTTGAAGCGACCCTCTCTCGCCAAAAATTATGTTAGAAGGTCTAAAAGAAGCTAAAGAAACGTTCAGGATTACTTTATACAAGCCAAACTGTCAAAACAAAACAACTTGTATGAAGCGACTCTGTCACGTCAAAAACTAATAAAGAAGTCCAGAGAGAGCAAACGCACCGTTCAGAATCATTTCAAACAAGCCAAAAGATCAAAACAAAACAACTTGTCTAAAGCGACCCTGTCATGTAAAAACTATTTAAGAAGGCCAAAGACAGGCAAACGCACCGTTCAGGATCATTTCAAACAAGCCCAAAGATCAACACAAACCAACTTGTCTGAAGCGACCCTGTCACGTCAAAAAGTAATTTAGAAGGCCTAAGAGGAGCAAAAGAAACGTTCAGGTTCATTTTAAACAACCCAAAATGTCAAACAAAACAACTTGTTTAAAGCGACTCTATCACGCCAAAAATTATTTTAGATGGTCTAAAAGGAGCAAAAGGAAAGTTAGGGGATTTCTTTAAACAAGCCAAAATGTCAAACCAAACAACTTGTTTGAAGCGACCCTGTCACGTAAAAAATTATTTTAGAAGGCCTAAGAGGAGCAAAACAAACGTTTAGATTCATTTTAAACAACCGAAAATGTCAAACAAAACAACTTTTTTAAAGCGCCTCTATCAAACCAAAAATTATTTTAGATGGTCTAAAAGGAGCAAAAGGAACGTTAGGGGATTACTTTAAAGCAAAAATGTTAAACCAAACAACTTGTTTGAAGCGATCCTGTCACGTCAAAAATTATTTTAGAAGGCCTAAGAGGAGCAAAAGAAACGTTCAGGATCCTTTTAACCAAGCCAAAATGTCAAAATAAAACAACTTGTTTAAAGCGACCCTCTGACGTCAAAAATTATTTAAGAAGGCCTAAAAGGAGCAAAATAAACGTTCAGGTTTATTGTAACCAACCGAAAATGTCAAACAAAACAACTTGTTTAAAGCGACTCTCTCACGCCAAAAATTATTTTAGATGGTCTAAAATTAGCAAAATAAACGTCAGGATTACTTTAAACAAGCCAAAATGTCAAACCAAACAACTTGTTTAAAGTGATCCTGTCACGTCAAAAACAATTTAAGAAAGGCCAAAGAGAGACAAACGCAAACGTTCAGGAACATTTTAAACAAGCCAAAATAACAAAACAAAACAACTTGTTTGAAGCGACCCTTTCACATCAACAATTTTTTTAGAAGCTCGAAGAGGAGCTTCTAAAATAATTTTTGACGTGACAGGGTCGCCTCAGACAAGTTGTTTTGTTTTGATCTTTTGGCTTGTGTGAAATGATCTTAAACAGTGCGTTTGCCTCTCTTTGGCCATCTTAAATAGTTTTTGACGTGACAGGGTCGCTTTAAACAAGTTGTTTTGTTTGATATTTTGAGTTGTTTAAAATGAATCTGAACGTTTTTTTTGCTTCTTTTAGGCCTTCTCAAATACTTTTTGACCTGACAGGGTCGCTTCAGACAAGTTGTTTTGTTTTGATCTTTTGGCTTGTGTGAAATGATCCTAAACGGTGCGTTTGCCTCTCTTTGGCCTTCTTAAATAGTTTTTGACGTGACAGGGTCGCTTTAAACAAGTTGTTTTGTTTGACATTTTGGGTTGTGTAAAATGAACCAGAACGTTTCCTTTGCTTCTCTTAGGCCTTCTCAAATAGTTTTTGACGTGACAGGGTCGCTTCAAAAAAGTTGTTTTGTTTGACATTTTGGGTTGTTTAAGATGAACCTGAACGTTTCTTTTGCTCCCCAGAGCTTCTAAAATAATTTTTGACGTGACAGGGTCGCCTCAGACAAGTTGTTTTGTTTTGATCTTTTGGCTTGTGTGAAATGATCTTAAACAGTGCGTTTGCCTCTCTTTGGCCATCTTAATTAGTTTTTGACGTGACAGGGTCGCTTTAAACAAGTTGTTTTGTTTGATATTTTGGGTTGTGTAAAATGAACCAGAACGTTTCCTTTGCTCCTCTTAGGCCTTCTCAAATACTTTTTGACGTGACAGGGTCGCTTCAAACAAGTTGTTTTGTTCGATATTTTGGGTTGTTTAAAATGAACCTAAACGTTTCTTTTGCTCCTGTTAGGCCTTATCAAATACTTTTTGAAGTGACAGGGTCGCTTCAGACAAGTTGTTTTGTTTTGATCTTTTGGCTTGTTTGAAATGATCCTGAACGGTGCGTTTGCCTTTCTTTGGCCTTCTTAAAGAGTTTTTACATAACAGGGTCGCTTCAGACAAGTTGTTTTGTTTTGATCTTTTGGCTTGTGTGAAATGATCCTAAAGAGTGCGTTTGCCTCTTTTTGGCCTTCTTAAACAGTTTTTGACGTGACAGGGTCGCTTTAAACAAGTTGTTTTGTTTGAC